>OY978508.1:11520410-12120410 GCA_963854855.1 Nasturtium officinale | reverse complement strand
AATATTATAAAAGAAACTTTTGATTTGATTTTAGGGTTCTTGTTTTTATTCTTTAGCTCTTTTCCTTTTTTTGAAGAGTTGTGTGTGTGTGATGCGATTGTGAATCTGAGGGAAAGCTTTAGTGAATCTATAAAAGCTATAAAGATAAGAAATTTGTGAGGGTGAGAGATCATTAGGGTTTGGTGATATATCTGCTGTATTTCTCTCTCTCTCTACTTTTTTACTCCTTTATCTTTCTTCCTCCTTTTACAAACTCTCTCCTCAAGTGCGTGTCACACAGACGCCATTGTTAGAAATTAGTTGGTAATGTTAGTATACTAACTTATTAAGCAAAATTAATCAATTTTTGGAATAAGAAAATATTCTCTCTGCTTATGTATATAATCCATGTCTGTACATATATGGATAACTAACTATATAACTTGTGTTCGGCTCTTTTAGGGTATTCATACATATTCACCAACTTCATATCTCAAACATCTTTTTGTTTGTCAAAAAAACATTTGAAATATCGATCTCGGATTTCTAAATTCATACTAAATTAGGTACTTGATGCGTTTCAAAATTTTATAATTCTTAAATCCTTTTTAAATTTCTTCGATAACTAACATGCGAGACAACCATAATTAAAATCATAATTCTTGTTGCATAGGAAGTTATTAACATAATATATTTATTATCAATCACTCTTTTCTCTATATATATGGTTTAACTCCACTACATACGAAAATTTGATTTTTATTTATCAACATCTGATATGTATTTATCTATACTATGAAGTTGCAATTTGAAAGTACAATTTCAAAAAATTTTAAAATTATATATATTTTGTCCAAGTGGTAGAAGACAAGGCGCGTGAGATTGGGAAAACAATGATGTCAATAATTATACGAAAGTAGCTATCATCATTTTCTACTTCACAGGTCGCAGAAAAGCCTCTCCTACCTTAAAATGGATATGTTACGTGTCGCCGTTATATTGGATAATGTCCAAGTTTTGTAATATTTTCGCATTCTTTGTGCTTTAAGTTTTGTTTGAGAAACCCACTTTAATTAACGAAAACTTTTGTATAAACACGTTTTTAATGCAACAAATTCAATCATCCGTATAAGTGATTATGTAAGTGTATCCTAGCCGTTGATTAGGGCTAATGTTACTATATCTCCGTGAAATCGAAAATGGCGAATCTTCACCCACCAATAATTCATTTTTAACTTATGGTTTACCCAACAAAGTATATTAATGTTAGGACAGTAAATTTTAATGAAGGATATCGTATGGTGCATTATGCAATTTCACCATCATCATAAATAGTAAATTAATGATGCATTTATTTATTAACTAAAAATAATTGAAATGAAGTTAGAAGAAATCTTGATTTTCTTTTGGGCAAAGAATCTACCGGCAAAATCTTGTTCTCAGGTGACGTAGGAAGTCCGTATATATTTTACAGACGTTAAAAAGTAAAAATAAAAGAAAAGAATCTGAACAGTTAAAAAAAAAACACGCAACAAGATGGGTGATGTGTTGGGATGAACACGTGTCGACTTATAATTGATTGATAAGTAAGCT
Source organism: Nasturtium officinale (assembly GCA_963854855.1). NCBI lineage: Eukaryota > Viridiplantae > Streptophyta > Magnoliopsida > Brassicales > Brassicaceae > Nasturtium > Nasturtium officinale. The sequence continues at coordinate 12,118,838 of OY978508.1, read as the reverse complement.
TTGACTTTTGTGGCAGGCGTGCTAGCTAGCTGGCTGAGGATGACCTTTCTAAGTTTCTAACAGTGGATTGTCCCTCTGACTTTTTCACCCATTTTCTATTTTTTTTTAATCGTATTACTATTCTTCTTAATTGTAGTTTCTTATTTCTATAAACAGCTCAAAGTTTTTTTTTTCCTTTTTCTTTTTTCTTTTCCCTGAAACATATGTTTTTCCTACGAACATGAATGATTCAAACCGGAAAATGCAACATGGATACAAATGCCAAATGACAATTGGGAAATTATCAAGAAAACATCGTCATATATATATATATATGTACAATCACATGGGTTGATCATATTCACCAAAAATCTCCAAAGTAGAAGAAACATGTTTCCATTGTTTATAGTAAGGCTTGAAGACATAAATCTTACCTAGCAAATGTTTTGTAAATCTCTACAAAATCTTTTCTTTGACAATCAGTGATGAAACATCAATCGTGCGCCTAAAAGTAAATAAGCTAACGCGACACCAGAAATTTGTTTTATGTTAAACTCTGCATGTTCTGCTAGATTTTAAATTAACAAAGCAGAAACTTTATCCCGCAAAAGGCCCAATAACGCGAAGGTCGCAGGTTTTTCTTACATCCACAACCGTTATCTTTTATTTTAATCATTAATGTCCAAATCCAATTCTTTAAGCACAGTGTAATAATAATAAATCAGATTTAACCTAACAAAATTAAGACAGAAGAACATCACTAAACCAATTTAAGAAGAAGAAAAAAAAAAAAAAAAAAAAGGAAATTAGTGTGTGTCCGGATTTTATGCAGTAGGGTTTTTAAGTTTAAGCTGGTTTGGTATTTCTGAAAACGCCATTCGCGTAGAATTTGTGTACACTTGAATCAAACAATTCAGTACAAATGTAGTCGGACGAAACCCAGGTATTATCATATGATATGAGAATGAGCTTGCTTCCCTAGCTCTGGCGATCCTTACTTCCCACATTCTTTGTAAACTAACGAAAAGGTCGTCGTGCTAGTTGAGTTTACTTGATTCACAAAATCAGTAAAATAAGAAAAGATTGGAACTCTCCGGTATGAAATTTTCTCTGATAAAGACCGATGTGATGAAACCACAACTCTGGTCATACGCAAGAAACTGAGATTCTCCGCCATGAGTCATGACGAACTCAACCTCAGTGGTATATGGCGGGATTGAAACGATTACAACTGATTCGGTTCGGTTTTAAAATCATGAAAACAGACTGAAATTGTACTTCGATTAGTTGCAAGTCCACCGGTTTGATTGCTAAATTAAACAATTATTTTAGATAGACAATCAATAGGCAAGAAGTCGTTGTAGTATAGTGGTAAGTATTCCCGCCTGCTACGCGGGTGACCCGGGTTCGATCTCCGGCAGCGGCGAAAATGTTTTGTACGTCATGCGAAATCATGTAACTATGTAAGTATTCCTGCCTGTCACGCGGGTGACCCGGGTCCGATCGGCGAAAATGTTTTGTACACCTCAAAACTTTTTGTCCTATGTGGCAAAATCGTACAGGTCATACGATTTTCCCCCTGCAATTTTCATTTTTTTTTTTTTTACTTTTCTCAGAAACTCAGCAATGGCGTCGACAAAGCCAGGTCCTGCAATCAACCTTGAAGAAGAAGCGGAAGGCGCCGGTGTAGCCGTAGACGGTTCCATATTCATACCGGAGGCTACGAACTTGCTCGTCTCTTACTCTCCGTCCGATGACAGGGAGATCGATTGCAATCCTTATTTCCCTTTCTCAGGCTCAATTTCAGATTCTGGATCAGGTTCTTACTCGGATTCAGAGTCCGATCCGGACAGATTTCCGATCAATTTCTTAAATCGAGAGTCTTCCGAGGTTGAGTACTTGGGATCGGAGGGGCTGACCGCTGATGATTTCGATATCTGGGGCTTTTATGAACCCAAGGAAGATGATGCTGAGGAGGAGATAGTTTTGGGTACAAGTGTATCGGGATCCGGGTCAAATCAGAGACGTGGTGATTCAGGGGAGCAAGGGCTTCGAGTGACCGGTATCGATTCAGATTCTGATTATGAAGATGGCGTGTTTGATTTTACTTCCGAGGATAATGGGAATAGAGCAAATGATTCGGGTCGGGTCGAGGTTGGTACGGGTCTTCCTCCAGTCTGGGATAACGTCTTCGGGGAGGAAACCACATTGGCTGATGAAGAATGGGAGGAGGTGCAAAACGCATTTAACTGGACGGTTAGAGCTTTTAGTAGACCTGAAGAAGAAGAAGAAGAAGAATTGTCTTCACTATCAAGGGATGAGGATGAAGAGCATGAACTGGATTGGCAGGTTTTGTTAACTGTTAACAATGTTGTTAATTATATAGAACAAGCTCAAGGAATCATGATTAACCCTGATGATGTTGATCCCAGTTATTACCTGTATCTAGCTAGTTTCGATGAATATGATGAAAATCATAATGGGCATTATGATGCTGATGCTATTCTTGGCCAAATGTTTGATAACGAGTATGGAATCAGTGGTAATCCTCCAGCAGCCAAAAGGGTTATTGAGAATCTTCCAGTTGTGGAACTTACAGTGGAAGAAGTAAGCAAAGAGAACATCGTTTGTGCGGTATGCAAAGATGAAATGGTAGTGGAGGAGAAAGTGAGGAAGCTTCCTTGTAAGCATTTCTATCATGGAGAGTGTATTATGCCTTGGTTGGGGATAAGGAATACTTGCCCGGTTTGTCGTTTTGAACTCCCTACTGATGATCTTGAGTATGAAAGGCATAGGAGCGATTCCGGTTTGTCAATGAACTTATCGGGTAGACATAGTTAATTGAAATGTGAATAGCCACGGTTTCAGAGGCAAGATCCTCGAACCACTCTGTTTTACGGTAAGAACTTATCGTGATTGTGATAGTAATGTTCATGTTGTATATATTCCTCTATTGAAATAATGCATGTTAAACTTTGAACCCATATATAGCAAGTGTTTGTGTGAAGATGAATTGTCGATATAGTTTAGCTTCTTGCTTTATTCATTAGTTATTGAAGACTATTATGCTATTTTTCATGATCTGAAAAAAAAGCAAAATTACAGGTTACATATTGTTATGGCTTTGATTACAGATGTCTGCGATTCTACTTGTTCTCTCTGGATCTGTCAGTGAAAATTATGCTTGTATTGTTGCAGGATTCAGAATTTCTTACAGATTCAATGGAGTTTGTAAAAGTAAAAGTCTAATTTGCATCCTGGCTCACTGGTATGTTTCTACGTATGTAAATACATATTTTTCCGATCAAGTTGGCTGATTTCAAAAGAAGACATGGGCTGTTAATCTGTATAATACTTTTATTTTATTTCATCGCTTGTCATCCCGAGAAATGTTGAAACCTTGTACGAGCTTTGCAGAATATTTCTTGTGTTAAACAAGTCGGATAAAACAGTGAACAACGTGCTGTTGTATGTTCTCAATGATAAGAACTACTTGCCGTTTGTTCTTCAACTGAATTTGGTTTGGTTTGGTATGTCGAAAATATCGGCCTGTTATAAACTAAAGCCCATATAGGGGTACGAGACTATTGTTTATAGGAAAGTTGAGGGTGTAGAAGATAAATAAACGAAAATACAAGGTGTGAATGTAAAATGGACAACGGATCGCACCGACGCGCAAATCTTTGCCTCTTTGGTCTTCTCACTCGTTAGTCGTCGTCACCATCCTCTTCTTCATTAGTCTCATTACATAATTTGTTAATTTGTATTAATGTACTTGTTTGTTACCTGAGCACTAAATTAATTGTTTATTTATGTTCTCCTATAATTAATTAACGTTCACTAAATGTTTTGAGATCTATCCGTCACACACACACACACACACTCAAGAAAGAGCTTAACTCATCTTCTTCTTCCTCTTATTCTTCTACGGGGCAAAGCAAGAAAGTCACCGACTAATCGAAAGCAAAATTGCCGATCTGAGAAACTGACTGGTATAGGTGAAGTGTATCGGTAGAAATGGCGGTGGCCTTCCGTGGAGGCCGGGGCGGCGTCGGATCCGGCCAATCTACCGGACTTCGTAGTTTCTTCACGTACCGGATCTTTATCTCGGCTCTGTTCTCTTTTCTCTTCCTTGCTACGTTTTCCGTCGTTCTTAACTCCTCTCGTCATCAGGATCATGTACGCATCTCAATCTCACAGCTCCTTCAGTTATCTCCCTTATGCTTTGATTTCTTTGCAATTGGAATAAACTTAGAAATGAATCGGTGGTATTTCGTTGAATCTGAGCTTCAATTTTGTTAATGGAAACTAGAATTCTCATTGCTCCTTGTCTGATTTTTGTTCTTGTGTGGTTTATAGACATTGCCGAGTATGGGAAACGCATATATGCAGAGGACGTTTTTGGCTTTACAATCGGATCCATTGAAAACAAGGTTGGATCTGATACACAAACAAGCCACTGATCATTTGACCCTCGTCAATGCATATGCGGCTTACGCCAGGAAGCTTAAGCTTGATGCTTCCAAGCAGCTTAAGCTTTTTGAAGATTTGGCTATCAACTTCTCGGATTTGCAGTTGAAACCTGGTTTGAAATCTGGTGTTTCTGAAAACGGCAATGCTCTTGAGGAGGATACGTTTAGGCAGCTTGAGAAGGAAGTTAAAGATAAGGTCAAGACAGCGAGGATGATGATCGTTGAGTCGAAAGAGAGTTATGATACACAGCTCAAAATCCAGAAGCTGAAAGATACTATCTTTGCTGTCCAAGAACAGTTGACTAAGGCAAAGAAAAATGGCGCTGTTGCTAGCTTGATTTCAGCCAAGTCGGTTCCTAAAAGTCTTCATTGTTTGGCTATGAGGCTTGTAGGAGAGAGGATCTCTAATCCTGACAAATACAAGGATGCTCCATCTGATCCAGCCACCGAGGATCCAAGTCTTTATCACTATGCCATTTTCTCTGACAACGTGATTGCTGTGTCAGTTGTGGTGAGATCGGTTGTTATGAACGCCGAAGAGCCATGGAAGCATGTCTTCCATGTGGTGACCGATCGAATGAATCTTGCAGCCATGAAGGTTTGGTTTAAGATGCGTCCTTTGGACCGTGGGGCCCATGTTGAGATCAAGTCTGTGGAGGATTTCAAGTTCTTGAACTCTTCATACGCACCGGTCTTGAGGCAGCTCGAGTCTGCCAAGTTGCAAAAGTTTTACTTTGAGAATCAAGCTGAGAACGCAACTAAAGATTCCCACAACCTCAAGTTTAAGAACCCGAAATATCTCTCGATGTTGAACCATCTCAGATTTTACTTACCAGAGATGTATCCGAAGCTGAATAAGATTTTGTTCTTGGACGATGATGTTGTGGTGCAGAAAGACGTGACTGGATTATGGAAAATCAACTTGGATGGAAAGGTGAATGGAGCTGTTGAGACATGTTTCGGCTCTTTTCATCGATATGGTCAATACTTAAACGTCACTCATCCTTTGATCAAGGAGAGCTTTAACCCCAATGCCTGTGCTTGGGCCTTTGGAATGAATATATTCGATCTCAGTGCCTGGAGGCGCGAGAAATGCACCGATCAATACCATTACTGGCAGAACTTGGTAAGCTCATTGTGATTAGTGATATAATGCATAATTATTTGGTAGTAACTTAGACATATAAAAGCACTTTATATGCTTATCATCTGTTGATTCTGTTTATATTTTCTGAGTAGAATGAAGACAGAACTCTCTGGAAATTGGGCACTCTACCTCCGGGATTGATGACATTCTATTCAAAAACGAAATCATTGGACAAATCATGGCATGTGCTGGGATTAGGCTACAACCCGGGAGTGAGCATGGACGAGATCAGAAACGCAGCAGTGATCCATTACAATGGAAACATGAAACCGTGGCTTGACATTGCTATGAACCAATACAAGTCTCTGTGGACCAAATATGTCGATAACGAAATGGAGTTTGTGCAGATGTGCAATTTTGGTCTCTAGAGAGAAAGAGACGGAAAATACAAACCCGAAAGACGAAAAAAAAATACCGAGAAGAGGTAACCTTGGATCGATATGTTTCGTATTTTGTGGGCATTCTTTAACTGATACGTTTATCTTTATATAGGGTTACAAAGTATTTTGCTTGTTCTTTCTGTCATAGTTTTGCTCTATATATTTATTTTGTAACTTTTTCACAGCAAAATATTCTCCAAGCTACGATGTCTCTGTTTGTCGTCTCTTTCATACTTAAACAGCCTAAGATCAAGAAACTTCATGTCCTAAAGTTTATTTTACCTCTCTGTCGATGTGTGCTTTTAATTAACATGTCTAAATCGTTTTATGTCAAAGAAAAATCATTAACAAGTTATCCACCACAAAGTCCAACAATATTTGGGAAATTTTATTATCTTCTTCTCCTTTACTTCCTGTACCTGAAAAAACTAACGGCAGTCTCTGCTTCTCTGCCCTCTTCTTCTTCAGACCACCAAAAGAATCTCTCTTCTACTCAGTTTCAACTCCCTCCCAAATCTACTAAGAAAAACTTGGCTACCAAGTTTAAATCTTCACTCTGTAACCTTAAAAGAAATGCTCACTTCCACGATAACTCTCCTCATGCGACTAAGATTTTCAATGGAGACGATATGGTGACATAAAAGGCAAAACTGAAGAAGTTAAAAATCACAAGGCCCCATATTGCAACCTAATATTCTCTACTCCTTTTTACAATTGACATCCTTGACCCAAAAACGAAACTGAAATGGTTTTATAATCCGAATTGAATAGAGATACATATTCAAGTTGTTGACAAAAAAAAAAAAAAAAATAGGTATTCAAGTTTTCAAGTTCCTAAAGCCAATATATATTGACAAGGTTTATCTAGGAATGAAAATGATTAAATACATTCAATGACAAGACTTATATGGTATGATGATGATTTCATTGATATATATATTTTTATTATTAATTAGTGAAAAAGAATTAGTAGGTTAATGATAAAACTACCCAAAAAATATAGTGTATGAAAATAAAATATATAATGAAGTTTTCTTTATCAATCTAGATCCAATGACCAAAATGTTGGCAAGAAAAAACAATTCAAAAATCCAACGACCACCAACCCACCTTTTCTTACCTAACGCCGAGTGGCCAATTTTGACATTGTATTTACTTTAGAAATGATAATTTATAATTGGTGGGAATCAGACCGTTCATTTGGTATATATCTCTGATACAAACATAACCAATCTCTGGAATTCTATAAACTGCTTCAGATCTTTTTTCCTCTTAATCTTCCCTTGTAAACTCTCTAATCCATCTCAAGAGAAACCAGGTTTGTTTCTCCCATCTCTCTCTCTCTCTCTCTCTCTCTCTCTCTCTCTCTCTCTCTCTCTCTCTCTTCTCTCAATCATTTTTCGATTTAAGTATTTAATCTCCCCAATCGTTTTTCGATGTAAATTATGCTCTTTATTTTTTGTTCTCATGTATATGAATTTTTCGGACAAGTGATTATTAACTTCAAGGATCCCACCATTTTTGTGTCGTGATCTAGGATCCTAATTTTAATATCTCTTTATTTTCTTGTTGTTTTAGATCGAATATTTGGAATTTTAAGTAATGGATCCGTTGCTCTTGCTGTTGTTTTATGCCACGATCGTTAAATAAAAAAAAAACTGAGATGTTTAATTTTGATTCATCCCTAATTTCGTTGTAGACACTTGCATGTATTGATTCTGTGTTCAAAGACAGAAACTTTATACTCTGTGTCTTGGAGATCTTGTTCCTGCTTCATATTATTAGGTTTATTTTAGATCAATCATGAAGCTTTTTGTTCATAACATCATAGACTATATGTTTTCTTTGTTCTATCTTTCTTAGATTTGAGATTTGTGAGGTGTTTTATTTTTTTTATTGGCAGAGAAAAGAAGACCAAGACAATGGCTGTTCAACCTACTAGAATAGGTCTAGCTGGACTAGCTGTGATGGGTCAGAACTTAGCTCTCAACATTGCTGAGAAAGGCTTCCCAATCTCTGTTTACAACAGAACAACTTCCAAAGTTGATGAGACTGTCGAACGTGCCAAAAAGGAAGGCAATCTTCCTCTCTATGGCTTCCATGACCCTGAGTCTTTCGTCAATTCCATTCAGAAGCCACGTGTTATTATCATGCTTGTCAAGGCTGGTGCGCCCGTCGACCAGACCATCAAGACCCTCTCTGCTTATTTGGAGAAGGGTGACTGCATTGTGGATGGTGGCAACGAATGGTATGAGAACACGGAGAGGAGAGAAAAAGCCGTGGCTGAGAATGGTTTCCTCTACCTTGGAATGGGAGTTTCTGGTGGTGAAGAAGGTGCTCGTAATGGACCATCTATGATGCCTGGAGGCTCTTTTGAAGCCTACAAGAACATTGAGGACATTCTTCTCAAGGTTGCAGCTCAGGTTAGAGATAGTGGTCCCTGCGTGACTTACATCGGTAAGGGCGGATCTGGAAACTTTGTCAAAATGGTCCACAATGGGATCGAGTACGGTGATATGCAGCTGATTGCAGAAGCCTATGACGTCCTGAAATCTGTTGGTAAATTATCCAATGAGGAGCTTCACAGTGTCTTCACTGAGTGGAACAAAAGTGAGCTTGAGAGTTTCTTGATAGAGATCACAGCGGACATTTTCGGAATCAAGGACGATAAGGGAGATGGGCATTTGGTTGACAAGGTTTTGGACAAAACCGGCATGAAAGGTACTGGAAAATGGACTGTGCAGCAAGCCGCTGAGTTATCTGTTCCTGCTCCCACAATTGAATCCTCTCTAGATGCGAGGTTTCTGAGCGGGCTAAAAGATGAACGTGTGGAAGCAGCTAAAGTCTTCAAGGCAGGTGGGTTTGGCGATATCTTGACTGATGGAACCGTAGACAAGAAACAGCTAATCGATGACGTGAGGAAGGCTCTATACGCATCCAAAATCTGCAGCTACGCACAAGGCATGAACTTGATCCGTGCCAAGAGCATGGAAAAAGGGTGGGGCTTGAAGCTAGGTGAGTTAGCTAGAATATGGAAAGGAGGTTGCATCATCAGAGCAATCTTCTTAGACAGGATCAAGCAAGCTTATGACAGGAACGCAGAACTAGCTAACCTCTTGGTGGATCCTGAGTTTGCAAAGGAGATAATCGAAAGACAATCCGCTTGGAGAAGAGTCGTGAGCTTAGCTATCAACTCAGGTATTAGCACACCAGGGATGTCTGCGAGTCTCGCCTACTTTGATTCTTACCGAAGAGAGAGATTGCCGGCAAATCTTGTGCAAGCTCAGAGAGATTACTTTGGTGCTCATACGTATGAAAGGACTGATATGGAAGGATCTTTCCACACCGAGTGGTTCAAGACTGCAAGACAATCTAAGATTTGAGATCACTCTATCTCTCTCTCTTGTATTTTACTCCTTGAATAATTTTCACACCGAACGTTTGGTGTGAAAAACTGTGGCTTATTTATTTATGATTTGTAGAACTGAGTTTTCCCATCTGTTGCAGAGTTGTGTTTCTTTCTCTTTAAAATTACAAGTTTTTTTTGGTTTTTATTGCTTCTTTTTTTGGGGGTCAAACGGTTCTAATTGTTGACTTTAAAGAATGGGAACAGAGCATTTCAGCCCATTTAGACTAAGTAGCCTTACATATATTAGAACCCATTTTGAATCAAATAACGAAGAGCCCAACACTGGCCCAATGGAATAAGTAGAGGCTCGATTAGAGAAGTCTTGTTCGAAGAAACAAAAGCGAAGATTGATAATTATCTGAAACCTGCATCCGTTGTTTTTACCGAATTCTCTGTAGCACCGGTGAAACTTGAAGCATTTAATAAATATATTTTACCGTCACTCCAGTTGTTCGACGAATTGCCTCAGCGACTTCTCTCCTCTTGAACGGCGGAAACTGATCTCAGCTATGGAGGAGAAAAACTGGGGAAGTTCGTCTTCGAGCGACAACGATGATGATGAAGAACATCATTCAAGTGTTTCAGTGCCCAGAATACAATTCAGGTGGAGCGACTCGTTTCTCCATATGTGTTCGCCTTAAGCTAAATACACATACAATTTTCTCTTCTATCTTTATTTTGTTGTGTCTGTTTGCTTGCATATTGTAGACTAGGATCTTCCAATGCTCGTTGGATTGCCAAATTAGGAATGGCCCAAGTTGAGGTCAAAAGGGGTAAACTTTGGTCCACTACTGGAATCCTTCGTTCTGGAATTACATATAGAATAGGCTTTGTATGTTGGAAAAGAAACGTTACAAGTTTTTTTTTTTTTTTTTGAGATCGCAGTTTTTACTCAGATCACCTTTGCTAAAGTCTCTTCCTTTTTCGAATTCTCTTCTTACTCTTGGAGGTATTTGAGTGAAATCGGAGATTTTCAGCTCTTGAGTGATGAGGATGACGTAGTGATCCCACTCAAGGGTCTAGATACTTTAAGGGGAAAAGCGTCTAGGTTACTACACCAAATGGTCTAGATACTTTAAGGGGAAAAGCGTCTAGGTTACTACACCAAATGGTCTAGATACTTTAAGGGGAAAAGCGGCTGCTACGAGATTTATAGATACTTAAAGGGTCTAGGTTACATTCTAGGCAGGCATAGAGTTCCTTGGGCTTCAAAGGATGTTGCGATTACTACACCAAATGCTGAAGAAGATGTTGTGCAATCTACATCATGATTTTAATAACCTTTTAGCACTTGGAGTTTGTTTGCTGGCCATTGCCATTATTATGTAAATGAAACTGCCACAATACTCGGATAATCTGAGAAGTAGCTCCAGTTGGACAATTTTGGATCAGTGGATTGACGAAATCAGTCTATTATGTGGTCCATAATAAGAGGAATTTACGGCACTATCTAGTGGAGAAATTCATGTGTCTTGCTTATGCTCTATGCATGTTCTGATGAAAAGAAAGTTTACTTTTTGAAAAGTCTTTTAACGCCTTTAGCATCCCTTCTCAACTTTATGGCTGTGACTCCTTAGTTTGATTAGATTTCTGAGAAACTGCAGCAACCTTTTTGGAAAGGGTAGTCACTTTATGCACTTTCATGTGAGGTCACGAACCCATTACTATAACAACACTCAACTAGTTCTTGTTCTCATATTGGTTTTGATTACTTCTTATATGTCTGACTGTAGTAGTTCTAATGATTACTATATGTCTCACTTTGATAAAAAATCTTATGATGTTATAGGAAAGTCATACGATGCAGAATTTTACAATTTGTCTTACTATTACATCAATTCATTTCAAAGTTACACACATTAGCTCTTTATTTTGGTAATTAGTGGATGTTTTGTTGTCTCGGAAATTTTAGTGTTTTTGAGTGGTAAACATCAAAGCGTGTTTTTTTTATTTCTTTGTCTTATCATTCTTTACTGTCAGCACATACCATAAAAAAAAGTGAGAAAGTATAGTCCTTTATTCTAAAAGATAAAGAGAAAAAGCGAAGAGTATCTTTGTTTACTTGTAATTCGCATAGGCATCAACATCCTATGCCGGCCAAGAGAAAGAATATGCTTAGATGTAATCATTCACAATAGCTTACTCCAGGGTTCTTGATTTCTTCACTACCTTACATTCCCACTTGGCTGAATATGTTCAGAATGATTCCCACTATTAGCAGAAAATTACCAACTAATGCTGATTTGCATGTTGATTTTTGGACTTTCCTAAGTTTGTGTGGACAACATTGTTCTATGTTATCAGTCTAATAGTTTTTTTTGTCGGCTTCTAATAGTTTTATATACAAGTAATGTTTTTCTGGAAACCTCTTCCTCAGGATATGAGTTGGCATAAGTAGAATAGTCGTGCAGTTTACGACGTGTTCAAGTGGTCTGGAAAGTGTCAAGAAACGGAAGATTCGATTGCCACAAAATAATCAAAAGGTGTTTCATAGTGATACATATCTCTTTCGTGTGGTATCAATTTAATTAGAGTGATAGGCACTGTTCCACAAGATAATATTTCACATATTCAATTATGTAAGAGAGGTGTTGCGTAAACTACTGCAGCTATATGAACATATCTGATCAAACTCATAATAATTCGACCAAACTCACAAAAAAAACTATGTAAAACTGGTAACAGTAACTTGTAGAAATCCAAACTATAACTAATTTACAGCATGCAATCTAGTTCATCTTTCACCGTGGTAATTCAGAAGGAAGGAACAATTCCATAACCAGTATCAGACATTAGAGATGTTGAGAAGAGTTGTTCTGCCTCAGCTTCAATCTCTATCCTCTTAGCAAATCTTCCCTTGATCCTTGGTCTTATCTCTGCATAGGCCTTTCTTGAAGCATACCTTATTGTCTTATCAAATTTCCTTGTCTTCTTCTTCTCTCTGTATCTGAGGACCCTAGCTTCCCTCTCCATTGGAGTAAGCTGCTGCACCATCTGAGTAGGAGGACCAGATATTTGGTCTATCGTCTCTTTAGGCGTTCTTGGGTGTTGGACTGTTATGTCACTTGCTGTTGATTCTGGCACAACACTGATGTCCATTGATGAAACAGATACCTAATGACAGAAACAAATACATTTTCAATCTTCCGAAGTAAGAGGACTAAAGAGTCGATGAATAAGGGAAGCTTACGGTATGGTTTAGGTCCTTTAAGGAACCATTGAAGTTGTTGTTGTTGTGAGCTCCTGAGGAGAAACCATAGTTGATACCTAACTGAAAGTTGTGTTGGGTTTGTTGAAGGTGACTTGTTGATTCTTCAACTCGAAGTGGCACAACTCCATCTCCACCAAAGCTCCTCTGGTATTGACTATACTGATGATCTTCGAATTGGTTATCCATGCTAGAACTGTAATCCACAAGATCAAGATACTCAACACCAAACAAGAACCCATTGTTCTGATTACCGTTATCGCCACTGTTTTTCCCTGGATTTGGCAACAACCACGAAGCTACCTCTCGATCATCCTCATCTTTCTCTGCATCAGTCTCGCTCGGGGTCAGGGAGGTGCAAGAGTTTGAAGATATTGGCAGGATGGGGACTCGTTGATGACGTCTAGCTAGAGGGTTTGCGGAATGGATCTCGGCATCACAAGCTGTGCAGAGAGACGCAGCGTCAGCTTTACACAAAAACGCAGCTGGGGCAGCCTCACATGACTGACAGACAATAACTCGTTCATGGCGGGAAGCAAGACGATTGGCAGCGTTAACTCGAGCATCACAGGTGGTGCACAAGTAGGCGGAATCAGCTTCACAGTAGACGGTGCATGCGGCTGATCGACATGTGTCACATGCTCGTGCCCAAGTACTACTCTCGTTGCTCTCTTCTTTCAACATAATAGTAAAGTTTTTGATAATTGGCAAAAGGGAGAGATTGTAATTAGAGAAAGGAAAGAAGGCTAATGAGACTATAAATAACCTGTTAGTGACGACTGAGGAGGGGAAAGATATAATCTTTGGAGATGGACATGTGGCGCATAGTTAGTGGTTGTTAAAAGTAGTTGGATCATCTTGTGGCTGTCTGAGTTTTGAAGAAGGATTCATTTAAATCATCAAAAAGTCATTTTCTAATGTCCTTGACAGAGTAGAACAAATCTACACCAAGTGTCTTCTGCAATTGTAAAACATCTCTTCATCAGTAGCTTTCTCTGTGGGACCCCTGAGATGACGTGGATAAGATTCTCAGAGATGTACCTTGTACTAATTTGGTTGCCTATTTTTTGGTATTTTAGTTTTTGCTATAAGGCGAAGATGAAAACATTTCTAGTCAAATTGAAACATATTTTTTTAATGATGGGTCTTACCTTCGGTAATCAAGGATCAGACAAAACTTTCAAAGACAGTAAAAGTGAAACCCATTTTAGTTTAGACTCTAAACCCACCTTAGAGGTTGTTTTGTAGAAAGTATAAAGAGTGGAAAAATCTGAGGTGGCAAAGTGGTGTATCTATGGCCACCAATGGAAAAATGACAAATAAGCCTTTAGTGAAGAGATTAGGATGCTCATGATCCACAAGTTAAAAAGCGTGATCGCTTTCAAATGACAAAAACATTAATGAAAAAAGACTTGGATGGGCTGTTACAAAAAGTCATATTCTGGTAACTTATAGACTGAATTCAATTAATGAAAAAGCCCATTGGGCTTGAAAGGCTTTCTATGTTTGAGCACCGTTTCGACATCAACGGAAAATTCAAAATTCAATTAGGATCAAAGCGAAGCTTCTCCGAGACGATGGTTCCGCCATTGCTGAAGCTCGAGTTCACCCAGGGTCCAAGAGCCGGAGAATCTCTAGAGTACAAACCCGGATCCACCATTCGAATTGGCCGAGTTGTTCGTGGTAACGAAATCGCCATCAAAGACGTCGGAATCTCTACCAAGCACATACGGATTGTGTCCGATTCTGAGAATTGGCTAATCCACGAACTAGGATCTTCCAACGGCACCATAATAAACTCGGACACTCTCGACGCAGATACTCCCGTCAATCTTCGCCATGGAGATACGATCAAGCTTGGTGAGTACACATCCATTGTGGTGAACTTTGTGACTGATGTTCAGGCGCAGGAACATAAGCTTCCACCCAGGCCAAGGAGGAGTAACAAACTTCTTAACGTCCCGGATCCAGATCCGGATCCTGTTGAGTCGGTTCAGGAGAAACCAAAGCGTAGAGGTAGGCCGCCGAAGCAAAACAACGTGAGCAGCAAAGAGAACGGTGTCGAGCATGAACTACCGAAGAGAACTAGGGCTTCGAGAAAAAGAACTGTGGAAGATAACGCCGATAAAGAAAAGGAATTGGAGGTGGAAAATGAGAAAAAGGTCAATTTTAGGGCTGGGAGGGCCCGGAAGAAGGAAATTAGCGCAATTATGAAGGAAGAAGAAGTTTTGGAGGAGAAATCTAGGGTTCGGAGAGGTAAGAACACTGAGAGTTTTTCGAAATTGGGTTTGAATTCAATAAAATTGGAAGTTGAGGATATCCCAAAGGGAGTGGAAATCTCAGACAGGAAGAGCGCAACAAGGAGCAAGCAGATTGAAAATGCTTCTTTAAGATCTGAGAATGATGTTACTGTTTTAGAGGAGAAAGATGAGAAGAGAACTTCAAGGGATACCAGAAGCAAGAAGACTGAAATTGGTGGAGATTCTTATATGGATTTGGAGATGGTCCTGAACCAAGCACGAAAAAGCCGTGCTAAGAGGAAGAAAATGGAGCAGGAGCTCTCCAAGAGCGTTGTGGAGATGGAGGCTAAAAATGATGATGCCGGAGAAGAGGCTTTGAACAACTGTCACGTTGAGAAAGATAAGGATAATGAAGCTCAGAAAGGTTTCAGTGGAAGAAGTGGTGACAAAGAAGATGAGACAGAGGGTGACTATGGATGTAAGAGAGTAGACCAGGTTGAGATTGAGTTAAGGAAGAGTATAGTAGGAGAGTGGGACCTGAACTGTAGTGTTAGAGAAGATGGAGAGACAGAGAACTTACAAGAAACTGAAGAAGAATCTAAGAAGGTAGAGCAGGTGGAGATTGAGTCAAGGAAGAAGAGCACATTAGGAAAAGATTACCTGAGTTATACTGTTAGAGAAGATGGAGAGACAGAAAACTTACAAGATACAATTGAGTGTGAGGTCGAGGAGTCTGGATCAGATGATGGATGTGATGAGGAAAAGGTTGAGCAAGGATCGAGCAATAAGAATGTAGAGAGAGTAAAGGTAGATTTAGGGAAAATGACACTAAGAGAATGGTTTGATTTCATGGATTTTCAACTGCCAAAACAAATAATTGAGGAGACAGAGAAGATGATCAAGCCCATGAGAAGCAAAACCATGAGAGTTCACAAGCATATATCCGAGCAAAGTGAAAGGGTCGTGTAAGTTTATATGACCCCTCACTTCAGCATCTCCATTTTGCTACCTTGATAAGTTTTCAAGTTTTTTTTAACTTATACCGGAGAAGACCATGGCCCTCATTGTGTAGGTTGTTACCGGCTTAATGTGTGTTCTTCAGGTATGGTAGGAATCTTGTTAAATTATCGAATATGACAAAAGCTTCCTTGAAAGCATGTGTATCTATATAACCCAGTTCCTGCAACGTAGATCATGATTTTGGTTGTGCTAGGAACCACGAGTTCATGGACTTTCTTCATATCTTTAATCTGCAAACCAGATCGCTGAATATATACTCAGAGAGGTTTGACGCTTTTGGATCAGTGCATTTACTGATGAAAAGATACTTATACTTAAATCATATCAACAAGTGAGAGTTGCTACAAATCGAAGAAGAAGAAGAAGAAAACACAGAATTACAACAAGAAATAAATTACAAGAACCGTGTCGAAGATTAATTTATCGCGATCAAAAAGGGCTGACCTTGCCAGCCAGTTTCAGTAAGATCTCTGGAACAAGCCGTTTTCTGAGTGGTGCAACCGCATCGTTTTCCAGTGCGTCTCTATCATCAGCATGTACCATAGAGACTATATGATCAAATAACTCGTCTTTGCCGCCTCTCAGAGGATCCTTGCAATGCAAATTGTGATGTGTTTACGTAACATTAGGGCTATGCAAGTATATAGATCTTTAAATGCTAGTTTCTATTTGCTTACCTGTAGAAATAAATCGGTATGAGTTTTACCCTCGTACATAACCAGCTCGGCTTTCACTTCAGCAGCTCGAAGAGCGTCTGTAAAAGATTTGCTACAAAAGAAAGAACACTTGGTCTGATATTATAAGAAGATGAATAAACCAACAAGCAAACTGTCGAATTATTGACTACATATTCAAATACAAGAAAGAGTACAAGAGGGTGATCTAACCTTGCTTCAGGTGGAATGGAATAATCTGCGGATCCATGAAAGAGTATAATATGAGACAAGAGAGATGCGGCTTTTCTTACACTCGGGTCTTTCAATCTTACTTCGGGAGAGAATCGTTCAAAGGACTCTTCTCCTTCCATTATGCTGCAAGTTAATGGGCAAAAAAGAGAACCATAAGTAATGTTAGTGTAGAACTAAGGGAAGACAGAACTGATCAAATGGTTTACCTTAGGAAAATTGAACGATAGAGGCCCCGGTTATGGAAGTGTTCAACCAGATTGAAGAGATTATACCTATTCAAGATTGAAAATTGGTGAACAGATATTGATTACTGCAACCGAATGTATAATTCTAGTAATTACCCTCCAGATAAACCGAAGTACGCTTTTATCTGACAAACACTCCATGAGATGTTCTCCCCTCTTGATTCTTTGATAGTTTGTTCGAAGAGAGCACACGAGGAGATATGTGCACCAGCTGATTGGCCCATCAAATATATTCTACACATACAAGCAGACTTATTTCAATCACACATGAGAACATGCGAGAAAATTGAAAATAAAATACAGTACCAACCTGTTAGGATCACCTCCAAAATCAGAGATGTTGTTGCAGACATAGGAGATTCCTTGAGCGGCATCACTTACCATATCACTAATTGTTCCTTGAGGGAAGTTTCTGGACCAAAGAGAGGGGATTGCCTGGTTAATGCATTGGGATACTTATATGTTATATCAAAATCCTTTAAATGTTATTTGAATATGTTAACCTGTAATCTAGACATGCCACAATGATATCCCTTTCTGCTAGCTGCAGTCCCAAGAGAGAACCCCATGCTTTGTACCTAAAGGTAAAGAGAGTAAGAAACTATGAGTGCAACTTTAATATACCAGAAACTAACCACATGCATAGAAAGTATATAAAAATAAAAATAAACATTCCAAATAGCTAGAGATGAGTGTGGCATTTCTTACCCGATGATCCAAGCTCCTCCAGTAACGAAAACAACAACCGGCTTCAGGCCATTATTCGTCAGTGGTATGTACAAATCCAGCCTGCCAAATAATGATCACATCTAATAGAAACCAGTCATTCCTGATATGATTATTGATCGTTTGAGAGACTCACATACCTATTCCTTGGTTGGCCTCCATAAACTATACTCCTCCTGACTTGATATGAGAAAAAATAAAGATATGCAACTGCAGAATTAAGAAAAAAAAAAAAAAAAAAAAGAAGATTTAATCAGTGTTCAATTGGGAAACAGTGGATTATATTTATATATATGAGAGCAAAGAAGATAACCTTGGAGAAATCCAGGCATAAGGAGCATTGCATAACAAGCAAGAGCAAGTAATCTTGTGATCCACCGGTAACCTACCCTGAATTAAAGTTTTAACAATAAATAAAACTTTTCTTACAAAACTGAAAGTGAAACTGAAACATCGTCACATGTCCAAGATTTCCATAAAACTCTAATAATTCATCTAGGACACTAGCTGTGAACATACATATGGAAACAAAAATATAATTAAGGGCAATCATTAACTCTTTGATTCCCTGTGGAACAAGTTACAATCTCATATAATAACAAATTAAATGGAAGAATGACACAAGGTAACTCGACGCATGCTTATATATGATCCATGCGAGTATTCGAAATGAGTACCCGAGATATCCAAGAAGGTTGAAACTAAGTCGAGTAATCAAATACGTCTCCGCCGCTGCATGGCCTATTTCGCGACCGAACGACTGCTGCCGGCAAATTTTTGACGAACCGTCTGGCAAAGATTTCCCGGAGGAGACTCTTCGACGAACCTTTTCGGGTGAAGATAACCTTTTGGAGCCGTGTAGCAGCGCCATTTCGTCGGAATTAGATGAGCCAGCCTCTTTGATCTCGGACGATGTTGAAGACATGGAACAGCATCGGTCTGGAAGGTGAGTATCCGGAGACGACTGCATCTCCGCCGTGAAATTAGTCGGAGAAAGATTGGATCTCGAATTATCTTTGCTCTTGGCTTTATATGGCTTTATGGGTTCTGTTTTTTTTTAAATGTTTCAAATATTTGAAAAAGCTTTTCCACTCATGTGCGTGCGGCGAGGAGATATATTTAACTACAACGGCGTCGTTTCTTCTTATTTCCTACTAATTATTTTCCTGATATATATAATTATTTTATATTGAATTTAGTAATTTACTAAAGTTATTATTTATTTAAAGTTTTAACCATGTAGGCTTGTATTAGCCTCTATTGATTAATGAGACTTTGTGATACAATATTTACTAGTAGGATAATGAATTGTGTTCGAACGTAGAATATAGCAGTAACGGCTAACGTAAACGCTGTTGGTAATCATTTGTGTTTTGCTGTCTCAACACTTGTAAAGTCGCGTGGTTGTGCATAGACGCCACGTGTATTGCGGGTCCCATAGTTTGGGAACGTGTTCTGTTCGATGGGTCTAGCTGTGGCGCGCGCCCCAACCAGGGATCTGAATCAATGATTCATCTCTCTCTTTCCTAAAATTGGGTTATCCAATTACTATTCTTCTCCCAAATACAATAAATATCACAGATTTCTTTTCTTGTTTTTCGAACAAATACACCCACAACCAATCAACTACGTATTAAGTATATCATTTCTATAAATATCACCATTTTTTTAAACTTGGATTCTTTAAAAGATAAGTTTGGTTTTTCTTTTTTGTTAAAGAAAACTGTGGTTATAAGGCCAGATGATTTTGATTTTGGAGAAAAAATTATGTAATTACTCGTGTTATGAAAATTATAAAATCTTATAGTGACCCCTATGCAAAAGGGAATTAACCAGTCAAATTCTTTAGTAATAAGAGATTTTTATTTAAGGGATAACCAAACTAAACGTTAAAAGAATCTACTTAACGCTGAGGATGAAATGAAAGACAGGATTGCTGAAAGCTAAAATCTTTTAGTTTTTCAAGGGGTTTCAAAAGTCACCTCTGCATTTGGTTCGTTCTAATCACCTGAACCACCATCTCTGAACGGCACTGACCGGAGTATTCAAGAAGGGAGCGTAACGTTGGATCATCGGATTCACCGTCGTCCCAATTCTGCTCCACGTGCTCTGGTGGTAACCCGCTGTTACCGGTGCTTGATACATCAGCTTCAATAGCTGCCACCAAAATTTAAAAAAAAAAAAAAAAAAAAAAAAAAAAAACTCAAGTTCATGAGAACAGTTCTCAAGATCAAATCAACCATCCTGGAAACTACATCCATCTCATGAAGAGAGAATGATGAACAGAGTTTTCAACTTGACGATTTCCAATCACACAAACGCATGTTTTACAAGGAACAGATCCAAACACACTTTCTCATTACTAACCTAATTGTCTAGATCATATAACAATTTAGTCTCAATAACGAACATCGTCATCAATGATGACTCAAACTTGGAACAAAAATAATTTTGAATAGGCGTACCTGCCAGTACATGAACGTCTGTATAATGTTGCGTTGCCATCTGCAGTAAGTAAAATGAAAATTTGGATAAGATTAGTGAAACCAGTAACTTCAAAGCTGGGTGTTTTCCTTCAACCATAGCACGCATAATTTTCAAACATGAACTCAGTTCACTTCAAAGATAGAAATTTTGTGTGAATAAACTATATTTGTTTCTAAAAGGATGAAAGCGTGTACGAGAGCAGAGAGATAATCAGAAGGAATCCAATGGCTATTTCAGCCTGAGATGAGAGGATGTTGAGGGTAGTTGTATTCGACTCCACCCACACACAAGTGTCTTCCAAGTATTTTCTGATAACCGTTACAAAACACGACACCGAGAAAGGGATAAGCATCAGTACGAATCCACACATATAACCGACTAATACATTCAAACCTGCTAATCAGCTGGATGTAACTACCTGTATATGGTGGACCGAGCAAAGTTACGCCTCAAGAATTTGGCTACTTGTTCAAGTGCCCGACACAAGATGGGAATCAAAGCAACTGAAACAAATTGATAAGGAGACTAGTCATAGGAATGTATGTAATTGGAAGAAATTCACAGATAGTTTTCATTCAATTCTTACACTTGAGACAGAGATGCGAAGTGACGAATGAAAGGCAGTAGATGAAATAGATGAAATCTTTTGCTGCCACGATTGATTGAAAATAAACTTGCAGCCCTTGCATATTCCATGCCCTTGGCCTCTGCAGGTAGCAAAAATTGGAAATCATGCGAAACAAAATCTCGTGTTGCAAGATTCCTAGAGAGAAAAAGCGAGAGATCACATGGCTTACCCCATATAAGGAATATAAGGAATATAGAGAAGAGCACGCAGTTCCAATAAAAGATAGACGATAAGCCCTATTTGAAAGGCTCTTTGGTATCAGAGGTAGCACTGCCAGCACAGCTATAACAAAAACCTGCAAAAGATGGAAAAAAAAACTGTGAGACATGAAAGGGGAAATAGTTAGATGAAGTATGGCAGATAAAAAGAATTTGTCTCCCGTAGTTCATATCTGAGTACACCACAAACATAAGGCAAGACAGGTGAACAAAAAGAGAAGGACAGTGCACCATACATGATCTCATTACTGCCCGAGTTAAAGAGAAAACAGCAGATAACAACAGGAATCCGGACTCACAGCCCTAAAATGGAACTAGATCGTTCTCTATAATTGAGTCTTGTATAATACTAGACTTGTATTTGTAGAAAGAAAAAAAAAGGTAAAACGACAAAAAAAAATTTTTAAGTCTGCAGTTGTTCAACAAATAAATATGAAGAAATAAGCAAATGGAATAAAACATGTAAGCATATTTACCAAGAAGAAGAAAATCCAACTGTAAAACATAATGTTACCCAAGCATTGACTGAAAATTGAATAGTCTGCTGATCCCAGCGCACGGGACTTGGGTTAGCACCAGTGGTAGAAGATGGCCCAGAGGTTCGAGGAACCGATCCTGAGGCACATAGTTTAGTCAGTCTTTGGTAGTAAGAAGAAAGCATATCAGATACAGAATGAATTGAGTATGGTCAGAAAAAGAAAGAAAGTTGACCTGAGCTCCGTGAACGAACTTGTTCATTAGCATTAGAAGATGCCGTTGAAGATGCAGACGTAGCAGATGGCCTGGAAGATTGCGAAGACGAAGATGAAGTTGACATAGACTCAACAACAAGATCAGGATCCTACCCAAAAAAAACGCCATGTAGTATAAGCACGAACCCAAGGACTAAGCAAAATTAGCAGAAAGAACATCAAAACTCTCCAAAGAGTAAAATCGAGTAACTGCAGTAAAACCTAAGATTCAAAGTTGACACAAACAAGTAGCGGCACACAATACAAACTCAAAACTCAAAGTAATGAAGAATAGATGAGCAAATTGAAGAGGGAAGGTAGGTAGTAACGGACCATGTAACGTTGGTAGAACTTGCGCTTGAAATGCTCGACGACCTCGGGACGAGAAGCCATGTGAGGAGGGATGAGGATATTGGACCAGTAATCCGCCCATCGAGCGTCGTTGTCATAGTCGTAAGCTGCCGCCGCAATCTTCTTCAATCGCTGTGGATCTTCGCCGCCTTCCGCCATCGATGCGATTGCCGGAGAAAATTGCAGATACAGATTCGATTTCGACTTTTTTTTTTTTTTTTTTTTTCTGTTTAATGGCTTTTCTTACTTTGGTCCACTTCACCTACAGTAGTACTACTTGTGGAATCTTATAAGAGCGACGACGTTTTGGCGAGGCAGTTATTTGTATGATTTTACTTATAGGCTTATTATCCCCAGTATCTTATTTTTGTATAAACAACAGTAAATTCAGAACAAACAAATTTGCTCTGGCGTGTTCATCAATTAACATTTTTCAAATTGTATGGAGCCAACTAGACAAAGTACGACTCAATGTATAGTGGCACTGTCCTTGTCTTTTTGTTCACCTGTCTTGCCTAATGTTTGTGGTGTTCTCAGATATGGACTACGGGATACAAATTCATGGAGATATTATTCTCTCTTTGGGACATGATGATTTGCTATGCACAATTCATATTGAGTTTTTGCTTTATTATGTTCATAGGATATCACAAAAGGTGCATTTACACTACTAAATAAATATGGGTTTTGTTGACGAAATTTTTAGATTCCATTTTTTAATTATTTTAATGTAATGAAATCTCTATTTTTCAACATTTCTAGTAAAAAATCGTTCCATGAATCAATTGGACCTGGGAGACACCAATGTACACAATCATTATATAATACAACTTTATCTTCTGCTTTATGTCCAAATCTGCTCGGATGTCCATCTGGTCTTAACAACATTACTTGTGTTACATCTAATAATCTCAACTTTAATCCTTTATTTTTGTTTGTTTCTTTGTTTGCAATGCGAAATTCATCGAGTTGAATGTTGTGTGTCTCAAGATTCATACCTTCTAACTCTGTCTCATTGCTCCTTAAATAATCAAATTAACCCAAGTAGAATTGATGTTAGGAAGTGAACCAAACTGAATTAGAGATTAAAAGAAAAAAAAATGATTGGTTGACAAAAAAAACTCAAAATGTACCTATAGGGTCGCGTTTTCAAGCAATTTCCACCTTTATCCCATTCTCCATCTTCGAAATGTGAAGGTGCAAATGTCCTTAGAAACACCTCTCCTTTAAAATTATCTAATCCGAGAATTGTCTTAAATGTTGTCCTCAATGCTCTTCTATACGCAAAATGTGCCCCAACGTTTCTGACTCCGGGAATGTAACAATACAAACACCCTATCCTTTTTTGTTTGTCAAAAAGGAAGAGTGGTCGAAAAAACCATTGCCCAGAAGAAATGATGATGTAATCGAACTCAACAATTTGGGAAGCCCATGAAGGGTCCGGTTCGTCTAGGTAGAGATTGTAAAACGAGTTAGGACTGGTTGGACCGGTTTCTTCTGACCGAACCAAATGGGTTGTCCAAAATGTGGCAATTGTGAAGTTGTAGGTTTTGTATTTCCATCTTTGGAAATTAAAATCTTCATGTCGTGAGTCATCCTCGGGAAATTCCACCTGGAGTTAATATTTCAATTAATTTAAATTTTCATCAACTAATATAATTTGGTAAGAATATCTTATTATTCATGTGCTAAGAAATATTGTAATGGTATATTTAATTTTAAGGAAAATCAGAAAATAAAGTAATTAATGAATTAATTGCATATGCAATAGTCAATACTAATAGAGATGGTATAACCTGAGAGAGTATGCAGATCAAAGACTGAACGTGGTTTCTGCTAACGGAGTCACCAACAAAGGCCATGCTTTTTCCTCTTACTAAATCAAGAAACTCGTAAGGATCAAACAAAGGAAGATCACATTCTTTAGGTTTCCATCTCCATTTCATGAAACCTAAGTCAGGTCTCCCATACTTGATGCAGTTTTGGTGTTCGTGTATTGCCCTGCATGTCGTGTTTGTGTAGTACGGGGCTTCAGGGTTTGGCACCCACTCGCCGGTGAATAGATCGCATTGCCGTTTTCTCTTTTTCCGGCGATTCTTCTTTTTAGGAGTTTCTTGATATGATGAGATGGAATGATTGCTATCCAACGATGATGGCTTGGGACGATATGTGTCGTCATAATCATTATCATACAATGATGGTTCTGATGATGATGTGTTATCATGATCCGATGATGAATTTGATAAATGTTTGAATATTGACGGTGATGATGATGATGATGATGATGATGATAATGATAATGATGATGATGATGATAATGATGATGATGATGATGATGATGATGATAATGATGTTGATGATGAATAATAGAGAGGATAACCAAGAAGGAGATAAAAGATCGGAGCTATTGTAAGTAGGATAAGAGCAAAAATAATTAGTCCTATTCGTAACTTTGTCGCGGGAAGTTCCATCTCGTTATACCGAGAATGAAGCTTTTTAAAAAATAAAAATAATAATAATAATAAGATATATTGGGAAATTCTATTTTTATTTCAAGGGATGAGAGAGATGCTTGGAACTTGAAAGATTAATTTCGATTATTGGATTAGCATCAAATAAGGTTGTTAATTCATGAGTATTTACGAAAATAACCACCATATTCTCGATATTATCAACGAGTTATTGAGTTGAAATAGTTGTTAAGAAATAGGTTACTAGTATACAATCATGTATTGAAGAGATTTATCAATTTGTTCTACTTGTTGTAAACTATTTCCGGGAAAGGTTCTATGAATTTAATTTGTTTATTACATCTAAAAACCAAAAAGGAATTAAAGCAATTAACTTTCAATGTAAACAGAGATCCGAAGTCAGAACACAAGAAACGTATAATTTCCAAAAAGTTCAGATACAAAGAAACTTCGTATCAATAGATTTGCTCTATAACAGATTTTTCTTGGTTTGGTTTAGCTGAGGGTTTGATAACCTAGCGGTCCTTGTAAACCGTCTTGATCTGGTCCGTTCCTTCTAGCCAAAGATGGCATCCATGGGAACAGCTTGCTCAGCTCATTTCCTAATGTCCTTTCCCTCACTTCCTTACCATTGATTCCAAATTTCGCCCTCTCTATCGCTTCCATTATATCTTCCCGTGCCACCGCTTCTCCGCCTGAAAACAATCAAGAAAGCGCAAATATGGGTTAAACCAAAGTCCACAGCTCCTTTATTTTTCTTATCATCTCAAAAGATTAGATTAAATGTGGAAGCAACAGGATTCAAATATCTACCTAATGAGAATGGGCTAGTGCAGGTTAAACAAAAGACCGCAGACAGGGAAGCAACAAAATTAAGATCTTATTGAGTTCTGATAAATAAGGTGACTTAAAACTGACCTCTACGAGCAGCGAGCAATGCAGCTTCATTGACAATATTGGCGAGATCAGCACCTACGAATCCGGGAGTGAGAGAAGCAACCAGATCACATATGAGAAATGCATCTTCTTCTAGAGGGACATCTCTTAGATGTACGGCCAAGATTTTCCGACGGCCTTCTTGGTCTGGTTCTGCAACCACAACTTTTCTAGAGAACCTTCCAGGCCGACAAAGAGCCGGATCTAAAGCTTCTGGTCGGTTAGTTGCTGCAATTACAATGACTTTTGTGTCTGACTCAAATCCATCCATCTCAGTAAGCAACTACAAAAGTAAGCAGCTTGAAGCATATCAGCAATGGCGTCTACACGAATAGAAGGTTTCTAAATGTTGATTCTTTACCTGGTTTAATGTCTGGTCACGTTCATCGTTGAAACTCCTACCGCGTTTTCCTCCAACTGCATCAAGCTCATCGATAAATATAATGGAAGGTGAGTTTTTCCTGGCTGCACTGAAAAGATCTCTGATTCTTGCTGCACCTCTTCCAACAAACAATTCAACAAACTCACTAGCGGAAACAGAGAAAAACGGAACTCCCGCTTCTCCAGCTACAGCCCGAGCCAACAAGGTTTTACCGGTCCCTGGTGGACCGACCAAAAGCACACCTCTAGGTAGTCTTGCTCCAAGTTTTTTATAGTTTATACTTCCTTGAAGACATGAAACTATCTACAAAAAAAAAAAAAGACACCAGAAAACATCAAGGCTGTATTCAAACCTGAACCTTAAAAACGTCGCATTTAAGGAAACATTTGACCTCTACAAGCTCGTCTTTAGCAGAATCAACGCCCTCGACATCATCGAATCCAACTGTGGGATTCTTAGAACGTCGCTTTTTTGCAGGGCTGTTAGATGCCGAGAGTTGCCGATAAAGAAGCCACATAAGAGGTGTTAAAGGAATCCATAAAGAGATGATTGTTATCAAAGTAGTTCTCATTGACTTCAATGCAGATTGAGGAGCTGAACTATAAGTAATCCCTTTCTCCCTCATTAAACTAAGAAGAAACTTCTCATCACGATCGACTTTTCTTGTCACATACTTCCACACAGGAGTTAAAGCTGGAACCTTTCGCGGAGTAACCTCTTTCGTAACAGCTCCCGATGCGGTTTCCACTGCACCTCTATCAAAATTGATCGCAGGTTCTTCTAAAGTTTCAGACTTGTGAACATCTTCAACAAGCTCAACTTTCTTCTCATTAGTGTTGTAATAGATTCGACGAGAGCCTTCTTCTAGTAAAACCTTTGAAACAGAGCCACCTCGAAGATTCGTTACGAAGTCTGAGTAAGGAACAACGGATGGAGACGGAACAGCAGTTAACCTCAAGAATAGATAACACAGTCCAAAGATAACAGCGGCACCAGTAGATAAGATCACTCTTTTGATATTCTTTTTCAAAAAGAATCGAAAATCGTCCATTGATGCTCTGAAATCGAATCTTCCAAGTTTCATGCTCAATAATCGTAATCTAGGTCGAAGCCGAAGAGAAAATCTTCTTCTCTTCCCTTTGCTTCTACCACTTTCACCAAAACGAGTCTCCTTATCTCCGTAATCACGATTCACAAGTCGCTTGATCTCGCTATTACATAAAAACACATTTCCACGAGCTCCAAAACCTAATCTAGTTTCCCCAAATTCCAGAAACCCACCAAGTGTCCTGCAACTAAAGGAGTGATTCTTACTTCTAGCGAGACAAACGTTAAGCACACTACTCCTTGAAGAAACTGTTCTACTATATTTCTCGGGAGAATTAGAACCATTGAAATGAAATCGATTGCTACAGAGAAGATTGAAAGTAGCCATGGATTCTCTGTCCTGGAAACTGAATCATGCGTTGTTCATAATTGGGCGAAAAAAGAAACTTAAGAAACAACCAAAATCTTATGAAAGTCCACCTAGCGCAAGAGAAGACGAATGCGTCATGCTCGTGACAAGATTGAAACGGTGATGGAATTGGAAAAGTTTATATCGTCTTCAAGCAGATGACTCTATTCATTTGAAAGGATAAGAATTTGCAATCAATTTTGACTCTCAATTTTGCTTTAAGAAAAAAAAACTCAAAAAGGAAACTGTGAAATAGAAAGTACAACAGCGGGTCATGGGCTTGAGCTATTGAGTTATGTTCAATATTGACCCAATATAGCTGGATTCATTTTGGGCCTAACGACCGGGTCATTCAACTTTCAATTTTAGGATTTGATGAATTTCAAAACAAATACTATCAAGGTACAGTACTTGCATGAGGTTATAAAAGACAATTACGAATTTGTTGAAGAATGTACACAACAAATTTGTAGCCAATTAATTGATCTGTTTCTAAATCTTTATGAATTAAAAACAAAAAAAAATGCTTATCCTACTCATTTTAGAATTCTTAGTTGTCACCAAACTTAGAAAGTTGGCAATCACATTTAATCAAACAAATAAAAAGGATTAAAAAATATACTTGACGGTGTCGTTTCGTGGGAGAGAAAAAAAAAAAGAAAAAGATGATCACTTTGTGTTCAAGCGGATGAAAAATTCAAAGATTTGATACAATCTGCTTCACCTAATACGTATATGAGTTCTTGATGTGATCTCCAACGTTGTTGTTTCTTCTTTGTCGTTTACTTTTTTTCAAAATCCACAATTCTGATCTGAAGAAAACCCCCCCAGATATCGATGGTTCAACTCCTAGATTCGTCTTATTTCATCGTGGATTTGGGTACGAATCTTTTGATCTGACTAAACGTAGGTGAGTCTTAATTTCGGAATTTAGAACGTTTTCACATTTGTCTGAACTGAAAAAAAAAATCAAAGCTTAATCCCAATATAATATTGCATAAGAGGTCTTGTGTGGCAGCTAATCTCAGGAAGTCGAGACCTTTTGCTTATGAACCCTGGTGTTTATGAGGTTGCTTTCCCCCATTGATTTCTGTTTATATTATTGTTTAGAGCTCTATGAGCCATCTCTTTTGATCATCATGTATCCATTTTCCTATGCTTTGCAGCAATTGGTGATTTATGAAACATCGGCATCAGAACTTGATATTATTCGAGACATATCCCGTACTTTCCCATCTCATGTTTTCTTTCAGAAGAGACATGGACCTGGACAAAGATCTTTATACAATGTCCTTAAGGCATACTCTGTTTATGACAGAGATGTTGGATACGTTCAGGTCTATCCTCCAGATATACGCCTTGTTTCTCAATTTTCATTTAGTATGGTACGAAGATTCATGATTCTAATATCTACAGGGGATGGGGTTTATAGCTGGTTTGTTACTTCTTTATATGAGCGAAGAAGATGCATTCTGGTTATTAGTTGCATTACTAAAAGGAGCTGTTCATGCTCCAATGGAAGGACTGTATCATGTGAGTCTTTTAATAATATCTACTTACCCTTAAACAAGGATATATTGACGCAGTAAGAGTAGCAATGATTATTTATTCCATCGATTCTTACTTCTTAGATAAAGAGATACTTTAGATGTTTCTTACTATAATTATGATAGTTCTGTTGAATTAAGTACGTTTACTAGTAATAGGTAATCTAATAAATAAGTAATGGAATATATACAAATCGATAATCTAAGAGTCACTGACTGTGCAATGTAGGCAGGGCTTCCTCTTGTACAGCAATACCTGTTTCAGTTAGAAAGCTTGGTAAAAGAGCTAATTCCAAAGCTCGGAGAACATTTTACTCAAGAAATGATCAATCCGAGCGTGTATGCAAGTCAATGGTTCATCACCGTCTTCTCTTATTCATTTCCTTTCCCTTTGGCTCTGCGGATATGGGATGTGTTCCTCTCCGAGGTAACTCAATTCATGTTTTAAAAATATTGACAAAAATTCGCATCATTGAAATCTCTCTCATATTTGTTGTGATCAAAGTCTCATTCTGTTATTTTCTGGGGTCATTGTTTCTTAAGGGTGTTAAAATCGTGTTCAAAGTCGGCTTAGCATTGTTGAAGTATTGCCAAGATGAGTTGGTGAGTGAGGTTTCTTAACGAGCTATAAGTGTATTTCGCAAAACTGAGCTTTTAAAAAATATCCTCTTTACTCTGCAGGTAAAGTTACCGTTTGAAAAACTAATACATGCTTTGAAAAATTTCCCGGAAGATGCAATGAAACCGGATACCTTACTTCCATTGGCTTACTCTATTAAGGTTCTCTTTTTCTTTTGAAAGTTGAAACCTTTCTCCTTAATGTTCTGGTTAAGTTTCTATGATAACTCAGGGAGAGATATGAAAGAATCAGAGTCACGATATCGACATAATTAATTTGATGGACAGTTTAGTCTTTAAAGTATCGTGACCAATTCAGTCATTGATGTTGTTAACTCTGTTGGTATTCTTGAAAATCTCTTGAGTTTTTTTCTTGAGTTAATTAACAATTGTGGCTTTAATGTTATGTTCATCCCAGGTATCAAAGCGTTTGGAAGAACTGAAGCTGGACTATGAGAAGAATAATGCCAAACCGGTTCAACCTTAAGCGAACCGGTTGGCAAAATAAGCTGAACCAGACGCTTTGGATCCGAATTCGAATTCTTATCTCATCTTTATCTTTTCTTGTTGGAATATATTCTTTTTTCATCATATTTTGTCAAGTTGGGGGAATTTCTTATCAGAAACTCTCTGATTCTTTTAAGCAATTTCTGAGTAAAGAAGAAGGCATGCTCCAGCTATGTATAGATAGAGACTTGTGTTCCTAGAAAAATCTCAATATTGTTAAAGGTTAGTCAAAATTTTCTCTATATATATATATATATTTTTGAATAAGCAAAAAAAGTGTGTTATATACTTCACTTCATATCGGTTAGACAAATAAAAAACTAACTTAATTAAGAAATTGCACAAGTAGTAGTAAATTAACAAGACAATCTGAAATTTTAAACCTTTACATGTTCAAGTATAAAGTATAGACACAAAGGGGAGGCTGATTTATTGTTATTCCAATGAAGAAGATTTTGTATTGAAATAATAAAGGAGAGTGGTCAACAACGATTGGCTTTACTTTGACACACATATATATATTTTGTAGTTTTGACAAGTGTGGACATGAGTCATGAATGAATCACGGAGGCCCAAACTTTTGTCATTTAGCGAAGCAGTTGAGAGGCTTTAAGAAATAGAATTTGATTCTTTTGGGCCCACGTTACGTGACAGCTCGCCTCGAGTTATCCGCTTAACTGTCACACATATTGTTTTAGACGTGTCGTTATATGATTGGTTGATACAGTTCTCTCTCTTTAGTATACGTATTTTGTATATTTAGGAGTCCCTACAAAAAAAAAAAAAACAAATTTCAAAATTAAATAGTGCTACTTGCGGCGAAAGGAAAAAACGAATTAAATTAATGATATTAATTGTTCCTATTTTTCTGCGGTCAGGAATCGTGATTCTCGCACCTACTGTTTCCAACGTACGAAAGGGTTTAAGGGTAATTTTACCTTCGAACGACAAATTGGGGAAATAAAATCAACGGCTCAGGAGAGTTTCACCCGAAATAAAGCTATACTTTATAAGGGTAAAGGGTAGACACGTAATTTTCGTTGGGGATAACCCTAGTCTTTATATAAAGGAGTATTGTCTTGGTTTCTTTTTTCCTCACGAACGCATCTCATTGCCTCATCATTACCAAATTATCATAAACGTACTCTCAAATCAAATTAGGGTTTTCCTTGCTGTTTTTTTTTCCAAATTATTCTTCTTTGTCTTCCAGGTTACCTGAATCTTCTCGATCTGGTGAGTTTCTTTTTAATCACAGATCTACGTTTCTCTATCTACCTCTGTTTTTCTTTCTTTTGAGGATAATGTTTTTTTAATCGATGAATTATGGGTTTTTTCTCCAATTTTCAGGTTTGAGGGTTTCGTTTGATATCTGGAAATAAGGGATACGTAGTCCACGATCTGGATCTATCTTCATTTATTTGTAAGTATCTCTTACGATTGACATCGCTCTTCGATTGATTCATTAGCTAGCTAATATATATTGTTTTGCTCAATAGATCCATGATATGTGTAGGCCTTAGTCTAAGATGTTCATTTTTTCTGATCTAGATTGATAGTTTTGTATGCATGTCTCAAATTGTGTTGTGTTATATAGATGGATCACAAATCGTTTAATGGTAACCTTGGTTTCCTAGTTATTGATGTAATGAAATCGTTTAATTTAATCAAGTATATTTGACCTAAGATAAAGTTGGCTCTTGATCATAATCCAAGACCCTCGATTGAAAGTTTTAATTTTGAAGCATCGAATGATTCTTTTTGTTTATGAAATCGTAATGTTCTTATAAACAATGCTGTGATCTTTGATAATTTGGGATCTGTTTATCTAACCTTTGCTTTGTATTGTGTATGTATAGCAGAAAAGCGTGAATGAGATTATGATGGAGTCGAAAGGTGGTAAAAAGAAGTCAAGCAGTAGTAGTTCCTTATTTTACGAAGCTCCCCTCGGTTACAGCATTGAAGACGTTCGTCCAAACGGTGGAATCAAGAAATTCAAATCTTCTGTCTACTCCAACGTGAGTTTTCTCTGTTATGTTCTTTTGTTTAATTTGTTCCATATTATCAATGTCTCGTAACAAATGTTTTAATTATTTTCTTATTGCAGTGCGCTAAGAGGCCATCCTGAGTTGTAGCGTGCACCGAGTTTCTTAATATAGTTATAGTTTTCTTTACTTTCCAGTTTATAATTTTCTTTTTTCAAAGCTCCGTTTCTGCTGGTTCCCGAATCCAATCGTTCTCTCCTCCTACAACAACTCCTGTCGCTCACATTACAAGGCGAAATGGCCTTATCTGCAATCGGTTTCGAAGGTTACGAGAAGCGGCTCGAAGTAACTTTCTTCGAGCCAAGCATCTTTCAAGACTCCAAGGGATTGGGACTCCGTGCTCTCCCCAAGTCCCAGTTGGATGAAATACTCACTCCTGCTGCATGCACGATCGTTTCATCTCTCTCGAACTATCAATTGGACTCTTACGTACTCTCTGAGTCCAGCTTCTTTGTCTACCCCTACAAAGTCATCATCAAGACTTGTGGTACTACAAAACTCCTCCTCTCGATCCCACCACTTCTAAAGTTGGCTGGTGACCTCTCTCTGAGTGTCAAGTCTGTTAAGTACACTCGTGGCTCCTTCCTCTGCCCTGGAGGCCAGCCTTTTCCACACCGTAGCTTCTCGGAAGAAGTCTCTGTTCTTGATGGGCATTTTGCTAAGCTGGGCTTGAACAGCGTAGCCTACTTGATGGGCAATGATGATGAGACTAAGAAATGGCATGTCTACGCTGCCTCTGCCCAGGACTCCAGCAACTGTAACAACAATGTCTTCACGCTTGAGATGTGCATGACTGGTCTAGACAGGGAGAAAGCCTCCGTATTCTACAAGAATGAAGCTGACAAGAGTGGATCGATGACTGACAACTCTGGAATCAGAAAGATCCTCCCTGACTCCCAGATCTGCGATTTTGAATTTGAGCCCTGTGGCTACTCTATGAACTCCATTGAAGGAGATGCTATCTCCACTATCCATGTGACCCCTGAAGATGGGTTTAGCTACGCGAGCTTCGAAGCTGTGGGTTATGACTTCCACACTGTTAACTTGAGCCAGCTGGTGACAAGGGTTCTGTCTTGCTTTGAGCCTAATCAATTCTCCGTAGCTGTGCACTCGAGCGTTGGAGTGAACGCGTACAAGCCAGAGATCAGTGTAGACTTGGAAGGTTATGGGTGCAGAGAGAGGACATTCGAGTCACTAGGAGATGAGAGTGGAACAGTGATGTATCAGACGTTTGAGAAGCTTGGCAAGTACTGTGGATCGCCAAGATCTACCTTGAAGTGTGGCTGGAGCAGCAACAATAGCTGCAGCAGCGAGGACGAGAAGGACGAGGGAATCTAGCAGAATTCTACCTTATAACTATGTTTCGAGCTTTCTGTTTTGTTTTTATCTTTCAATAACTTGTAATGAATAAGTTACTTCTGAAGTTGAGTAAATCTCCTTCACAAACAAGTGTGTTGTTGTTTTCCTGCTTTACGAATTTGTGTTTTATTTTACACATGATATTATAATATTAGTTTAATTTTTACTGTCATGATGATTATCATTTTGAATCCGTACACGATTATATGATATTGAAATCCAATTTATTCGTTCCGACTTCCATCATGACTAATTGTGATTATGAATATACATTCTACACAGGGAAAAAAAAATCAAAAATGTCGAAATCGACAAAGGGCAATTACCACTTTTGATCAGCAGAGAATAGAACAAATCTGCGGACAGATTCATCACTTAGTCTAATTATTTATAAAAGAATAATTCAACGGAGAGGACGATGACTCCTATGAATTAATATGTATAATTGTAAGAAAATAAGAGAAACCATAGTTTTCTTCTTTTTATCCTTGAAAAAGTAATCTACTGTGGAATGGCTAGAAATTGATTCTGCCATTTATTGCGTTTAGTTAAATTAAAGAAACGTATGTGTCAATATACAATTAGCAATATTTAGTTATATGCATGTGTCATACTTTATGTGAAACTTAATGACAGAATTGCTGCAGTATTCAACAGCTGCGTTTATATCACAATATTTTATGCAAATATCACATACATATATGTGTGTGTGAAACTTGAACTAAAAAGATGTGTAAGACACTAAACTAACATTGTGCAACGGAGTAATTGGTTTCTCTTAATTCACTTTGGGATCAGAAAACGAGAGAACCACGTACGTTAGGGCTTTATGTCCAGATCAAACGATTAACCAACACGTGGATGCTAAAACTTGCCACCGACGAAGGCAACTTTCTCGAACAATCCACGTGTCTTCAACACGTGGAGGCTCCCAAAGTTGGGTTATAAATACCGGCCCAAAACGCCAAACCTTTCATTCATCACGAAACACAATAATCATTAAACAAAAACATCAAATCAAGTTTTATTCAAAACCAAATAGAGAGAGAAAAATGGCAGACAACAAGCAAAACATGAGCTACCAAGCCGGTCAAGCCACTGGCCAGACTAAGGTATTATGATCTTCTTTTATTATACAATTCGTATTAATATGTTAAAATATTTGTAATAGATCTGTATTCAAGCCTGTCTACATTCAAACTGTATTCCCGCAAATGCTTGCGATCTATGAGTTGTTTTGTTTAGACAAGGTTGGCTCTAATAATGTATACATTAAATGTGTGGATATAGGAGAAGGCAAGTGGTATGATGGACAGGGCCAAGGATGCTGCCGCGTCAGCTCAGGACTCCATGCAACAGGTTCAGTTCTATTTCTTACAATTATTTTGTTCGTAATTTCTAGTAGAATAATTATAATGGTGATGTTGAAATCATCAAATTATATATTTATATATATATATATATATATGGTAGGCGGGACAACAAATGAAGGAGAAGGCACAAGGAGCCACTGATGTAGTCAAGGAC
This sequence comes from Nasturtium officinale, assembly GCA_963854855.1. Lineage (NCBI taxonomy): Eukaryota > Viridiplantae > Streptophyta > Magnoliopsida > Brassicales > Brassicaceae > Nasturtium > Nasturtium officinale. The sequence continues at coordinate 12,083,844 of OY978508.1, read as the reverse complement.
AAGACCGGCATGAACAAGAACACCTAATCAGATTCAACTTCCTTTCTAATTAATTCCCCTATTCGACTTGTGTTTAATAAATAAAATTGGGGGTTTTAATTCTCATTCCTGCTGCTGTAATTTTATTTCTGTTCCATTTTGGATGTTTATGTAATCTCCTTGTTAGTTAATAAAATGCCTGTCAAAACTATGAAATCATCAAACATGATTCGACGTCAAGAAGAAGAAGAATAATAAAAAAAGAAAAGAAAGAAGGATAGTAGATCGATCATTGAAACAATTAAAATAAACGAAGAGAAGCGAAAAATAAGTCGTAATGGAACCTTCCCTGTGTCTTAGAGGTTCCGATTTAAATCGAAATGGGAAAGATCCTCCCTAACATTTTCCCCTCTGCTCCATAGTTCCATTCGTTAAAAATCCAAACTTTTGTTGTTCAAATCGAGCGAGCATAGATTGAAACAAGGAATGAGGTATCAATGGAGGTTGCTACTTTTTCGAAGCCACTGTTCGTATCATCGTCCATTTCTTTCTCATTGCTCCCAGTTCCAGGTAATCTCCGATTCTACCCGATCTTTCTCTTCTTTCCTCCTCATTTACGAGCTCTGTTATCCGAGTCTGCGGTTAAAGAGAAAGCTTCTGCTGAGGCTGTTGTGATTGATGTTATTAGTAGATTGAATGGTAATGATGAGATTAGGAAAGAGCTGGAGTCGAATGATTTAGTGATTAGCCATTAATTAGCATAAATAGGGATAAAGTGGCTGAGAAATTTGAGGAAGATGGTCCGGAAAGTGATTTGGAGAGGCTTAAAGTGCTTTTTGTTTCAGGTTCTATGGATAATTCAGTGGACAAGGTTTGCAATAGGGTCTGCATGATTATGATGAAGGATCAGTGGAGTGCTGATGTGGAGAAAGAGCTAAGGCGGTTTGATGGAAAGCATTGTTCTCAAGAAACAGCTAAGGCGGCAGTGAACTGTTCGAGTTTGCTATGGCGGATAGCAACACACCCACGCCGCTCTGCTGCAGTTTGTTGCTAAAGAAAATTGTCACTACCAAGAAATTGGACATGGATTTGTTCTCAAGAACTGTAAAAGCTTATACCAGAAATGGCAATGTTGTGCCGGATTCTATGCTGCAACATGTCCTCAAGGCTTTGAGAGAAGTGTTGGTAGGTTTGGACAGAGCAATGAGGTGTTGAAAGCGTTAAATGAAGGCGGCTATATTCCTAGCGGTGATTTGCAGAGTGTGATTGCAACAAGACTTAGTCGAAAAGGGAAAGAAAGATGAAGCCAACGAACTTGTGAACTTCCTGGAAGCTTCTGGAAGCCATCTAGATGACAAAGCAATGGCATCTTTAGTTGAAGGGTATTGTGATGCTAAAGCTCTAGAAGAAGCTTCAAATTGTTTTAAGAAGATGATTGACAAAGAAGAAGTCTCTTATGCATTTGAGAAGTTGGTACTTGCTTATTGATGGGGTTTTTTTTTTTTTTTTTTTTGTGTGGATATGGGTGATGGGTGTTCCGTGTTCAAAAAGCTTGGCCAGAGAAAATTTCGAATGAAAGTTTCGGATCCAAAAATATACATACTTATTTTCTATAAATCACGAGTGCGCGCTTTAGTCTTTTCAACGGTAATAATGCGAAGTCTTTCCCCTCGTATACACTTATCTAACTATAACTTTCGGTTATTTCAAATTCTCCTTAGTAAAGCTCTGTCTTTGATAACATCTCGAATGAATGCATTGAAAACATAACGACTTTCACGGTTTGTCATTTCATGATAAAATATATCATTTTAATTTTTTTTGCCATTGCATGGTTAATTAATGCGATGAGGTATGAGTATGACCAATATGAATATAAAAGACGTCATGTGCATAGAGTAACAATTAATCCACTAGCTTCATTGCTAATGACTGCTTAACTCAACTATGTATTTACAGATCGGACAAGACAAAACAGAGCAAGCAAAATCTTTAGATCCCCCTGAACACACATATAAATACACCATGTATTATATATTTTGTATGTGTATCGTAATAATGAATAAATGAATCAATCACGTGAACAAAGGAGCATCATTACACATCTTCTAATGATGTAAATCCTCCTCTTTTGTTCTTTTAGATATATCCCAAGTCTTCTAGTTTGTGATTTCTTCTCCTTTCTCTTCAAGTTCATGATCATGCTTTCCATATCTGTTTGCGTCCTTAAAAGAACGGTTGATATAACAAAATTTAATCGCAAACACTAAAAATATGTTGAGACTTTATATGATGATTTCCAAACAGGATCTTCTATAACTACTTATATAAAGATAAGGAGTGTGATTTTGTGAAGAGAGTGGAGAGCTTTGGAAGATAAAGAGCTTTGATGGGGAAGATATTTAATGTTCGAATGAGTTTTTATAGGGAGAAGTTTTTGTCTGCCTTGTACACTTAGAATACATCCATTAGAGTATCAAATTTTATATTTAATAGATCGACCATGTCAGTAATAAAAATGATAATGTTCGAGCAAATTAATTATATTATCATTTTATAGTTCAATCGCGTCACCAAACTTTACATAACAATGTGAAAATCTACCTACCAAGATACATTTGTCGGCCATTTGGTTACATGAATCATTTAATATATTTTATGCGCTGCAATAATAAGTGAAAAAGGTAAACTGTAATTAGTAAGAATAGTATCACAGCAACTCTATTCAAAAAAAAAAAAAAAAAAAAATAGTACTACTAAAGAACAAAAGGCTGATAAAGTTCTTGCAACATATTACGCCTCTTAAGATTTGACTTGCCCCTTTGGCTTTTGTAACGGGTATCTAACTTTACAAATTATTAAAATAGTCCAAATACCTTACGAATGCATTAATCTACGAGACTTCATAAATCTCAGTTGCTAAAAGTTTCTAGTGCCAAAAGCTGGCAAATATTAGGTATAAGAGACTTCATCAAACCCAAGATCAATGGAACAAGATTAAGCTTTTAATTACTTGAAAGTTGTGATTGTGAGCTTAGATAGAAATTTATTTGATTATGGCCAAAACATAATCCCACATGTCTTTTCTCGTGTTCCACCCCCAAATCAGCCATGACTTGAATCTGCCCCTTGCTATACACTGTTCCCCCTTAACAATTCAGGACTTACTTATTGACTTGGTAGTTGAAAATTAGAATCCCCATTTTAAACCTTTGTGGCATCGAGCTGGCAAAGATTACCTAACCTCTATCCATAAGAAGAAAGAAGAATCTCGATCTAATTGAAAATTTTCCATCACCTTTATTTTTGACTTGGCTGGTTTCAAATTCCCATCACATAAGAAGAAAAAAAGAAAGTGGCTTCAAATTCAAAGCGATCAAGGAAGTGTATATATATATATATATACAAAAGAAAATAAAAACTACATAGTACATGTCTTATCATAATCAATCTAATGGAATTTTCTTGCAAGCAAAATAAAAAATGACAATCTTCGTAAATTATGATCTCAATATAATTATTTTGAAAAATTATTTGCCAGCTTTACACATAGTACATATAATATCAACGTCATACATTCATCTTAAATAGTAAGAAGTTTTCCAGTAAAAAAAAGAAAATTTGATTCTTCGAAATAAAAGACGTAAGTCTTGAACTTATGTTTTCTTCGCAGTTCTTGTTCCCTGTTTTCATCTAGTTGTTTAAAAATTAGAAGAAGTATCGGGAGCATACTGCACGTGAAATTAGCGTGGCTAAGGGTTACGGTTTGACATAACCTAGACAGCTTTCGTCATCTTGTCTCCTTACTAGTAGTACTCTACTTAGTTTCATTAAAAGCAATTCATGATAATTTTACAATGATTAATTATTTATATGTGGGTTAATACACAATGGAATTAAACACAATTAAGAATCATTAACCCGTATCTTGGTCTTGGATAATTCAAAAGATAATGTCTGTAAATCGTAATTAAAAAAAAAAACTGGCTCGGTGCAACGCATCAAGAACCAGTTTCGAATTTGTAATTTTGGTTTACTAATCATTTGAATTATTGTTTGATTGGTTTTATTGCTAATGAAGCATTCAATATCTTGGAACTAGTAATCTTATCGGACCCTTACACCAGTTATATCCTTAAATTTTTACTTTTATTTATTTTTAAATAAAATTTGATGTAAAAACACCTGTTAAAGATGACTGATGAGGTTGCATACAAACATTAGTGCGTAGTATTGTTTATACGGACGTTGACCATATTCTTATCCTTGGTGTATTTCTATGTATTTTGAGCAATGATTTAATTAGTCTCGTAATGATTGTGGTGTATCGTATCACCAAAATATATACGATTCGTATGGGAGTCAAAATATATAAAATTAAATCGTGTAATTGATTAGTCCCAGTATTTTGACTTTTGAGAAAAGTAGAGATAAATATAAAATCACTGGTTTCAGTATTTAGATGCAACTGAAAAAACAGATTTATGTAACACTCAGCGGGCCTTCAAGTATATCTTATTGGGCCTAATAAGGCTGAATTAAATCGTCGGGTTGTGTTGACTATTTTCTTTGTGGACCCAAATGAGTTTCTTCTTTATTATATATGTGTAATAGTTATCTCCGATTTGTTGACATGTTTTGGTTCCATTACAGCGACAACAAGAATTGCAATTGTCTGATCGTCAAAGCTTAATAATCTCCCAAATCCATCTACCTTGCTCTCCGATTCCTCTATCTCTCTCTACCCTTCTCTCTTCTCCATCTCTCTCATACCTACAAACCCTAACCCCTTATTCTTGTTCTTCTGCTTCGTTTCTCCTTCTCCGCTCTCAAAACACTAACTTCGGTAACGAATGTCTCCATGCGTCTTCTTTATCTTCGCTGGGCCGTATCGTGGTGGGTCCCGTATTCTTCTTCTCAGAATCTATAGTATAGAAGGGAAAAAGAAAAGGCTTTGTGAGAACCAAAGTGATTTGTGATCAAAAGAGTATTGAATTCGATCATAAAGTTGGGGGTTTTGTTGAATTTAAGCCATGTAGTTTCGGTTGGCTCGACCAATTACTTTGCAGTGTATTCGATTTCGAGCTCGAAAATATTTATATCTGGTGTCAAGATTGTGACTGATTTGCAGCAATTGTGGAGATGGTGAAACAGTTGTTGTGAAGCTGATGAGATGTGGTGCGATTGAATGTGTTAGACCTGTTTGGTCCATTGGAATATTCTCGGGCTTGTTGATTTTAGGGGAAGATAATGGAGATAGGTTTTAAATCTGAAGGAAATTGTGAAAAAAGAACCAAGTACGGTAGGAGACTACAAGGAAAGAGAATGCGTAATGGGCACATTGAAGAGTAGAAGAAGAAGAAGAAGAAGGAGAATACAAGGAAAGATAGGACCATTTTCTCGTCCAGATCAATCCTCGATACAAATACTATAGGTCAAAGGATCAACATTGGAGAAAGAACGAAACCTAAACTCGATCGAAACCATTCATGACTATGCCAGATCTCGAATTAACAATGAACACAGACTAGAAAACAAAGTTCGAAATTGACAAAACGAAACGAACGAGTAAATATAGGAATAAGTCCCCAGGTTTTTTTTTTTTTTTTTGGAATTATGGAAATCCAAGCAAAATGAGGTAAACTGAGAAATTAGGGGGGGGGGAAAATAAAAGGAAAGATGGGCTTTGATCTTCGGGGAAAATAAGGCCCAATTATAGGTCGAAAATTGAATCATTTTATGGGCTGGGCCCTGATTCCGTTTCTAGGGTTAAATCATTTCAAGTATGCCGTGCGTTGTTGGTTATTAGTACTTTCTTTACTTTATTGTATTACACATAAATCTACTTCCGATCTCTTCAAAGTTTCGAATCAATTCACTCTTTTCTTTCTTTTTTTCACTGGAGAGTAGAGACCATAAAACATTCATCATGTGTTTTTTTCATACAAAAAAAGAAAGATTCAAAATTATCTATGACAACAACAAATGATAACAAGTAAAAAACAAATGCTCAAAGCAATAATTATCATATGCTACTCCTCAAAATTCGAAAGGTGGAAATAAAACAAAAGCAACAAGAAAAAAGAAGAACAAGTCTTTTTAAGTAGGCTTCCTCATATTTCTTCCTGCACGAATCACCTCGTCCACTAATAGCAACTGCGAAGCAATCACCGGCCTACAATGCATTACCAAACAAACTTTTTAAAACAGGTTGAACTCGACCATAACTGAACTAGGCTTAACATTTATTATAAACGCCAAATTTAGCATTTGGTTTTCTACATACCCTGAATTGATAAGTTGGCGTTTCACTGAGTAGTTGTCGAAAATACCGGTAAGCAAAGGGTCGATGGGTTCTCCATCCTGTAGGTTTAGTCCCACAACGTTTCCTTTGTCATGCTCACTCTGTATAAATGCAGTAGATAAACCAAAAATACCCGTTAATTTGTTGTTTTTTGGAGGATTATCAATAGCAGAAGAAGAAAAAAAATAAAAGTATAATACCGTTAGGGCAATGATAACATCTTGAGTGTCAAGCCCAGCGTTTTCAGCGAGTGTCTTAGGCACCACGAGAAGGGCGTTCGCAAAAGCTTCAACACCAAGTTGAGCTCGCTGCAATTTTCCCACAAATAACATTAGCAACAGGATATATCAAGAATTGGTACTGGAGCAGACGGATATATTTACTTTATACTTACCCCTTGAACAGTTTTCTTGACTTCATTGATTAAGTGTTGTCTCGCTGCAACTTCAAAAGCTCCAGCTCCCTATGGAAAAAGACAGATTTCTATTTACCACAATCGCCCAAAACCAAAACAATACACACTGAAATAACAATATATTTGATCTTTCTGGAGAAGAAGGTACTTACTAGTACGACACACTCATCTTCTATGGTATTCTTAACTGATCTTAAACCATCGCGGACAGCATCTTTAATTTGAGCAATAGTGTGGTCATTAGGCCCTATTAGAGAGGAAAAAAAGAACAATAAAATCTGGATGATTGATGACCAGGCATATATAAATACGCAAAATTGACCTTCAAAAACTTTAGCTGCCAGGAAATAGAAGTTTGGGCCTTTGTACCTTTTATGAGGATAGTACACGAATGAGGATTCTTCACTTGCTCGACAAATGTGTACTTCTCTTCTCCAAGAACGTGCTCATATACAAGTCCAGCCCAACCAAGGGAATCAGGGGTCAAGTCATCAACGGAATTCACAGCTTCTCCACCACATGCCAAAACCAAACGTTCCATGTTCCTCCTCTTTGCTCTTCTAAGGGCGATTATCTGGAGACACATATAAACATATATAAGAAAACAGAAAGATAGTTGGATTGTAATAAATTGAAGACACAAGAAAACGAGTACAAGACAAGAGACAGGCTTAGTGGAAGATCCAGGCATCCAAAAGCTTCTAGGTGAATACTCTTACTCTTAGTGGAAAACCTTTTCTTTATTTGGTTTCAGTTCATTTTGCCTTTACTTTAGATTTTAATTCACTGGATTTCACAAGCTTTGTCTAGATTTTTCCATGCTTTCCTGCAAATTAGGCGCCAAAAAAATACAAAGCTAATCATAGCTTACCCCTTCTCTAGCAAGAAGATCCAATGACGGGGGATCAATTCCCTTCTGATTTATGATAACAAAGCTGTTATCATTCCCAGCACAAACCTACATGAGTAATAGAACATGTAAATATCTGAAAGAATACAGCATAAGGCTTGGACGTAGTCATTTCAAACCCACCTTGTTCTTCAGCTCAATAATTTTCTTAACTCTTTCATCAACAGAACGCCGCTCAGCAGTAACCATAGCTTCCCTCTGTTCCGCATTTGAGTAGAAAAATCCTGCATTAATTTCACTGGGGTATACAAAGTCAGGCTACAAAATCACTGTTACACGGGAATATAGGATAGTTCCTTTAACTTCTATTCTTTCATATATCTTCAACCAATCAACTAGAGATTTGAACTACATACCTCTTTTCATACTCTAGGGAAACATTGCAAGTCAGGATGTGGCAATTCTCCGCACGTCGCTTCATGTCAGGGTGCCTTGAACCATGATCAAGAACAAGCCCCTCAACCTAATAGAAGAGAAACAATCCATGTTATATCCGAAACGGGTACATAAAGAAGACATTTATGATTCACGACCAGTAAAAACCTGTAATCTCATACACGTGTCATTTTAAAAGTGTGAAAATCCTGAAAATGTCGACAACAAATTTACTGTAAAAAAATGCATACCAATCGTGTGTCAACATCAAATTTATGGCGCATGTGCATTATTTCAACCATAAACAGATCAATAGGTTCCTCAGGCTTCCGAATGCAGAGAACCTGTTAAATGCAGGAAGTAGCTAATAATAAGAGAAACAGCTAAAACCCAAAACTGATCCATAGATTACTCCTCACATATTTGAATAAAGCATGATGATATTCAATGAGAGATATCAGTAAACTTACCGAATTAACAACAATATCAGTCAGTTGATCAGCTAAGCCTTCGTACAACTAAGTAATCCATAAAAATTGACAGTCAGAAAGTGAAGCGAAAAGTCGGTGATAACAAAAGGGTAAAGATATCGTCAAAAGAATCATACCTTTGTTCTCAGCGTTGTCCTAGCAACCATTTTAAGGATCTCTTTATCAGGCTCCTCACCCATAACCACAGGTGTTTTGAAAGTGTCCAGAAATTGGAGAGTAGCTCTTTTTGCAATCTCGAAACCATCAACTAAAACACGTGGATGCATTCCTGATGCATGTATAAACATTTTACATTACGACCACTTCTCACTAAGTGTAAACAAAACATGAAAAGGTGGCTGAAGATGAAACAACGGAAAGTTTATATACGTTAACCATGAGAAACAGATAGAGAAAATGAAAGGAAGTCCGATCTAGCATAAAACTAAAATAGACAATAGAGAAGCATAAAAGTATCAAAATAATCAATAAATCAACTCAGATACAAGATAATAAGGCTAACCTTCATCAATGCAACGCTCGGACTGTTTCATAAGCTCACCAATGAAGATGACAGTGGAAGTAGTACCATCACCGCTTATGTCATCCTGTGCAACAGCTGTCCTCGCAATCATGATGGCTGTTGGATTTTGAATTTGCTGCAAAGATAAGAAGGTGAGTACTGCAAGCATCATCATGGTGTGGTGACTGTTCGATTTTGATAGTAAAATTACAAGTCTCGGTCTAAAGATCTGTGACTGTCATTTCTATCATAGTATTTACAACCCTGAACATATTCAACTTCCAAAACCGGACTCTAATTCTACCCCAAAAAAAAAAAAAAAAGCACAAACCTAGCTTTGACAAGCTTATAAACACACTTGAAAAAATAAGAAGAGAATTTAAAGCTAGATTCTAACCAATCAACAAGATCTACCTTCTATTTCTTTTCATTATCGGACTTACCATTTCCTTCAAAAGAGTGTTGCCATCCTTGGTAAGCTTGATATCTCCGGAACCACCAACAAGCCTACAACGAGTGTTGGATGAAAGTTAACAAAAAAACTTTATGAATCAGCGAGAGTGACATGATAGAATAAATCCATCAAGAGTGAACAGATACTTACATCTTGATGGTTCCCTTAGGACCGAGATTCGACTTGAGTACATCCTGTAAACCCTTAGCGGCGTTGATAGTCATGTGAAGGGCCGCCGATTTGTTGAGCACCTCGGCATTAGGATTCAAAACACGCACAGACATTTTCGAAGATGAGACTCAGAGATCCAAGTCTTAGATAACGATTTAGAGAAGAAAGTGGAAAGAGAGACAATGGTTGTAGGTGTGTCTAGGGCTTTTCTTCTCGGACCTTCTGAGTTTTCTCTCGGGCTCTATGGAAACAACAAACCTCTTCAAACATCCACGAGTACATCAAACCACGTGGCAGAATCAGAGGCTTCCACATCAAACAACTCTCTACCTTGGGTAGAGAGAGCCTCCCAGTAATATAAAAGCCAAAAAGGAGTAATTTTAATAATCAGTTAGACCAATGTCAGTTCGTGTGTTAATGTACATTTAACGAAAAAAGAACAAAACTAATGACCTAACTTCTAAATGCATCGTCGCGAATATAAATACTTATTAAGTGCATTCTCGCGAGGATAAATAATCTTATCTTACATTAGAAGGGGGAAAAAAAAAAAACTAGTAGCATAAGAGGGGAGATGTAGGAGGTTATCCCAGTGACGCCTTCGCACTTTCTATTTTCACTATTTAGACACACATAAACAGAAACAATACACGTCCCCAGTTCGACGAAAATAACTGGAATAGGAGATTTTGTAACAAAAAACGACGATCCAAGACAACACAAAGAAAGAGCAGATGGGAGAAACTTCATTTAAACTGAGAACTGAGCCATGGCCATACACAGATACCAAATCATGGACATATCTCTGGTTCGAACTTGGCATCCCACAATACATTGCTTATCATATGAACCAATGAGATGGATACGGAAAGAAGCTGACTTTACTGAACAACCTTATTCCTCAAACTCGTGCATATGATCCAGAAGATAGTTTGCCGCCAACTCTTCGTTCTTGTTGCACGCAAAGAACACTTCCAACACCAATGCTCTGTCGAATCCCATCCCTTCAAGCTGTTTTATCATCAATGTGAAAACCAAGTTGATTCATCTTAAAGAGTGATACAGACTCCTTCTTTAGGGGAAAGATCAAATAACTAAAAGTGAAAAAAAACGGAACACACCCGTTCGATTGATTCGCGTTCCTCAGGTGTGACTTGAATCGCCTGTGGCTGTGGCATTCCTGCCGCCAATTGGCCAAGGAGGTTGCCACTGAATTGTACAATCCACAAATTATCCAATAAAATAATCATTGTTTAAGTAATCAAAAGCCCCCCCACAGTTTTTGGCTTGATATGTGTGTTGCATATGAATCATATTCTTAAAGTAATCATAGCAGCGATGGGATTATACATACCTATCTCCGCCTGCTTCAACGGGTTCATTGATTAAGCGTAAGAAGTCAGCTTGGTGATCTTGAATCAACCGCATCAAGTTTGGATTTTGCTTTCCCAGTTCCTGAAGCATAGGCTGCAGAGAGCGCATAGGCAGAATCATTTGAAATGATATTAAATGAAAACCGAAAATGATTTCAATTCTTCTGTAAATTGGATCAACATGCCTGCAAAACTTGAGGGTTTGCTTGGACCATTGCTCGCAGAGCTTGGAACTAATAGAGTAATAGACACCAGAATAAGAATTAACACGTTACACATTGATGTTTGATATACTATTTTTGTAAGTAAGAAAAGAATCAGCTCCTACCTGCTGGCTGTTGCGCAGGAAGTCAAGTGTTCCGGCACCAGGATTTGTTCCAACATTTGGTAAGCCCTGTCAAAGATAAACATTAGATTTTAGTTACACACCCATAAATTATCAAGAGTTTAAAATGAATCAATTACGCTTTCTATCTCAAGATTTATTACCTGTGGGAAGAGGTCTAATGGATTTGCATTAGGACCACTGGCGGGTGCTGCTCCAGGTTGTTGAGTCTCTGCTGGCTGTCCACTAGCTGGGGCACGGGCAACTGGTGGAACTTCGGCTTGCTCAGGGATCCCCTAAAAAAATAAATTTCGGCGTTCAAAATATATATTCTCTCACTTGAAAGAAAAACAGTAGCCTACAATAGTTGCATGGATGTAGGTTATAGGCATAGTGATTAGATGCCAAATTCTGCCTCTTAAACAAAGTTGCATGAGAGGACCCGGTACAGTAAATTCAGAGAACAAATTTGAACTCACAGAGTAAAGGTATTCCACAGCTCTTTCGGGATTGTTAAATGCAGCACGGAGTGCACGGACAACAGTGTCACGATCCCAGGTTCCTCCACCCATGTCAAGAATCTGCTGAATGGTACTCTCTAAATTACTTCCAGCAGCTAGATTTGACGCTGCTTGTCCATAAACATCGCCTTGACCTCTATATCATAAAAAAAAAAAATCGGAAACAAAATTAGAGTAGCTCAATTTCCGAGTTGAGCAGAAGATTCAGATAGCAAAGATGCTGACCTCGCAGGAACTGAGTCTGGCGCAGGAGTGCTTGCTGGTATTGTAGCAGGTACAGATTCAGGTACAGGTGCAGTCAAAGTTTCAGTTGCAGCCACAGGTGCAGGTGTCGGTAAAGACGTCGGTGCAGGTGTTGGAGCAGCTGCAGGAGTAGCTGGTCTGCACAATTTTAGAAATGGGGGAAGCAAATCCAAAATTAGTTTCAGTATGCAAGAAAAGACTCACAGTGTTCTCAGATAATCCGGGAGATTTCCAAATAGAAAATAATTGTCTCTAAAACTCACGTTGCTACAGAAGCCGAAGTCTGAGGGGAAATTGAAGGTTGTGGAGTTGAAGGAGGCATGGACTTGGCCTAAACAAACACCAGACTTAGATCTTTTAACAAACAAGAAAAATATGTTTAGTTAAAGAACCTTTTGACATTTTGGTTTCATTAGTTGAAGAGGGAAGACAAATTTCTTAAGTTGCAGCATCTCAGCCTTTATTGATGATGCTATGACAACAGAACCAACTCACCAGCGCTGTAGGTCCAGCAGACGCACTAGACGCTCCAGTTGAAGCAGGTTTACTCTACATAACGAAGAGCATAGATCAGAAATAAGTAATCAAAGAGATAAACAGAACAACTTGTGTTTCCCAGATCCAAATGCAGCTACCTTGGCCATCATAATGACAATAAAACTACCCTCAGCAACTTTGTTATCCTCAATTGTGGTGTCATCCTTGAGTACTTTCCCTTGGTAAATAAGCATCAATTTTGCAGCAGGATATACATCTGCTCCCTTAACAGTCTCTATGTTCTTCTTCACATCAGCAACCTGAAAGTAATTATTTAACAATCATAAGTCTATACACAATTTATCAAAAAAAAAAAAAAAAAAGTCTATACACAAAGATTGCTACATATGTTGTATCAATTCTCCTTTTTAGAAACCTCCAAATTACGACATTTGACTCGCATCAACTAACTCAAAGATCAATGATCAGAGAAAACCCTAAAGAATAAAAAGATGAAAACCTCTCTCCAGCAAAACAGAGGAAACTCGCCCAAGAAACAACAAGAAAGGAAACAATCTAAGAAAATTCCCATACCGAATCCTCGAGTTTTACTTGGATCTCGAAGTGAGTCCCCTTGAGAGTTTTGACAAATATCTTCATCTTCTATCACCCGCGTAACAGATTGATCGCCGCCGGCGATAACTTGGGAAAATAGAGAAAGCGGGTAGGTCTGTGGAAGAAGATACAGTAGACTCTAGAGGGCCTTGCCTCATTGCCTTCCCTCGATATCTCCACTGGATTTGTGGCCCGCCGCACATGGACACTACTTTCAACTCTGCCACCTCATCTCTCTTTTTACCAATTATATTATGCCACGTCGTTTGACAGTTTTATCTTTCAAATGATGGGCCCAATGTCTTACTGATAAGCCCATAATAATTTTTTTATTTTTACGTCTTGATAGTTTATTATCTTACTGAAATAGTGATAGGCCCATAATTATTTATTATGTATTATTATCCACTCTCTTCTTTGTAATTTTTTTTATCATTTATTTTTAGTTGAGAACAATGATTGGAAAAATTATATCGTAATTTCTCATCCAATATTTTAAATTAATATTAATATCTGTAAATAAAGTTTGTACATAAACAACACTGTATCCTTTGGTCACAAGGAAAAGTGAAAATAAAGAAAAAATGTATATCAAAAGTTACTGGCTCAGCTTGACGACGATCCAAGCCGCGAGCCTAATTGAGCTGATGCGGGCAAAACTTCAAAGGAAAGTTAAAACGGAGCTCATAGCATAAGCTCAGTTTTACACATGCTTTCCTTATGACACGTGCCAAACAAGCCGATCCTTCTCTTCTTAACAGGTACCACGTCATAAGCATGTGATACCGGCTCCAGCCCTAAAGTTAGGTCAAGCTTGATCTCATCCGAGCCTTGTACAGCCGGCGGCGAGAAAGTCAAAACCTCCGAGTCATTGCTCTCCGTCTCCTTGCTCTCTCCTTCATGAGCAGCCATTATTTCAGACTGGTGACTTAACGACGAATCATGACTAGCCTCTCCACTGCCAGACTTTCCCTCTGATTCCGGCGGTTTCGAGACGGCGGAGACCCGCTTTGCCCGGCGAGTTTTCACCCTCTTCAGATCAGTTGAGCCAGCAGCCGCAGCGGCGGCGGAATTTTCATCTTTAGAGATATGTCGGATATCGTACATCTTAAGCGGCGGACCTTGGCCGGTCGTCGCCGCGTCAGTAGCAATCTCTTTGATCGGTTCACCTTTCAACACCGCCTCTACGGCGTCTTGGCAAAGCTGCCAATTTCCTGACCATAACAAACCCACCGAGCCATAGATCGGATTCACAATCCTCCCACAAGCTTCATGTAGCAACGATCGGAATATTCCTGCATAATTATTCAAAATTCCATCATTAGTAATTAAATGACCTAGTAACTAAAAGAACTCGCTTGAAAATGATTTTAAACAGGTCGGGTTACAAAAATGTATGCAGTTATGGAATATTACTAACCAGGGCGAAGATGATCGGGACCGGCGTTGATGAGGTTCATGAGTCCAGCCCGACCATAGAACTTTGCGAGAAACACGGTTGCATTTGCTTGCTCTTCAGCCGATTTGATCCAAGACAAACAAGGTCTTATACTACAATCCTCACTACAACCTTTTCTAAGAACTCTGCATCCATTACAGCTTAAACGCATCTTGATTACACAAAACCAGAATGAAAAAAAAAAATTGATCTGTCTTGTCTATGTTTTGGAAGTTATTTAGGAGATTTAATGGAAGATGGTGGAGGGGATTAGTTGATTATATAAGAAAGAAGATAGCTTTCAGAGATTGTGTGCGTTAAGAAGCCCCTGGATTTTTGGGAGCGGAGAGATAAAACCAAGAGATGACGAATAAACCAAGATAAGAAGACTGTTTTTCTCCTAAAACAGGGCTGTTTTTGTCTTTTCATTTATTCGAATTATTGTTAAATCTCTTTTTTTTTCCTCAGAACCGCCGCTGTTTTTTAAATTCCTGATTCAAGGTCTTAGTTTGTTTCCATCCCCACTCTCTACCCACACGCGTGAGTCCTACACGTAGTCTAGCATTTATAAATTCTGGATTTTACTATGTTATTCGTACCTAAATGATTGGATATGGTTGAAAAAGAAGAACCATATGACAATTTCAGAATTTAGAAATAGTTACGGATAATTAACTGATATAGATTATTTATGAACTAATATTTTTTGATAAAAGTTTATTTGTTGTTAATTATATTATTCACTTGTAAATCGAGTGATAAAAAAGGCATAGGCAAAAACGTGGCCTTCACGCTCGCGCGTTAAAAAATTTGGTCGAATCGCCACATTTCATCCAGATGGGCTTTGAGTCATTTGAGGAGCATTTGGAAAATTGGGGCCCACACTTAGCTCCTGGTTTTCTGGAAAAGAATCCCGTTTACAAAACTATTGTCTGGTTTCTGGTTTTTGAACTTTTCTTCTTTCTCACTGTGGGCGGTTTCTTTGCCCTGTTCGCCGACGGTTTCGTAAGAATGTAGTAACATCTTAATTATCTCTTAAGGTAAACGAAATTTTCACTTTAATCTTCTTACTTTAGCTCCATTTTCCCCCGCTTTGAGTAAATGGATTCTGAATATATTAGCTGAAAATAATCTACAACTTTTTATATATATATATAACGATCTACAACAATATTATATAAAAGCTATAAACCATACAACAAAACAAAATAAACCATATAGCATTTCATACATAATCCAGCACTATATTTCCTCTGTCTTGACTACTCCTTCGACTGATTGTTCGCATCGGATCTCAGGTTCTCTATTGCACTCCCGTCATAGGGTTCTTTTCACCTCAGCCACACTGGGACTGAGACACGGCCCGGACTCCCACGGGGGGCAACAGTGGGGAATCTTGGACAATGGGCGAAAGCCCGATCCAGCAATAGCAATTAATATCCATGGTTTTGGTTTAAAGTTTTAAACCCTTTTTAATAGGTTTAAACTTAGAAGGGTCCAATACAAAAGTAATTAGTCAAATCCCATTCCCATTCCTTCAATGCGTCCATGAGACTATAGTTTTTTTTTTTATTGAAGGAATCTCCCAAGTGTCACGTTACGGATCTCCTTCGTAGTCAACGGCGGTCGACTCTTCTCATTCTCATTATTTTCCGTTCCGTTTCTATTGTCCATCCCAACGAGACAAGAGAACTAGGATCTCGAAAGACTAAAGACAGAGAAACAGAAGCTTGTTCGAATAATTTACAAAGATTGAGAATCTCCAAAAAGAAGAAACGGTACTAAACAAAGGAGAACACTCGAAATTGGATTTAATATGTCACAACGAGACACGAGAAAAAGAAGAAATATAACAAATAAATTCTCGAGCTTGCCTTTTAATTACGATAGATATGTACACAACATTGACCTCGATATCATACATACAGAACTGCGGTAAAACTGTAAAAGCCTTAACTGATCTTAATCTTCCTTAGCCCCCTTCTTCTTCATAAGTATATATACCTGCTTCAAAAAGTGGAGTATTGATTCTGGATTTTATGTACACTTTGTGAATCTCTGTTCCTTCTTCGTCTAGGCCATGGCAGTGATGCTCGAGTTTTGGCGGTCCCTGTTCAAGCAGTCAAATCCTTCTACTCTAACAGTTGCTGGTTTCAGCCCAAACTTCATTCTGCCACAACCTCCTCCTCCTCTGACACCAGATGGAGAAGGGAGAAGAGGGAAGAGTGAGGGTGAAATATGGTTGAGTTTCTCAACTCCAAAGCGTGCATCTTGAACTAACGGGTTCGATGCTCTGCTCGGGGGAGACCCAAGAAAAAACGGGGGTGATGAAGCTACAAATGATACTGATTCCTCCTACAGAGAAAGAAGCAGACAAGAATTATATTTTCGTTCTCAATACACAATATATGGACAATGCTTTACAAATTCAACTAAAGATCAACTTTTATGCCCTACCATATAGCTAATAATTGATTCAATGTGAAAACTAAAACAAGGAGAAGCTTTGGAAACCACCATGTAGATGAAGTACAATAATCATAGTTTAGTCATGAGAAAATCTGATGAAGACAGCAACACTTTATATAGAACAATACATTAAGAATACATAAACCACTTGAAGCAACTATATAGCTAAGCATCCATTTATACCCAAAAAAAAAAAAATTCCAAATAATTAAATATGGTTCAAACTAACGGAAGACAAGCGAAATCTAACAGGCATTGCTTCATTGCAACATTTTGAAACCGACTGAAAAAAAGAGACAAACCTTTCTACGAATTATGTCCAAAAGATCTTCCCCGGCTTTAGAATCACATACATCAGCTGCTTCTCCTGAATGACTGTGAAATCCCAGAACGAATCAAATTAACATGTATGTTATAAAAATCAATATGATGTTTGTGGACAAAGATAAAGAAACAAAAAGGAAGAAACTTTATACCTGTAATGTAATATAAGGGGACGAATAACGTTGTTGGCGAGAGTTCCAACACGACGAGGTTTAGGACAAACTACAGCAGAGTCCATTGGATCACAAGAGATAGAAACAAATCCCATTGATTCGTCACGAGACATGAAGACGTTGTGCTGAAGGTTACAATGATTCATATTCACACCACTTTTATCCAGAGAAGAACCCCTAAAGTGTACATCAAGAAAAAACCAAATCAGAGGTTTTCAGAAAAGAACTTAGAAAGAAACTGAAAGATGTGTTTCAATTTCAAAACTCCCAAACTTGCTAAAATCTGAACAAATTTCCCCTAAAATTAATCAAAAAATTTCACCCAAAAAGGAACATTTTGAAAACTTAGAGAGATGGCAGATGATATAAAAAGGGTTTTTTTGAAACAGAAAAGGTTGACTGAAAGTAACTAATTTAATAGAATATACAAGGAACACACAAGTATTGACTCTACAAAATACATAAATTTTAACAAGACCAAAGAAAACGAACAAGATAAGAATTATGCATCGTTTATAAACCTCAGATCTGGAACAAACCGTTTACAAGGAAAATCATAAATTAAAAAAAGAGACGTGGATATGTCAGCCCCGCCATTAACGGAGCTTGATAAAGCAGAGAGAGAGAGAAAGAAGTATATATTACCTGATAATTCACGACGACGAGGCGATAAGCTTGGTGTGAGGGAAAGAGAAGAGAAACAGAGCGGCTGTGAAAGTAGTTTATATATGATGATGTGACTTGAGAGGATAAAAATGTGAATAAGGTTTAATAATTTTTGTGTTAACTTAATTCCTAATTTTTATTTATATTTGTTAGTAGTTGTGCACAAATTGATATGTTCCCAACCTAAGTCGGTTATATGTTTGACGGCCGCAAGTCGGTTACGCATTTTTAATTTATAACGCTCTTAAATGGTGATGAAGTTATGTTGTCTTATCTATTAATTTGTTTGAATTTGTATTGTCTATTACCTAATCCGTGGTGTAACGCAAAAGCATATATTATTGGCTAAGAAAACAATGAATCCAAATGCTATTTTTAGTTTTCTTTTATCTGGGGTCAAAGAAATTATATATTTTAATTTTCTATAATCCTCGCAAAGTTATCTATTGGGCTAGCCTGAAATAGAACAAAGTGTATTGGGCCCATTGGTTTTAACAACATGTTTACGGCCCAGTTTGTGTAAAAACAGTTATGATTAGATCCAGACCGTCCAAAATAGGGATCTCAGAAAAACCCTTAGTATTTAAACCTTTGCTTCACCAGATTTGAGTTGCCTCTGGAACACGAATCTCTGAAAGCCGCACAAACGTTTATCACCTTCTAGGGTTTATCTTTGTTCTTTAACTGGTAAGCTTCAAAAGTTACCCCCTCTGTACCATCGTTTCTGAGAATGGATCATCTTTTTTGTAGGCTAATCGAAGTTATTTTCTGAATCTAATTGTTCTCTTAAGTAGTTTCAAGGGATATCTTAGATTTAGTGAGAGGTGCAATTCACGGGTAAACTATAGAGTAAATTGTAGGGCATGAGCGAAATAATAACTTATTCCATTTGCTTTTCTCGTAAATGTGGTAGATGTCACTAATTTAGATTTTCTTATAGTAATTCATAAAATCAGATTAATGGTTGGGCTGCATATTGCTCCCCATTTTGCTGAATTGTCTTTACTTTGGAAAAATTGGTTTGATCAGTCTCTAGATTTACTGCCAAGTTGTAATACCATTTGCCAGCTTTCAAATTCAGTTTAAGTGATAACTATATGATTTAATTTACTTTTGCTACACAAACATTGTTTGGCTAAATTTGGTGTCTTTTATATTTGTACTGTCTTAGATCTGTGAAGATGTTCTCTGCTCAGAACAAGATCCACAAGGATAAGGGCGTGGCACCAACAGAGTTTGAAGAGCAAGTTGCTCAGGTTCTTGTCGTTATTGTCTTCTCCCTCTTGACTGTTTTGATTCCTTTTGGTTTGTTGATTAAAATGTTGGTTTCTCGTGCTTTCCAGGCTTTCTTCGACTTGGAGAATACCAACCAGGAGTTGAAAAGCGACTTGAAAGATCTGTACATTAACCAAGCAGTGTATGTACCCATTTTTGGGGTTGGAAGGATCTTAATTACTGTTTCACAACTAAAATGTCTCCTATATTTTTTCTGTGCAGTCATATGGATATCTCTGCCAACCGCAAAGCAGTTGTGATCTATGTTCCGTTCAGATTGAGGAAGGCTTTCCGCAAGATTCATCTTCGTCTTGTCAGAGAGCTTGAGAAGAAGTTCAGTGGAAAAGATGTTATCTTTGTTGCCACCAGAAGAATCATGCGTCCCCCAAAGAAAGGCTCGGCTGTTCAGAGGCCACGCAACAGAACTCTTACTTCTGTCCACGAAGCAATGCTTGAGGATGTTGCTTACCCTGCTGAGATTGTAGGAAAGCGTACCAGATACCGTATCGATGGCACCAAGGTCACTAAGGTAAAACGTTTATAAATTCATTTATCCTCTTCCGGTGCTTTAAACTGTTCTAAAGCATTTTTTTATCCCTTTCAACGTTTTTTGCCAGGTCTATTTGAGCGCTAAGGAGAAGAACGACACTGAGTACAAGCTGGAGACAATGATTGGTGTTTACAGGAAACTTACAGGGAGAGATGTAGTTTTCGAGTACCCAGTCGTAGAAGCTTGAAGAGATCAATGCTTGTTTAAATTCTTTTTGTCGGATAGAGATCTTTTGATTCTGTTTGGGTGTAAGACTTATTGAAAAGATTTCCTTGTTTCAGCAACTTTTCGAAGTTTTTTTTACAAGACCCTTTCTTTTATGCTACAAGCATTCATAGTTTCAGATGCACAATCTCAGAAACTTTCAACATCGAATTTGTAATTTGTGGGCACAAGTGGATTGACATTTAAGATAAATCATACAGCAACTGAAAAAAAAAAACGTGTGTAGTTTTGACTATAGAGAATACAAAAACCTACTGTTCACGCCTGCTCTGTACAACTTCAAGTCAGATAAAGACCTCAACTGAACTTCAGTATCTGCAGGCACAAATAGAACATCTCCCATGGAAATCCCATCAGCTGAAGCTTCTGTAGACATTCTTCCTTCACCGTGGAGTACAAGCAGAAGAGAAGGGCCTGGAACAGAGGGAAACACCGTCGAGGCTCCACAGGGAAGATCACACAGATCAACTTCAAACTCGTCGAAAGGTGGGAGGTATCTTGTGATGTATGGTCGAATCCTTGATCCCTTTAGGATCTCAGGAAATCCCTGAAACTCAGAAATGAGACCTCAGTAAGTAATCTGTAAACTTTCTTTGTAAGTCTTGGAATATACTTTTGAGTTTGGTTTAAAGCTTTTATAAGCTTTACCAGTTTATATGAGAGCATGGAACAAAGTGTTTGAATATCCAGAGGCTTGGAAGTGAGGCCAGCTCGTACTACATTGTCTGAAGTCGCCATGACCTCAAGGCATTCACCGAATAAGTATGCGTGGGGCTCGTTTGCTCCGAGGTACAAGGCTTCGCCAGGATTGAGCTTCACATAGTTGAAGAAGAATGCAGAAATGACTCCAATATCATTTGGATATTGCTTCTCTAGCTTCAAAACAAGCCGTTCCTTGTCTGTCAGTTGGCGTTCCTGTGTAAATTGAAAAGGTTTGAGGCAGTGGCATTCACAAGGCTAATAAGAGAAGAAAGCATCAGAAAAAGACAATGGACCAAAGTAGACAGTAACAGGGAAGTTAGATGGCTGACCTGACTCTCCATATGCAGACGGCGTTTTAGTTTGGATACAATTTTCTTTGTTGTATCGGGATCTGCAGACATTAGCAGGGTGAAGATTGTTCGGACAACAGATTTCACTGTATCCTCATCATGTTCACTGATGCAGAACACTTGGTTTGCTTCTTCACTCCCAACAAGTTCTTCAATCTCCGGAATAGCCCGAATAACACTCTTAAGCTCCTGCAACATTAGTAAATGAACAATCTTAAATCTTTCAATTCTGAATAATAAGTTAACTCAACTTGTTTCACAAGTTTTGGTAATGTATTCACATCATGTGAAACAGAGGAAACTGGTATACATGTAATAAGAAAAACCATGAACGAACCAGAAACAATCTTTATACTTGTCTAACTATCACTCATGTATAGGATTCTCATCATGAAAATTGGGTGAACAGACATGTGTTATACTTGTCGAAATTTGAAAATTAAGTGGGCCATAGCATATGATCACCTCTTTAAAAAAACTGTAAGAATGATAAAAATAGTGATAACAGAGCAATGGTTACCTGCAGAGGTATAAACCCACACAGAGCCTCGAATGGAGTATAGGCCAAAGCCATCTCAGGTTTGTGATTGTCGTCTTTATAAAGATTTGGATGAGCTTTGTGCATTTTCTTTGCTAATTTTTTATCTGGATGTGCTTGAATCGACAAGGGCCTTGCCACCGACAACACCTATCAAAGTTTGAAATATTTAAATCACATTCCTACTGTTCATAACTACAAATTTTTTTTTTTTTAAAGTAGAAAGATTCAACTTCGTATCAATGAGCAAAATCTTAAAATGCAGAGATTTTGGGGGAAATTGAACAATGTGGCAATGCATAAGATGCCTGTACCTTGAACAGAAAGGGGAGATCGCAACCCCATTTCTCCAAAACCTTATTCCCGAGAGATTTAGGGTTTTCAGTAATCCACGATCTAAGGGTCATGGCATTGGATCCATCAGCATCGTCCAAGTAACTTGGACCGGACTCATGAGTCCCCATCCAAAGCTCAGCGTACGGTCGGGTAGAATCGATCTCGTAATCTGAGTTCGCCGCATAAACCCTGTAAACAAGTGAATCCGATCCAATTTTGCCCCAATCGTAATCCTTTACGGAGCATCTCAATCGTCGAAGCCGTCGTCGATCCGCTTCACAACCGCCATTGGCCTTTACGACAGTAGCGATCTCCATTACACCAAAATTCACGGTTACGAAACTGTATCCGTGTCTCCAAGGTTTAATCAATCTCAAGTATATAAGCTAAGCGCCCATATCAATGGAAGACTCGACCTTTTTTCGTTACCAGAATCATGGAAATCTTACGTTTTATAAACAGAGGAAGGTGAGATTGCACAGTCAAAAGTTTGGGGGTAAAAATGGGAATAAAATAGAAATGTGGGGTTTAGTTGTTTAACTTAAGAAAGTGGAAATGTGACTGATGTTTAAAGAAATCACGTGTTTTGCCGACGGAATTAACGTCCGGCCGTGGTTTGTGGCCCGTTTGCTAGCTGTCCACGTGGACTCACAATGATGGCTCACTCTCACGTCTCAAGTACTTGTGTATGTTTGTAGTTGTAACTCTTTTTTTTGTCCACCACTTTGTAAACCGACAAAATGTAACAAATTAAAAATATTCAAAACGTTCTCTCATTCTTATCTTAGGATAAATGAGACTACGAGAGACGCGTTTTTCAAAAATAAATTTAAAAACTGAAAAAAATCTAGCTAATGCGTTTTGTTATTCATAATAATTATTATAAATTTTGTTTTATATTTTCGTTTTTAACCAGTATATCTTCATTTTATATAAAAAATAAAATTAGTATTTTAAATTTAAAATATTCAAAACCAAAAAAAATGCAAGCCAAAATTATTATTAAAAGAAAAAAATAGCAGATTTTACATGATCATATTATTCCTATTGTTTTATTTTGATTCAATTGTTGCAAAAATAGGTTAGATTCGGACCTTTTGGGTTATATATTTTTGGCCTTAAGTTACTATTAGGCTAGCCCATTAGTAAATAGTGGGTCCCACGCCTTTTGATTTGTTTTGCGTTCTGGCAGCGCGTGACTGTCTGCCCTTTTCACGTGCGGGCACGTCATCACATGTACCAACAAGCATCTTTTATAGGAGTATACGTTAGAATCATCAAATCACCTATTACTTCTTTCGCCAAATCTACCCCCTTAATCTTTCATAATTTCACAGATTTCACCCTATATTATTTTTATTACACACTAATACCACTTTTACCTTCTAAAACCTCCCACATACACAAGTCTATCAATTTCCTCTTATCTTTCTGGATTGGAATAAAATAGCATTTCTAAAAATTGTAGAATAAAGAACCTTCAAAATCTAGTGACAGACAGAGACAGTTTCAAAGTGTGTTTTATATGTTGAATATTTTCGACCTTTCATTCTTCATTAAAATAACTTGGTGACGCGACGCGGCTTGATTTCCCAAAAACAAATAGTATAAGGTTATATATGTAAATATAAGAAAATAGTGGGAAGAATTACAACTGTTCGATAAGGCAAATCAGTGGGCCAATAATTACTACAAATCACAATGGAGATTAGAGGGTGAGAGAGAGATCAATTACAAAACTGTGTCTGTTCCCTACCACATGCATTAGTTCTGTTGACTCTTTCCGATTCAGGTTCAGAATAAGAAGTAAAATAAAATCAAACCGGCGGACCTTCTCTTACTTTCCGGCAACGATCTCGGTGGATCTCCGGTTTATCGCGACGGGTTTACATGGCGGCGAATTATGCGTATTTGATGCAGATTGTCGACGAAACTTCGTTTTACAATCGAATCGTTCTGAATCATCTTTTGCCGGCGAATCTGTGGGAGCCTTTACCGCATTTTCTCCAGACATGGTTGCGAAATTACCTCGCCGGAACCATTCTCTACTTCATTTCCGGCTTTCTCTGGTGCTTTTACATCTATTACCTTAAACTCAATGTTTACCTGCCCAAAGGTCTCTGCTTTATCCATTTTTAATTTTGTTCTCTTATGCTTGAATTTAATGGATTTGGTATATCGGTTTGTTAGTAACTCAACTGTATTACCATGAGATTGATGAACAATGTGGGTTGTTGTCTACAACTTGTAGATATTTAATTCTGATGATTTCTGTTTAAAATTTAAATTACGTTTCTTTTGGATGAGATGCCTTAGCTTTTTATGCTTGCATTATATATTTTGCTATTATAAGTTCTTGTGCTACCATTGAGAAGTCTCAGATCCTCAAAGTTGATTATTGTACTTTGTACTTGGCAATAAATAATTCCACTTAAATTGGTTGTTGAAGTGATGGTCTACGTTGAATATTGACTTTGTTCGATACTAGAAACACATTCTTTTATGTCTTAGTGTTTCTGTACTTATATTCTAGTTATTCCTCTTAAGTCTTCCAGAACCTCTAGGCCTTTGTCTTACTTTGATTTTTTTTTTTTGTCTGATTTGCTTCAGATGCCATTCCTACAAGAACTGCTATGCGTTTGCAAATTTATGTGGCAATGAAGGCAATGCCTTGGTACACCCTTCTTCCAACTGTCTCCGAGAATATGATCGAACGTGGTTGGACCAAATGTTACTCTAGAGTGGATGAATATGGCTGGTTCCTCTATTTTGTTTACATAGCGACCTATCTTGTTATCGTTGAGTTTGGTATTTATTGGATGCACAGAGAGCTTCATGACATTAAGCCTTTATATAAGTATCTCCATGCGACCCATCATATCTACAATAAGCAAAATACACTCTCTCCATTTGCGGGTAATTGTATTCAGTTTCTCATACTTTAGTCATCTAAAAGATTAGTAACACTTAATTTCTAACCAGAAAAAGACTTTGTGGACAGCTTCTTATACTCCAAATCCATAAAGTAGGCATTAAGGCTAGAATTATATAAATTTCACCTGAACAACTTCACATATGTCAGAGAGACCTATGCATTAGCCAGAGTTTAGATTTTTGTTTCTCTTCTGGTCTCGGACTGATTGGCATCTAATATGGCTTGTAACTTCCTTAGGTTTTGGTTTTGGTTTTCAGGGCTTGCGTTTCACCCAGTAGACGGGATACTTCAGGCTGTACCGCATGTGATGGCTCTCTTTCTAGTGCCAATGCATTTCACAACCCATATAGGTCTTCTGTTTTTGGAAGCGATATGGACAGCAAACATCCATGATTGTATCCACGGCAACA
Source organism: Nasturtium officinale (assembly GCA_963854855.1). NCBI lineage: Eukaryota > Viridiplantae > Streptophyta > Magnoliopsida > Brassicales > Brassicaceae > Nasturtium > Nasturtium officinale. Next base: position 12,058,298 of record OY978508.1, on the reverse strand, counting down.
TCTGGCCAGTAATGGGTGCAGGATACCATACGATACACCACACCACATACAAGCATAACTATGGTCATTATACCATATGGATGGATTGGATGTTTGGCTCTCTTAGGGATCCTCTCTTAGAAGAAGATGACAGCAAAGACAGCTTCAAGAAGGCATAGTGAGAATGCCCATTTGGTTTTTTTTTTCTATTGTTTTGTCGTTTGTGTTTTGCTTGCTTGTTGTAGTTCAAAGTTTCAGTCTTTCGTGTTCTTTTTCCTCTTCTTCTTCGTCATGTGGCGCTCTCTACCTTTCCAATTATTTTGTTATAAACATTTGCTGTCTAGTTTCAACAGGTAGATAGATGTGTCTTCTTTCGCCACCAAGTGCTGTGGGCAATATCTTCATCACCTACTTATTAATTTTCGTTGGTCGAGTTTGCATTTGAATTTGCATTATCAAGTCTGATTCGGTAGTCTTCCTAACTAGTCCGGCTCAACCTCCCAGATTAAAGAAAATGTCTGTTGGTTATGACCACGGGTCTAACCGATCGGCGCCTATTTGTTCTTAACACGAGGCTAGACCGAAAACCGCTTGTTTCATACCCAAACTTCCTCTCTCAATAAGTCTTAAATCCTTGCAGTTGTAGTTGTAGATAATGATAATAAATACAGTTTAACCCCTAGCTTTTATCAGTATTCGAAAAAGACCCCAGATCCTTGAAATAATCAGTCACAATTACTTAAATATTGTAAATTTGTTTCATCGCAAATTGTAGCTAGAGTTAGCCCTCTACATCGGCTTTGATCCATTTCTAAAGAAAAAAAAAAACAAGATATCTGAGTAGACCGGATATGTATTCAGATAGTTAGTAAAAATGTGGTTGGATATTGGTATCCATGATATTATATAATAATATATTATTATTTTACAGAATTTGTATTATTATAATAATATCATGTTATTTTTTAATTATATATTGTATTATTTTTTTTAGATTTTATATAATAAATATATATCTTATTTTTAATTTACGCATTCGATCCAAATCTAGCTAGAGTATTATGAAAAGTTTGAAAAGACTACAGATAACAATAATACATATAAAGGGTTTTGAACACAACAAGAAAAACCCGTGCAAAAAACGTAAAGAGTATGGCTACGACAATGAAAAAACACTGATTATAAACTGCGAAATCCTGACATTTATGTGAATGCCTCTACTCTAAAAACACTGGAGGCCTCGTCTTAGTTGCCATAAAAATCCCTACCCAAGGTTGGTCCTCAAAAACGTAATATGCATATAATCAAACTTCTTTTTACAATCATATTGTTCTAACTCATCTTTTGCCGGTGAATTTATGGGAACCTTTGCCACATTTCTTCCAGCCATGGCTTCGATGGAACCCTATTCTACTTCATCTCCGCCTTCTTCGGGTGTTTCTACATCTATTACCTTAAACTCAACGTTTACGTCTCCAATAGGTGATTTTGATGTTCTTGTTTAAACCTTTTTGTTGATTTCTTCGATTTTGTCGTCTGACATATTCTTTTCCATTTCTCCTCCTTCACATTTGATTATTCATAAAAGATATGTTTGGATTGCCAAAATATTGGACATTGAAGCAAGTAAATTTAGTAGAGTCCTGAATTTTGAATCTAATAAGTTGCCTAATTTACATATCTTAGGCTACATTTTGATCTATCAATGAAAATTGAGGTCATAATGTACTTTGAAATGGTTAAATTGTTCATTTATTTCAGATTATATTCCTACAAGAAAAGCAATGATTCTGCAAATATATGTGGAAATGAAGGTTATGCCTCGGTACACTCTTCTTCCGGCTGCCTGAGAGTATATAATTGAACATGGTTAGACTAAATATTACTCTACAATTGACCAATTCAATTGGTTTTTATGTTTTATTTATATCGTGCTCTATCTTATTTTAGTTGAGTTTAGGATTTATTGGGTTCACAAAAAGCTTTATGACGTTAATTTTCTCTATAATCATCTCCATGTGACCCATCATTGATGCAACAAGTAAAATACACTCTTTCCATTGGCCGGTAAGTAAAGTTATGTTTTAAATCTAAATTCAAGAATATTCTATGTTGTATATTTAATTACTCTTTAATTAATTCTCTATTAACTCAAAGGGTCGGTTTCTTAAAAAAAAATTAGGACTCGCACTTCATCCCCTGATGAGATACTTCAGGCTCTACCCCACGTGATAGCTCTACTCATAGTGCCGATTCATCTCAGAACACATTTGAGTCTTTTGTTTTTTGAAGGAATATGGACATCAAGCATCCATGGACCATGATTGCATCCATAAACATATTAAGCCTATAATGGGTGCAGGATATCATACCATACCACATACAATCATAACTATGGTCATTGTACCATATACAGATGGATTGAATGTTTTGCTCTCTTAGTATTTTTTTAGCAAAAGAAGGCAGTTACAAGCCAAAAGTAACATGAGAAAGTTCAAAGTTCACGTTTTTCCATATGTCATTCTTCTCATGACTCTAAACTTTTATTTATTACTTTGTTGGCGTTAAAAACCTGATTGCATAATTTACTGCAAAGTTTCTTACTTTTCTTTTAATATTTAATTCAAAAGTTTAGTGTCAGTATATATATATATATATAAATATTATATAATTTTAGGATGAATTCCAAATTTGAGTTTGTCTTATGATTTGAAGGATTTATTAGGTATGGAGGTATATACTTCTTTAGTTTTTGTATAATTGTTTGTGTGTCAAAATTTCCATATTTTTAGCCAAAAGGTTTATATTAGTCATCTCTTGATTTTTTTAAATTGTAAAAAAATACCTATATTGTTGTTTGAGAAAATAGGTAGAGACTTTAACATAGGTATACCTCACAAACCATCTCATGTGAGCCGTTTTTTTGTATTTTTCTCCCTCACATTTTCTGAGTGACCATTGAAAATCTTCTAGAATGAAATCCACAATTTACTCTTTAAAAAAATAAAAAAAGTACACAGCAAAACTGTATAAATAGTGTGAGCTTATTTCACCTAAAAATTTACTAAGATCCTCCATCCCTTTCTCTCTCTCACACACACACACACACATTCTCAATAACGACTTATCATAACTTGACTTTGCTTGACGGTTTTCATGGCTACGATTTACAATCCCTTTGTCAACGAGACCTCGTTTTACAACATAATGGTTCTAAGTCATATTTTACCAGCGAATATGTGGGAACCTTTACCGCATTTTCTTCAGACATGGTTACGAAATTACGTTGCTGTAAACCTTCTCTATTTCATCTCTGGCTTTATCTGGTGTTTCTACATCTACTACCTTAAAATTAATGTTTACATCCCCAAAGGTGATTTTATAATTTTGATGTTTTATTCAAAAACTTATTTTGTTGATATATTCGAACTTTTAATGAAACGTTAGCTCAAAATGTACTTCTAAATTGAGTTATTTATTATTTATCTCAATCTATTTCTTTCATTTTATTTTATTTTGTGTTATTTTGCTTCAGATTCCATTCCTACAAAAAAAACAATGTTTATGCATATATATGTGGCAATGAAGGCTATGCCTTTGTACACTCTTCTTCCAGCTGTCACTGAGTATATGATCGAACGCGGTTGGACCAAATGTTACTCTATAGTTGACCAGTTTAACTGGTTCCTCTGTTTGCTCTACATAGTGCTCTATCTCGTTTTAATTGAGTTTGCAGCCTATTGGGTTCACAAAGAGTTTCATGAAAACAAATTTCTCTATAAGCATTTCCATTCAATCCATCATATATACAACAAGGCAAACACAATCTCTCCATTTTCCGGTTAGTCCATTTATGTTTTTAAATATAAATGAATGATGACTTATTTTCTCTATAAAATCAAATGGTCAGTTTCAAAACTTGTATCACTTATATGTAGGTTTCGCATTCCATCCGTTGGAAGGGATACTTCAGGCTTTACCGCAAGTGATAGCTCTGTTTATAGTACCGATTCATCTCAGAACACTTCTAGTTCTTTTGTTTTTGGATGGAATATTTACAACAAACATCCATGACTGCATACATGGCAACATCTGGCCTATAATGGGTGCAGGATACCATACCATACATCATACCACATACAAACATAATTATGGTCATTATACCATATGGATGGATTTGATGTTTGGCTCTTTTAAGGCTCCTATAACAGAAGAACAAAGTTTCAATGAGAAAACAAAATGATGATGCTGAAGGGTTCATGGTTTTTTTTTAAAATTATATGTTGTTCTTTTTATAGCTATGTACTTTTTTTATCATTTTGTGGGGGTTAGAAACATGATTGCACAATTTGATGCAATAACCTATGTAATAACCTCACTATAATATACTGTATTAGCCTATGTGAAGAAGTTAAGAAAATTATATTATAATGGTTATAAAATAATTATATTATATTAGCCTATGTAATAACCCATTATAAAATAATTATACTTGTGAGTTTGCCGAAGCAATGATACGTAAGAGGCAAAGTGTCGTTCAACCTTTGTCAATTTGGATAGCAAGAAAACGCACAAATTGAGAAATAAAAGGAAAGAACAAATAATAATCGAAGACATAACAAGTGAAGAAAATTAAAGATCTAATTTTACCTAATTTTGAAACGCGTTATGTCTCTCTCTCTCTTTCATCCGCCATGAAAGTATATACTAATACACCTTTTCACTAACCCACCTTTTATTTTGCTAAAGCTTCAAAAAATTCACAAGGCGAATCTATCAGAGTCAGGTAATTTCTTTTCTATCTCGCCATAATTTTTTTTTTTAATTCTCCTTTATTGTTTTTTCACAAGAAAGAAAACGACTTTACTCTGGTAATTTTCGTACTTGAATTTCATAAGAAAAAAACTTCTTTTGCAATTCCATGGAGAAGTAAAGGTCTTTACTTTTTTTTAATAGATATTATATTACTAAACCATTTATATTGCCAGTTCCACTTGTGTAGATTATACTGTCCCAAGAGTCACTGTTTTGCTCTACTTATCAATCACTCTTTCAATTGCTCTGTTGATAAAGATGACATTTATTGTCTGTTTCTGCCTCCTTCTTTCTTAATTCTTCTCTACTTTTTGGTTTGTTGGGTTTTCTCTTTATTGCTCCTCTTCTGCTAATTTTGACGACTTTTAACTGTTTCGATGGCTCGCTTCACCTTTGGGGGGTTTTCCCAGGTTTGTCGATTCTTGCCAATGGTTTTGGAAAATATTTAAAATTGGTGGGTTTTGCTTGAATCTCTCTACCTTTGTGTTTCATGATAGTTCCTTCCTAACTTATCTTTCCAGGTTGTGTTTAGTTTCTTCCACTTCCAAATATTTAAGTGAAGTTAGCCTTTTTCGGATCTCATTGGACATTGTTAGGTCTGCAATAGTCTCAATTAAACTTGCATATTACCAATTCAGTGATTCTTGTTCCAGATTTGTTTTAGTGGTAATCATGATGACCCTTGATTCTTCTCTGTTCTACCTCTCTTGTGGCTCTGAGGTTTGATCTCTTTGCATATTAGTGATATCTTTTGGTGTGAATCTAATAAACTCTAGTTTCCAGTTTGAACATAGAAATTGTTATTATTTTAGGTAGTTAATGTAGAAGAAAGGGTTTTCAGATCTTAACATAACCAGACAGTTATGGCAGATACAGATTTTAACTTACTAGTGGTTGTCCTAATCCCATCTTACCTGATCACCGGATTTGTATGATCATGAAGTAAAGAATGAGCTGTAAATTGTATAATCCATCATTTGGTAGAAGCCATTGGCTGTGGATTAGTTGACTTAGTAGGAAACTTTAGTTCCTTTTATTCAATTTATGCAGGCAGGTTTAGTTGCATCAATTGATACGCTTGAGTATTTGAGGTGGTATTGTTTGTATTGCCCTGTAAAACTTATTACCCGTAAGCCTGTGATTTCTTGGGATGATCTTAGGCTGTGACAAACCAGGGGACTGAGATTTCAGAAACTGCTGATAATTGGGTCTCACCATCTGACATTCCACTCATAGATTCTAACAGTAAAGAGGTACCCCCAATTGTTTTTTTTTTGTCTTTTTTGCCACCATTTCTTGGCAAGTCTACTCCATAGTAAAACTTATCTTGTGTCGCAACGAATGCCATAACTTAGACAGATTCCATAAATTTCTTGTTTATACATCATTTTGGTCGTTGTTGATCAGTTGAATTTAGAATAGCACTGCGCTACAGTAGGTCAATTATGGTACAGAACTCGTTATTAGACTACGAATAGGTTTTCTAATGAGTCCATGTTACTATTTTAACCCACAACAACCATCTCTTGCCGATTCTTTGCTTTTCACTCACTACAAATACCTTTCTTGCTTAGATTGTTGACTTTTTTTCTATCATTATGGCCGCATCAAAGTGTAAAGGGAAAAAGGAAAATTATTTGACTATGGTATATATTTTTGTCTCTAAGTAGCACAGGATGAGAGAGGCACAGCTAGGCGCTCACACTGTGAGGTCCCATGGAATGACTGTTGCAAGGACTCACATGCATGATTGGATCATCCTCGTGTTACTTGTTATTCTCGAGTGTGTACTACTTATAATCCACCCGTTCTATCGCTACGTTGGGAAGGATATGATGACTGATCTCAGTTACCCATTAAAGAGTAACACCGTACCAATTTGGTCTGTCCCGGTAAGTTTCTATTAAGTCAAATTCTAACATTGGCATCAGACGGTTTTCACAATAGAAATAACGTCTCATTTCTTCGGAATGACAGGTCTATGCGATGCTATTGCCTTTGGTTATCTTCATCGCTATCTACTTCCGTCGAAGAGATGTTTATGATCTTCATCACGCAGTGCTAGGTCGGAAATTCTGAGGGAGAGTACTGTTTGCTTCAAAATGTCTGCTTTCACATAGATAATCAGCATTAAAGTTGGCCTTTCTTGACATGCAGGTCTCTTATACTCTGTTCTGGTTACAGCAGTAGTTACCGATGCAATAAAGAATGCAGTTGGTCGACCACGTCCTGACTTCTTTTGGCGTTGTTTTCCTGATGGAAAAGCTGTAAATGTCTCCATGAGTTTTATGATCGCTTTTTAAATCGTCTTCTGTCTTTTGAATCTCAAATTTTTCTTCTCAGCTTTATGATAGCCTCGGAGATGTTATATGCCATGGTGATAAAAGCGTCATAAGGGAAGGGCACAAAAGTTTTCCAAGTGGACACACCTCATGTAATACCAAGTTACTGTTTTTTTTTTGTTTTCTTTATTGCTTGAGCAATTTAAGCGAAAAGAAAGTTTTGGTTTTTATAGTTCAGGACTAGAGAGGAGCAAAAGAGTAAACTGCAGGTTTAAATTGTTTTTGCAGGGTCTTTTGCGGGCTTGGGATTTTTGTCGCTATACTTATCGGGAAAGATTCAAGCGTTTGATGGTAAAGGACACGTTGCAAAGCTATGCATAGTCATACTCCCTTTGTTAGTTGCAGCTCTTGTCGGTATATCCCGTGTTGATGACTATTGGCATCATTGGCAAGACGTCTTTGCAGGAGGCTTGCTAGGTTTGTTTTCACTTCCTACTCAAAAAGGTCAAAACTTGTTTCCTTTAAACATCATTCAAAACTTACACCATTGTCTAAAACCATAGGTCTTGTGGTCTCTACATTCTGTTACCTTCAATTTTTCCCGCCACCATATCACACCGAAGGTGCAAACAATCTACTGATTCCAATTACGTATGCTTCAAAGAAGGTTGTTTTATATTGTGTGTTGATCATTAAAGGTTTAATCTTTATTTAGGTTGGGGACCATACGCGTACTTCCAAGTGTTGGAGGCAGCTCGAGCGCAAGGAACAGAGAATGGTGCGATGCAGCAACGGCCCCAAGGTGATAACGGTGAAGAAGAAGACGGTGGGTTTATGGGCTTACATTTGGTGGATAATCCGACTATGAGGAGAGAAGAAGATTTGGAAACCGGTAGAGGCTGAGATAAAGAAACTCTGAAGCTAGTTTGGTTGATTCTTAGGACAGGTCTTTAGATTCTTGGTTTGATTACTTATAGGTTTCTGTGAGATAACTACTGTCGTTTGTTTGTTTATTTTAATTGGAGAGGCCCCGGTTAATGGAGTTGGTGTTGTTATTGGTTATGCTTTTAATTTGTTCAGTTCAGGTAAATCGAACCACAAATTTAACCGAGTTATTTGTATCAAAATGGGTTTGATCTTGCCGGTAGACCAAAAACTGAATGAATGATGTATGTATATGTCTATACTCAAATTATGAATGGCTGCTGAACATAAATGAATATATATTTTTTTTGATTAAACAGAAATAAACAAATAGTTATTTCAACGTAAGAAGAATTATAGGTCTGTATTTTTGAAAAAAAAAAAATCTTCTTAAATTTTTATACGGCCAGCTCTCTAATTGCATTTCTGTTCACGTGGTCTTTTTCTTATATTGCAAGTTTTGTAACGTCTGATTTTCAGAATTCAAACTTGGTGGCGAATAGACGGAAAAGCCAACTTTCTCGTTCAAGCGGATTTACTTTTTTACAAACGGCATGCGTTACCAACCTTTATTTTATGCAAAAAAAAAAAAAAAAAAAAACGAACAATCCATGTGTATAAAGTTAATAGGTTGGTATATTCTTAATTTTGGCAAGAAATGAATTTCTGAAATGGGAAAACTAATAGGCTGATTACGGCACAAGGAAAATATGGGCCTCGGCCCATAACTTCTTAAAAAACAAAACAGAAAATGAATGAACTGTATTGGACTCTAAACACTGGGTTATATAGAAGGACCATAGGGCTCATGGGCTTGTGAAATAAGAAAAAAAAAAACTGAAAGGAGTGGCATAGACGTAATTAAAAGAGTAGGTGAGGTATATTATAGTATCACTGGCATCATCACGCCCAAAGGTTTTAGTTGTCCACATTTCGTCTTGTTTTCTGCACAGTCTGCACAGCATAGAAATAATCGACATTTTTTTTTTTTTTTTTTTTTTCCTTCTTTGATCTCTTTTTTGGTAATTTTCGAGTGATTGGAGTTTGCTAGAGAAGAAATGGTTTTGTCTGTGGATCGGATCGTTGCTTCCCCATCAGCTTACGTCAATGGTCCTTGTAAAGTAAGGGGATCTAGATCTTCCAGAGTCTTCATGGCTTCTACGATTCGCTCTGCCACTACGTGAGCTTTATTTAATCGTTTCATTTCATAATCATGGGGTTTCGAGTATCGATGATAAATCTCCGGCTGATCCAGTTTCTTGTTTTCATCAATTTTGTGCCCATTGCAGTCTCATTTCGTGAAATGATGAATTTGCTTCATTTGTAGATTGTTTATTAACAAACATTTAATTTTTATTGGTTGTCTGATTTATTCCTTCAAAAATTGTTCGATTTGAAAAATCTGCCCTTAGATACAAATACAATCTTTGTCTCAAATCGAAAATTTGAAAACAATCTTTGTCTATAACATCAATTGAAATTTTGCTAATCTCTTCTTCTTTCTAAAACGCATGCATGATATTGTTTTATGTTTTTTGAATTTCTTTTTACTTAGTTGTTGGCCCAGAAGACTGACTTGTATGCTAATTGATTTCTTATTCATTTTATTCAATTCTTTGCCTTTTATGTCAAGAAAGCCTATTGGTGTTGTTCAGGATTGTTGTTTAGTCTTATCTCTTCTGATTTTTTTCGAAACGTTATTTGGTTAATTACAGAGAAGTTACGAATGGAAGGAAGCTCTATATCCCTCCTAGAGAGGTGCATGTCCAAGTTAAACACTCAATGCCGCCTCAAAAGTTGGAGATTTTTAAGTCCTTAGAAGGATGGGCTGATGAAACCTTGTTGACTTATTTAAAACCTGTTGAGAAATCATGGCAGCCTACCGATTTTCTTCCTCAAGCTGAGTCAGATGGATTCTATGACCAAGTCAAGGAGTTAAGGGAAAGGTGTAAGGAACTTCCCGATGACTATTTTGTGGTGCTTGTTGGAGATATGATCACTGAAGAAGCACTTCCGACCTACCAGACGATGTTGAACACCTTGGATGGAGTTAGAGATGAGACAGGAGCAAGTCCTACTCCTTGGGCTATATGGACCAGGGCTTGGACTGCTGAGGAGAATAGGCATGGGGATCTTCTTAACAAGTATCTTTATTTGTCTGGTCGAGTAGACATGAGGCAGATTGAAAAGACTATTCAGTATCTGATTGGTTCTGGAATGGTAAGCTCTCCTGATTTCTTTTTTATGCTATTAGCCACTATCCCCTAAACTTTCATTTGCTCTTTGACCTAGGATGGGAATGCAATCGTTGCCTGCTTATTTGACTTGGATAGTTAGGGGAACATAAGAGGAATAAAATGGAACCATTTATCAATTTGTACTTGTTTTGGAACTTATCGTGAAGTTTCTAAGTAAAGCTTGAATTTGCTTCACATTGAATAATCGTAAATCTTCTTGTCAGCAACATACGCATAGTTTATATTTCAAGTTCTGAAGATAACATCGAAGCGATTCTTCTTAGCAGCCAATTTAAATACTTTTACAGTTTTGTTTTCCTAGTTTCCCATATATGATTGATTGATTGATTGTCTTTATCTTTTTAGGATCCAAAAACTGAAAACAACCCTTACTTGGGTTTCATCTACACTTCCTTTCAAGAAAGAGCGACCTTCATCTCCCATGGAAACACTGCCAGACTGGCGAAAGATCGTGGAGATTTGAAACTTGCACAGATATGCGGTACCATTGCTGCTGATGAGAAGCGTCATGAAACTGCTTACACCAAGATTGTGGAGAAGCTATTCGAAATTGACCCTGATGGCACGATCTTGGGCTTGGCTGATATGATGAAGAAAAAGATCTCAATGCCTGCACATTTAATGTATGATGGTGAAGATGATAACCTGTTTGAGCACTTCTCATCCGTTGCCCAGAGGCTCGGTGTCTACACCGCCAAGGACTATGCGGATATTCTGGAGTTTCTTGTTGAACGGTGGAATGTGGAGACTTTGTCTGGCCTTTCTAGTGATGGACACAGGGCCCAGGTAAATACCTCCATAAAACTTCTATTTCTTTTTAGTATACTACTTCTGATGAAACCTCCAAATTTATGTATACTATTAGTAGTTTTTTGGTCATGAATAGTGTATAAGCTACACTGCTTGATCTATTTTGTGTATCTGATTGGGAACTTAACTTGCAATCTGGTTCTATCATTGCCTTTGACAGGACTTTGTCTGCGGACTACCTGCAAGAATCCGCAAAATTGAAGAGAGGGCTCAAGGAAGAGCAAAACAGGCAGCCAAAAACATACCATTCAGCTGGATTTTTGGTCGAGAGATCAGGGCTTAAGAAGTTTACAAAATTCTCGTTCAAATTATTCCAAGTAAGCCATAAAGTTCTTCACAACCATCTCACCAACGAAGGACCAGTTTAAAATCACAGAAGTTCATTTCAATATGTTTTGTTTTATACGGAACATTGTAGATAAAGTTATGTGGTTAGGTTATGTTTCTTGTTTGAATCATTCAGGACCGAAGAAAGGTGTTTGAGTGTTCTTAGTGATAATGTCTGGTTATGTTTCTTGTTTGAATCATTCTGGACCGAAGAAAGGTGTTTGAGTGTTCTTAGTGATAATGTCTGGTTACCAAGAAAAGACTTAAGAGTTTGCTTTACCATTTTGATTCTCTTTTTGTTGTGTCAATTCTAAATAATGTTCTCTCTCAAGTAAAGAATGATTTGTCTCAACCGTTTTTCTCTTGCTTACTTAGCATTTTCTTTGTTATTTTAGTTGTCAAAATACTTTCTTAATAAATGTTAGACGGTTTTTAATAAGAAAAAGATGCTTTATATATTTTCTATGCAAAAGCTGAATTAACTTTTTTTTTGTTCTATTATAAATTAATCGACTAATAATTGATAGAGAAAACTTGTTGACCAGATGGTAACTTTAGTTTATGAAATGGAAGGAGAAAAAACGAAAATCATCTCTTGAATCAAAAAGCCTGGTCTAGTTTATAGTACTGTCGTGCTCGCTCAAAGTTGCGGTCTCTTTCTTAAAAAACTTTAATGGGACTTTCTTTTACAGTTCTAATTTTGAGTTCCATGAATATTAGTTCTTAAGCATTACAAGGTAATCGACCCATTCAATTCTTTAATACATATAACCCAAACCCTGAAAAACAATCAAACATAACATTTGATACAAACTGTCCTCTCAAACGAAATCATTACAAGAAGTCATCTTTCTTCAAACTTGGAACGACCATGGCGAATCCTTGAGAGTCTCTTCACTCTGAACCTTACCACTCCTCCTCATAGCAACTCCATTGTTGTTACCATCACCATCGACATAAGCATAGTACTTTAAGAAGAAGGCAAGAACAAGAACCATCCACTCAAGGCAAAAGATTACAACACAGAGCCCACCAGCTAGTTTCAAGATCAAAGACGCTTCTTTTTCACGGACATAAGAGTTAAGACTCTCGAGGAAATTCGAAGTGTTGGTGAAGATGAGAACAGAGACTGAGCCTTGGAAAATGGCAGTGAGGACAGTTGCAATCATGTGTGCTGCATACCACCGGTTCTTACCGTAAGATGCAGCTGCACAGCCGGAGATGGCAGCTGCAATTGTGGTGGCGTGGAGGAGTATGAGGAAGAAACCACAGAGTGAAGGGATTAGACGGAGAGAAAGAGTGAGGAAGATGCAACTTGAGGATGCACCAAGGAGGATGTAGTTTGAGACTAGGAAGATTTTGTGGGTGTAGTAGTGAGATTCTTGAATGGATTCTTGTAGTTGAGGAATTAAACCCATGATGTTGGATTTTTCTGATTTTGGTTGCAGAAATTTTATGATTTTGAGATTTGAGATGAAGAAGATAGCTTGTGAATTGTGATTGTAGGTTGAGATTCGGAATGGGTTTATGTAGGGTGAGATTCAAACGGTCGGATTTTCCAAATATGACCGTTGGGGTTTACAGAAGTAAAGGACAGACCACGAACAGAGTGGGAGTAGATGTTTAACGGCTAGTGTTTTACTTTTCTTTTTTCTGAACAAGACTATCAGGCCCATTGGGCCATGTTGGGTCCATATTTCCTAATTCCTGAACTCGGATAAGTTTTCATTTTTTTTTAGTCAATCTGGATAAGTTTTCATTATGAAGCAAATACAATATTGTGTATTACTGTATTGTCCTTGTGTGGCTTCTCGATGGTGTGTGGTCCGCTAAACTGAACCGAATTAACCAAACCGAACCAAATAACTGATCAAAGAAACCGAAACTGACCGTTTTATTACGACGTATGAAACTTACAGACCGCTTTATTACAACTGAAACAGAGTAAAGTCTTGTATGAAACCATCGATAACCTACAAAAAGGAAAACAAAAGACTGTTTCTTCTTCTACTTTTTTACTCTCAGACTGAAAGAAGAAGAAACATTCTATTCAAGATCTTGTTCTTGCGCTGCTTCTAAAATTAAAGAGCATGTTACCTAAGAAACCAATTATTTCATCTACAGAGCAACACAGCTTTGACGAAACTCGATGGGTCATCAATGTCCGGAAATCTGTCGATGCAGAGGTCGAAGATCACGATCTCGAAGAAGTTACAGTCAGCATTTACACTGTCCCTAAAGCGTTAATGTGTAGCCATCCAGATTCATACACACCTCAGCGAGTTTCGATAGGACCTTATCACTGCCTAAAACCAGAGCTTCACGAAATGGAAAGTTATAAACTAATGATCGCGAGAAAAATTCGAAATCAATCTAAATCGTTTAGGTTTCATGACCTTGTAGAAAAGTTGCAATCCATGGAGATCAAGATCCGAGCTTGCTATCATAAGTATATTGGGTTTAACGGCGAGACACTGTTGTGGATGATGGCTGTAGATTCGTCGTTCTTGATCGAGTTTCTTAAGATTTATAGTTTCAGAAAGGTGGAGACTTTGATTAATAGAGTTGGGCATAACGAGATTCTTAGAGATATAATGATGATCGAGAACCAAATCCCGCTTTTCGTTTTGAGGAAAACTCTCGAGTTTCAGCTTGAGTCAATTGAATCAGCTGATGATCTGTTGGTCTCTGCTCTTACAAGATTATGCAGAGATCTCTCTCCTCTCGTTATCAAATTCGAAGAAGGTAAGATTTTAACAGCTCAATTCCATGAGTACAACCATATCTTAGATGTCTTGTATCAGATGATCGTTCCAAGGATTGAAGATGAAGAAGAGCTAGAAGAAGAAGAAGAAAACAGAGCAGAAGGCAATGGCGGAAACAGAGAAATTAGGTTTCTGAAAGAGATTAAGCATCAATTCAAAAGGGTTTTCGCATCTCAACCTGCGGATTTAATCTTGAGACTCCCATTGAGAATCATATCGAACCTTCCCGGATTCGTCGCTCTGAAATTTTCAGCTGATTATCTCTTCACGAGACAAGAAAACGAAGCAACAACAACAAGACAAGAACCATCATCATCGGTTTCGATTCAGGACATCGAAAAGCCTCCTCTGGTCGAAGAACTCACAATCCCATCAGTCTCCGATCTCTACAAAGCCGGGGTTCGATTCAAACCAACAACAAATGGTAACATTTCAGCGGTAACATTTGATTCAAACTCAGGTCAATTTCACCTCCCTGTAATAAATCTAGACATCAACACAGAAACCGTTCTTCGAAACCTCGTCGCTTACGAAGCTTCAAACACTTCAGGACCTTTAGTGTTCACTCGTTACACAGAGCTAGTTAACGGAATAATCGATTCAGAAGAAGACGTTAGGTTGCTAAGAGAACAAGGCGTTCTCGTGAGCCGTCTAAAGAGTGATCAAGAAGCTGCAGAGATGTGGAATGGTATGAGCAAATCTGTGAGGTTGACCAAAGTTGGGTTTTTGGATAGGACTATCGAGGATGTTAACCGTTACTATACCGGACGGTGGAAAGTGAAGATTGGAAGACTAGTTGAGATTTATGTTTATGGTTCTTGGCAGATTCTTACGTTTATTGCGGCCGTTTTGTTGCTGATTTTGGTTTCGTTGCAAGTGCTCTCTTTGGTGTTTAGCTCGTTGGTTCGGTTGAGAATCGGTTAGTTGACATTTGAGGTGATGATGAATTTGATGAAGTGGTATTTTATCAGATTGTAAAATACTCCTACTATTTTAATGTAATTGTTTTGGTTTTAAATGTGATGAACGGTAAAAAAAAAACCCAAAATTTTAAATTAGTATTTTAATAGAACTAATATTTGAACAAATCAATAACATAATATTTATATAGAGTGGTTAAATGAGTTAGTTCCATCTTATTTGAATAACACTAAACTTTTATCAACTTTATTTATAAAATAGTAAATCTAAAAATTTAAAGATTTCAAATTATATTTTACATTTTACATATATACAAACTAATAACACTAATTTTTAGCAGAGTCTTAAAAATCTTAATTAAATTACAATAGAAATTTTATGAAATTTAAATCTTGATGACTCCACCAAAATGCACAAATTAATAACAACACGACCTTAATTTGGTTTAATCAAACTAGGAAAAAAACTTAAATTTTTGCGAAGAGAGAGAGAGAGAGAATAGGGTTTTGGGTTTAGAATCAGAAAGTGCTGGTGAAGTTAGTCTGTAGGGAGAAAGCAGAAATGTGGAGATCCGTTTTCCGGAGATCACACAATGCGTCTCAGAACCTCTTCGTCACTCGAATCTCGAAGAAGAGGGCCCAGATTCCATCGCTAAACTCATTTTCCAAATTCTCATATCTCGAGTCGTCTGGAAATGCTTCTGCCCGAAACATCAGGTTCTTCTCCACGAGCCCTACGGAAGAGATCCCTATCTCTTCAGCCGCAGAGCTTACCCTTGAAGAGTCGAATGCTTCCGATTTGGGCTTTTCAGAAAGTGGCGATTTTGGTGTTAATGGTATTGGTGAAGCTGGAGATTCAGAGATTGTTACTATTGAAGCTTCTGGAAACGTGGATTCTCAGGTTGTCGAAGTGTACCAATTTGATGACGAAAAGTTCGAATCTGTAGTGTCTTTGTTACGGAGTGATGAAGACTCCTTAGAGTTTGGTCTCAAGGCGCTTAATCTCGACTTACACTTAGATTTTGTGGTCAGAGTGTTTGAATCCCCAGGAATTTCAGGTAAGAGTTTGATTAGGTTTCTGAAGTGGGCTACTAAGAAAGATGAGATTACTGTTACCACCTCACTTGTAGAATCTCTTCTTTTAGCAATTGCCAGTGATACACGTAGAATGGATGCTTATGTTTTGTGGGATTGGGTTAAGGAGATTGGGGAGAAAGAGAATACTAGTGTTTTGAATCTGGAGATATTGAATGAATTGATAGCCTTGTTTGGGAAGATTGGTAAATCCAAAGTTGCTTTTGATGTGTTTAGTAAAACCGAAGAGTTTGGGTTTACTCCGAATGCCAAAACATACTATTTGGCACTGCAGGCGCTTTGTAAGCGGTCATTTATGGAATGGGCATGCTCTGTATGTGAGAAAATGCTTAAGAGTGGTGTGTTACCTGAGGGGGATCAGGTTGGTAACATCATAACTTGGTTTTGTAAGGAAGGGAAGGCCGAAGAGGCTTATTCGGTTTACATATTGGCAAAAACTAGAGAGAAATTCCCACCTCCTAGAACTGTGGCTACTCTGATAAGTGCTCTCTGCAAGAATGATGGGACTGTCACGTTTGCTCAGGAGATGTTGGGTGATTTATCTGGAGAAGCTAGGAGACATGGGATAAAACCATTTTCTGATGTTATCCATAGTCTATGCAGGATGAAAAATGTTAAAGAAGCTAAAGCTTTGCTTTTGGATATGATCTCTAGAGGGCCTGCTCCTGGGAATGCGGTTTTTAATTTGGTTGTCCATGCATGTTCAAGAACTGGAGATCTGGATGAAGCAAAAGAGGTTTTAAAGTTGATGGAGAGTAGAGGTTTGAAACCAGATGTGTACACATACACTGTCATCATTAGCGGTTATGTTAAAGGAGGGCTGATGAACGAAGCTCAAGAGATTCTTGCCGAGGCGAAAAAGAAACATAAGAAGCTTAGTCCTGTGACATATCATGCACTTATCCGAGGCTATTGCAAGATTGAAGAATATGACGAAGCTCTGAAACTTTTGAAAGAAATGGATCGTTTTGGGGTGCAGCCTAATGCTGATGAGTACAATAAGCTGATACAATCATTCTGCCTTAAAGCTCTGGACTGGGAAAAGGCAGAGATGCTGTTTGAGGAAATGAAGCAGAAAGGCTTGCATTTGAACGCGATTACTCGGGGGCTTATAAAGGCGGTTAAAGAAATGGAATCTGAGGCCATGGTAATGGAAAATGGCAACTTAATTGCTGAAGCATAGAATTCGATCTGATATTTATCATTGTTCTATCAGTGTGGACTAAGCTTTTGAAGATGTTTTTCTTGGTTTGGAATCCCAGAAGATACCTTGTTTGTTGTTCTGTTTCTGGAATCGTCTTTTTGTACCCATAGCATCGTTGAATAAGCCTTCACGATATTCAAATCCAAGATTCGGTTCAATTTTTTTTAACTTTTGGTTTGACAAGTGTATCAATTCAACATGGACTATGGTCACTGTTTGGTATCCGAATTCATAAAAGTTATTTGTAACAAATAATACAAATTTGTTATAAAAAATAATAATCAGGAAACTCTAATGACAACTTTATTCTTCTTGCCTGCCGAGAGAACAAGACCTTTCCCTTCAACAATATCTTCTTCTTCTACTCTCTTATTCTCATCATCAACTCTCTCATTGTTCATATAAAACCCACCTTGCTTCAACATCCTCCTTGCAGCAGATTTGCTCTCAAACAAACCTGCAGAAACCGACAGATCCACAATCGATAAACCCGAGACTCGATCAATAGGCAGTGAGCAAGACGGTATATCCTCTGCAATTCTCTCAATCAAGTTCCAATCAAGCTTTGTCTCAGCTCCTGGTCTTAAGGCTTCTGTTGCTTTAATGGCTTCTTTCAAACCTTCTTCCCCATGTACAAATCTGGTTACTTCTTCAGCCAGTTTGATTTGCGCGGTATTAGGGAGATACCCAGGTTTGCTCATTTGATCTTCCAGTATCTTTATCTCATCCAAACTCAGAAAAGTAAGAGTCTTTAAGAAGCGTATCACATCAACGTCTGGAACTGAGAAGAAGTACTGATAGAATTTATAAGGCGATAACATCGAAGGAGAGAGCCAGATTGCTCCATCTTCTGATTTCCCGAATTTCGTCCCATCATTTTTCAATAGGAGAGGAAATGTTAACCCGTAAGCTGCTTCTTCGGTTTGGAGATTCTTCCGGATTAAATCGGTTCCAGCTGTTATATTCCCCCACTGATCACTCCCACCTATCTGAACATTGATCCCTTCGTTCTTGAACAGGTGAAGAAAATCATAGGCTTGCAATAACTGATAAGTGAACTCGGTGTAGCTCATACCTTGTTCTGATTCTAGTCTCTTCTTCACACTCTCCTTTGCCATCATAGTACCAACTCTAGCAAACCGACCAACTTTGTTCAGAAAGTCGAGTATTGTCATGTCTTTCCACCAGTCATAGTTATTAAAAATCATATAGGAGCTACCAGAACTCGGATTGCCAGCCAAAATCTTGATAATGATGTTCTTAATCCCCAAAATATTTTTCTCCAGGGTATCTGCGTCAAGCTCAGGTCTTTCTAGGCTTTTACCAGATGGGTCACCAACCCTTCCCGTGGCACCACCAATTAAACCAACGGCTTGATGTCCACATCTTTGGAACCAAGAAAGCACAATGATACCAAGTAGATTACCCAAGTGTAAACTCTCAGCCGTTGGGTCAAACCCGCAGTAGACCCTAAGAGGAGCTACGTTAGGATCAGAACAAGCAGACCTCAGATTCTCGCTTGTGATTGACTCAAGGAGACCTCTTTCTTCAAGTATATCGACTACATTAGGGCGAGAAGTAGATTGAATTGAGCACTTAACAGAGGAGGACAGAGGAGTTGTAGAAATGGAGAAAAGGTGAGGAACTTGAACCCTTCTGAAGAAAGTGGAGGAGGGTTTATCAAGAAACACAAGTAAAGAAGCTAACGGTAAGGGAGATAAGAAGGTTCTGGAACAAATAGGCAAGATACTCCTTGAAGCAAACGTCATTCCTGTTGCATAAGCCATATAATTATATGCTGGAACCTTTCTTGAATAGCCACAGCTAGTAACTACACCTGAAAACTAAATAGAAGCACCCATAAGCTAAACAAAAAAGTGGTACATTACGGATCTTTTACCTCTAGAACTGTAAAAAAACTGAAAACTCCAGTGATTTAGATTAGAATGAAACTGTATTTGATAGAATAAAAAAAAAAAAACAGACCTTGCTAATAGCAAAACTGAAAACTACAGTGATTTGGAATGAAGCCTTTCTCGATTTTTTTTCCGTCGAATGAAGGCGCTTACAATTAACTTCTTAAGGTTTATCTATTTTATCAAAAAAATGATTCTATGTCCACAATCCCCACGCAGGCAATATGACAAACAGCTTATGAGCACTAACAATATTATCCCACATTAAACCGGGAACGACATAGTTCAATCTCCAAAACTGGAAACTTCAAACCAAACTAAAAAAGAATCCCAAAATTTACATCAATTTATAAAGGAAATTACAGCATTGCATCGACACAGAGCCAGAGAAGCCACATTGAGATAACATAAAATAAACACATTCCCAACATCAGCAGAAACTACAACATACCTAAATGGATTAAAAAAATCCACCCAACTACACTTTGACGAGAAGATGAAGATGAAGTTGAAAGAGCTTACTTGTTTACAACTCCAGGAATGGAATTTGTTTTCGACCTTTGCTTATTCCACAGAGCGATGATTCGAGATTATTTGAAACATTAATAGATAGAACCTATTATGGGACGGTTTATTTTAAAAACCGGTCTTAGTTCGATTTGAATCGGTTAAGATTAAAAAAAACCGGGATCCTTAAATCCAAATGTGGGCCTCATTTGCTTCTTTATGGGCCGGCACCAATTATCTCATTTTTTGTCTGTGTAAGATCTTTCTATTTGGAGTATTATATTTATATTTATATTGTGTGAAAGAAGATAATAAAAGTGATTTATTTTAAAGACCGGCATAAATATTCGCTTTACAAAACCGGTCTTCTTAAACCCCAGTTTTTTTCCGAAGAAGAAAAGTTTCTTGGAGCAAATAGAATCGAATCAATGGTTTGGGGTCTCTTTCCTGTTGATCCTCTTTCAGGTTTTTCGCCATTATAACTCCATCTACTGCACTTTTTTTGTTATTAAGAATGTATTATCTTTCGTGGAGATTCGTATTGACTTGCAAATGAACGAGTTTGATTTTGGTCGAGTAACTGCAGTGCAATGACCCTTAATTTTTCCTATTCTCTACTTATCAACAACTGTTGTTTGATTAATGTATAATAAAACTCCCAAATTTCTTCACTGAGTTTCTGTTAGCTTTGATCTTGCTTTTGTAGAATCTCTAGTTTTGGAACCTTAATCAGTTTGTAAAATCGTTTGAATATGTGCCTCAGGTGAAGATAAATACTTTATCTTTTCCAAGGGGAATTACAAGATTGGTAGAAAAGGTAGTGTTACATATTCTTCATTCTCATCAGTTTCTTACTCTACTCCTTGTTCCGGTAATGATGCTAATTATCCTCTGTAGGATGTGATATAATTATCAATAAGGATAAGGGAGTATCTAGGATCCACGCAGAGTTAACATTTGATGCAATATCAGCTTCAACTTCTCGGAGGAACACATCTTCTGAGCCCTCATTTGTTATCCGTGTCAAGGATTGTTCAAAGTATGGAACCTTTATCAAAACTCCCCTCGGGACAAAGGAGAAACTTCATGAGCTACCTAATAAAGAGAAAATTCTCAAAGATGGGGATGTTATCTCCTTTGGTACAGGTTCAGCAACTTACAGGTACTCCTCCTGGCTACTCAATGTGATTATGTTCTTGTTGTAATTTCGTGTAATTGGCCTTATATACGTTCCTTTTGAAATTAAACCATTGCAGGTTGTCTTTAATTCAGTTTGTATTTTACTTCTGCCCTTCCTCTGAGACTTTTAAAGTGGATCAGTCGGTACAAGATGCAGTTTCGTCCATTGGTTAGTAAATAAATGTTATCCCCTGCTGCTTCCTCATGCAAGTAGAATTGGTTCATGTAGTTTCATTTACCTGCATTGCCTGAAATTATGTCGATATTCAGGTGCTCACATATCTCCTACCTTGAGTGATGAGTGCACTCATGTGCTTCTTGAGCCGCGTATGCAAGTGAATGAAGCCTTAGTCAATGCAATTTTAGCTAAAAAACCGATCATATTGACCAATTGGGTTAAGGTATGTCTGAGAATTCCATTTTCATCCCTTGTTTGCTGCTTTGTTATTTGTTTTTTTTTTTTTTTTTTAACTCAAGTGGTTTGTCTAGCTTCTCGCAGAAAAAAGTATATGCAGCGATATTCCTGGTTACAGCCAGTGAGTATTAGTTAACTGTTTTTTACGGTTACCGAAGAAATTCTACAGTTACTGACATTGAAACAAACAATGTTTAGGTACAGACCATCAGTGATGGTGGAAGAAGCTTTGGTGGATGTACTGGAATCAAACGTCCGTGAAAAATGTCTTGAAGGACTTACCTTTGTGTTGGAACCAACAGACACGGTATGATCTCTTATTTGCCCCAAAAAGAGTCAGATTTAACTGATGATTCCTAGTGATTTTTGTTATAGTCCCAAAAGATCTTAGTCTTACTAACTATTAATGAACATGCATTTACCTTTTCATTCCTTTTTCTTTTCAATATTTGTGTTTCTTTATGCAGTACAGATTTGGTTTCAGCTTCCCATCTTTACTTAGAGTATGTGGTGCAGAGACTGTTACCATTGCAGACATTAGCTCCATGAGTCAGGTTTGTGCTTTTAGATTGTTTTGCTCATTTACCTTTCTGTAGGTAGCCTTAACCACAATCAACTTTGCAGGATTCTCAGTATGGAGAAACTAATCGCATGATATGTGTCATCCCAAAAAGTTCAGGAGACAAATTTGGCCGTTTGAAGCATCTCAGTTTGTTATCTAGAGTGAACGAGATGGATTTAGTATGCGCTGTCTTGTCCGGAAATCTACCTTCGGCTTCCCTGATACGACCTTCTGGTGAGTACACAGAGCCAAATATATTTGTTTTTCTCAGAAATATGAATCACACAACACTGATCTTGTAGCATTTTATGTGTGTAGTTGTGATTTCATCCTCCTGCTCTACGGATGGAACTGTGGTAGCGGATTCTGATGCCGAAGAGGAAGAAACAACATCATCTGTTCATATGATTGATGTCACTGAAAAGGCAGAAACACCAGAGATGCCTGATGCTATTGTAATAGAAGAGAGTCCTATTACGATATTGGAAGAAACTACGAATTTGAATGAGTTTAAAAGCGTAAACTTATTAGCAGATACTCAAAATAGAGGCCACAGCGATGAGAAGAACTCAGGTTACAGTGCCCGTGATGTGACAATCCGAAGGGATAGGAATGATGAACCTGAATCTGGGAACTCGGAGATTATATACATTCAAGATCTTATTGTTAGGGACTTGCAATCGACTAGAAAAGTTCGGTCTATAGGAGAGGGAAGAGTTGTGGACTTCAAGCGATTCAGAAAGGTATAAGAGAACCTTTGGATTCCAGAAAAATGTTGTGTTTACGAGATGATGATTTTTGCTTGTATTGGTAGGGTAATGTTACATGCGGAAACAGTTTCAGCAGCCTAATACCTTTTGCAAAGGATCCATACAAGTAATCTCGGGTCTTTCTCTTTCTCGGTAGCTTATAATGTTTTATCCTCTTTGTTTACTTTACCATTTGCTTGGTTGATGCCAGAGAATATGATAGCGGGGACGTGACAGATTTTATGAAAGAAGAGAAGAAAAGAAAGCAGATGGAAGCCATTGCAGAGGACTTGTTCAACACTGAAAAGGTGTCAACCCCATAATCATCTTACAACAAAATCAAAAGATCATTCAACTATTTTATTTAAACTAATAACGAAATGTGCAGGCTAGAAAGCGTGGAACGGCTGGTTCCATTCGCGGGTTTCTCACTCGAGGTTGAGGTTTCAAGGTAAAATGGTGGCTGTGGGATATTACTCTGTAAATTTCTGAGAATTGTTTGTTCTTCTTCAAAAGATCTAAGCTTTCACCTTTATTTTCCTTAATGGCAGGTCCATTTCAGTGTGAACCAGAATAAGAAGCATCTAGAGAGTGGTGGCATATGATTCTGGATCACAAGGAATTAATAGTAGCTTACCTTTTTTGTTCTTAATGACGTAACAGTGTCTCTGATGTACACGTACGCATGATCTTAGGTTTGTCCGATGAAAACGAAAACAACAACAAAAATTGTTTTTTCAAAAAAAAAAACTAAAAACATGTGGTCGTTACTTCTCTGTTAACTCAAAATGATACAAAATTTAATCCTTTCTCTTGTCCTAAACACAAGCAACAATGGAGTGGCCATGGTCGGCCATCGCTGCTTCTGCTTCTTCTTCTTCTACTTGCTTCTTTGCTTCTCCTCACCCTTGCTTGTCTGTTACTATACGAGCGAATTCGAACTGTGCTAACAAATATCCATCCACCACTCCGATTAATTCCAGCAGATTCAACTCGAAGCGTAATTTGGTCACTGGTTCGATATCTAAACGTCGAATCAATGGCGATTCTGTTGTCCGTAGAAGCACAAGCAACAGAAGCACGGAAGAGACTGAATCATCATCGTCTTCGTCTATAGATTGCGTCGGAATGGGATCAGACGTGGAGTGTGTATATAATGGAGAAGATGAGGAGATTCAGAGCTCCGGAATCTTAAGCGGTAGAGAAGGATCGTTGCTTGAATGGACGGTTCTGATTTCACCATTCTTTTTCTGGGGAACGGCGATGGTGGCGATGAAACAAGTATTACCCATTACTGGTCCTTTCTTCGTTGCTGCGTTTCGGTTAATTCCGGCTGGTTTGTTGCTTGTTGCGTTTGCTGTTTACAGAGGCAGACCTTTGCCTAAAGGAATCAATGCTTGGCTCTCTATTGCTCTCTTTGCTCTTGTCGACGCCACTTGTTTCCAGATCTGCTTACTTACCTGAACTCTAAGAGTTAACTTAATATACTCTTGTCTTAACGATCATGATTATGATGGTTCAGGGATTTCTTGCTCAAGGGTTACAGAGAACTTCTGCTGGTTTAGGAAGTGTAAGTTGTTTTCTATACTCTTACTTGTGTACTCTTAGGCTTTTGTATTCTCTAGGCCTGAGAAAACAATAGAGAGGAGTCTTTCACGCTGCAGGTTATAATTGATTCTCAGCCACTGACTGTAGCTGTATTAGCATCTTTTCTATTTGGTGAGTCCATTGGGATAGTGAGAGCTGGAGGTTTGCTTCTTGGTGTTGCTGGACTCTTGCTTCTTGAGGTGAAAGATATACTTAACCATCGTTACCAAAGTCCGAGCTAATATCTCGATACTGTTCTTGCAATGTGAGGATATTTCTGATTCACTTCAGGTTCCATCAGTTACTTCCGATGGTAATAACTTTTCCTTGTGGGGAAGTGGAGAATGGTGGATGCTTCTTGCAGCTCAAAGCATGGCTATTGGCACTGTGATGGTTCGATGGGTCTCAAAATACTCGGATCCAATTATGGCTACCGGTTGGGTAATGGCGCTCGATCCCCCTCGCCCCTTTCTAACCTTACTTTTCTTCATTTTTGTTCAATGGCTTGTCTCTAAGAGTTTTTTCTTACTAGAACTAAGCTAAACATGTTTTATCTGCAGCATATGGTTATCGGTGGCCTTCCTCTTTTGGCGATTTCCATTATAAACCATGACCCAATTTTTAACGGCAGTCTCCAAGAGCTATCCACAAATGATGTCATAGCACTTCTCTACACATCCATTTTTGGCAGTGCAGTTAGCTACGGTGTTTATTTCTACAGTGCTACAAAAGGTTCTATTTTGCTCTGCTCTCTCATGATAGTATCGCTGCTTCAGGTTTCAGATTTCTGATGCTTTATGATGTTTTTTAATTGGGCAGGAAGCCTGACTAAACTCAGCTCACTCACCTTCTTGACACCAATGTTTGCTTCAATCTTTGGGTAAGAGCAAAGGCAGCAAACAACTAATCCATGATTCTGATCACAAATTTCTTTAGTCTTTGGTTTGTATCCTTACATGTTTGGCTCGAACATAGGTATATGTACCTTGATGAGACTTTCTCCTCATTACAACTGGTTGGAGCAGCCGTCACTTTGGTCGCTATATACTTGGTGAACTTTCCGGAAGGCAACTACTGAGAATTTTTCTCTGTTCGTCCTGCATTTTCAAGGCTTCTTGTAGATGTAAAAACATCATTATGTTTGATTTATATTGTATATAATACAGTCTATAATTATAGTTCAATTTTAACCATAAGCAAAGCTTCTTATTAACATAACACATGAAGTTGCACAATTCGATACCGCACAAGCGGTTTCTCTTCTTAAATCCACAACAATTACAATCAGAGATCAATTATATTCCCAAATACCGGTATGAGTAATTCCTGGTTAACTTGTCTTATTGTCCTCCGGTATACCAATCCCAACCATATCATCCATATCAGCAACTAGTCTCTCAACAGGCACCTTGCTCACATCCCATCGCATGCCTAGGTCTGAAACCAAGCGACCAACGCAATACATGCCACAGCCAGCCACAGCCAAACTACCAAATCCTGCTACAAACCTGAGAGGTGAAGAAAGAATAACGCTGGCAGCTGCCACCATTGTAGCGGCTTGACCGCTCCTTCCCACGTCGGTGTTAGCCACCAGCAAACCAGTTTTGCAATAGATTGCAAAATCTTCACAGTTGTTCTTGAAAACATCGTAAACACCGAAACCATTTTGCAAGAGGAAGTTAGCACGGTGAATGACTTCTTCAGAAGGATCTGAAGCTGCTACAGTGCAAATGCCACCTCTAGGCTTGGCAAGAAAAATAGCAGGAGAGACATTGTACTCGAAGAGGTAGATATCACCTCCAGCGAGAAAGCAGTCGAGACAAGAAGAGGTTACACCACCAACCTTGGATCTATTTCCACAATTAGGACATGGGTTGTCTCCATGATTGTGGGATGAACTAACAATGATATTGTCCAAGAAAGTCCCAGTTCCAGTCTCTTGACCATCCCCACGAGTGAAATGGGTGACTTGTCCATCACCTACATAGATTCCTACAAATCATACAGCATATTGTCAAACCTAGAGGTGAGGTGAGGTGAGGTGAGGTTAAAGGAGACTGCCAAGAACGAAACAATGTTGAAATCATGACAAGACTTCAAACCTCTTATAAAATACAATAATCAAAGTTACATCTTAGATAAGAGTCGCTTTCACTAATCACATTGCCAAATTCAGGCCATATTCGCCTAAATAAATTCCAGATCCTAAAATCGTGGGAATCAGGATTGAGCAATGAGAAATGAGCCTCAACAGAGTGTAAACAAAACACTTGAGAATTTAGCATTAAAATGATGTCAAATGTTCTAACACATTCCCTTACAACGATAGAAATTTCTTATAGAAATCCAAACAGGAAAATCATATTGTTCTTCCCAAATTTTGAATCTCAAAAGTTACATTCAATTGAGACAACTACAATTGCAAATGGGAATCATCTCGCATCGCCGTTAATGGCAATGTATGTAGAAGGTACCGTGATGAGCGTAAAGATAGGCCTGACGCCATGAATAGATATGATCGCCTGGTTTCACTTCGTCTCTGGAGATTTTATGGGAGAGAAATCCCATATTTGCTTCCTCTAAATCTCCCGCCGACGAACGGAGAACCAGAATTGGCGTCAGACGGAGAAAAATAAATTCTCTGATTTAGCTTAGTGTGTAGGGTTTTCTTTTGCATCTTCCTTGGATTAAGCATCATTTTAAACTTCCAAAAAGAGATCTTTTGACCCCAAACAAAATTTAAGAGATTTTGGTTTTTTATTAAATACAAATCTTGCTAGGTTCCATGTTTTAAAATTGGGTAGTCGCTAATCGGTCTCGGATGAGTTTAATTTCTAGATGATTAATCGGAAAGTAAATAGGGATTAATCGGAGATTAATTTTACATTATTTTAATGTTTTAAAAATATATTTATCTATTATTTTAAACTTTTAAATAATATTATTTTAAAATTATAGTAAATACTTAAAAATATAATATTAAGAATTTATTTTATAATTTTATTTAAAATTTTAACATAATTTATCATAAAACATCACAAACTCTCGATATAAATGTCTGAATAATAAAAACAAAACTTTTTTATACTTAAAATATAAAAATAATCGGATTATAGATGATTAGATGGAAAATAATTAGATTATGTGGGGATTAATTAGATTAGGCGAGAAATAATTAATTTTTTCGAGGAATTAATCATCAATTAAAATGGCAAGAATGGACATAATATCTAAACGGAATGTAATAGGGTTTGTAATTGGAGATAGACGTAGATTTTTAGAGTCAGTGCTAGGTTTAATGAAATAAAAAAGTTTTGGTAAAATTTAACTCCTCATAAAACGACACCGTTACATCATCAGGCCTCAAACCAATATTAACTAAAATTAAAGCCCAAATTAAAAGATTTAGACTCTTCGCTTCTTTTTAAGCCTCTAAACCAAAATCATGTCTGAGACGGGCAGAGTATAGAGCCATGGAAGTCTCAAATCACGCCAGAAAACGGAAAGCAATCGACGACGGACATGACTCGCCGCCGACGTTTCGAGGTTCAGACGGTTACGAAGCTAATAGTGTAGATTTTTCTCTCCTTGAAGCTCTTGAGAAATCTTCGCATAATGCAGTAGAGGCGCTTGATCTTAAAACCCTAAAAAAGCTTGTCCTCTCTTTCGAGCGACGTCTCAGGGACAACATAGCCGCTCGGCTCAAGTATGTAGAGAATCCCGAAAAGTTCGCTGACTCAGAAGTTGACTTACACGACGATCTTCAGAAGCTCAAGGTTCTCGCTGGAGCTCCGGAGCTTTACCCGGAGCTTGTTGCCTCTAATACGGTTCCTTCCATTGTGAATCTCCTCTCCCATGAAAACGCAGATATCGCCAACGATGTTGTTCAGCTTCTTCAGGATCTGACTGACGAAGATGCACTTGAGGATAACGATGAGCCGGCGCGTGCTTTAGTAGACGCGCTGGTTGAAAACAATGTGCTCGAGCTCTTGGTTCAGAATATGAATCGTTTGTCTGAGGCAGATTCAGATGAGGCTACGGCTATATACGCAACGTTGACGGTGATTGAGAACTTAGTGGAAGTGAAGCCATCTGTAGCTGAATTGGTGTGCGAACGGACGAAGCTATTACGGTGGCTTCTGTTGAAGATTAAGGTGAGGGAATTTGAGGGAATCAAGCAGTATGCTTCTGAGATTCTTGCAATTCTGCTGCAAAACAGCTCGGCGAATCAGAAACGATTAGGGCAGATGAACGGTGTAGACGCTGTACTTGAAGATGTGGCCATGTATAAGTCTAAGGATCCCAAAACACCTGACGAGGAAGAGATGTTAGAGAATCTATTTGATTGCTTGTGTTGCCTCTTGATGCCATTGGAGAACAAGGAGAGGTTTGTGAATGCAGAAGGTGTTGAGCTGATGATTATTATCATGAAGCAGAAGAGATATGCTTACGGGTCTGCAATTAGGGCTCTAGACTTCGCCATGACTAATTATCCACCTGCATGTGAAAGGTTTGTGGATGTTATGGGACTGAAAACGGCTTTTGCTGCTTTCATGGGTAAGGCAAGTCTTTCAATCCCATTTCTTCTTAACATCTCACAAACTCTCTAGTTGTTTTAATGGGTTTTAAATTATGTCTTTAGAAAATGCATACATACATCAAAGTATTTTGACGGAGATTAGATTTTCAGGCATACTTTCATAGTGATTTTGTTTAGTTCTTTAAATGTTTAGATTCCGCTGAACAAGAGGATCAAAAGGGAACGGTATAAGGAGGAGTTGGAGGAGCGGGTTATTTCGCTTGTTGCGTCTTTATTTGGTAAGAAGGCAATTGATATGTTCATGTAAAGATAAGATGTTTTTCTTGATGCTATTGACTGTATCTTTCAGCTGGGATTCTAAGGGGTTCTAGAAGAGACCGCTTGTTAAGCAAGTTTGTTGAAAATGAATATGAGAAGATTGACCGCCTTATGGAACTATATATGAGGTAAGATTTCAGTAATACCATTCTCAGCATCTAATTAAAGAGTCGACATTCCTTTGTGATAGCATTATGTGGTGGTGGAGTGCAATAGCCATTCACTACTACTGATCTCAAAATTGTGTTTCCTTTCTTATTGTTCTTTGCAGATACTCTGACAGGGTTAGATCAGAAGCGGAAAGGTTGGACCAACTTGAGCTTGATGACCTAGAGGTAATTCAGTTTCTCAGTAGTAGACTTTCGTTGTCTTCTTTCTGAGCTGGAATTTGTGAACCACTGTTTTACTTTCCAGTTGGATGAAGAAGAAAAATATAATAGGAAGCTGGAATCAGGCCTTTACAGTCTTCAGGTTCGACTTGGTTTATCCAGTTTCATCGTCCGTTCTGGGATATAGAAAAAAGTGCCTCATATATGCGCCTTTGCTACATGACACATTTATATAGGCCTCTACACTACGTTGTATCTTCTATTTTTTTCTATTTGAGTAATGTTTGCCCTGACATTGCAGCTTGTTGCTGTTATTCTGGGCCATATTTGGTGTTCTGAGTAAGTACCACCCTTAAGACACACCGTCTAAAAAATATGCATTACTAGGCTAAGTTGGAGACATACTAATTTGTAATCAATACTTTATGTAGGCATTCTGGAATGAGAGCACGGATCGAACTGCTACTGAATCAACAAAAGCTTAGTAAAAGCGACGTCAAGCAGATTCTCCAGGAATATCATGACAACATTGGAGATGTTGATGGAGCAGAGGAGAAGGAACGAGGACAGGCAAGAATTCTGTTATTCATATCAGCAATGTGATTCAGAGGAAGTAGGAAGTTGGAAATGTCGCAAATGGCCCTTATTATTAGATTCCAATGTATGGATATAATTTTGGGACCAGATATACTTTGTTTATCTAATTTTGGGACCAGATTATTGGTCACTAAGTTCACCACTGTTTATTTGGTTATGCAAGTATTGTGTGTCGGTCTTTGTTCGATTTGGGTTCAATTGGATTATTATAGTTAGACATAATAGCATAACGATAAACAGACAAGTGGACGTGCCGGAGTGGTTATCGGGCATGACTAGAAATCATGTGGGCTCTGCCCGCGCAGGTTCGAATCCTGCCGTTCACGTTTCTTTTATTTTAAAATTTTTATAAAAATGATCGTCTCACATGACATGTGCTCCCCAAACGTCGCCGTTACAAGGTCTCTCCTAGTGACTGTACTGTGAGAGAGTCATATCTCTCCAAATTTAAACACGTCACGTAGGTAGAAAGCACAATCATCTCCTTCCTCTCTCTCTGAAAATGGCGGACTCGAGAAGTGTCTTGATCTTATGTGGTGACTACATGGAAGACTACGAGGTCATCATCTTCTTCCTCTGCTACTATTTTGCTTTTTAAATTCTGTATATCTTTGTTAACTAATTGGTTTGTTATTATGTGTATCTGAATTCATCTCCTAGGTGATGGTCCCTTTCCAAGCTTTGCAAGCTTTCGGCATCTCCGTCCACGCCGTCTGCCCCGGAAAGAAGGCTGGTGACTCTTGCCCCACCGCTGTTCACGATTTCTGTGGCCACCAGGTTTCTCTCCATCTCTATCTCCTTCTCCTTGTGCACCCGCCTGATCTATTCATTCTATCCATTGACATTTCAAATTGAGCTGCGAATTTGATGATACACGTATTTTTCCACTCAAACAAGAAACTCTATTGACTCGTTTGCTTATCTTCGTCGTATCGAATTATTCTCTTCCTCTTTTCGATTTTTTGGTTTTCTCTAATTTGATTTATCTTCCAATTCTTCCGGGTTTTAATTTAATTTTTCCGTTTGTTTTTTGTAATTTCTCTTCTAACTAGAGATTTCGTATCTGAAGCACGTTCTCCAATTCATTGACTTTTCACTAAGCAATCTCTCTGCTGATTCACGGAAATTATTTTGTTGATTACTTTATTGTTATCCTATTGATTCATTTAACATGCCTTTGTGTCGTCTCATAAGAATATTATTCTGTACTTAATTAATTCCTATTTAGTCAACCTTGTTCAAGTACCCAATATCCTTCCATTGATGTACTTTTACAGCAGTTTCCTAAGGTGTGCACTTTCATCCACTTTTCTTATGTATTTTTAAGAGCACTTGCAGACCTATTCCGAGTCTCGAGGTCACAATTTCACACTCAATGCAACTTTTGATGAAGTTGACCTCACCATCTATGATGGATTGGTTATACCAGGAGGACGTGCTCCAGAATACCTGGCCATGAATGCATCTGTTGTTCACCTTGTTAAAGAGTTCTCAAGATCTGGCAAACCCATAGCCTCTATTTGCCATGGACAGTTGATATTGGCAGCTGCAGATACAGTCCATGGTCGAAAGTGCACAGCTTATGCGACTGTTGGACCTGCCCTTATTGCTGCAGGTGCCAACTGGGTGGAACCAACTACGCCAGATGTTTGTGTTGTTGATGGTACTTTGATTACTGCAGCTACATATGAGGGTCATCCTGAATTTATCCAGCGTTTTGTCAAGGCTCTGGGGGGTAAAATAACTGGAGCAAATAAAACAATCTTGTTTCTTTGTGGGGTAAGCGAACCCTTATATTTTTCTTGAGTCAATTTATGAGTAGCCATATGTCTCATTAGTTTTTCTTGTGATCTTGCTATAGATTATACTTCATAAGTCAGAGCTTTATATCAAGATCGTTGAATCCTCTGATCCAAAAGCCATGTAGTTGACCAAACATGACTGAAGCATAGATTTTGTTGGTAAATGAACTACAGTCTTGGGTCCCTCAAACATGACAGTTTTGGTTATTGTTGACCTTTGCAGGATTATATGGAAGACTATGAAGTCAAAGTCCCTTTCCAGTCCCTTCAAGCTTTGGGATGTCAAGTTGATGCAGTTTGTCCAGAGAAGAAGGGTAGTGATCGCTGCCCAACTGCAATCCATGACTTTGAGGGTGACCAAACTTACAGTGAGAAACCAGGCCACACTTTTGCTTTAACTACTAACTTTGATGGACTTAATTCATCCAGTTATGATGCTCTGGTCATTCCGGGAGGCAGAGCACCAGAATATCTGGCCTTGAACAAACATGTCCTTAACATAGTGAAAGAGTTCATGAATTCTGAGAAACCAGTGGCATCTATTTGCCACGGACAACAGATCTTAGCTGCAGCAGGTGTCCTCAAGGTCAGTATTGTTCTTTCGTAGCTGAATGTGATTAACTATGTCCTCTTTTTTTCTTGCCACTACAATTTGTGTGAGAAATTTGCTCTATCTGATTTGTTGTGACCTGACTACTGATGCAGGGAAGGAAATGCACTGCTTATCCAGCAGTGAAACTAAACGTGGTGCTTGGAGGGGGAACTTGGTTAGAACCAGATCCGATTCACAGATGCTTCACTGATGGGAATCTCGTAACTGGGGCTGCATGGCCGGGACACCCAGAGTTTGTGTCACAGCTAATGGCTTTGTTGGGCATTCAAGTTTCGTTCTAAGTTTAACTTATGGTGTATGGTATACATTACTGTAATCTCTCATGTTGAGGATTTCGTGCCTTTGGTGTTTCTTTCTCTTCTCTCTCATTTTGACTCCGTCAACAATATAAAATCCACTTTCGATGCTTTATAATGAGAATGTTTTCTATTAAGACTAGTGATGTTTCTCAAAACGAAATCCAATATTCAATTAATAGTTGGTTAGAAAATCCACCAGACCAAATTAACTGAAACCAAAAAGTATGATAAAAACATCATCTTTTCCTTGATCAGATTTCTTGAGGCATTTACACATACAAAAAACCAACATAAACATTTGCTGACGTTTCCTCACCTATAGAGATAACACCATATTTTATATTACATAAAAACAATCATATGGTAAAGACATGAGACTGGTTCATCCCGAAGTAACAGATCTCGCTGTTTCAATGGCTGCAACTAGATCATCGTATTTTGCACCGGTCACTTCCTTGAAGACCTTGTTGTCCTTGAAAATCTTGAAAGTTGGAACCACTCTTAGTCCTAGCTCCTTTGCCAATGGCTGCACCAATAAAGAGTTTCAAAGTTTTTAATGGCTAAGAAACAAGAACAGGGAATAGCAATAGCATATTGGTAAAAGACTTGTCTTATATTTTGGTTTGTACATTATCATTAGCTACTATGGTTCAATTGATATTTGGTTCAGGAAAACCAAAATGAGATAAAGAGAAGAACACAAACCCGGTTATCTGGATTGCAGTCAAGCTTAAGAAACACAACGTCCTCATACTTCTCAGATAAAGCTTTGTATTTAGGGGCAATCACTTTACATGGACCACACCTGCATAAGTTATCCCAAAGAGACCTTCTTTAGTTGAAGGATTTGAAACTTGTAAAGTCTCTTTAAACATTCATGATGGAATCTAAATGGACTCACATCTGCAGAAGAATGTAACTGAGAACATTTTTCGATCTTAGTTGAAAGGAAGAAAACAAACTTTGAATTGTCTCATCATAGATAAAAAAAAAAAAAAACTATGAGACATCATTGATCAAAAGCTAACATAAATTTAATCTCTATGATTCCATCAATTGAGTTCTAGCTAGATACAATCAGGAGAGTTCAAATCCTAAGAGTTAAGAAGAAGAAAAAAAAAACAGAGAGAGGCATAGAAGCAGAAGAGGAAAATACCATTGAGTGTACATGTCAAGCACGACAATTTTATCACCGGCGGCTTTAACGATGGGCCAGAATGTATCCTTATCGACCTCTGTGACTTGACCAACACTAACATTAACGGTTTCTAAGCTACACCTTACCACAGAGGAATCTCCCCTTTTCCCAGAATCCAGTGAGCAGAAACCAATCTTCGTTGTCGCGAAGCCGGAGTAAGGGATCCGGCACTGTTTTCTCGATGGACCAAATCCGCCGGTGGTGGGAGCTAAAGACGTCGGAGATGGAGCGAGACGGAGAGAGAGAGGCATTGTTTAGGAATTGAGGAGACGAAGACGATGAAGCAAATTTCGAAAAGTGGAATGATGAGAGTGTGTGAGGTCTCAACGGACTCGCCAATTATTTATTCTTTTTTTACGTTATTGGATTTTATAGCTCTAAAAGACGTTATTATCCTCCAATTCCTGCGGATGAAGAAGGATATTCCGGGGTATATGTGGTAATTACTTGTTTTTCGTGATAGATGAAACGGGAGGTGTAGAATTCTTTGAGAATTCCGATTGATATTTATGTTTTAGTGTAAATGACTATTCGGTCCCTAAAATGTTTTTTTTTTTTTTGGTTTTACATGTGAGTTTTTTTTCTGCTCATAAATAATTAAATATAACTAATTTTAGACTAATTACAAAATCTCATTTTATCTCATCGTTTATTCCATTTTGGTTCATCTTATTAGATCTAATAAGTATAAGTCTCTTGTGTCAGAATCTTTAGTATTCTCTTATTTATTACCTTCCGCCGGTATGAAAAGTTCTTAATGTTAGTTGAGTTTCCGGTTCACCAATACTCATTCATCTAGATTCGAATCTTAAAATCTACATCGGTCAAGTGTTAAATAATATTAATTTTGTTTTTAACTTACAAGAACAATATAGTTTCTATAATTAGCCAATGATAAGATAACACATAATATAGATAATCTTAATAAACAAAACACATAATATAAATAAAAGAGCCTAACAGAGTAACAGTATAAACTATAAAAGTAATGTTGAATAAGGAAGGAAAAAAAACAAATACAATAGATACAATGTGAAAATCTGAGAATATAAATACAATGTGGAAATAATAACTAGAGAACAACTGCCGCCAAAGTACTGTGAGGTAGCAGTTATTTCAGTTTTCTTCTTTAAGTGATTACAATGTGGAATCTTATTGACTTATTTAGAAATCTTATAATTATTTATAGCTAATTTTTTAGTCTGTCTTAAAGTTTATTTCAATAAGCTGATTAATTATTAAATATTTGTTTATTTGAAAAACATGAGTTTCTTTCTTCTTCTGTCTCTTTGTCCTAAACCTTACTCCACCGCCAAAGCTACACTTTTTTTTTTTTTTTTCTCTTCACTTTTTTCAGTTTTTTTTTGTTTTGTTTCTCAAGTATTATTAAGTTAGGAATATATCCGGCAGTTCTGACGGAGAATGGATCTCAGGCGTAGACAGTGGTTTGTATCGGCAATTTTATTGTCGGCGGCGTTGCTGATTGAGCCGCATTTATCGGCGGAGAATTTGGTATTTGAAGTTCGAAGCAAATTCGCCGGAAAAAGAGAGAAGGAGCTTGGAGCTCTCAAAGCTCACGATCTCCACCGTCACTCTAGACTCCTCTCCGCCATCGATCTTCCTCTCGGCGGCGATAGCCAGCCTGAGTCTATTGGGTTCGAATCGCCATTTACCAGAACCTGTAATTTTGGATTTTTGTTTCCTCTTTGTAAAAAGAGAAAGCTAAATTTGGGTTTTTTTATAACAAAAATTCGAATTTTTATCTTCTATAATTGTCGAATCTGAAAGAAGAAGAAAACGCTCTTAGCTTTTCTGATTTTGAATCTTTTGAGATTCTCAACTGTTTGATTGGTTTCTTGACTCATTGCTTTTAGACTATGATATCATCTTCTTCTTGTGTCTGCTATGATAAAATGTGTTTTTGGTTTGATGTTTTTTTTTCCCTTCGAAATTTCAGTTTATACTTCACTAAAATTGGACTAGGAACTCCATCAAGAGACTTTCATGTCCAAGTTGATACAGGAAGTGATATCTTGTGGGTGAATTGTGCTGGTTGCATCAGATGTCCTAGGAAAAGTGATTTGGTATTGCATCCATTCTATCCCCCAAAAGAAAAAGAAAAAAAAAACAAAAGCTTAAGTTACATTTGTTTTCAGTTTCATAGTTTCATTATCTTTCAGGTTGAGCTGACACCTTATGATGCGGATGCTTCGTCCACTGCAAAATCTGTTTCTTGCGATGACAACTTTTGCTCTTACTTTAGCCAAAGTTCTGAGTGTCACTCAGGATCTACTTGTAAATATGTTATTCTCTATGGAGATGGAAGCTCCACTAATGGATACTTAGTGAGTGATGTTGTACATTTGGATTTAGTTACTGGAAACCGTCAAACTGGTTCCTCGAATGGAACTATTATCTTCGGGTTAGTTTAAGGGACAACCAGATTCTTTCTTCTATGCGTTTATAGCTTCTGGCTTGCAATTCTCTGTAGCATTGTGCCAATTTCAATTGTTTGATATTATACAGGTGTGGATCTAAACAGTCTGGCCAGCTCGGAGAATCTCAAGCTGCGGTTGATGGGATAATGGGATTTGGACAGTCAAATTCATCATTTATATCGCAGCTAGCTTCACAAAGAAAGGTCAAAAGGTCTTTTGCTCATTGCTTGGATAATAAAAAGGGAGGCGGTATATTCGCTATTGGTGAAGTAGTGTCACCGAAAGTGAAGACTACTCCTATGCTCTCTAAATCGTAAGCGAATGCCTTTTGTTGAAGCTATTGTTTTTCAGTTTCCTGTCGAAATGTTTTGAGTTTCCTATACTGATTGTAACCCTTTTACAGAGCTCATTATAGTGTCAACCTCAATGCAATTCAAATAGGTAATTCAGTTTTGGAAGTTTCTTCGGATGCGTTTGATTCGGGAGATGACAAAGGAGTTATTATTGATAGTGGTACAACTTTGGTGTATCTTCCTGATGCTGTTTATAAGCAGTTACTGAATGAGGTCAAGACTATTTTTGTTGCTTGTGAGTTTCTTTCTGTCTTCTACTATAAAATTCTTAACACTTTGTTTGTTTTCCTTGATGGGGTTTTCGTCAGATTTTGGCTTCTCATCCAGAGCTTACTTTGCATACAGTTCAAGATTCGTTTGCTTGTTTCCATTATATAGACAAGTAAGTTAAATCTATGTCGTTTTCGGTGTTTAGTGTTCACTAGTGTTTGAACTGGTACTGTCTTTGCTGGAAATGTACTAGTTTGAGCTCTTGGGATTAAAATAGAGTTATGTTTAGCTGAATCTGATGGGTGTGACTCATTTGTACTTTACTATTTTTAGGTAAATGATGTTTGATGTTTGATGTTTGATGTTTTGACCCTTTGAATATTTACTTTCATATTCACAGACTAGATCGGTTCCCAACCGTTACTTTTCAGTTCGACAAGTCTGCTACTTTAGCGGTTTATCCTCAGGAATATTTATTCCAAATTCGAGTAAGTCTTGTTCTTCTTCTGACTCCTTATCATGTTTGTGTTCTTGGCTGACATAGAAACTGACAACAGGACGACACATGGTGTTTTGGCTGGCAAAACGGTGGATTGCAGACTAAAGGAGGAGGAGAATTGACAATTCTTGGAGGTACGTATCTCCTTTTTAAAAAGTGGTTTTCATCAATGAATTGCTGAAAACAACTGAGCCTTCATTTGTTTCCCTGCGAAGACATGGCCCTCTCTAACAAGTTAGTTGTCTACGATATCGAAAACCAAGTCATTGGATGGACCAATCACAACTGTAAGCATTACAAATCCTATCTTTGTTTTCGTTGCCACAAATTCTATGAGATCTGAAGCTTTAGGTGTTATGGCTGTAATGGATAATAAATGACACAGGCTCAGGAGGAATACAAGTAAAAGATGAAGAAAGTGGAGCAATCTACACAGTTGGTGCACACAACCTCTCATGGTCTTCTTCTTTAGCTATTACCAAGCTTCTTACACTTGTTTCTCTCTTAATTCCTTTCTTCTGTAACGTTGCTTTATTATAGTTTCAGAGAAAAACAAGTCGGAAAAAAGTTTGTTCTTTTCGTATTTATTTATAATTAAAGGATCTGATTCCCGTTTGTTGAGAAATTGCCATTTTCATGATTGAGAGAGAGATTGAAACAAATATGTAGCTGGAATTGGAGTTTTTTGAAAAGGCAAAAACAGGAAATTTCCTCCACAGACAGACAAAATTAAGCCTGAGAGGTTTCACATAAGAACAGGCACAAACCATCCATTATTACATGTTTTCTCTTTTCTTTACTGACAAGACCAAAAAACAGCATAAACATCAACAAGAGAGAGACATAAATAAAGACAAAATTGACAAAAAAAATTTACGATCTAAAACCATTGAATAATGACTCCAAAAAAAGAATAGAGATCAATGTGAAATTTGAAAGAAAAGGAAAAGAAAAGGAAAAGAAAAAAAAGACACAGCACCTTCTCTTGGGTGATTTATTTGATCTGATTGATCACCTCTCAACTTCTCCACTTCAACTCTTTTCACTTTCCAGGCACAAATCTTGGTAAGTTTAAAAGTGTATTAACTCGTGCAACACCTTCTAGTGCAGAATACTCTGTTCCAGGTTCTGAATCCAAGTTATCCTCTTCTTTCAACAGCTTTTCAGCTTCACTTTCATCGAGAGCAATCTCTTTCCCGGTCCTGACAGTTCCCGAACGGCCTAGACCGCTTGGTCCTGATGCATCCTCATCCTCAGTTGCGGTTTTTAGTTCTTCTTCTCCGTCTTCCAGTTTGGAAATGGAAGAAGCTGTAGATATGGCGTTTGTGCCGTTGGAGTCAAGATATAAGCAAACCGCTGCACAGTCGTCAACTTTGGAAGTCGGGTATTTGTATCTCCAAGCTCTAACCGCAGACTCCACTAACGCTCTTGCTGCAGAGGAACGTGATGGAGCTGAAGCTACAATCGCTACTACATCTTCATTTGAGAGAACATCCCAAATCTATCGCACAAACATAACATACAAATGTAAGCAAACAATGCTATAGAAAAGAAATGTTTGTGTATGTGAGAGAGAGAGATTACCCCATCTGTAGCCAACACTACAAACTCATCTTTTTCGGTTAATCGCCGAAAATATATATCAGGCACAGAGATTAAACCAAAATCTTTAAGGCAAAAGTCTCCGAAAGCACGTGCCATAGCCAGTCCAGGTGAGTCACAGTTTGGCAGCCAAACTCTACAAACTTCAGGTTCATCTCTAAGAGCAAATACACGTCCACGACACTTTCTTATTCTCTCTGCCTCAGCTGCAACATCAATTGAGGGTAAAAGAGACCCAATAAATTTAAATAACGGCCCATGATAAACCCACAGGACAATATCATACATCCATCCATATAAGGAACAATCATCTAACCTGGGAGGTTTGGCTTAAGATCCACAGTTAGCTGAACAGCAACAAGAGCATTTTCACTATTTCTTGTACCCATTACAGCTCTCGAGTCCCCAATATTTCCAACAACGAGATACTGACCCTACGATGTTGCAGAAAGTATATATTAAAGGTCATGAAACAGTGAATAAGGCTTAAACATAAAAAAAAAGTAACAAGCTAAGACAATACCTGCTTGATCAAAGTAACAGCCGTCGTCCCACTGCAGAAACAGTCAACATTTCCATGGAATTTAAGTTCTCTATCCATAACTTTGAAAGCCTTAAGAAACGCCTCTTTCAGAGTTTGGAACAATTCCGAATGGGACTCTTCCGTGTCCGCCGCTTCCATGTCAACAGATGTCCTTGGTTCTTCTTCAGTAGATACTAAAGCAGCAACAGAAGCAGCATCTTCAGCGTTGTTGATGTTGCTTCCATTATTAACAGTGGTGGTCGCCTTTAGGACACCTTCAACTGGTACTTTTGCTTCCCAGTAAGCACTTAATTTGAGAGGAAGATTGTCTCTGACTCTCTTTGCAACCATATGACCATATGGACCATGTCCATCAAACACTCCACAGAAGATTGTATCCGTCCTTGAACCAAAATTCTGCATGTTTAAGCACAAAAATCACAATCATTTGCATAAATCAGTAATAGAGCGAATAGAACCTGATAATACTAAGCTCAGAATTCAATATTTCAGATCGTCTACATTGTGCAGTACATAGAGAATATACACCATTTGATGTAAAAATCAAGATTCTAAAATCATGAACTGGTTAGATCAAAGTAGTGAAGAAACAATAAGACCTATAAGAGCCACAGATAGAAACAATAAAAAAGAGGGAAAACTTTAGGGTCTAACAAACCTCCCAAACAACCATGGCATCTTGATTAGGGCCTTTCTTGCCTTGTTGAGTGAAGATACAAGCAACTTCACTTGATCCATTGAAGAACATCCGACCAGGAACCTGATGCAAGGGTTCTTCCCTCCTGTAATCAAAAGAAGAGTTCCTAGAACCAGGTCGCTTCTTGGAGTTCTTCCTCTTCCTGACACTAAAAGCAGGAGAGCAAGGAGAGCCAGGGCGAGGGCTCCTGGTCTCTGCAGATAAACAGGACCCCATTCTCAGGGCCCTGATAATATTAAGAAGGCACTCCAGACCAACAATGGTATAATCAC
This sequence comes from Nasturtium officinale, assembly GCA_963854855.1. Classification (NCBI taxonomy): domain Eukaryota; kingdom Viridiplantae; phylum Streptophyta; class Magnoliopsida; order Brassicales; family Brassicaceae; genus Nasturtium; species Nasturtium officinale. Next base: position 12,017,693 of record OY978508.1, on the reverse strand, counting down.
ACCCACGGTCCTCCAGCGAGAAAGATGGAAGCTTTAGATCCCAATTGTCAGCAGAAAGAGCAATGATGAGAGATCTATGTAAGAACACAAACCCCTCTTTAGTTTCCACTGATCACCACCACGAAAGAGCAAATGATGTAAGAACAAACCTCTCTTGGTTATAAGTTCCAGCTGCAAGAACCTTAATGATCAATATAACTGTCAATACATACACCCACCCCACTGATTCTTAAACCCAAATAGCCAAAATTGAATCAACGAAAAACAATAAAAAAAGCAAGCCTTTCAAAGCTGACCAGGGAAAACGTAAGGTGAGACTTCTGGGTCAGACCCTTTTTGAGCTTTCAAAGGGAAAGAAAAAGGAATTAAAAACGCTTTCTTTTTCCTGGTTACAAATAAAATAAGTTAAGAGCAAAATGTTTGAAGAGAAAAAGGAACAGATCTACGCTGATTCTTTTATTTGCTATTGGCCCAACACAAAAAAAAGATAAAGGAAGAAAGGTGTTTGTTTGTTTATTTATACATCAAATAGTGATTGGGAAAGAGATTACAAACACGAGAATCATCAAAACCCCTTTATCTCTCTCTCTTTTCTTCTTTCTCTGCAACCAATCAAATGAAGAATCACAGAGAAAAAACTTAAAATTCACAAAGAATTAAACTTTATGAAACACCCAAATTCTAGTTCGAGCTGAAAAGAAACTCACCAGAAGACAGATCAATAAAAAGTAGGAAGATTTCAGAATCAGATTCAACAGAGAATAAAAACGAAGAGCCTGAGATTCTGTTCGTGCTAAGATAGGAAAAAAAAAAAAGGGATGAAGAAGAAGAATTAAAAGGAGAAAGAAACGCAACCACCAACTACAAACCCGTTCTTTCTTCTTCGTCTTTCTACTTTTGTGTAGAGAGAGAGAAAAAAAGAGAGATATAGAAACAGTAATGGAGATGGGTCACTCTCTCTCTCTCTATGAGTCTATGACCAATACAAATACAATAAGACCAAATATATGTAATGGATTTTTATTTTATATATTACCATATTAATATATGTATAATTTTATATCAGGCTGGCACAATTAACATCGGGCTGTGGATAATATCAGCCATTGACACATCATTTCCGACCATCCACTAGAATAATTGTTTAAATAAAATCCCTACAAATAAAATCGTATGAGGTCTCTCAATCAGTCAATCATCCCATGAAGGTGTAGACTTTTATCAGATTTTTAATATATATGATTTAAATATGGTATTCAAAATCTAGGTATAAAATAATATCATTTTGATTCTACTAATATAAGGAAATTGGTATATTTTCTACAAACCATCAGATGATGGTCATTTACTTGTTTTGTCATATTGTTCAGGTAACCAGGTTTTGTTTCGTTTTTTTCTTTTTTCTTTTATCAAATGTAAGTGACTATTATGAAAAAAGGAAAAAAAAATTAGTTTGAAATTTAAAACATAAACGATGTGCATAGATAATAAAACAAAACAAAAATCTGCATGGTTCAGAAATTTTAAGGGGATAAAGATAGATTTTTTTTTTTTTGAATTAAAAGGTATTATGTTGAAAACGTGATAACTGATAAGTTTTAAAATATCAAACCAATAATTGTGAGAGTTCTAAGTATAAAATCGGTCGAATGATTTAAAAGGAAAAGAAATTGATATTTTATAATAATAATTGAATAACACAGGACGATATTTTAAGCTTGAATGGAAGGGAAGCAAACAGTAATGACTATAAGTAGAAGATAGTGTATAATACATTGTGAGCACAAAAACTCATCTTAAAGTTACACAACGCCACGTGTCGGCAGCGAGAAAACAACACGTATCATTTTGCTTCTCATGCAAGGCAGATCACCATTTTTCAACATAACCTGGTCACTTTTATCTGTCCCACTCCCTCAATCATAGAGTGATAAAATCATAGATTATGTTAGCAGGGAAGACTTCAGAATCTATCGTTAAATAACAAACCTATTCACTTCTAACCTACGCATTCAAATTAGTCGAATTTACCAATCCATTAATTCATGAATTGGGGTCTAAAACAAGTACACTGACCATTCACAATTCCACATCAAAATCTCTCGGTTCTTATCTCCAATTATCAGATTCAAAAACACCAATTATCAAACAAAACTAAAAGAAGAAAGCACCGAGTGTGTGGTGCGTGCCTTTCATCTATTTTCAAGACAACTCATAGACGTTTCAACAATTCTCCAACGAAACTATCTCTAGAAACATCCTTAACTTCCTCTTCACTTCCCTTAACGACCTTCTTCAATGTCACAACACCTTCACTGAGTTCCTTTTCGCCTACAATCACCATCCAAGGAATCCCTGACTCCTTAGCACGATCGAAATGCTTTGTTCTCCTTTTGCTCACAACATACTCTGCGTTGACATCAGCCTCCCATAACTCAGTAGCCAATGCTGCTGCTTCCCCTAGTTTATTATCTGTCATTATACTAACCAAAACCTGCGTCTCCGTAGGTCGAATCACCTCAATTCATAACAAAAAAATTTTTGACAGAGATCAAAATCCATTCTTTTCAAATAAGGTCAACAAAAATCATAAGAGTTTGGAAGTTACTTGTTTCTGTTTCTCGTTAAGTTCTTCCATTATATTAAACACTCGCTCTATTCCGAGGCTCATCCCAACCGCAGGGACTTGTCTTGTTCCAAACATTCCTATAAGGTTATCATATCGCCCACCAGCACCAATTGATCCAACCTGCAGAGAAAAGAAATCAAAGGCCATAACTTTCTCTGAATGAATTGTGAGAAGCCAAACCGTTGGATCTTACCTCTGCTCCTATACAAACAGCTTCAAAGATGACGCCCGTGTAGTAATCAAGACCTCTAGCTAGGCTTAGATCAAAGACTACTCTGTGAATGCACTTTGATTTTTCAAGAGCATCAAACATGATACTCAACTCATCAAGAGCTTCTTTTGATGACTGGTTAGCTAAGAACTCACTCCCTTCTTGTCTCAGTTTGGACAATAGTTCCACAGGACGTCCTTTCTCCTTGACAAATTGGCCAATTCTGTCTGCAACCTCTGAAGACAAGCCCTTCTCCTCCACCATTTCTTTCTTCACTTGTTCAAACGATTGTTTGTCTAACTTGTCAATACTCGAACAGATGGTTCTGAATTTCTCAGATGGTACTCCACAAATCTCCAGCATTCCATCAAGCAACTTTCGGTGATTCAGTTTCACCTATTTAAACAAACCAAATCAAGAAAGATAGCCAAAGAGAAACCCAACCAAGAAAATTTATGACTTCCAACTTAAGGTATTACCTCATAATCTCCAATCTCCAAATTATCGAGGAGTTCAGTTAAAATCTTGACAATTTCAAAATCAGGTCCCATAGGTTCGAACGAACCAGCGATATCAAAATCACATTGATAAAACTCTCTGTATCTCCCTTTAGATGGATTATCCCTTCTGTATACCTTTGCTATTTGGTATCTTTTGAATGAAGTGATTCCATTCATAGCCACATACCGTGCAAATGGAACAGTTAAATCATATCGTAAAGAGCAAAGCTCTCCACCCTGCAATTAATGGATAATGAGCTAAGCTTTTGACAGACAATCATTAAATAAACTAAGCCGAGATGATTTTTACCTGATCAGCAATATCATAAACCAATTTTGAGTCTTCTCCGTACTTCCCCATAAGGGTTTCTCTCAATTCAAAAACAGGAGTATCAAGCACAGTTGCACCATGCCTCTTGAAAACTTTTTGTATGATTGAAAATGCTTTTTCTCTGACTGCCATTTGTTCTTTAGCAAAATCTCGAGTTCCCTGTCATGGAAATCAAGCTAATGAGAAAAAGATTCTGAGGCCTAAAACATTTTCCATCTAAGAGATTGCAATTTACCTTTGGAAGCTTAGGAAGTCTCCTGTTTTCATTACTTTCTACAATTTCCTTTACTTGATCCACGAAGCCATCAAAACCATGACCCTCGGGGATAAAAAGACTTAAGATTTGCTCCACCCATTGCTTCAATGACTCCATCTGGTCACCGACACTGGCTGCCTCATTAGTCACCAATCTATCTTTGATAAACTGGATGACTACGCCTGTCCCCTTCCCTAAAACTGCTTTTTTCACATTCTTCTTCTTTTTCTTATCTGTCTTTGACTCCTCTTTCTCTGCATCTACGCTCTGCTCAACAATCAATTCTCCACCTGCAAGAGCAAAAAAGGCAGCAACCGCCTCCAAACCAACAATTCTCCATACAATTCCCAGAAACTCATTCAACATATGAGCAAATCTGCAGTAATCCTCTCCAAAATGAGCATCATAAGCTGACTTGTAGCTATTCTTCAGATTTTCATACTCAACACAGCTTTTTTCAAACACTTCCGACAAACCATTCCTTAGATTTTCATTCCCAATCGACTCAAAACAAAGCTTAGCACGACGGAATGAACATACTCCCAAATTTTTAATCGCTGCTGACAAAGATGATAATGCTGTTCCCAAAGCCTCACAAATTCCAGTGTTTCCAGATCCAGTTTTGCCTCCTCTAACACCGGAATTCAATTCTCTCCGAGCCTCCGAATGCAGGCTTTTCAGCACAAACCTGAATTTCCCGTGAATCCATGGAGTTTTCGAAATCTCTTCGATTTCTAATTTCCCCACACCTTTATACCCGTTAAGCAAAACCTTGAGATCACCAGCAACAGCAATGGCATCTTTATCACCATTCCCATCTCCTGAATCCAACAAGCTAAACGAACTTATATCAGCCTTTGAAACCTCACAACTCAAAGCAGCTACCGAATCCACAATCTGGGAAAGAGCCGTTGCTTTATGATCTATAATCGAACAGAGTCCAATCAACGAAGCCCATGACTTCTCTAACACAAGATTTTCCCCTTCTGTCACATCAATCTCACCGGATTCGAAATTCTCTGCCTTTGAATTCAAAATCTCCAAAATCTTAATCGGAAGAAAAGAGCGCACGGTGGAGGAAGAAGAAGAAGAAGAAGAACCAGAATTCGACAAAATAAGCTTGTTTAAGAGCACAACCAAAGAAGCTCGGGTTTCTTCGTTTGTTAAATCTTTAGGGATACCAAAGGAGCTCCTTTCGATTGATGGAGTGTTTCTAGTGGAGAATCTCTCGATCGCAGAAGAGTCAATTCGTACATTAGCGACACCAGAAGCAATCTTGTAAACCGAAGAAGAAGAGAAAGAAGATCCTTTCCCTCCGATACTGATGGAAGATCTCTCCGCCGCCATTATTGCACTTACAGAGCTGGAGCCGGTGAGAAGATTACGCAGTTTAGGACTTGCAGTTTACACTGTGTTTCTTTTTTTTTGTCGAGTTACGTTTTAAGTTTTTAACCTAAACGAAGCGCTTGTGAAACGGACGATTTAGAAATAGAATAATTGCAAAATGATACTCAATGCATGTAAATGTTTGTAAGTTTACCCTTGACATACAAAAACTACTAAACAACCCTCCAACTCATTTTGGAAAAACCCCAATATAGCCCTTCCACCGTGTAAACAAAGTTACAAACACATTAACAGTGGAGGTAAACAAACAAACAAAAATGGATAATTCGAAAATCTTTTATTATTTAACTCCACAACATCAAGGGATAGTTCAATAATCATTCAAAGAAACTAACTTTTACTCTGATAAACATTAGAGAAATACAAAGCTCAAAGGCAGTAGCTTCAAGATTTTTAAGCAAATCAACAACACTTGTTGTATCTTTTAAACGGATAATTCGATCTGAGAGACGAGGATACCATCAGTATCTGCATAAAGCCATTCACCATCGCAAATCCGAGTGCCTGCAATGTTCAAAGGGACTCTTTGTTCACCAAGGCCTTTCTTACTAGCCTTTATAGGATGAGAAGCTAAAGCTCTAACTCCAATGTCGCAACCATTGATCTCATCAACATCTCTGATGCAACCATTCACTATGATCCCTGCCCATCCGTTGTTTTGAGCTTGTACTACCGGGTTTCCTCCCAGTATCGCACAACGTAAACTCCCTCCACCATCCACCACTAGAACTCTTCCATTGCCTGTTTTAAGATTTTGAACATTCCATTAAAATACGATTGGTTTATTGTAAAGAAGTCACTATAATGTTTCTGGCTACTCAAGAACTCGGTAAGCTCAAAGGTGAAATTCTACTATGTCCATATCATCACTATTATCTAACTTATATAGAGAGTTCTTGATGTAAAAATACAGAGACAAACTCTAAGAACATCGAATCAAGCTCAACCTTTTTCACATCACAAAATAGTAGCTCCGAATCCTACAGATGATCTTAGACTTCTTCAAACATAGTTTTCACGCAAAGAAATATTTTAGCTATTTGACAAATAAGTAACTAACAAGAATTGATTCTAAATGTACTAATAAAGTCTCAGTCTTTGGGAAATTTCTTAGCAAGAATCATTAATATTACCTTTCTCTTCGAGAAACTGACGGATCAAGCCATTGTCTTCAAATACTTTAACAGTGACGACTGGACCTGAGAATATTTGACGACGACCGTAAATCTGGAATATGGGTTGCAGAGCTCGGAGCTGGCCACTGCGAATCAGCTCTTGATTCGCGTCACAAACTTCCGCAGTCGTCACAAACGCCATTTTTTTGTTCTCACCTGATTAATATGGATTATTATGATCAAAACAAGTAATCTGGGAATTGACTATATGAGAAAAATACAATTCGAGATTAATCTTGAAAAAGTATATGATGATGATATATATTCAGGATCAATCGATCAAACCAACAAGGAAAATTACAAACTTTTGTAATTCATTTCACAAGAAAATTATTCAAAATCTATCTTAATATATAGACCGGATTGGATCGAATCTTAAATTCAATTACCTGAATTGGAGGAAACTCGGATGAAGAAAAAAGAAAACTGCGTGTGTGCAAGTCTCAGAGAAATGAAGAGATGATTTTAAGGAGAACCAAGTCACCGGGAACATACTACTTGCCTTGGTCTGGTCTTTATCAAAAAAATACAAACTTGCTTTGGTCTTTTCATAATAATTAACTTTTTGTAACTTTATTAATGAGATCCAAAAATGGCATCTTGCTTACTTTAACTCTTCTCTGCCTGGTGGCTGCTACTCTGTTTCCTTTACATATTCTTTTCGCTTTTTCAAAATTTCTGATGCTTTTTTGGATATACTACGAATTTTGCACATCTCAGAAACAATGTAAATTTAAGCGTAGAACATTGAATAGAACATTCAAGAATTCAAATACATAAAGAAAAAATGTGTTGCTTGGAATCTCTAAAGTCTCTCATCTCCCAATTATTATCATCACAGAAATCAAAAAAGAGAAAAAGTAAGATGAACCAAAAACTTCAGAAAGATTTCAGAGTTTGTGGATGGTCTTCATGTCTATAGCTTCAACCAAAGTTCCTTTCTCAACATGATCCCACCACTTCATCAAGAAATTGTCCACCACCAACCTGAACCATGGTGACAGTTTCAAACCTTCCTCACCCGCATCTGCTTTCTTCACCAGCTCCTTCAGCTCTTCCCGGCTCACATACTTGATATCGGCTACTTCGTCTGGGTTTGGTTGAACCTTCACATCCCTCACGATGAAGAGCAAGTAGTCAACTGCAAAAGGAATGGCAATTGTTAACAACATTAATGCTCTTAAATGATTTGTGAAAAATGGGAAACACGAGTCTCGGGGAGTGATATTACGTTCGTGCTCTCCCCATTTGCCATCAGAAGGAGCCTTGTAAAGCATACGTCCCAAGGCAGTGAACTCATCGACTGGTACGTCTGCAGCTACAATACCGAGCTCATCGAGGAGCTTTCTTTGTGCAGCATTCCTTACACCTGATGAGTATGGTACAAACTATGAATTTCTTCAGAGGAAATGCATAATTAGTAAGAAGTATTGAATTGTTTGCACAAAAGATACCAACCAAGTGTATTTTCCTCAATAAGTTCTGACTCACGGTAAAGAGGATGGCTGCAACAAGTGTTTGTCCACACGAGAGGGAAGGTAACCTTTGTTTTCGACCTTTGCTGTTCCAAAGAGAAGAAGTAATTTCAGTCGGATAAACATATGAGTTTGCTTATTAAGATCCGCCAACCATCTAAGCTCACAAGAGCATCATCCCTACACCCAATATGAGCAACAAAATATCTAGAATCAAGCTTATGATCTAACCTCCCATATTTATTGAGCTTATTTTTCTCTACAAAAAAAATGTGATTCTAGATATGACACCACCATGCCTAGTCATCACAAGCCTGTGAGCCACTGTATGAAAAACCTGACTTATCTTGACTACAAAGAAGCCATAAGCAAATACCTGGAGAAGCAACTCATAGTTCGAGTTGAATAAAAATACACTAAAAGCCCTGTGAAGCAAATTCTTTGCTTCGATATTTTCCATCAGATGACCTACAGAATTGAGAAAGTATCAGTATCTTGAGTAGTGGCATAGAAAGAGCTAAGAAGTAAAACAACCACCCTCCAATCACTTCAGTAAGACGATAATTTACAATTGTAGACGCTGAAAAATGTTAATATCTACACCAGAAATAATATGCTTGACACATTCACGGAGAGGCCTAAAACATTTGATGGAAAATCAAAGGTGCGATCTATAGGGTATAAGGACAACACTAAATCAAAGCAACCACCTTAAATCAAAAATATTGATGCAACGGCTGCAGGTAAGTTCAGTCATAAGAGAACAATGAAGCAGCACGTGAATTTCAATGGAAAACACTAAGAGACAGGACAAGAATAGAACCAAGTTCGCTTACAATTATATTTGCTGTCATGCCCCACGACACGATCAGTTTCATCAACAAGAATGCATCTGCAAGCAAGATTGAAAATGAAGAACTAAATCATTAATTAAGGTGGAGAAAGGTATAGAATCTTGTACTGCGCATCAAGAAACCTAAAATTAGAGGAAACACTTGCATCAAAGTAAAGCATCAACCACTATCATCAGAAGGTTAAATCTAAAAGGAGACAAGAAAAAAAAATCCTAAGGATACCTTTTTGGCCAAAACCCTGGGAAAATAGCTAAACCTGGCTATACTATTCCTCCTAACACTGTGACCTCTTTCACAGAAGACACTAAAGCGTTGTTGACTTTTTGGCCTAAAACTTAGAGAAAAGGAAAAAAAACATGGAAATGTTAAATCCAAAAATCATTTATTATTACATGAAAGTCAACAAATCAATCGACCTAAATTCCTAAAAACCACAGTCCATCGAAAAAAACCCAAATCCGAGAACCAAACGTCGTCTTTCCTCTAATTTTCACAGCGACCCAACAATCGAGAAACAAAATTCAAGAATTCGATATACATACAGACTAAAGGTACTATTTTTGATAAAACCCAAAAAAGTAGAGATAATTATACATCAAAAAAACTTACTCGTCCTCAAACATGAGACGTCTCTGAACAGCATCCATTCCAGCATCTTTAGATTCTGTCATTACGGTACCGGAGAAAGCACGAAAATTCGGAAACTTTCTCGAAGAAATGGGAACGGAAACGAATGGAATGGGTGGTAGAGGAAGAAGGATAAATCGGGAAGAAGAAGAAGAAGAAGAAGAAAGAGGGAGAGATCTGAGGCGAATCAACGGGAGATTAAATATAGAAGAAGCAGACATTGGTGGTGTTGTGCATCTGCTGATCACTGATGCTTTTCTGCTTTTCTGCTTTCTGCTTTCTGCTTTCTGCGTTTTTATTTTATTTTATTTTTACGTCCACGCGTCTTACCATGTATCTCTCCGTAGACTATAAAACCCCCCAGACAAAAGCGGATAAGATTATTTTTTTTATAAATAAAATCTCTATATAAATAAATAAATTAACATCGGTTTGATCAGGAGCGAGGAGCACAATTAGGGTTTAGGGGTTTTCCCTTCCTGCAATTATATTGTTCCTTTAGGCGCCGTTGAAGATGACTGGTAAGGCCAAGCCGAAGAAGCATACGGCGAAGGAGATTCAAGCGAAGATCGATGCTGCGTTGACCAATCGAGGCGGAGGAAAGGCGGGAATCGCTGATCGGACTGGAAAAGAGAAAGGAGGTCACGCTAAGTACGAGTGTCCTCACTGCAAAATTACAGCTCCCGATCTTAAGACGATGCATATCCATCACGAATCCAAGCATCCTAAAATCCCTTATGAAGAATCAAAGCTCGTTAATCTCCATGCTATCTTAGCTCCAGTTGCTGACTCCAAACCTAAACCTGGCATCAGGGGAAGCTTGAAGAAGTAATTCTGTGTTTCAATTTCATCAAAAATTGTCGTCTTTTTTTTTTTTTGAAGATTATGATTTGCTACTCTTTACCCCCAAATCCATCATGTAGTTGATGATGCTTATGGCTTCTACCTTTTTATGATCCCATACTGTTTCTCAAGTCTGTGTTATAATAAGTGAAAGTGATTGTTTGATATCATTGGTTTAGCTTTGTAGCTTCATCAATCTCTGTGTTTACTTTTCATAACATTTTATTAAGGAAGAAGAGAGTAGTGATCTTAGATAAACCACCTCTATTTCTTTTTCAGACATCTTTCAGATGATCAAGATAAGCAAAGCAAGCACGATTCTGTTATTTGTTGCAGTACACGTTTGGTTTAACTGGATTGTGTGTTGTGATTAACGAGCTTGAAGTTATTTGCCTATTGAATCTGCAAGCACATCAATGTGCTTGCAGACATCTTCTTGTTTTCAGAAAACTCTTGCAGACATAAACAGCGGAAACAACACGTCTATACTAAAACCTCAGAAACTCTGTTTCTGTTCAAACATAAACAGCGGAAAACTTAGGTCCGAATGATCTGCCAAGCACATTAATGCGCAAACATCTCGTTTTTCTGATTATGACATTAAAACAACACCTAGAAGATTTAGTCGTTGTCACTTTGTTGTGCGTCCTTGGTCTACTGATACTTGCCTGATGATTGTTAGGTAAGATTTGGTTTGGCTTTGGAATTTTACGGTTTAGTTCCGGTCAGAAAATGTTGGGTTTTGTTCTGCGTTATTTAATTGTATCGGTTTGGGTTATTCTTTATTAATTTTGTTTTGCATTGAAAATGTCACACACATAAAGTTAGCGCATTTTTCATCTGTACCCAATTCGATGACTCGATCACGTGGTCAGTGAGCATAATAATCAAAAGTTAAGATATATAGCATAAAAATATTTCGTCCAAAGAGGCATAATATAACACTTCTTTATTTGTTTTCAATTCTAATATTAGACCTCTTTTTGTATTCACCCGTTAGATTGATTGATATATTGTTGACAAAAAGAAAGAAAGAAAGAAAGAAAGATTTATGTATTATCAAGATGAGTGAAACCGTGATAGATAAACAGAATATGGTATCTTCACGTTAAAGAAAGCTGATGAAATTGGATGTATTAATTATCCTTAAAATATCTTTAGAGCATACATAAATGTGTTAATAATACATGTTGTATTTAGTCAGAAACCTTGGCCTGTAGTGCACATGGTATAATTGGAATTTGAAAGTTGACTCGGTACTCTTAACCTCCTCTGTTTCTCGTTTTAATAATAGATTTTATAACGAAAGTATAACACCGAATTTGATCTTTCAACATTCAGTTTGATTGGCTAGAGATGTTTTTTTTTCCTTTCTTTTTCTCTTCTTCTTTAAAATTCATAATAATTTCAGAATATTAACTATGAGAAATTCTCTAAACTGCAACTTTTTATGTTTTGTTTTTCAGAAAATCATTATGTTACAAAAGTACTACGGAAAGCTTGTTAAAAGTTTAATAAATTATCTAATTATTTAAGAACTCTTTCTATGAATTAAAAAATCTTGGTATTTTGCATAGCGTTTTTACTCATGCAGTCATTGTTTCAAATTAATTGTATAAATAATTGTTGTTTGAAAGAGTCTTTATACAATTAGATTAGATAAGGGCAACTTCAAGAGTTGACAAAAGAAAACAACGCAACTTGAGCATTGGTGGTCATTAAGTTAAATGACCTCTCATGCATCAGTTCGTAATGAAGAATAGTAACCTTGACTGTACATATCTATTTCTAAAAAAAAACAATCAAATAAAACTTGAATTTTGAGATAAATTAGCTTGTCCTCATAAAAGAATCATCCAGTCACCGATCAGTCAAATATCAAATTAGAACACGAAACATATCCCTCTTGGTTGCTCTCTTTTTAAACTTTAGCAGCCTGCGGTTTTAGGGTTTGGACATCTTCTTCTTCATGTATCAACCTTCTCCTCTTGAAGCCATAACCGTGATAGCGATACATGATGCTGAGGAGACACTGCCTCAAGCTCACTATATCAAAGGTCTCAATAAAATTCAAGTCCCTTTGTCTCCACTTTAAACCAGCGTTCTTCTGGTATTCCTCGAGCACCGATGATAAGCACCAGCTCTGAATTTTTCTAAAGCATCCCACTAGACAACCTGTCCTATGCTGCATTCAAAATAAGTTCACCAAACCATTAGTGTTCTGTAAACAACTCATAAAAAACAAGCTAAGTTTGTAAAATATCACCAAAAGAGTGTACAGTGCAAAAACTAATAAGATACAAGCCAAGAATACCATGTAAATAAATGATAACATAATAGGCTAAGTTCCTAGAAGAAGAAATAGTAAAATTACCTTTCCGCGTTTGCAATGTATGAGAATTGGATGGTTTCTTACATCTACAGAGAAACAAAATATCTACTTTAAGACTCATGAAACAGCTATGAAGAGCCTATAGACATCAAAAGACATTATCCTTACCAACTAAGACTTGAAGAGCATCCAAGACTGTAACTTTTGGCATTGGAGTTGGAGGATCCTGCAATTCGTAAACAATTCGATATAAGAAATCAAGGGCTATGGAATAAGATAGATTGTTGATCAACAAAGGCTATTGAATCTTTCAATGAAGCTTCAGTCTAAGAAGGAATAAAACGAACCGTTTTGCCTTGGATTCCAAAGTGGAAAAGCTTAATGTTGTTGGCCTCAAGAAACTTGAGATTCTCCTCTGGGTATGGTTCAGGACACAGATAACTGTTTTGGTAAATCAAAACAAGAATTTATTAATTCGACCGAAATCAATTCAAAACATTATACAATAGTTGAATAAACCCAAAAGATAAGATAGAAGAGAAGTCAATCAAAATCTTACATGATGGAACGAAGATTTAGGGTTTTGAGGAAACTGAAATTATCAGGTCGAGGGAACCCAGATCGGAAAATTCCGTCTTCAACCATAGAGAAATTCGACGGCGGGACTAAAACATCACCGTCGTGACCATCCGTTTCCAAAAGAACACACATCCAATTCAGCTAATGAATCAAATAAGAAACAGAGAGAGAGGGAGAGAAACAGAGCAAAACCCAAGAAAGCTTAGATTTTGATGGAATTGAAATGGAGAAAAAAAAAGGTATCTTTATAGGAGGAGAAGGGATCAAGTGGGGTTTCTCTCTATTAGAAAAAGGAGACAACTTTGAAAAGCGGACTCAGTTTTTGGTAGGATTCTTCCTTCTCTTCTCATTCCGTTTATAAACCTTAAAAAGGATTTAGGGTGGGACCTTCCTCAAGGAATCTCCACGATCCTAACACGTGTCGCCTCCTCTGCTCTTCATTATATCTCCCAGCTGACAATTCTTACGAATCTATATTTGGGTCAATCCTTATTTCTTTTCCTTTTTTTTAATTCAACAAAAATATCGTATAAAATCGAGCTCGAATAAAATATAGTGGTCGAATCACGAAAGAAAGTAAACTTCAGTGGTCTCATTTAAAAAAAAAAATATTCAAAAGACTTTGAAAGTATTTCCTGACTATTGACAATTGTCGTTGACGAAAAAAGAAAACCCAAAAAGACCATTCTTAATTACAAAATAGGATAATATGTATATTTATATTTGGGATGTTAATTGTTTTCTAACATTATTTGAGTATCTAATTTAGTATATCCAAAGTGAGAATCTAACTCTTTCCTAAATATAATTTTCATAGGCTATATATGAGTCATACGACTCATACCTAAGATTCATTCTTAAGATTCATATATAGGTTTCAATTATCTCATGTACTTTATTTTGTTTAAAAAGCTAAGCTATTATGTCTTTATGTCCTATTGAGAAAAACATAATTTTTTGACTCCACGTGGATACAAACTGCTTTTCTTAAGAACATACCTAATTTTGGTTTAAAATTTATAAACTATAACTGACAAAAAAAATAAAGATTGTTTTTTCTTTTTCATTTATAATAACTGTTTACCATTCTGATATTTCATAGGTTAGATAAAAGAGAATTACAAAAAAATTGAGTTTGTATTCTCAATCATTTACAGTTTGTTTGTTTATCTATCAATCCAAAACATCTTCATCATAAATAAAGAGAGATGATTGTCATTTGGTAAGAAAAACACCAATTTGTTTATCATATGAATACCAAATTGAGAGTTTTTCCCACCAAAAAACCAAAAAGATTCAAACTCTTTTGTGTCTTTAGCTTCAATAGATGGACAAAACTCTTGAAACAATTCAGTCTTTAACATCTGGTTTTATCTGACGCAAAGAGCCTCCAATGTCATCAACAGAACCAATCTCAACCTCTTTGTTTATCCGATGCAAAGAGTCTCCATTGTCATCTTCAATAGAATCAGTTTCAACCTCTGATTTTATTCGATGCAAAGAGGTTCCATTGTCATCATCATCATCATCATCATCATCATCATCATCATCATCAAAGTAGACACTTTGATTATCATCAGTTTTTGAGCTAGGGATGTGCTCAGTATGAGTGTGATCTTCCTCTTCCTCTTCTTCTTCTTTCTCTTTCTCCTTATCTTTCATAGGTGAATCATCAGGATCTCTGTCATTATCATAGCGCGAAGAAGTGCTTTCGTCATTTGATTTCTGGCTACTTTTACTGCTTAACCTTTCATCACTGGTATCCACATCTTCCCAACTGTATCTATACTTTATCTTCAAGCTTTGTGCCGGGTTGTTCTCATCAATTGGCTTTGGTGGTGGACTATCTTGGTCATTTTCATGTTCATAATTTGAGTTAGAATCAGATCCATCATCAGATTCGATCGAGTTATCTTCATCTTCATGTTTCTTCTTCTTGCTTACACTCTCCTTTTCGCTGTCCAAAGATGATTCTTCGTCTGATGAGGTATTAGACTTGTCATCTTCCGTATCTACTTCAGGAAGAGGAGATACAAGACGTGAATCATGTCGGCTTAAGGCTATAGACATGCTCTTGTCCTTAAAGGATAAGATAGGAACTGCTGTGGGAATCCCGTCTTCCGTGGGCATCGAAAGGAAGCTAAGTGCAACCATTACATCGCTTATCAAAGGACGAGCTGTTGCTTCCTCTTGCACACACATTGAAGCTATTGCCACTGCTTGGTTTAACCCTCTCTCTGAGAATTTCTTCTCCAGAGCTGGATCTGCCATATCGGGGTATCTTTTCGGATCCCTAAATATCGGTTGTGCCTGCAATAACATATAGTATTCAGGTTGGAAACAACTTTTATGATTTGATTGATTTAAAAAACAATAGTAATCTTTGTTGTTTGCTTCTTACCCACGAAACTAAGTTTTGTTCATCATTAGGCCTAGTAGTATCAAGAGCTTTTCGACCAGTGATGAGCTCAAGTAACACAACTCCAAAGCTATAGACATCTGATTTCATAGTGAGAGTTCCTCCTCGCGTATACTCAGGTGCAGAGTAACCATAAGTTCCCATAACTCGAGAAGATAAAGCCATCATCTTATCACCGGTCCCTGGTCCTAGCTTATGCAGACCAAAGTCAGAAAGTTTAGGAGTAAAACCATCATCTAATAAAATGTTTGAAGCTTTTAAATCTCTGTAAATCACAGGTGGATTCGCTTTTTCGTGCAAGTAATCAAGCCCTTGTGCTGCCCCATATGCTATATGCATTCTCGTTGTCCAGTCCATCGGTTTGCTGTCTGATTTTGTTTCTGCAAAACAAATAACAAAAATCTCAACACTTTTTTTTCATTTTTAAAAGGTTAAACTCTTTGTTGAGAAAAAAAAAGCTGTGAATATAATACCGTCAAGATGGTCTTGAAGGGAACCTCCAGAGATATAATCATAGACCAAAAGCCTTTGATCTCCATCTGCGCAGTATCCTACAAGCTTAACAAGATTTGGATGATCGAGTTGGCCTAAGGACAAAACCTCAGTTTGAAACTCTTTGTTCCCATGTAATCCATGCTTGTCTAGTTGCTTTACAGCCACCACCTACATCACCGAAAACAAGACCAAATAATAATGGATCATTAATTAAAAAGTACTCAATTTTGGTGATGAATGATGAATGTATCGCAAATTCCAAATCTTAAACTTGAGTTCGGAGGAAGATTTAGGGAAAAAAACCTGGCCAGTAGATTGGAGGGTTCCTTTATAAACCCTACCAAATCCACCTTCTCCTAACAAACATTCTTGCCGAAAATTCTTTGTCGCTGTTGCTAATTCTCGAAAAGTAAATGTCTTCAACGTCGTTGCTTCCAGTTGCTCAGTATCATCTGTCTGTCTACGCTCTATAGGAACAAAAAAGGTAACAAATTTTCATTTTACTGACTGAATCAACGACGAAAGGATCCAACATTTGGACATACATACCGGATGGTTTGGACTCGTTGTCGTTAGTCTCAGTTGAAGATTTCTTGCTCTTTGGCGAAGAGAAACAAGGAAAACAGTGCATGATCATCAAAATTTGAAAGGTATAAGAAGCTAATTAAGAAAAAGAAAGTTTATGATTTAGCAATTGTCGGGTCCTTCAAAGTAGATTGAAGGACCCACGTAAAAAATGAAGGAAAAAGAGAGGAAGAAGAAAAAAGAAACAAAAATATCCAAGCCAACGGTGATCAATGAAGAAGAATTTGGAATTTTTTTTTTAATTCTCAATCTCTCAAAAATTCTAACATTTTCCCAAAAGCATGGAGAACCATTCTCCAATTTCTGTAAAAAATCTAAATTTAACCCTTTTTAAATTTGTAAGAAGAAAAAAAAATAGTTTACGCTCTCAGTTACAGACAGGTATTGAAGAGGATTAATTTGTCCCCTAACAGACTAAACTTAACTATTATTTTCGAGTTTTATTGAATATCCTGCTAAAAAAAAGAAAACACTATTTAAGGAGGATCACTCCTAAATTGTGGGAATAAAGTATGACAACTTAAAAAAATCTTAAACCCGCATAACAGACATTTCTTGTTTCAAAATGACCCGCTTAATATATTAGAGCATTTTGAAATGAATTAGGCAATACGGCTCAACAAGTGAGCCCATTAAAAGATTAGTCCCTCCTACATTCCAACAAGTATTGAATATAAGAAGTTGGCTGACATATATATGTATATATATATATATATTAGTTGTAAATTTGTAATCTCTGAGGTATGTATATAATAATAGTAGCCTTTATTCGAATTTTATGATCCTAAACTGATGAGACGTTGTAAGTAAAAAAAAAAAAAGAGTTATGAAGACCATTTGCAGTTGTTATAAAACGAGACATTCCTAACGGCTATATCCAAACATAACTAACGGCTACTCTAACTTTTCCCTTTTTTTTTTTTTTTTTACTAACGGCTGGAAGTCTAATTTTACTTCTTCTTTTTTTTCTACTAACCGCTAGAAGTCTAATTTTACTTCTTCTTTTTTTTTCTACTAACGGTTAGAAGTCTAATTTTTCCTTTTTTCTTTTTTTTTTACTAACGACTAGAAGTCTAATTTTCCTTTTTTCTTTTTCTTTTTACTAACGGCTAGAAGTCTAATTTTACTCTCTTTTTTTCTACTAACGGCTAGAAGTCTAATTTTACCTTTTTTCTTTTTTTTTTTAACTAACAGCTAGAAGTCTAATTTTCCTTTTTTACTAGCAGCCTAACGTAAATTTACCTTTTTCCTTCTTCTTTTTTTTTAAAAAGTGATTGATTTTGTTTTAATAGATAAAAGGAATTTGCTTTTTCACACCTGAACTTTTGTTTATATATCAGTCAGTCATCATTCATCCATGAGAAATCAAAGTTCTCATTCTTGCGAGAACTCTAGTTTCATAGGACATCACTATATTTCTTTTTTTTCTCGAAACTGAAATTTCTTTTGTATCTCATTCACTTCTTCCATGAGAAGTCAAAATTCTAAGTCTTGCGAGAACTCTACTCTCACGAATGCCTTCCATTAGGTAGACTCTTTCTCTATCGGTGAGTCTCTAATATTACTCGGCAGTGATTAACAACAACGGCTATAGCACCACCACCGCTTTATCCTACCAACGTCTGGATGTCAGAGACGGCTTCGAGGAACAGAGCATCTTCGCCAAGGCAATTATCCCATCTAGACCTCCAATCACCGCCACCGTCAGGTCTCACGGACGCGAATCGGAGAAAAAGCTGAGAATCTAATTGGAGAGAGACAGAACTGAAGCAGGTCTACAATTTCAAGGGGTCATATTGCTCTGTAAGTATTCTTTTACACCTTTCTACAATTGATTTGGCAAAAAAATAAAAAATAAAAAAGTTTATTTTTCAATTTAACACAAAATTTTAAGGTTTTTCAACAATTATATTTATTAAAAATAATTTGGATTTGAAGAAATTAAAGTATTAAACTTCAAAATGTGAAAACAATAAGAATTTGACATTATTTCATTCGTATTTTCATATTTTTATAATTAAAGATAGCTTTGGATTTTCCTATTTCTAATTAAAATTTAATGATTTCAAAAACTAAATTTGAAGTATATGATTTTTTACACAGTTTTATTATATAAAAAAATTTTACTTTCAAAAAATTAGAGTGTTAAATTTTAAAATATGAAAACAAACCGAATTTGACATCCTGTTCTTAGAATTTTCTTTGATCCGTTAGAGGTGTTATAAATTCAATATATTTTCATTTGATATAAATTTAACACTTTACATTTTTATTATTTTTAAGTAAAAAAATATTTTTAACTTTTATTTTTTTTGGATTATTACTAAAATCTAAAAACGGGTAATAGGAATTTTTATTATCTTTACCCAAATATGTTAAGAGTAATTTGAATCGGATATGGAAAAAAGTGTACGGGAATTTGAGCATGCCCACTGCCAGTGAAAGTAGATATTAATAATTCGGAATTTCCGTCATTATAGAAATATTTTTGGCTGTAATAATAATATATTATATATATGTCGGCAGTATATATTTGGCTCCTATGGGATGCTTCAAGTGTGGTCGTTCCGGTCATTGGTCTCGATTGCAAAAATAAGCGTGTCAAGGTACATTACTGCTATATATAATTCCGGATTTGAAGGCTGAGAATATTCTGACGATTGAATAAGTATTGAATTGTCAAATACTACCCAAATCGATCATGGGTAGGTAGGAATATTGTGATTTGCCTGCTCTCATACCTTATTAGTAGTCTTTTTTACCTGCTTTGCATTAGCTTCTGCCACTAGCTAAATACTTGATGTTGTTGGCCCTTTGCATTTATACTTGATAAATAGTACCCATGTGTTATCCTTTTACATCTTTATAAATGAACTGAGAGAAAGGGTCGCTTGTGGAGTTGATCCAAACAAGTTATACGAAAATCAGGAGGATAATACTCTTCCTTCTCATGATCAAGGTATGTCAAACAGATCAGCTTTCTTCCCTTTAATCTTCTCTAGTTTCTCTATCTGCTTAATCTTCTTGTATGCCTGCATTCTACTCAAGGTCAATTCCTGTCACTCCATTACAATCTTGTAGGGTAACGAATATTCTTTTGCAGGTAACCTAGATATGGATCAGCCAAGTCATGATGAGGAAAACATTCCATCGAAATGTGCTGATGAATGATGATCCTTTTCAAGACAGTGTGTTGAATGAGGTAATTGATGATGCAAGCAATGGGTGTGAGGCATACTTCGAAGCCACCGAGCGATGAACAAATATGGATAAGAGCAGTGAACTGACAGAAGACCAAAGAGCACGTATGGAAGTTAATAGAATGAAAGGCAATGGAAATAGCTCAGAACATTTCGGAGGAACAGAGAGTACGTATGGAAGGTAATAGGCTCTCGAAAGAGACAAAGCAAGCCTCCAACCAAATCAAGACTAGCGTAGCTATTACCAGAGATGCTCAACATTACAAATGCGATTACTATAGTTAATAATTGCTACCACTGTAACAGAATTTAGTAGCACATTTGCATATCTCGTTACTCTTGGTTTCGGTTAGGTGTTGGTTTATTTTCCTTTTTGCATTGTTTTGGTTCAAAATTCGGTTTACATCAAACCCAATATTATGAACCGTAATCCAACCCAATTTCATTAGCGTAAAAGCTCTCTCTATTAATGTTTTTCAACATTTTTAGCTAAAAATAAAATATTGTTGGATTTTTTTATTTGAAGTTTATAAATTAACCATATAGAAAAAGGGGACAAAAGATAATAAAATTTTCTGACGTGCTCTGTACCGTCCAATTTTGGTGGAGAAGATAAAATAAAAATTGGCAAACTCGAAAGAACGAAAATGAAAAATCAGTAGGGGTATTTTGGTCATCGTATGTACAAGAACTTAGAATTAATTAATAATTCAGAAAATTTCTTGTTTGATTTGTGTGGAGGTGAGACGAGAACGCTTTTTTTGCTTTTCGTCCCTCTCTCTTCACTTCCTCTCACCTCTGATTACACGATTCTCTTCTTCTTCTTACATTGTCATATTTACCTCTCTACACTCCATTTTCTGGGTAAAGGAAGATCGATTTGTTGTAGAGTTATGACAGTATAATGTCTAATGCTAATTATCATCATCATCATCAACGTCGGAGACATTTCTTTTCACGTCTATGGATTTTAATGCCGGAGTTCCTATGTCTTCTCTCTCACCTTTGATGAATCAAGGTCCTATCAATCTCTTCGTCTCTTTCTTGTATTACTTTTGATCGGGGGTTTTTTTTTTTAATTTTTTGACGGAATAATTAATTGGGTTTACTTTTGTTTATGGGGTGGGTGGGGTCGTGATCAGATGCAATGTGGCAAATGACTTTGAGTTCAGATGAAACAATGGAAACAGGTTCATACCCTGAACGAACAGGAGAACCAGATTGTTCTTATTACATCAGAACTGGTCTTTGTCGATTTGGCTCTACTTGTCGCTTCAACCATCCTCGTGATCGGGAACTGGTACCGTATCTTTTTTTTGGACTTTAAAGCATCTGTTTGGTTGGATCAAAATTCCATAGCTTTGGAGTCGTTTTGATCTCTTCTCTCTCAATTTCTAGGTTATCGCCACTGCAAGGATTAGAGGAGAATACCCTGAAAGGATTGGTCAGCCTGAATGCGAGGTGATCTAAATTTTGGTTATTGAGTCATTTTCTTACACGAACTAACTAACTTACATTTATATTTTGTATGTTTGCGCAGTACTTTTTGAAGACAGGAACTTGCAAGTTTGGAGTAACATGTAAGTTTCATCATCCTAGGAACAAAGCTGGCATTGCTGGAAGAGTCTCACTCAATATGTTAGGCTATCCTCTACGCTCGGTATGTTTTTACTTCTGACTTTTTCTCCATTGTTTCATACTCTTAGATAGTGAGTGATGCTCCGTAATGTCATCATATATGCAGAACGAAGTTGACTGTGCTTATTTTCTAAGAACCGGACACTGTAAATTTGGTGGGACTTGTAAATTCAACCACCCTCAGCCTCAACCAACCAACATGATGGTTCCTTCTTCAGGTCAACAGTCTTATCCTTGGTCTAGAGCTTCTTTTATTGCCAGTCCTCGATGGCAAGACCCGTCTAGCTATGCCTCCTTGATCATGCCTCAAGGAGTTGTGCCTGTTCAAGGATGGAACCCTTACAGCGTAAGCATTCAAAACAACATTACTTAGCTTTCAGATAATCTGATTTGTATGACTTGATTTTGATTTTTATCGGGTTTTCATGTCCTTAGGGTCAGCTCGGCTCAGTTTCTCCTTCAGGCACGGGAAATGATCTCAACTACAGAAACTTACTGCAGAACGAGACTAACGAGTTAGGCTCTCAGTCTCAAGGGTCATTCTCTGGTTTTAATCTGGGCTCCTCTGTTCCGGTAGGAGGATACTATGCATTGCCGAGGGAAAATGTTTTCCCGGAAAGACCAGGACAACCTGAATGCCAATTCTACATAAAGACAGGTGACTGCAAATTTGGCACAGTTTGCAAATTTCATCATCCTAGAGACAGACAAGCTCCTCCTCCTGATTGTCTTTTAAGCCCCCTTGGCCTCCCTTTACGCCAGGTAAGCTCAAAGACTGAACAAAGTAACGCATCTTGCTTCATTTTCTTCCGACGTTTCTCATTGTTTATTCGATAGGGAGAACCGTTGTGTGTGTTCTATACTCGCTATGGAATCTGCAAATTTGGTCCAAGCTGTAAATTCGATCACCCAATGCGAGTATTCACTTATGAAAACACAGCTTCAGAGACAGATGAGGTTGTGGAAACATCAACGGCGAAACCTAGAAGACTATCTGTGTCTGAAACAAGACAAGCAGCAACTACCTCCTCTGGTAAAGCCACTACCATTGATACACAGCAGTGAAGAAACCCAAAAAATGAAGAAGAGCTTGAAAAGCTTTGATTTTATTCAAAGAAGAATTTGTAAATTGCGCATTTTCATTATATCTCAAGCATTTATTAATAATGTATAGAGGTGATTATACAACTGATCTTGATCTGATCGCCATTTATTCTTTTGGCGAATCACTTGAATAAAATGGAACTAATTCCCCTCAAATTTGACTTTGGGTTAATAAATGCATCAGTATCATTGTATTACCGGTTTAAAGATCCGGTTCAGGGTTGTCTTTCTACCGGTTCATCTATTATACGTAAAAGTACGTAAAACTAAAGTAGCTGCAAATATTCTACGTAATCGTTGCCCTTTCTTTCTTTTTTACATATTGCTCTTTTTTTTTTTAATTAATTTCTAAGCTTTTGACAAACTTCGGTTTTGCACTTTTGTCAGAAAGGGCATGAATCCAATAGCTCCACCACAGCCACCAAAACGTAAAAAAATGGAAGTGATGACGTATAAAGGTATCTTTTAAATATCGATGCCGAGTCGGCTTGGTGAAGAAAAGTCCAGATCCATCGTTGCCACTTTTGTTTTCTTCTTATTCAATACTTGGAATTTTTAATAGTTGGACCTAAGGCCCAAGTCCAACCCAAATAGTATTTAAAACATTCAAAAGCCCAATAATACAATAACCGGCGTCGTTTTACTTAGCTCAATCGGTTGCCCTAATCCTCACCATGAGTATATAAACTTCGTTTTCTTAGATAATTTACTTTCAGTCACAGTTTTTAGGGTTCAAACTTTCATTTGTTTTGGTGGTTTTTTTTTTTTGAAAATAGGTCATCTAACAAAGCAAAATTGGTTTTAAACTTGTACCAATTTTGTGTCGGAAGATGACAACATTAGTTTATTGACCTCCATGGCATTATCTTCATGGAACTCTTCTCTTTCATGCCGTAGCTCTATGGAAGTCACACTACCACATTTGGTTAATGTTTTCATTTATAATATTTGTATATCCGTTCGAGTCAAGCTGATTATATCATAACCATTAGTCGAGCTCATGATTTAATTTCTTCTTATTGTTAAATGTGTTTCTGTTTTTGTTCTTGTGAGAACACTCATGCAGCAGCCTGAAGATTTCTGGTCTGAAACATGACAAGCAACAAGATATAAACCGTTGATGAGCTGTAACAAGCGGAAGAGAGACAGAGAAAATATGATTATTCAAAGTGGATCTTGTGGAAGAAAGAAGACTTTGTATATTTTCATATTTCTTATAATATCGGGTATTTGTTATTTGTATAGGTCAGACCTGTAGAACCTTTGATCTAGTGAGCCTTTGATGTTTGTTTATTAAAGAAAATGAATATGAATGGTTTATTAAATAAAATAAATATGAATGTTAAAATATAATTTCCTCAGTTGTTATCATTTCCATCTGTAATATCAACTTCATTCTCATGAATGTAAAATGAACTAATTCGTTTGTCAATATCTACATCGTTCACCTAATGTTTAATGTGTTTATTTTGAACTGCAAGTTTGATCTAGGAAACTTAAATTTCGAGCAGAATATAAACGTAATATGAATCTTGGTTTCAGTTCATTTTCATCATATTTTAGCCTTTGACATTTTGTACAACTACCTAACATGATTTCTTTGTAATAAAAGAGAAACTGCATACAGTATTTATGAAAGTTAATATGGATGGACATCAGAAAACACACAACGGGTTTAACAAATAAAATAGATGAATGTATATCTATTTAGAACCCAATATAAAACACAAGAAGAGGCTTTTTTGCCAAAAAGCCCACAAGCCCAAACTAATCTCGTCTGCGTTAGATTATCCCACATCGGTAAACGTGGAAGAAAAGTGAATTTTATATATTGTCAGAGTCAGCACAATGGCTGTCCCTTCGGGGACATCCGATAAAATTGGAACGATACAGAGAAGATTAGCATGGCCCCTGCGCAAGGATGACACGCACAAATCGAGAAATGGTCCAAATTTTTTTGAGAAATTTTCCAGATCGATTGCTTCCTCCTATGTTCTTCTGGGTTTCGATTTCCAGATTCAGTTTTGTTTTTCGGATTCGTGGTTCCCGTTTTGCCTAAAAACGCCCGCGAAATTAACTCGGAGACTTTAGAAACAGGGTCGCGTTCGCTGTTTGAACAGATTTTTTATAAAAATTCTTACAAGAACAAGTTTCTCAATTCCTGTAGAAAATATTTACCGTAGATTTCTGATACTACTGTCATTATTGATGGCTGCTTACGCTTTAAGTGAAGATTAGTTCATTTGAAAGTGAAGATTAGTTCATTTGAAAGTTTGGAACTTAGTTCCTCATGAAAAAATTAGAGCCAGATATTGTGGACTGAACCACTGGCTATGTTTAGTCTGGTTTAGATCCGGTAATAAAAAGAACCGGGATTTAAAAAATCTTGACCCAGGCACAATTCAAACTTGTGTTGTCTCTGGTATACATATATGTAAATATCCCTGGTTCGTGACCAGCTATTTTAATGGCAGCTAAAATTACTTCTGTTTTTTTAGCAAAACCTGGATCTTTAAACTCTCTCCAACATACATATAATTCAGTTTCTAAGTATCAATTTGCAATCCCTTAAGCTTTTTTTTTTCTTGTAGTTTTCGGCGGCTGTGATTGTGCTTACATTTTTGGAGGTTGGATTTGGAATTAGAATTACATAACCAGGATCTTTAAACTCTCTCCAAAATAATGAAGGTGAACTAAACTTTTTGTATGGTACAATATTTATTTTCCATTTAAATATAATATTGTTGTTTCATTATTTTAATCGCTTTTGATCTGTTTGTTAGGTTTTGAACCTGATCAAATGCCTCGGTTTATTCAGATACTTCTAACTTTTATATCACGTATATGAATTAGTCAACGCGAATATATAATATAATTTATTGAACTTGAACGCAGAGACCATGACGCGGTGAAAAGTAAACAAAACACGGACCCGAAGACAGAAATGCGACCCAGCCTGAGTCGCACCGCCTGGTCCAAAGTCTTCTTCCCTACTCGGTTTTTTTCACCTCTTTAATTACTTTTATAATTTATTTTTATTTCAACAATGACTATTTCTCATTCACAGAATATGAGTCCCATATATAGGACTCTACGATTTACAAAATTTACCCGTTTATTGCAATTATCCAACGCTCTCTAATCTGTGAAATCAAAATATAATTATATATATACGCCATGGTCACATGTATAGGACTCATTATATCTCGTATGGTAATCAAGATATATCATGTAAAACATAAAGTATACAATTTACAAGGGGAAAAACGTAGACACGTAATATTCTGTGTTTATAGAATATTATATACTAAAACAAAAATTACTGATCATATGAGATGTTTAACGGTCAAATTACTAGGCTTACTTTGTTTTACCAATATTTAAATCTAAATAAATTAGTAAACTTAATTAACAACGGAAATTTTTTGAGTCATAACTCTGGACCCAGAATAATAATCATCCAACAATTCAACGGTCAATATTCCAATTCAGTTCACAGACCTAAACCAAACGTTCCATTTCATACCTTTTCTCTTTCAAGCTTAGACAACCTTTGACCATGTCTCTCTTTATATATAAATACAAAACCTTATACATGCATATAAACACGTAAACAAACATATATTTATACAATCCCATCAGACGCATTTCACTTTGAACCGAATAATCAAAAACTATCTGATTTTTTTAGGGAAACCAGCCAAAAAAAAGGAACAAGGAATTATGGTGTTACCATGGAGATCAAGAGGAGGAGCAAAGAGACGTAATCAGCTGACTTCCGGCGATATATCCGTCGTAGAAACCAAGATTACGGCTCAACTCCGATCATCAAGGATGGAGCGAATTCAGTCACCGCGTCTGTTATTGACACCGCGTGATGCGGCGGTGACAAGTCGGAGATTAGAAAATGCGGTGGCGCGTGAGGAATATGCCGAGTGTTACGAGATTGTGAACAAAATCAAGAACTTGGGAAGAGAAGGAGGGGAGACGAACAAGAAGTGTTTGGCCCAAAACGGCGGCGTTTTCGCGTTGTCTTCTTGTTTCGAAATATTCGCGGCGGCGCGTGAGGAACACGTGCATCTGTTGGAGGAAGTCTTGTTTGTTCTCTCTTCTTGGTTGCCTCTGAATCGATCAGAGGGTTTCTCGAAAATGGGATCAACTGCTTCTCTTAACTGTCTCGTATGGTTCTTGAACGTTACGGATGCTAAAACGAGACAAAACTCTGCGTTTATCATCAGAGAGGTTATTGCTATAGACAAAAGGTATGTGTACGCGTTTACAGAGATCGATGGAGCTTGTGAAGGATTGATTAAGATCATCAGAGACTCTGTTTCGACGAGCTCGACGAAATCATCTCTAATGGCGATTTATAGAGCCATTTCTTGTAACAACAAGATCGCTGGAAGATTCGTGAAATTGGGTCTGGTTGAATTGATCACAGAGATGATTGTGAATAACGTGGAAAAGAGCGTTTGCGAGAGATCTATCGTTGTTCTAAACGTTATATGCGATAACGAGCAAGGGAAAGAAGATGTTCTTAGAAACGCTTTGATCGTTCCTCTTCTAGTGAAAAAGATTCTTCGAGTATCGGATCTAGCGACACAATGTTCGGTCTCGATTCTTTGGAAGCTATGGAAGAATAAGAAAGATGGAGAAGGTGAAGCTCGTTTCTTAGTTGAAGCTCTTCAAGTTGGTGCCTTTGAGAAACTTTTAGTGGTTTTACAAGTAGGATGCGAGGAGAATACAAAGGAGAAAGCGAGCGAGCTCTTGCGGAATTTAAACCGTTGTAGGAACGAGATCGAGAAGACGAACTGTGTCGATTCTTCAATGCATTTGAAGAATGTAAAGAAATCATTTTAGTTAACCAAACAAAATAAAGCACAATATAATTCTTTTGTAATATACTCTGTTCTTTTGAAATTCTTTTCTGAATCATATTATGTTTCAACAGTCAAATACAGTTTCTGTCCATCACTTATCAAACCTACATCAATAATTTTAGCTTCATCCTCAGACAATACACAAGAAGCTTCCGGGACATTCAGCTGTTCCGATGCTGTTCTTACAAGCTCCTCGATGCTTCGAGGCACCCACAATACAATCCCGCGTCTTCTTTTCTCTTTCGTATCATCAGGATGTGAATAATACACTGTACATTTCTTTTTGTTGACTTTCTCTACAGAATATTCAAATAAAACACTGCGTGTTAAAGTCTTAAAAAAATAAAATATTCAATTAACTTGGTACTTCGATTAAACTACCTTTGAGCTCTTTGGAGAACGAAGAGATTTGAGAATTTTTAGCGTCTTCAAGTAATTTTATCAACATTTTGTTCCCACATCCCAGAGCTTCATCTAGAGGAGTATTTCCCCATCTAATTCAAATTTTATTTTATTTTAAAAAAGAAGTTAATAACGGCGGCAAATAAACCACTCTTTATTTTGGTATATTAAAGAATCAAAAAGAATATACCTGTCTTTTGCCAGAACATTAGCACTTGCTCCTACCAATTGCTTTGCCAAGAGATACAATCCTTCAGAGGCAGCAACATGAAGAGGTGTCCTGTGATCATAATCTTTAGAATTAGGATCAATTCCGTTACAAAGAAGCCGTTTCAAGAAATCGCTGTCTCCTTTCGCCACCACCGTGCAAAGGAAAGTCCCTGCGTTCTCTATGCTCAACGTAGCTCCTTCTTTCACTAGTAACGCCGCAACACGATCATTCCCATTCTTGATTGCTTCAAGTAACGGCGTGTTCCCCAATTTATCTTTGACATTTACATCTACTGATTCTTGAATGAGATATAATGTAATGTCTTCATATCCTCTAGAGGCTGCAAGATGCTGGCACGAAAAGAAAAAAAAAACTTGTCAGCTTTGTTCCAATGTCGATTAAAGAATCTGAGAAGCTTTAAGACCATACCAAAGGCGATCTTCCGTCATAATCTGTTTTATTCGGGTCAGCTCCAGCTCGAATCAAGCTCTTGAGCTGATATAGATCACCGTAGAAAGCCGCACTATTCAACTTCAAAGCTAGTTCTGCCTCCTGTTTACTGATATGAAAGGTTATGTCGGATTCCAATTGCTTAATTCGGACATTTGATTCTTTCCCTTCAAGTAAATTGTTGAGAATCCTCCGTCCATCGTGAAAATATATCTCAAGAATGTTCATAAAAGATTGCTTATCAAGTCTTAGAATCCGACATAGCTCGGCAACTCGAACCGTGTAAGGCTGAGGAATATTGCAGAGGATTGAAATCTCTCCAAAAGAATTATCTGGCTGTAGAACTGCCACTATTTCTTCAGATCCATCCTTGGCTATACCTATCTCCTCCTGATTTTATTTACATAATTCTTGTTTTAATCACTTTGAATTTCAGACAATTTTAAGCATTCATAAACTAAAATGGCGGAATTTTTTTTTACCAATACACCGTGACAAACGAAGTAGAGTTGATCAACAACACTTCCTTGTTCCATAATAACTTCTCCAGGGAGAAAAAACTCTTCATGGAGCCTAATAACCTGTAATAAAGGGCTCTTTGAGTTACTTGACGAAAAATTTCAAAATTTTCAGTCCAAAATCCAAATCAAAAGGCTTACAATCTGGTTAATGAATTCAGATGAGCAGCCACGAAACAGAGGAACTTTCTCAATATATGGCAAGTATAACGTTTGCGCAATCTGCAGTAAAAACCGTAAGTTGACATTTGCTCATCTTCTTAATCTTAAACCTGACCAAGCATCTCTATAAATCATTCATCCGCTATACCTTAGCGCGAATAGAGACAGGGATGTCTTGAAGAACAGCTGCCTCCGTGTAGCTACTTTCGTACTGCAACCTTAAATGCCCAGTGATCTGACCACGGATGTTTCTACCGAGTTTGTTTCGGTTCATATACCGCATAATATCAGCCATCTTATCCCGGAATCTCTCTGTTTTTGAACCTTTTACAATCAAAGCTGTCATGTTACCGATCAAGTAGGCTCCTAGAATCATGTCGAATGAAATGTATACCATCGCAAATATCATTTCCCGCATATTAACCGCATGTATATCTCCATAACCTGTATCAAAAGAAATATACCAAGTTGAGGGATGAAAAGGTACCAAGAAATATCATTCACCAAGTTATCAGTTATCAGAACATACCAACAGTTGCCATAGTAACAACTGCAAAGTACATAGAAGTAGTGTATCTAGTCCAAAGATCGATCTCTCTAAACTGGGAGTAACTATAATCTCCCAACTTCAAGCTTCCAATCCAAGTGTAGCCTTCTTGAGAAGCAGGCAGCGTCGTGGCCAAGTAATAGAAGATACAAGCCGCGGTGTGAGTGCAATAGAGCTCGACAAATATAAGTTTGACTATTCTTGTGAAAAGGTAATTGATTCTTATATCTTTCTCCATTTTGTGGAGAAACAGGATTACTCGATGAACTCGATATAGCCTAATCAACAATAGGTATCTCACTTCTTCTTTTTCCCCTGCAGCCTGTTTTCAAATTTAAAGGTTCATATTCCCCGCTTGATTTCTTACGGTTTTAGCCAAATCAAAGAGTAAAAATGTACCTTATAAATGATATCCCATGGCATGCAAGCAAGAAAATCAATAATAAAAGATGACTTCAAGTACCTACAAAAACGGTGAACACCTTGAATTGATTTATTGAATAGATCTTCAATACTAAGTGAAATTAAATTGCTTCAACTTAGAGACATTTAACAAGAAACCAGAAACAGAGGAGAGAGTTTAAATACCTTAAAGCGATAGAGCTGCGTCGATAAACCATTCTGTAAGTTCGGCTATCACGATAAGCGACGAAGAAGGTTAAGACAATATCTACTAAGAAAGCAATTTGGCCCACGATATCGAGGATGAACAGATTCTCTGGTAATCCCCTGAAGAATCCGAATTCCAATGGAGTGAAGAAGGAAGAATAAAGAGCCCATATCATTATGAACAACGTCCACGCCTTGTACAGCCTGCAAACCCAAGAATCTTGCCATCAGTGTTTTAGGTTCCGACAAGATCTTTCTTTATTAGCTAACGTAAACTAATTACTCCACACTTCAGAAAAACATGGCTTTTTCAGGAATCAAGTGGGACCCCTAGGATTTTCTCACGAGGGTGTTTAACAAACGATCAGTTGTGACCATTAAAAAAAGTGATACGTGTCATTACGTGGCGGGAAAATGGATGAATAACCGAAGAATATGTCATCTACAATAAAAGAAAAGATGGTGAATATCACAATTAGACCCCCCAAGTTGTTTTATTTCACACAGTTGACCCCCAGACTCTGAATTTATAACAAAGTAAGTGGACTATAAGTAAATGAAATAGAAGATGGAGACTAAACGTCTGAAACTAAAAAATATAAGGACTCAAGAGCAAACTTTTGAAAAACAAGACAAGAATATATATTTACCGGTTATCAGGATGAACAGTTGAGCCTCTGGAAATATCTCTGATTCCATTAATGACGGTGAACTTTCCGCCGTTACCGCCGGTGAAATCTAACCCTAAGAAATTTGTGAGGGGATTGAATCTGTTTCCTCGCGATTCTACAATTCCATCTCCGAAATCATCCACCTCGTAATCCTCTTCAACGTCCGAATCTCCGCCGCTCCGATAAGAATTTCCGCCGCCGCCGCTACTACCTCCCATTATCTCCGAATCTCTATTGCGGTTTAATCAGATGATCGGATATTTGAAGAACAGAATTTTTTGTCTGTTTTCCTCTCTCTTCTCTCTTTTTGTTTCTCCCCTCTCTATTTTATTTCCTTTTTTGTGATTTTCAGTTATGCCTAAAATTGGCGCCTGAGTTTTAAATTTTTTGAATTAAGGAAAAAAATAGCAACTCAAGTTTATGTCGATGAACAATACATACATCGAAGCGGCCAAATTTATAGAAATTTTCGTGTGTATGTTTTTTCCTGGATAGTGCTGACTAGATAAAGTTTATTTATATCGTCATTGTGTTTCACTTTCACAATGCCCATGCTATATTATAATTTGAAGTAATGTGGACATAACAAAAGATAATGTAATGTTAAAGAATAAATTAAATAAGGTGAAACAATGATGAGCACCACATAAAGATAAAAGAGTGTCTTCTTTTATAACCACCACAAGATAATAAGTCATTAAATGTTACATGTGATAAAGTTTCGTGATGTTCTGCAGATTACGTTGAAGAGTTACTTTTCGCTCATGTTGTTCGTAAAGTTTATTTTTTATTAATGCAAAATGATTTTATGCTTTATCATGTTTACACATACATAAGAATAGAGAATGATACTTCAGAAAGATAAATATTTATGATTGTGTGCAGTACAAATAAAATAGTTCTTGTTATGTTATGTAGGTCGAAGCCGATTTGTATGTGTGTTTTTGTTCTGGAATTCACATGAAAACTAAAATTTCAAAACAAATTATGCAAAAAATATATATAAAAAGGTACCTAAAACAGTTTTGGAAAATCAAGTTGTGCTGAAAAAGCAATACAAGTGTTATTGACTTGTGATGGATAGAACTCTAAACTGAAACGTCCATAGATTTTGATTCATGATGTGATAACACTTCACCATTATTAATTTCATGTGGTAATATAAATAAACTATCTGATTAGTCAAGACTAGATAATGTTAAGGTATTTATGAGATTAAGTGCTTCAGTTAGGTCCGAAATAATTACTTAATTAATTTATGTAGCTATTGCTAATGTAGAAATTACTAGTTTATAACAATTGCGCAATAACCGACCTTTGATTTGGCTGGTTCTCAACTTTTTGTGGACTCCGTTTCAAGTTGTAAATAAGACAACATGACGCTCTTTTAATATCTCATGTCAATGGTTTATAATGGAAAGCCAGATGCAACTTATAAGTCAGCATATGGAAGGCATTCAGAGTCAGTCCAAAATTATCTTAAAGGATAAATAAGTTTTAGTTAGTGGTTTTCCTTCTCAACCCCTAATTAGTTTTAAGAAATATTTGACCCCTGATTGGTCTCTCTATTATTTATACATTCATTTGGTCAAAAGAGTTTGAGCCATTGCAAAACATGGAAACACTCGAATCAAAGAGTGAACGTGTTTTGCCACAGTTTCAGGTTTATCTCTCCTCAAATACTCAGTCCGATGATGAAAATTAAGTTCTTCAATCATAACAATAATCTGATGACTTTACTCAACTACAAATTTATCCTTTGAAATTGCAGATAATAAGCTTTGAGACTCCAATATCAGATTTCGGTTTGATTCCTCTTAAGGATTATAACAGAAGATTGAACGTTCAACCAGTTACATTATCTATGTTCAAAGATGTTGAGCTCTCCAATCAACAGCAGAATCCTCGTCATCCTCATCATCACTGGGCGATTCTTCCTTGGTCTTCTCTGGCTTTTTAACATACCCCTCAGAGGTTTTACTGCGCTTAGCTAATCTAGCCGCTTTCAGTTCCATTTTCTTCCTCTTCAGAATCTCCACTTTCTCTTTGTAAGATCTGCAGAAAATATTAAAAGCAGAATCAGGGTGATTACTTAACCCTAAACAAGATTCAACGTGTTCATCTTATTACTATAACAAAACTAAGGTACCAAATCACCTTTGCTCTCGTTGTTCCTCCTCTTCTATAGTTTCTGCAGCATCAACCTGAGAATAAGAATGCGAAAAACACAATTTATAAGTTTTAAAAGCAGAGTATATGATGTTGTTAGCAATTTTCCATATGGAAAGAAAGTGATCTGACCTCTTCTTCTTCCATGCGGCTATCCACTACTTGCAGATCTTCTTGAATCAACTTCTCAAATTCTTTATACTCATCCCTGTTAACAGATCCACGTTTACATAAGTTTGCAAAAAGAATTATTCAGTACAAACTACAAAGTCTTTTACAATCCAATAACATCATGACCCAGTGGATCTCAAGTTTCAAATGTAAGAAAAGTACCTGAACCACAACAATTTGAAGTATCAGTTTGATTATTCTGCATCTAGAA
Organism: Nasturtium officinale; assembly: GCA_963854855.1. Taxonomy (NCBI): domain Eukaryota; kingdom Viridiplantae; phylum Streptophyta; class Magnoliopsida; order Brassicales; family Brassicaceae; genus Nasturtium; species Nasturtium officinale. Next base: position 11,984,032 of record OY978508.1, on the reverse strand, counting down.
AATTAAAAGTAAGGAAAAAAAAAAGAAACTAACTTGATATCTGGTTTGACGATTTTAATTCCACGGGCAAGCAGGTCAGCTTCTTTATTATCAAAAAAACCAGTCGGAAGGGCTCCTTTCACCACTGATTTGGTTTCTGAACTACTTGTGGTCTGTATCTGACTCTGTTTAGGTTCAGTGGTGGTATTGATATTTGAAGAATGGGTTTTCTGATTATCAAAGAATCCTTCTGGAAGAGCTCCCTTTGCCTTTTTTGTTTCTGAACCTATAGACTGCTTTGATTGCTGTACATTCAAGGATTTTGTAGATTCTACTTCAGCTGCATATATTTATGACCAATAAGTTTTTGCCATGATATACAATAACATGAACCCAATTGACAAATGAAAGAACCATCGATGATTCATAATCATAAGACTACAAACCTTTTAGCATTTAATCAGTAAAAAAGGTTCTTCTTTATGGGTAACAGTTAGTTGGTTAAGAAAAGCATGAACAAGAATAGGATAGTGCATTAGCCATTACCTGTAGGAGGTGGAAGACCAGATGATGACTGAGATTTGGATGATTTAGCCAAAGTTTCAAAATTTGGTGGCTGAGTTTCAGAAGGTTTGCTATCCCGTTGAATTCCAGCTGCAGTAGCCTTAAGATTATTGATTGCCTGTGCCAACATTAATTTACGAAAGCTAAGTTGATTACAAAAAAAAAAAAACAGAATTTTTAAAGCCCACAATTCAGTAGCAATCCATAATCCATATAAGAGCGTGAATCCAAATTTGATAGAGAAGAAAAGCATTGGAATAAATATGTATGTATACCTCATGATGCTTACGAGAAGCTTGGTGTACATCCCAGAGTGATTCAGATTTCAACACGATATTGCAAACTCGACACACAGGCTGCTCTGATTCATTGTACCTACAAATCCAAACAACATCATCTTCATCAACAACTTGTAATCACCTCAAGCCAATCCCAGAACTAGGATTTAAGAATATTTTACCTAACGAGAGGAGAATCTATGCGAGTATCTTTCTTCTTGGCGTTGAGTTTAGAGCGAAACAACGCCTTCTTTTTCGCTTGAGCATCCATCTCTCTTCAACCCACTCACTATATTTAACGCAACTCCCAATTAATCACAACCCCTAAATCAAAATACGAACAAGATCTGTCAAGTTCACGAGCACACCTTGAAAATCAAACTTAACTTCTCCATACCGTAATCACTTCTCTTTTACGGGTCGGGTCCATCCAAGTCGGGTTTATTAGACTTGGGAGTTACGGGCTCATTCTGGGTCGGTTAAATAAACTGGCCCAGACTCGTTTTATCCATTTTCCTCGATTATTAAATTTGGATTATTGACAAAAACAAAGATACCGTAAACTTGGCCATTTAAAAAAAAAAAAAATCTAAAAATCAATACTCCATTACTGTACAAAATTGAATCAACATTAATAAAACCCAAATTATATTATATCATTCAATAACAAACATATGAATTGACTTCCCAAATGAGTTTGTTTTCTTTCTACTGAAAATAAATACTGTATTTGTTACCCAACTAACAAAATACAGTAAAGTTATTGAATTATATGGTCGAGACCATATTGTAAAAATAGAAGATGACTTCATGCTCCTGTAACCCGCAATGCCTCAACGAACAACTCTTTTAGATAAGCGTTTGAACACGCGATTCTCTGCGATGTGATGTCCACATCGTTTCCTGATCTGATGAACACCAACAGAAAAAAAAAAACAGCTAAATCAGTTGGAACGTTGGGTCATGGTTGTGCGTGTTTGGTTTTATCTAAACTCTTACGGATCAAAAATGAGTCCGCCAGCTTCTTCAACGATCACAATTCCGGCTGCAATGTCCCTGTGAGAATTGATATCGTGCCATCAAGAACTAATCTTGTCTAAGCAAAGCAAACAAGACAATTTACCATGGACCACCGAAACCGAGTTCATAGAAGATATCAACTCTTCCACATGCAACGCCACAGAGGTCCAGTGCACATGACCCACTCATCCTAACGGACCTAACCTGATGAATGAATGATACAGAAGACACCACAATCATATGAGTTTTGGCAGAGATTAGAGCCAGATGGTGGAGTTCCAAATATCTCTCAAATAAACTTCCACCTTGGTTAGCAAACTGTTTATTCTGTTGGTTGTATCGTCTAATGTAGCTTTATCTCGTTTAGTACCCGCCTGTACTCAATTGGTCATATAAAAGCAATGAGAGGAGGCTTCAAAGCAAAATCCAGTTTACTAGTGTAACACAAAGGAGCCAGATTTTACCTCTGTTACGAGCAAAGCAGTTACAAGTTCGCTCTGAGTTGACACTGCAAAAAGAACATTGTTTGAGTAGGAAAAAAGAAGGAAAAACTCAAGCCTTTAAACCACTGTTAGCTATTTTCTTGATGCCACAAACAGAGATCAACAAAATCTTCAAGTCTCCAGAGGAATGCTAACCTTTAATTGGTTTTCCATTCAAGAAGGCTCCTTTCCCTCGGACACCAGTGAAAAACTGTTTGATCATTAAATATTATGTAAAAATTGAGAAAGATATACTACACTCATTACCAGAGAAACATCAAGGAAACCAGCTATAATGGTAACTGGTATTGATTGAATAAACTTGAACCATGAGAAAGGTCTACATACAGTCTTTTACCTCATCCATGATCGGATTAAAAACCACACCAACCACAGGGACTTTACCAATCGTAAGTCCGATGGAAACACACACAAAAGGGAACCTGCCACAATCAGCATTTGGTTTTGTTTTTTTTTAATGAAATGTTCAAAATGAAACATACAATCATTCAAATGGAAATTGAGCCAAAAAAAACAAATCTATATTGTATACCCGTGAACGAAATTTGTTGTTCCATCAAGAGGATCAACAATCCAAGTTGGTTCGTCAGTTAATTCTGTCACGCCAAATGCAGCAGTAGTCTCTTCTCCTATGAACTAATTCATAGCAAAACTCTCATGATAAGTGCAAGCAAGGAGGAGCTAACAAAGATCTAACAAAACGGGAATTAAAAAAGAGAAATAGTGTGACCTTGTGATTGGGGAAAAGCTGCTTGAGATGATTAAACACGAGTTCTTCACATCCTTTATCAGTCTCTGTCACCAAATCCACCTATAAAACAACGATTTCAGGAGCCAAAGAACATGATTCAAAAATAAAACAAAATAGTGACACTCTTGGATGAATAGAAGTGACAATCAAAGTAGCCATTCCCATTTTGTGTGATTCTGTGTGTGAGATGGACTAAAGAAGAAATCTTGCAATGAAGTTAACAGAGCAGAGGAATCAAACAAAAACCTGGCCTTTGTGTTCAACATGTTTGGTCTCATAAAACCCTTTACGAATGATCTGCAGCAAGAAACCAAAGGAGCCAAATTAAATCATGATTAGCCATAAGATCGATGAAAACTCAAGGAGATCAAAAGAGAAACCTGTCCAGCTTTTTTAGCGGCATCAGTTGCCGCAGCCAAGAACTGATCTAGAGAATCTTCATCAAATGTTGCCCAAAAGAAAATGAGAAGACAATGAAATTAAAAAAAAAATGAAGTTAACAGAGATAGAACGTGTATTTTACCATTGTCCGCCATTTCCGATGAAAGATGACGAAAAGATTGATGCTTTACTTCTAAAGATCAAAAAGTTACGGTTTTTGTGGTTGGGCATATTCAAGGCATCTAATCTTAATAAGGTTTTTAAATTACCCAATTAGGATCCAAAATTACCCAATTATCAGAATCCGACATGGAAACGAAGATTTCTCTTTTCTGGGTCGGGTCGATCTGAGTCGGATTTGGACTTGAAAATATCGGGCTGGTTTTAAATGGTATGGGCCGGACTTTTCATTTTGATCTTTATTGGTACTTTTTTAAAAAAATTTATTGGTACTAAATAAATGTGGATTACGGATCAAAATGAGTAACCATCATCTAGTAGCCCTCACAAATCTACTGTCTACATACAATGTTTATTCCTAGTTTTCATTAACATTAATGGAAAAATCGTGTGCTAACAGAAATAGTTCATTACAAGTTATCATGTATTCTTCCATGTTTTAAAAATCATATCCTAGCTCTGATTACACCCCGTTTAGTCGCTAATCCCACCTTCGCCGCCCTAATTAATGACTAATCCCTCGAACAACCGATTATTCTCCGCCTAATCTGATTAATCACCGTCTAATCCGATTATCTTCTATATAATCATGTATAATCTAATTATTTTAAAAATTTCAAGTATATTCAGACATTTATATCGAAAATTTGTGATGTTTTATAATAAATTATGTTAAAATTATAAATAAAAATCATAAAATAAATTATTAATACTATATTTTCATGTATTTACTATAATTTTAAAAATAATATTATTTAAAAGTTTAATGTAATAGATAAATATATTTTTAAAATATTAAAATAACCTAAAATTAATCCCTGATTAATTCCCGTTTACTCCCCGATTAATCCTCGTTTACTCCTCGATTAATTCCCTAGGCGATAGATCCACCCTCACCGCCGACTAGCACCTAGCGAGTCTTCTGAAAGAAACATCTCAGCCTTCTTTAATAGCTTGTGGTATCAATTTTTTCTTCATATTACGACAACAATGCTTCTACATATAGTTAACTAAAGGATATCGAGTTTATTATCATTTCACATTTGACGCTATAGTTAATTAATTGATTTTTATGAGTTTTTTTCACTTGCATAATTATACCATATATTTTTGGTACTAAAATAAGTGAAAGCGATTAAATATTATACCATATATTCTTCACTTCTTGTTTCGCCTTTCATCTTCACCGTTCTTCACTTCTTGTTTCGCTGCTTTGGAGCCAAAAAAGGAAGATAATATATAAAATAATGAGCCTCTCAGGGAGCTTCCTTGTCTTCTTCATCACCTTCTTCTTTCTTCCTCTTCTGTCTCCAGCTGGGAGCTATGATTCCGGCTCGGGTCTCGAGTCACTCGCTCGTGGGATGCTCGACTCAGCCAAGGATATTGTGTTCTTCGAATGGATGAGAGGAATTAGGAGGAAGATTCACGAGAACCCTGAGACTGGCTTTCAGGAGTTCAAAACGAGTCAACTCGTTCGTGACGAGCTTGACTCACTCGGAGTGAAGTATAAGTGTCCTGTGGCGAAGACTGGCGTCGTGGCTTGGATCGGATCCGGTTCGAAACCCGTTTTCGGACTCAGAGCCGACATGGACGCACTTCCCTTACAGGTTCTTGCCTATTTTCTTTTTAAATCAAATTAAAAATCCGATTTTTACTCGATTTCATATCACTTTTGACTAATGAATTTGAAAAAATGGGAACTTTGATTGAAAACGAAAAGGAATTAGTGGAGTGGGAATGGAAGAGTAAAGTAGACGGTAAGATGCATGCATGTGGTCATGATACTCATGTTGCTATGCTTCTTGGAGCAGCTAAGCTTCTTCAATCCAGAAAACACCTGATCAAGGTCTCTCTCTTTCTACATATATAGTTATATACATTAATAGAGTATGTCTTTAATTGAATGAATCATTTCGAAGTGGCTTAGTGTTTTCTCAGGTTCCGAACTATGTATGTGTATGTTTGTCTTTCATTGATTAAGTTTATGCCCAGCAATGAAAATTTCAATGAAATAATAGTGTATGCATTCAGAATATTATGTATGTCACACATTAGTGATATGTTTAGTGAGTGACCAGCAAACCAAATGTGAAATTTCTAAAAGCGGGTCAGAATCTGATTTGGTAAACTTTTGGGATTTTGAATGAAATAAGTACTGTGTGTGCATGCAAACACACAAAAGCAATATATGTTTGATTTAGAAGTTTCTTTAGTTGCCCAGCCCAGAAATCAAAATATGAAATTTCTAAATGGCCAGATTCTGATTTGGGAATCTTTGGGGGTGTTTTTGAATGAAACACAATGTCTTTTTTTTTTTCTGGCAAAAGGGAACTGTGAAACTTGTGTTTCAACCAGGCGAGGAAGGTTATGCAGGTGCTTATGAAATGCTAAAAGACGAGATTTTACACGACTTAGATGGTATTCTAAGCGTCCATCTCTTCCCAACGATCCCATCAGGTGGTATCGGCTCTAGGCCAGGGACCGTTCTTGCAGGTTCGGGATCGTTTACAGTGACGGTGCATGGTCAAGGTAGCCACGCAGCTACACCACACTTGTCTAAAGACCCTGTTCTTGCAGCTTCTTCCACTGTTGTTGCCTTGCAACAGATTGTGTCCCGGGAAATGGATCCACTTGAGGCTGGTGTAAGTTTGTTTCCAACTTTTAAAGCATTGGTGTTTGAAGAGTCGGAATCTTGGCCGAATGAGAGGAAATCGGTTTTCAATGTTTCTCAGGTGGTTACGGTGGGATACATAGAAGGAGGTCATGCTCAAAACGTAATACCTCAGAGTGCGAAATTTGGCGGTACTTTCAGAAGCTTAAGCAACGAAGGGCTTCTATTTATTAAAAGACGGATCAAAGAGGTAAAGAGATCGATTTTTACACCATCTTTCTTTACAATCTTTTTATTTTATTCTAATACTTAGGTTATAATATTTTGTCACAACGGTTAACCTTATAATAAAAATTATTTTATTCATTCGGGTTGGCTGGAAAACTTATTTTGTTTTGGTTTCTTCGATGTGAAAATTATGACACTGATCGGTTTTGTAGTGAGAGTAATTATGGATTGGATAAAATGTTGGTTCTTGGTCATGTTTAAAATGTTTCTTGATGATGCAGATTTCGGAGGCACAAGCATCGGTATATCGTTGCAAAGCAGAGGTAAATTTTGAAGAGAAAGAGCCGTCGCTTCACCCGGTGATGAAGAACGACGAGGGCTTATACGAGCACGGTAAAAAGGTAGCGGAAGCTATGATTGGAAAGAATAACTTTTATGATTTTCCGGTGACAATGGGAGGAGAGGATTTCAGCTTCTTCACTCAAAAGACAAAGGCAGCCATTTTCGTGCTCGGGATAAAGAATGAGACGATAGGTGCTGGTAAGCCGCTTCATTCGCCTTACTTCTTTGTTGATGAAGAAGCTCTTCCTGTTGGGGCTGCTCTTCACGCAGCCATGGCAGTCTCTTATTTGGATAAACTTGGTCATGCCCACAACCATGAGGTTAAGACTGAGTTGTAGAATGTTATAGTTGTAGGCATAGTCGTCATCTACGTGTTTATTTGCATAATTTGGGAAGAATTTTATCTAGTCTAAACTGAAATGATGACATTTTATTCGGTTTGGTTAGAAAAGTCAAAACCTCAAATCGAACATAAGATACATGTCAAATGGGGACTTTGTGTGATAATATACTAATTTCTGTAAGTAAACATTTTTATTCTTGGATTTGTGCTAATTTTAATAAAACGGAATCCGAGAAGTCGAGAACCACTTAATTGATCGTTTAGGTGTGTCACCCATACAATAAAAGACAAACAGAGTCACGACAACGCAACTCAGTTGTATTTTAAACAACTGACACTTGTAAAAAAACCAAAAAACAGTCCAGTTTTATTTAGTTTTTTAAATCAATTCCATTTTGTTCAAACAGTATTCAAGGTTGATGTATTTATTACTACTACCTAAACTAGAGTCCGGTACAGGATAAATTGTTGGAAAGAAAATGAAATGAGGTAATCAAATTTTAAAATTATATCGATTGGACAAATCACAAGTTTGAATTATTGAAATCTTCTCAGTCTCAAGCATATTACAATAACTTAGTTTTATGTTGACCATTTCTATTCCCAATCAAATTGAAAAAAATATATAAAAAAGTTTTAAAAGAATGCCAATGGTACGAATATCTTTTCGGCTGGTGAGAATATATACATATATAATTCTTTAAATAGATGAGAAATTACAGAAACTTTAACATATTTTATATGAAAATAATAGAAAAGAAACGGGTGCACCCGACAGTAAAATTGTTTTGTCAACGGTAGCTGAGACACATATCAGAAATCTGAATAGAACAAAAAAGACGATAACTGTCATTAAATCTTATTGTAGCTTTATTTATCTAATAAGGACATGGTCGTTTCGTTTACAAAAATTAGTGCAGTGATTTTGATAACGATAAATAACAGTAGTTGTTAAGTATCATTCATTAATGTAACGCAATGACCAGTTGACTCCTAGCATTTGTTACAACTTACAACTATTCGTATGACCTTATTATTATTTTTAATATATTTATATATGTAATTAGCTGTCATATTTAAGACATAAGATTCTCTTACTTTTTTTTTTTTGTCAAAAAGGGAAAAAAATCCAACTAGCAGTAACTTTTTTCTTTCTCTTTCTTAGCCGGCTAGAGAGAGAGATAGAGCTGAAACTCATGTAAAAAGACTTTAGTCCTTGTTCTCTTTGTTCAAACACTCGGAAACGCGTAGCCGAAATTAGTGAAATTCATAAATTTTGGATAACCCAACTCCAAAGTCGATTTATTTATAGTTTGAAACCCAGGAGACGAAGAATTACGCCATTCGAAGAAGATGATGAACAAGCCCGAGCGAAGTCTCTCCGTCGTCTTCTTCTTCTTCTTTTTCTATTTCGCAGCGGTGACTTCAGATCTAGAGTCTGACCGGAGAGCCTTAGTCGCCGTCCGTAACAGTGTCCGTGGCCGTTCGTTGTTATGGAACATGAGTGCTTCTTCTCCGTGTAATTGGCGCGGAGTCTACTGTACTAGAGATCGGGTTACGTCGCTACGATTACCCGGAGCTGGTTTATTCGGTTCTTTACCAGTCGGTGGAATTGGTAACCTAACCGAGCTTCAAACTCTATCTCTCCGTTTTAATTCACTCTCTGGTCCAATCCCTTCCGATTTTTCGAATCTAGTTCTTCTCCGTAGCTTGTTTCTCCAAGGTAATGCCTTTTCCGGCGATATTCCTTCGTTTCTATTCACACTTCCCAGTATAACCAGAATTAATCTTGGGGAGAATAGATTATCGGGCCGGATCCCGGATAATGTCAACTCCGCGACCCGGTTGGTTACACTTTATTTAGAGAGGAATCAGCTCTCTGGTCCCATCCCTGAGATCACGCTTCGTCTTCAGCAATTCAATATTTCTTCTAATCAATTGAACGGCTCGATTCCGAATTCATTGTCCGCTTTCCCTCGAACCGCTTTTGAAGGGAACTCTCTGTGTGGCAAACCCTTAAGCCCTTGTGACGACGCCAATTCCTCTCCGGAGAAGAAAGATGACGACAAGTTATCCGCCGGAGCTATTGCCGGAATTGTAATCGGATGTGTTGTTGGTCTCTTGTTGCTTCTCTTGCTTCTGTTCTGTCTCTGTAGAAAGAGAAAGAGAGACGAGAATGTTCCATCGAGAAACGCTGAAGCTCCTCTCGCTGCTCCCACTTCTGCCGCTGCTGTGCCCAGGGAAACGGTGATTGATGTTCCTCCGGCGAAGGCTGCGGCGTCGGAGAGTGGTGCGGTGAGTAAAGACTTGACCTTTTTCGTGAAATCTTTCGGGGAGTTCGATTTGGATGGATTGTTGAAGGCTTCAGCTGAGGTTCTTGGGAAAGGAACCGTTGGGTCTTCGTATAAGGCTAGCTTTGATCATGGATTAGTGGTGGCTGTGAAACGTTTAAGAGACGTTGTGGTACCTGAGAAAGAGTTCAGAGAGAGATTGCAAGTTTTGGGATCAATGAGTCACGCCAATCTCGTCACTCTCATTGCTTACTATTTCAGCCGCGACGAAAAGCTTATCGTCTTTGAGTACATGTCTAGAGGAAGCTTGTCTGCGCTATTGCACGGTATAAATATCGAAATCCTATTACTGCATTTGTCAAAAAAAAAAAAAAGGATTTTTAGTATAGCTGATACTAATTTGTGATCTTGATGAGCATAGTGTGGCTAAGAACGAAATAATTACTGCATTTTAGATTTGGGGTTCTTAGTTAGTTGATGTTATGTCTCTTGAGGCTACTCTATGATCTTGATGGACTTGGTTAAGTCTTTTATGCTTTGTGCTTGGTTTTTAGGCTATTTAAATGGTTTCGCAGGGAATAAAGGAAGCGGGAGGACTTCGTTGAACTGGGAAACCAGAGCCGGTATAGCCTTAGGAGCTGCAAGAGCGATTAGCTACCTACATTCACGTGATGCGACAACTTCTCATGGAAACATTAAGTCCTCGAACATACTCTTGTCCGAGTCGTATGAAGCTAAGGTCTCTGATTACGGTCTAGCCCCTATTATTAGTTCTACAACTGCTCCTACCCGGATTGATGGCTACCGTGCCCCTGAAGTCACGGATGCTCGCAAAATCTCTCAAAAAGCTGATGTCTATAGCTTTGGTGTTCTAATCCTTGAATTACTTACAGGTAACAAACAATAAATCACAGATGTTATAGCTACATATATATTTCAATTGCTGCGGTTTTAAAATGGAACATTACATTGCAGGTAAGTCTCCAACACATCAGCAGTTGAATGAAGAAGGCGTAGATTTGCCCAGATGGGTCCAATCTATTACTGATCAACAACCACCATCCGATGTGCTTGATCCTGAGCTTACAAGGTATCAACCTCAGGGCAATGAGAGCATTATTCGTTTATTGAATATAGGTATGAGTTGCACGGCTCAATACCCAGATAGCCGTCCTTCGATGGCCGATGTCACCAGACTCATCGAGGAGGTTTCTCATTCATCCGGCTCCTCAAACCCAGTATCCGACTGATTGTTTTGTTGTTGCGGTCTAAATTGATCGACTTGAAAATTGTTTGGGGTTAAATTGCAATTTCTTGAATAGTCTTTTTATTTTCTTTATTCTGGTTCTATAGTTTGTTCGTTAATTCTTGAGCCTCAAATTGAGATGAGACCTTTAAGATTTCTTTATCTTCTATTTTTCTCAATTTCAAAAGTTCCGAAAGTGTCTATAAAACTATTGCTTCTGCTAATTTTTGTATAAACAATTCATGTTGTGTGAATACATTGTTTTTTTTTTTTCTTCGTTTCACATTCTTAATCATACAATCCTAGACTGATGGTCAATAATTCAGCCAAAAATAAAGTCAGGGATTTTTATTTTTTATCGCCGTCCAAAATTTTTAGCCCAGTCTGAAAATGATTTTTATTTATTAATTAATAATAAAAACATGAAAACAATTATTTCCCTAAAAATATGTTCAATACCGACCTCACCTAAAAAGTCAACGACAAAAATGGTTATGATTATCATCTCACGATTGACTGACAAATATCTCAAGTTTTCATTAAATTTTATGTTTTATATTGTGAAGTTGGTAACCATTAACCGTACTCCACAAGGGGAAATAAGTTAAAGAATGAATTAACACTTTTGTACTGAATGTATATATATATATATATGAATATGATCATGAAAACTGAAAAGGAAAGAACCCAAAATATTTTGGTTAGGATTATGTATGAACAAATTACTAGTGCTGTCAAATTATTTTTGTTAAAATTTATTCTGAAAATGTCTTCATAAAATATATATATATATATGGAAGAAAATTGATGATTATATCTTCGAGTTACTGAAGGAAAAAAAATTGTGATGTGGACTTACGAATTAAATGTTGAAATTCTCCATTATGTTCCTGTGATATACAATTTATACAGAGTCATGAGTCATGTAACTTTTTTCTTGTTCCAACTCATATCAGAATCCATGTGGGTACACATGCACATGGGCATTTTTTCAAATTTGTTAATGGTTTTTTTTTTCTTCAAATACTCCATGACATAAACAAAATAGGCATGTAAAGTTTTTGTATAAACCACTAAGTTCCGAAAATTATGGCGGATAATAGTTGAATTCATATTCTAAAACAAATCATCATTCAGTCTCATTTTATTTTTGTCATAAGTGTTATAAATTCTTAGTATGATTGTTATTAGAAATATTTATCACTGTCAACACAACCTCGCTATCCAATAATTAATTATCCGATCAATCCATAAACTGATTGTTTAATCTTGGAAGAAAACAATAAGACAGGGCCAGCATATAACATGGCTTCCACACGTACCACCAGTTTTGGCTAATTATCACAACTACTGAAATAATTTAGAGATTTCATTTGATGATTGATTTGTCATTATTTCATATAATAACTAATACGTGAACAAGTATAATTTCTGTTTATATCTGTAGTTTGCATAATTTGCAATTCCACGACAATTTTAATTTTATGAAGTTACGATCCCATTTCGACACTACAACTTGATGGGCTCTATGGCATAAGGCCGAGTTATAGGCTTTCTGGCTACATGTATCAAGAGTCAATTGATAATAAGCCCAATTTATGGTATATGTAACCTAAACGCGACAACAAAAAGAGCAGAAGATTTACTAACATATAGTGGGTGTAAAGAGTCGACAGATATAGATTCTACCAACTTGTGGAAACATATGAAAACAAAACTAGATAAAATATTCTTAAATATATTTATAAATAAGTTTTAAGGACATTTCGGACCGCCTTCTTTAGTCTTCCAATTGTTGTAACATGGACAATTTTGCTTGTTGCCGTAAGTGCCCGAAGGAACACAAAGACATTTGTTGCAACACTTGAGGCAAAAGAACATGCATGGCTTCTTGTGTGATGTTGCTGAACAACGGTAGCTACACTTTGACTTGCATTCTACATTTGTATTTTCCATCCAAAAAGCACGTTATAGAAAAATAATTGAGATCTTTAAGTGCATACTTATAATTCAAATATCTAATCATATATACTTCATGATGCAGTAATACCAAAAGAAGATGTCATATATGAAAGGCCACAACAAAAATTAATTATTCTTTTATGAAAAAGTAATATGATACTAAACCACATAAGTTTTGTGTTCGTACCTTGAGGATGGAGGTTGCCACCTCCACTAGAAGCCTTTAAATAAAATAAAAAAAATCAATCTCAGAAAACTACTAATCTTCAAGTTTTTCAATAGTCTTTAGTCAGTTTTATACAACTAATAACATATTTTGATTTGGTAGTTTACCTGAACGAGGTTGGAGACTGACAATAGAAAAAGAAGAGTCAAGACGAAAAGAGCATTTCTGAGACAATTCCCCATTGTTTTAACTCTTGATTTAGGATGAAACTTAACAAGAATTAAAATGGGTTTAAGATATATATATAGAAAAATAATTAGTGTGTATTCGAGAAATTCGGTGTTCTGTTGCCAATGTCCATGCCGTGATTCTGGGGAAATAGATCACTGTAATTTATAATTAGAACACTTGTCTTTTTTGTCCCTTAGAAAATGCCAAAGACTCAAAACCATTAAACACAATAATTGGTATTAAGAAAAGAGAATAATTAGTAAATTACTCACGTAGAAACAAAAGTCATACTCATAGTCGTTGAAAATCAATAATCTTCTCTTCTTGAAAATTGAAAAATGAAAAAGTCCACGGGTGTAGAAATTGATCAGAATATTTTCTAGTTTTTTTGTCGGCATCTATTTTCTAGTTTTTAAGGCAAAAATGTTAAGAATTGATTTTCTAGTTTATACTCATGAAAGTACCTAAGATGGAAAAGGAAAAGATCAACGAGTTCAGATAAACTATCAAACATAATTATATGTGTAAATTATCAAACAAAAGATGCATTTAAAATAGTTAAATGCAAACAAAAAGGAGTGTTTATCAAAAAAAAAAAAAAAGGACTAAATGATGAAAATTAATAGAAAGCGAAAATTACGGCGAAGTAAAGGCGATGATGATGAATTGTATTTGATTTTTTACCATTGATCTTTGTGGGCCATTTCTCTAATATTTTGTTTTGTCAGACGATGATCATATTTTTCATATCATTTTGTTTTTTCTCTTTAATTTAAATGGCACTTGAAAAAAAAAAAAAAAAAAAATCCGCGACCACGAATTTTCTGAAAAGGCCCAAACAATAAGATGGCCCAAGTAATTCTACGAACTAAATTCAAATTACAGTATTTGGGCTTAACAGCCACATTACTGAGGCATGGATGAGCATTTTTTTTTTTGTAATTTCCTTCTTCCTTTGGTCTAATATTTTAACCTTAACACATGGCTTAAACGTTTTTCCAACTTAAAGATAGTATATTGCGGAAAGGAATTTAAAAATAAACTATTAGAAATTAGCAATCAAATTAATTTCATAATAACATGTAATTTGAAGCAAGAATAAAACTTTGTATATTTTCTTGTGTATAAATACATGTTTGTGAGTAAGTCTGGGCATTTTCGGATTCGGATCGGTTTCGGATCGGATTAAGTCGGATTCGGATTATTCGGATATGGAATTTTATAATCCGAACACTATCCGATTGTATTTTCGGATCGGATTTCATCGGATTCGGATCGGATCACAAATTTTATATATAACCCGATAAAAATCCGAATTTTTTTCGGATTCGGTTAATAAATCTGAATAACCGAAAAAATCCAAAAAAACCCGAAAAATCCGAAAAAATCCAAGAAAAACCAAAAAAAAAAAAACAAATCTAAGTTTTTTATTTTTAAAAAAATAAATAAGAAATTTAATCAAAAAAAAATAATTTTAGTTAAAAAAATATAAAGAAACATTTTATAAAATATCATATAATTATGAATATTGATAACTAATATATATTTTGTATATTTAAGAATATATATAATTATATATAAGTATATATATTCTATATATTATATATTTCGGATATCCGATCGGATATCGGATCGGATTCGGATTGTAACCGAAACCGAAATTTTTTTAGAATAAAAACCGATCGGATTTTATAAGTTGTTCGGTTCGGATTCGGTATGGATATTTTTGGATCGGTTCGGATCGGATTTTCGGATATCAGATTTTATGGCCAGGCCTATTTGTGAGAGTGCAGAGTTTCGAATTTGTAGACTAGAGAAGTGATTTCATCAGGTGGTGAAGGTAAGATATTAATCACTGTAAAATCTTGTTAAACACGTTTTAGAAATATCTTAAATCTTTCGTGTTTAATTTGTAAGTAATAATATATATATATATATATATGTCCGTACGTGTCTACGTGTAGGTAAAGATCCTTTGGGTGGCTATTTAAGAGCAGGTTTCATTATCTGGGCTTGTGTTCTTTGTTTATCACGAGGAAATTCGAGAATCGAAATAGCAGATTCTCTTTGTATCTAGAGAGATAGAGAAAGGGAGAAAATATAGGAATCGAATCTGGATTTATAAGAAAACTAGGGTTTTGGGAAGAGCGAAAATCGAGAGCCAGTGATGTTAGGGTTTTGTTTTTTCTTGATTGGCACATGGTGTTGGTGATTAAGGTCAATATGATTGCGGAGATGAAAATGTCGAGGAAGATGATTATGAGAGCTCAACAATGTAATCTTGTTTTCTGATTCTAGGGTTCTTTTAGAGACTAATTCGATTGATTCCTTATTTTCTGGGTTATCATCTTTTTTTTTTAAATATAAAAAAAAATTGATGCGATTATGAAGTGATGAGTGGCCTTGGGGGTTCTAAGCTAGGAATTGTACTCATTTTGCATGATTGAATCATCTGGGTTTGTAATTATTCTTTTTTTTTTGCAGTTCTTAATCATGATCTTTGTTCTTTTGTTCACAGTTGGACTAGCGAATTAGAAATCGATTTACTAGTCGTGTTCAACAATTTTGTTGTTTATGGTAAGATTATCTGGAGACTCTGGACTTACTATTATTATTATTTTTCAGAATTGAGGATAATCTGTAGCGGTTTATGTAGATTGCATTAAGGATTTTCTTGCATCTTTTTTTTTTCCTAACATTCTCTCTATGTTATGCTTCAAGGCTGATAGAAGAGTTGGTAGTCGCAGAGGTCGTCCTAAAATTGAGTCTGGAACTTGTAATGTCTGCTCTGCTCCTTGTTCATCTTGCATGCATCGTAATGCGGGTTTCATTGCTTCAAAGTCAGACGAGTCATCCGATGAAAACTCCCATGGTGTAGTGGCCAGCCAGTGTTCTTTCAACAGGGACGATCTTTTGCTTTCTTCTAGATTTAATGCTCTTGGTAGATCACATAAAACTGGTAGTGAAGCAAGCAATCTGTTTAATTCCAATCATGATACTTTCTCTGAGAATGCTGAGAGTCAGGAAACTGTAAGATCTTCTGATATTTCCGATAACCCAATTTTAGTCAGGTCTCGCAAAGATCGAGATTCCATGAAGGTAGACTCATGTAACATGAAGTTGAAATCGTCACATAGCTTATTATCTGACCATCAAGCAAGAAACATTCCAGGGAAGGGAAATGTCAAGAAAAAGTCGGGACCAGAGAATAAGGAAGACAAGAAAAATACTGTAGTTGAAAGTTCTACCCATTCAGGCCAAAGTGGGATGGTTGGGAAGTCGGGAGAAAATGTCCTCTTAAATAAGGCAGAGGAATCAAACATATTAGCCACGTCCGAAAGTGAGAGTGCTGATTCTGAAATGCTGGAACTTGATGTAAGTAATGCTGTTTTGTCTCATATTAGAAAGAATTAGAGAACACATCTATTTTTGGCTGAACTTCTGCTTCTTATCTTTTCGTTCTCTATGTTGGCTAGGTAAAAGTATGTGATATTTGCGGAGATGCGGGTCGGGAGGATTTACTTGCTATCTGCAGCAGATGCAGTGATGGTGCAGAACATACGTAAGCCTGCTTCTTTTCATGGGAAAGAAAATGTCAAAGTACTTTTTTGGAATCCGGGGTACCCCTGCATTCTGAACTAATGGCCAATTGCCATTCAAGATTTATCCTTGGTGCTAATATTAGTGATGTTTAAGTTAACTAGAATCCTATTATTAATAATGAAGCACCATTGTATTTGTTCTAATGTTATAGTTGTGTTTATTTTGCTTAGCTATTGCATGCGAGTAATGCTTAAAAAAGTTCCTGAGAGTGATTGGATTTGTGAAGTATGCAAGTTTGCTGAGGATGCAGAAAAGCGGAAGCCAGGTAAAGCTGAAAAGTTTACCATACATGATAGTAGGGCAAAACATTAGTGGAACTTGGTTATTTCTTTTTGTCTAACGGACTTGAGTTGAAATGCAGAAACTAAGGGAAAAATAGAAAATGAGGTAAATGTGAATTCACAGAGCTCCAGCAAAAGGCACATAGAGAAATGTGAGGCAGCTCCAGATTCTAAAAGACAGGCAGTTGAGGCTCCAACAGGGTCACCCAAGAGATCTGTCCTCCCCAGATTGTCCCCTTTGTCCCGAGAAACATCGTTTAAGGGCATAGAGAAGCCAACAAGAAAGCTAGCTCATCACTCATCTTTCAATAGCCATTCCACTGATGACGCAGAAAGCACACGATCTACTGACTCACAACTCCAATCTCCTAAAGGTAGTATATATGATACAATTTCTCTCAAGCGCAGTTCTTGCTTGTCTAGTTTATCGTACAACTGGTTGATGGTGAAGGTTGTATAATATTACCTTGCTTTCTGTTTGTACAGGTTCCTTTTTCAAGTCCAATTCGTTTAATTCTTCAAGCTGTAGACCAAAAGTGAGACCAGTGGATGATGTTATGCTTCCATCACAGAAGACTAGGAAAGAAAATGCTTCCCTTGATGTAAAGGAGGGGTTTTCTAGAAATGTGGGAAAATCAATGGCAAGTAAATGTATAGACGTAGGGAGCTCTAGTTGTAATGAGTCAAAAGGAAGAGGTTCAAAGCAACTGAAAGATCGGAGTGCAGAAGCTAACCCTTCAGCATCCACAGGCGATCAGAAGCTAATTTCACGTGGCAATTCGTCCATTTCATATGCAAACAGTGCCCGTTATTTGAAGGGTTTGCAGTCTGATGGTAAACAAGGTAGCTTGACAAAGCAAGCCAGACATCTAAGTCGAAACCGCCTAGAAGATATAGTTGCTTCTGGTACGATTTCAACTGTTATGATTGTAGATCTATTGTTCCATTAGTAAACGATTCTCTGCGTTTTAAATTTATCATGATTGACACCTAGGGATTAATTTACCTATGCAGTGGGGGATAGATCTACGAATGAAAAGTGCAGTTCAAGTGAGCAAATATCAAGTGAAGCCAAATGTAAGGATAAACTGGCAAATGTAAATTGTTTACCCCGGTCAAGCGAATTTGGAGAGGCGGGGGAGAAAAGTAAAGACACTGTTGGTAATGGCCAAAAGCGAACTAATAGGGAGGATCTTAATAAGGGGAATAGGTTAAGAGCAGCTGTTGATGCTGCTCTGCGTAAAAAGCCCAGCTTTAGCAAAAACAGAGGGTTGGAGCAATCTGATTTGCCTTCAGCGTCCAATGTGGATTCTGGTTGTGGCAAGGCTTTAAAAAATATGCACTCGAAGGTGCCGGTCATAAGAGATTGGCCTGTGGGATTTCAAGGATTGCCAGGAGGGCATCCAAATCAACGGACAGACAAGCAGACAATTGCAGTAAATGAAAAGCAGTTTACACTCGCTGGTGCTGATGCAATGGCTGCCTCCCAATCTGTTGAGCCCGAAGTTCATTTTCCTTCTGTAAAACCGGTCACGAGCGATTTGTATGTGGCTGCCCCAAATGTTCTGTTGACAACATCAGCCATCCCAGAGCATGAGTACATTTGGCAGTATGGTTTTTTATTACTTTTATGAAGATCTATTTTCTGGTTTAGTTGCTTGTAGGTAAACCTTCTTTTTCCTTTGGCCAGAGGGGACTTGGAAGTGCAGAAAAGCAGTAATCCATCAGCAATTCATAGTGGAATGCAAGCTTATCTTTCATCCGTAGCATCATCTTACGTTGTTGAAGTGGTGAACCAATTTCCAGTAAAAGTCACCTTGAATGAAGTACCCAGGCTAAGTATATGGCCTAAACAGTTTCGAGATATAGGTGCTAAGGAATACCATGTGGCTCTTTTCTTCTTTGCCAAGGACATGGAGAGGTAACTGCATATAATTTTGTTTTGTTTCACATGCTTATTCATGTTTTGGTGGCTTCAATGTTTTATGTCTAATCCACTGATGATATATATTAATTGTTGCTTGTGACATTCAGTTATGAGAAAAATTATAAGCCCCTGGTAGATAACATGATCCAGAAAGATTTAGCCCTTAAGGGAAACCTTGAGGGTGTTGAGCTTTTGATTTTTGCTTCCAACCAACTTCCTCAGAATTGCCAGCGTAAGAATGTTAACTCTTTTACTTCGTGAACATAAGTTTTAGTGCAAGCTTCACTTTTCTCAAAGGGATTAAACTTGTGTGTTAACTTCTGTTGTATCACAATGCTGGCTTACAAAACTAATATCTGTTTTGTAAGCCAGATATTAGTTTTGTAAGCCATGCTGGAACATTCTCTGATAAGTTTCAAAAATGTTTCGCTGATGTTTTCATTTATCTTTTCAAATGTATGGCCTGATTCAATTTGTAGAAAATCTATTGCTTAGTGCTGTATCCATTGCATTTACAGGCTGGAACGCGTTATTTTTCCTTTGGGGTGTGTTCCGAGGAAGAAAAGAGAATTGCCCTAATCCACTCAAGAATACACCTCTTCTGGCGTCTTGTGTTTTGCCAGATATGGGGAAAGCGTTATCTACACGTGAGGCCTTTTGCCATGAAAATCCAAGCAACAGAGAGTCATTGACTGGTCGCACATCGACCAAACTGCAATCGTGTATGAAGGTGGGTTGTGGGTTGTTCTAGTCCTCTGCTATTATACATTTCTTATCTGAATTTACGTTGGCCATTTAATTATGTGCTCTAGTTATAAATTTATCTTAACTCTCAGGTCTGTTTTAGTTTAGAGCGTTATAGACAGTTGCTAGGTTTATCTAAACATTGTGCACATATTGGAGTCATGGATTTGAACAGGAGGAGAATTCTAAAGAGCGTAAAGAGTGCAGTGCCATTGAAAAGGAGAAGGCGTTCTATGTTTCATATGGAGATAGTGAAGCGGTTGAAGAAACCGAGGACGGGGAGATAGATGTTAACCCGCACTCAAAGGACGAGAAGACGTCAGGTACAAAAAGGATTTGCTTTCGGCTGTAAAGAGCTCTGAGGTTCAGTTCCCTGGCCAGGAAAACGTAATGGGAACAACATCTTAGCTGTGTTCATGAATTGTCTGTTTTTGGTATTAACAGGGCCTAGGACAGTAAATTCCCCCAACATGAACCTGAAAATGGACTTGGATGAGAGGAGGAGAGGATCATCAAGAAAATCTGGTGCCTGTCCCTGTGAGGAGGAGAGGATCATCAAGAAGAATCTGAATGCTACCGAAAGGATTGTGTTCCCTTTAGATTTGAATGAAGGAAAGGAAGATGATAATGAAATGTTAGACAATAATCCCAGACCACTAGGCAATGACAACAACAAACGGAGGTCACTGGGTATGGTCCCAAATCTTGAGCTGGCTCTAGGAGAGGAGAAAGCTTCACTGGCCATGACAACGACCTCGACCACAGGAGTCATCTTGCCTTTCATGGGTGGAACAACAACCTCCATTGAAGAACATAGAAGTAGCAGTAGTCAAAAGCCACAGGATGAGACGGTGAATCAAAAAGACGATGCAGCTTCTCTCTCACTATCCTTGACCTTGTCATCTTCGGAGAAGGAACAAGAAGAAGAGCAGAATGAGAGATCAGTGTCTGGATGGGAAGAAAAGAAGCATAATGTGAATACTCGTATGTTTCTCTTCAGAGGCTACCCTGATAAATCCTCTTAGATTCTTATTTGTTAGGGATAATAAACAACATCATCGACATGGGGAGTTAATCTGCAGCTTTGGATCAGGAAACTTTTTTCTTTTTAACAGGAAACTTAGATAATGTCTTTTATTTTGATCTTTTGTTTTCCTGAAGAAGACCCAAAGCAAACCCAGAACTTACAGATCTGTACATATAAAGGCGATGGGGAAAACACATGAGAAGATGTTTGTTTGGTTGACTTGAATTGATCTGCTTTACCTGAAGTATGTTTTCACTATTTCTAATCTCTCCAGTCTCTACATTACTCTCGTTCATTATAGATATAGAATATAAGCCGTTGTATTCTCCAATTAGATATCAGTTCAATTGTCTCGGATACGGCTATTTTTATTTCGAGCTTCTATATGTATATCTTTTGCTTACTTGTATTCACTTTTCTCTTTACTAATATTGAACCAAAGCAAAGCAGCTTCATGATTAAGGTGCCACAGTTCTTCGTCGTCTGTCTCCGTTGAAACTGATCCAGAAGCAGAGGCTACTGCATGACTGAAGCTCTATTTAATTGGTTTTCATTGTTGCATTGAAGCATTATATTTGTAGAAGCTTTTCTTGACCTTTTTATGTTGGAACAAAAATATATCAGTGTTAATCAAAGTTTCTACTTCGACGGACTCTGACCTCTGCAAAACTTCATTATTGTTTTCTTTCTTTTCATAATTTACCATGGAGTATCGAGTAGAAGCCGTCTTTTCATACGTTCCATATGTTGACAAAATCAAAATAAAGTTGCTGGAAAATGTCCAATCAAATGGTTGAATATTAAAAACCAAAAGTAACCGAACCAAACCAAAACTATACCAAGAAACCAAAATGAAATCAAAGAAAGCGTAAACCGGGTTTGGACAAACTTAGTTAGCCGGGTGGGTGCCTCTTGATGCCATCCAAAATGAAATAAAAAAAAAAGTCTCTTCTTCTCTGCCTAACATTTAACTTCTTCCCTATTACTATTATAAAGAAAAGAAAAAAAAAACCCCAAAACATTGGATTGATTTGTTTTGCTGTCAAAAGTCCATTTTTTTCCTGGAAAAGAAAAAAGAGATTATAGTAAATCCTCTACCATTTAGTTTGATTTTTGCCGAGGGGAAAAGAAAAATCTCAAGTCCCCTTTTTTCCCTTAATAGGGGTTTTAATTCTTCAGTTAGATGATGTATGAAGCGATTCTTCCTGTGCTCGTCTCTGCATCACATGGAAGATAACAATCCTCCCAAGGTTCTTTTTTTTTTTTTTTTAATCACTGATGATTACTGGGTTTGTTGTTTCTGTGATTCAGTCTTTGTGTGATGTAAAATTCGTTAATTATATGGAATGTATCATACTTATCTTCTCGAATTGAAATGAATTCCACTCTTTTAAAGGATCTGATTATGTGCAAGCGATTATGATTATGATTCTGATTTACTCTGTTTTGAAGGATTACTATAAGGTCCTTGAAGTTGACTATGATGCAAATGAGGAGGTGATCAAACTCAATTATCGCAAGCTTGCATTGGTTAGTAAAAGAACTCAAATTTGATAAGTTGTTTTAGATTGAATTTTTATTAGTGAACATTTTTTAGATTATTACCATAAATGCAGAAATGGCATCCTGATAAGCACAATGGTGATAATGTGGCTACTTCAAAATTTCAAGAGATAAATGAAGCTTATAATGGTAAAGTCTTTGTATAAGTGTAGGTTCAGCTTCATTAGATATTGAAGTTTATTCTCTTCTTATTCTTGCAGTGTTAATGGATCCTGCTTTACGTTTTGAGTATGATTTAACTGGTATTTACGAGATTCACAAATATACTTTGAGGGTATGAAATTTTACTCAGACCTTTGGAATACAGCTTAGCTTCTTTCTCATTATGGGTATTTTGATATGACTAGATTCTTTAATGTAAAGCAGGAATATCTGGCTAGATTCAAGGGAATGATACTAACTTGCAATGGACTTGGTATCAGTCACTCCTCATCACCATGGTACCTCTCCTTTACTCAACATATATTTTTATTTCTGTTTGCTTAGCCATTCTTCATCCAAACCAAACCGTAATTTGCTTATAACCTTAACCTGGATTTAGTGTAATCTAATCAAAACTGAATGATAGAATGTCCACCCCGTATCAGTAATACACGGTCCTATCTAACCCACAAAAAACTTGAAAATCGCAGGACTCAACAATTGGCGGAAGGCAATAACACGACAGATGAGCAAGGTTTCAGTCTGGTTTACTCTGTTTGATTATCTTTTGTCAATGCATTAACTTCATCATCAATCGGTACCTGTTGCAATTCTGTCTCACTTCTCAACGTTTTTACAGGATATTGTATAAACTGAAGAAGAAACAGAGCTGTGTAACCTTTGATCTTATTCCGCCACACCGGATTTTCTTACTAGGCGGAAGAATGTAGCGGTGTACACCTTATGCCTGCCCCATTCGACGATATAACAGCTTTTGCAGGATGTCTGTATGTTACAATAAGAAGAAACACTGTATGGTTAATGCTTAGCTTCACAGATTATTAGTTAAGCCTTTACTGTGTTATGATCATTCATGGGTCACAATTAGAGTAGACAGCAAAGTGAAACAACAATAAAAAGCTTCAACCTTGGATACGTGTATGTGGTGTGGGGTTTGTACCTCTGGTTATTACAACAACAAAATAGATAGTTTACTTAATATAAATATTTTTTATGATTTTAATGCATATGAAATATATTATTAAATGGAATAAGCATAATATAATGGTTACACAAAAAATGTAGAACGGAATGATCTGATCATTAAACGAAAAATACAAATAACTGAAATTACATAATAATTCGATTTTCAAAACTTATGTTTTTTTGTTACGGTATAAGTAACGTTGTATAATTTCTCGTCTATTTTTGAAATTTATTGATAATAAATTAATGAAAATGTAATCCAACATGTAAAGGTTTCTAAAGCAACTTTTGTGTTCATTGTCATTTGTCACTTCGTCCATTAAATGTGCTCAAAAGTCTAAATACGTCATCATTGAATGTGATTCACAGTTCATACTTTTTGTTTCCACTGATTTTTCTTGAAAAATATATTATAATACACTTGAAAATTCTCGTAGAACCAGTTAAGACTCGGTAAATTTGTAAATCATAGTCATATAAAATGCCAAATTCTAAAAACCGAATGTCCTACCATATATCAACACACGTTAATATGTTCCTTAGTCATTCCTTTAACAAAAAAAAAATGTTCCTTATTTATTGACTATAAAATATTTAAAAGTAAAGATTAAACCATGAAACATAAAAAAAACGCAGATTACGGTCGGATTACACTATTCAACTAGGTTGCGTCGTGCATAGAAAGGTTGAAGCCTGAAGGTACCAAGTATTTCTTTATAATAATTTTACTTTGAAGCTTTTAAAAAGAACAATAAAGGTAAACAGAAACTTCCAGGCTTTTTAAGAAGTACGGTGCAATTATACTGCAGCCACGGAACAACAATCCAAAAGGGAAAAAAAAACAAAAACAAATTACCTTTAGCTGTTTTTCTGTATTTTATCATCGTTCATCTCTTCGTCTTCGCTTTGTCAGCCAACCCAAGTTTTTCATTCACTTATGTGAATATATATAAGGTTTTCTAACTTTCCACTTATTGTAAATAATTTATAAATATTGTCGACAAAAAAAAAAAACAAAACGGGTTACTATCTTTTTTTTAGATACCCAGTAAATAAATCAAACATACAATTCGAGTTATTAATTCTTTTTATATGTGGAAATTGAAAAGTTGATTAGGTTAAGGGACCTCTTCATATTTCATTATTTTAAATAAATTCCAAATAGAGGTAAAAAAGAATGGCAACCTGGCTGTAATGTGTGGCTCTGCTTTAGCTACAGTCAAAAACTACACGTAACCCCAATCACACCAACCTCTCACGCCAATTGTTGTTATATATTTGTTTTATTTATATGCCCAAAATATAATAAGTTTTACATATAAATATGTAGAATTAAAATTTTATTTATAGAATAACCTCTTTTTGTCAACCTTATCATATTATTATTGTCTGATGTATAATATGATATGACATTCACTGTACTTGTCCATTTAGTGAGGCGAGTGGACCTCTTTTGATTTTTCCTAAATTATAGTTTTTGCTAATATTGAAAAAGCAGCAAAACTATTTAATGGTTAGATTAGAACCTCGGTTATGATTTTGTGTCTCATTCACACATAGTAACCACAATTTACAGAATGATCAATATTCAAAAAAATACTGAAAACAGTTATTTTCTATATAACCATCTAAAATGGTAAATTTCTAAATAATTGAAAATATTGTTATAATTATACTTATGATTTTTTTTTTTTTGACAATTTATTAAAAGGAAACAAAAATTAGAGCATAAGAATAAAATAATATAAATAAGCTGAGCAGACGAACTCAATATGCTATTATATAAACGCGTCATCGGCTAAACCCAAAATTCACCACCTACAAATCAAAGATTCCATTTTTCTAATCTCTCTCTTATGCTATACGATTCTGATTCTATTTTTTCTCGCCAACCTCATAAAATTCTCCCTTCATTTTACCTCCTTGCCTATCTAATTTCTCCTTTTTCTCTATCATGGGCCACGAAACAAGAACCATGACGCTCGTGTTCACATACGGAACTCTGAAGAGAGGATTCTCAAATCATGTCCTGATGCAAGATCTGATCCGATCTGGTGACGCCTCGTTCAAAGGAGTTTATCAAACCCTAGAAAACTATCCTCTCGTCTGTGGGCCTTACCGAGTCCCTTTCCTCCTCAACAAGCCTGGATCAGGTCAACGTGTCACCGGAGAGTTATACGCGGTTTCTCCTCGCGGTCTCTCGCGTCTGGACGAGCTCGAAGGGATAAGTCGCGGTCATTACGTCCGGCAGCAGATCCGCCTGGCCGCGGAGACGGATGAGGGAGAAGATCTGGAAACAGAGGTGGAGGCGTTTTACGCACACAAGAGCTACGAGGAGGAGCTATGGAAGAGGAATCGTGGGAGATCCTTCGGCGCGTACACGGAGAACGAAGCGCGTGGATATGTAAAGCGCAATGATCGTCCTCAACATCTTAGCTTCTTGGATCATATCCGTATTTTCGTATCTTCTCCATCTGATTGATTTTTTTTTTCGTTTCCATCTCTCATCTCTTATTTGCTTTTGTTTATTTTCCCGAGAAAAAACAACAACTAGTTTTAAGGACCCCACTTGTCCGTCTTGCCGTACTACGGTCTGTTGTTAGCGATTTGATTAGGTTCTGTGATTGTTCCCATCTTAAATAAGTTTATGTTGCTTTAGTTTTATATCCAGCCAGAATAAATACAGGTGGTGTTTGAAATCCAGTATCTAACGTGGAGTATATGACATCATCAGTTTCAGAGTTATTAAAGAGTAACTGGTTCTAATAACTACATATTTAATTTAATTTTTTTTGTTTTACTTTTATCTCGGTGACTCAATCATTTGCATTTATTTTAATTTTAACTCAGCCATTTGCATTTTTATACTAATTAATACATTACATAATCCAAATGTTATACATCAGGTCAGGTCACCAAGCCTGCCATGGTCAGGTCACTAAAATCTGAAGAAAAGAAAAAACAAAAAACAAATTTTGCTATTTTTTACACAGTGAAATGTAGCTGACTAAATCAAGTCGAAAAGTGGCAAGTTAGAATACTAGTTCTGTTGTAACTTAATACTCCATATTTGATATTACTATCCTCATGCTGCTTAATAACAAATATGAACTGGGTATGGTGCTTACTGCTTTGATTCGGGCAGAGTGTGACTAATGACTACTAATATTAACGGCCCAGCTCAAAATTCAGATCCGGTGGGTCTTAAATTCCGGCCCGGTCCAACAACTACCCTACGAAAGTGATTTGTGTAGCAGCAACTAGCAAGTATTGCAAAGAAAATCAAATGATGGGAAATTACTGAAACTTTCAATGATTTTTGAGTTGGTTTAAAGAAATCCAAAAATTAATAGCTACATTTTGTCGTACCTTAGGACCTATACAGAAGGCTTTTTGAACATGATAGGAGGATCGATAGGTGATCTAATAAATTGATTTCGATCATGCATTAGCGGTTGATTTGAAGCATTTCTCGTCCATCGTCGAGTACACGCAGCCATCGTTTGAGAGATGTTCTAACGCATCCCTGCCACATAGACCAAGCAGTTCTTGTCAACAAAGTCTTCATTTTACATTGCATCTTTGTCGAAAAGAAAAAAAGTGAAAGGAGGGTGAGAGAGAATGAGAGATCTATACTTGACTTGAAGTGGAGGAATCCTGAGGTCGCGCGCAATCACATCACAGTGAACACCAGCTTCAGACGCCCTGACGTAGATTCAACATATATACAACCAAATGTCATACTCAAGTTATGCTTCTGAATGAGTGAGACTGAGAGTGAGACTGAGAGTGAGAGTGAGGGTGAGAGATATGTTGAGTTTCAAATGGCAATATAACAAGAGTATTTATCTTTTGCAATAACTTAATTTTAAATAAAAGCAATAAGGCTTATACTTGTGGTAGTTGAAAGAATTTTAGCTAAACTTAACTAAGGTTGGCTCATAGACACTTAAGTGGTTGATTTGCTAATTTTAGGCACTGAACTTTGATCATAAGTATTGAAAGTTGTATGAATGATATTATATGACAAGCTAAAGAGAATCTTTTGAGGATAAGAAATGAACTTACAGGTGCATAGGTTGATTCAAGTAATTTAAGACTGTCTGCTTTACACCACGCATTGGATCATTGAATTGGTTCGAAAACTGAAAAATATTTTTCGAAAACTTAAGAGGGACATAAAAGAGCATATAGAAAATTTTAAATTCTAGATTGGATCTGTGTATTACTATTACCTGATTAGATGGACCAGTTTGGTATGGCTTCGCAGGGGTTAGATTTGTTGAATATGGCATTTGGGGCCTAGGAGTAGCAGTGGCCTGAAGAATAGAACCAGCATGAAGTAATTAAGTTTAGTATTAAACATGAATAAGTTTTAAGCTCTAGAATAAAGCTTAAAATAGGAGTGAAGATAGATTAATACCCGTGGCATGGTGTTGTACATGTGGACAGACATACACTCGGTAAAATGGTGTACAATCTCGTTGAAGTCAGTGACAGGCCTGGAAGCGTATTATTATAGTCAACTATACATCTTTCAGATGAAGCAAGTTCATTTACTTGGACAAAGGAAACTAGAATATGCAACATTTTGAGGCAAGAGAAATATCTAGATCAAATGGAATTTTCGTATCTAGAAAATCAAATAGAAAATGGTTGGCTGAACAAGAATATCAGACTGGTCGAGAAACTATGTCAAGTAGCCAATGGTACCTTATTGAGAAAACATTGACAGATCGCTTCCCTTGGAAACTTTTCAGGTGTCCATATAGGCGAACATACATTCCAAGCCTGTAAGAGATGTAGACTACCAAATTTTAATACTATAGTAACCATACCAATCAAAGAATATCAAATGTACTGCAGAAACATACTTGACTGCTTCCATTTCTTCAGTTTCTTGACGTTCATGACACCTGTAGATATATAGTCCACAGTGAATTAGAAAGATATGGTTGAGATTCTATTAGAATAAGAATTGAAGTACTTACCATCTAACACATTCAACGCAGCCTGTACCATCATCTACAACAAAATCGACCTGAGTGATCCTGTTCTCCATTCTACAGATTCGTCCAACGATTGTAACCTAAACACAGATAACACCAAAGCTTAAATGCTTAACTCAATAGAGATCAAGACATGACAAATCACCAAACTGCAGTAGAAAAAAAAAAAAAAAAAGAGAGCTTACAGTGTTAATATCAACACTGTCTATGGAGAAATTCGATTCACCATTGGTTGATACGCTATTCAACTGCTTCAATGTCAGTGGAAGCAAGGTACGTACATCGCGGTTCTGCAGAACAGTGGTGAACACACATATATTACTGAATTGCTCATCTAAAATGCTGCACAGTATATATATATGATGTTTATATCTAGAGAGACCAAACCTTCAAGGACGATGAGGAGTCAGGCGCTTGCGTAGTTGCCTGAGAAGGCATGAAACCGCCGCCGGCGAAAGCAGCGTTGCCGTCAAACTCGCCTCCGTACATGTTTATAGTTCGCTCTTCTTTGTTAATGTTGATCGGAAACCTAATTGAACGACCGCCGCTTCAATTCGACTCAGCTCTTGAGATTTCTGGAAATTCTCTGGAATTATCAGTATCAAGTTAATACCATTTATAAAATATTTAGTAAATTCTCATATCTTCTAATATCTACAAATTACAAAAATAATCGTATACTATAAAGTTATTGATAATAACTTCTAAACATTTTCTAATAAAGAAAGACTTAAAAAATGGATACATAGTTCCCACCAAAACTATTCTCAATTTTCCCGCGACAAATTTAAAAGTTTTCGAAGTGAGTTTTTCTTTTCCAAAGCAAACTTTTTTTTAAACACGGTTTCTAATATTCTTTTTATCAACTTTCAAAAGCATATTTGTTGTCTAATAATATGAAATTGGCGACAAAGTCAAACAAAACAAAACAAAAAATCTGAAATATCATTCGATTTACCAAACTGCCTTTATGCCAGGAGCGCATCGGCTGAGTGGCTAAGTCAGGTTAGAGATTATATAGCCCATTGGGCCCAAAAGAAAATTTGCCGATTGATAGTTGTACATCTTTAGTCTCCAAGCCAATAGTATATAGCACCATGCGGTTGACCTGAATGAGTTTTGTGCCCTGGTTAGGTTGACTCAAACAAAAAACTGTAACAACATGTAATATTTTTTTCTTTCTTATAATTGTATTGCATTCATGTGTTATAAAGGTATTGCACAATTTGCACTTTATGATTATGAAGACTAATAATCAAGTCTTATGGTTTATGTTATGAACGAAAATAATCTAGATAAAAAAAATTCTAATTGCACAACTTATAAAGTAATAAGTAAATAATCCACAAAATAATTTAAGAAAATATTGCTTATGAGTTATAATTCAGTAAGAGCCTAACGGCACAAAATTAAACCAGGTTTCGCCTAGTGACAGTGCATGGAAAAAACCGTTTTCTTAATAGTAAATACTAACGGTTACAATAATTGTGAATTTTGCGATAGTTAATTTAATTAATTACTGTTAAGTTATGTTTTGGGAACTGCGAGTATTATGTTCATTCATGGTTTAGCTTGCGTCAGTGTAATACATATATATATATATATATTTGTTATTTAACAAATATTTTATCTAGGACATTTACAATTTTTTTTTAAAATTAAGTTATTTTTGATTTTTTTAAAAAGAGAACATTATTTCAAATCTTTATAAAGATATGCTAGTTTTGAAAATTTTAGGAGACTTATGGAATCTAACAGCGATGGGTTGTGAATTATGGAAAAAATAGTGTATGGATTAGGATAATTTAGTTTTGTCATCTTATTAATTTGAGGAGAGTTTAGGTTTAGCCTTGCGAATTAAAATGCAACGGTTGAATAAAAACTAAATGGGGAATTGAAAAAAAATATATATATATATTTGGGTTAGAGTACGATGATTAAGTAAAAGGCCTAAGGCCCAATCTTACGTAATTGTATTAAATAATCTCCAAATCTCGCAATTTAGTTTTTTTTTTTAATTATTTAGTGTAAATACGATATCTTGGTCGTTATTCTTTGCGTTTATCACGTAGGATCGGAAAGCGAATCGGATGTTTTCGTTCATTATTATTTATATAAATACTTATTTGGTATTCGCTTTTTAGTTGGGGAGTGAGTGTGGCCACTCATGAGACAAAACCCACTCATGAGACAAAACCTAACCAACTTGTATGATTCATTCTACGTTAGTTCCTTAATCCCATGATCCAAATCATTGTCTCTCTCCCTTGATCGGTTTTAGCAAATTTGAGTTTCCAGGTTCTACATTCTGAAAACTTAATACAGATATCTGTATAAATTTTCAATTTTTTCTCATATAACGTAATTTACTTGTCACTGACCCGCAGCAGCAGCGTAACGGAGACTGTGGGCTATGGATTCTAAGATTAAGTAACCCATCTTCTTATATATCCTTTTGGAAAAATGTCGATTCAAATTCCGATATGGATTTATCTATGTCTACGATGAAGTAGATCCAATAGCTCTGGGTTTAGGGTTTTAATCTCTGAATCTTTTTAAGTCTCTGAATCTCTTTGTAGCACATAATCGTTATTTATTTATTTACTTTATCGTCTGACTCTTCCTGTTTCTGTAATTTTCTTAATTATAACATTAAGCTTTTGTTTCTATTTTTTCTTCTACTCTGTAATTTTCTTCTTTTAAGCCCTCTATAGTTTTCATTTTCTTTTCTTATATTAGTGTCATATATATATAGAAAGTGTTCAAGTTTGATTGATCTTTGAGTCAAAAGCGGAAAAGTTTCTATATTTAGCTACGAACATTGGTAAAGTGATGATGATGCTTGTATAGTTACTGCGATATGTCTATGTACTAAATCATATTAGAGAATCACGGACACTAGAATTGTATTTTGCTTGATGAGACTTTGTTTGTTTCAGGAGCACAACTAGTTTATCTGAAACTACGTTGCGGAAATCATCTCCATCATCTCTAAGAGTGCCTAAACTGACTCGGATACTGACTAAATCTGAACCTAATTCTCCTTCACCGACTCAACATTCACGACTTTCGTTCCATCGCTCTTCTTCTGACTCAAAGTCTTCTACTGAGAAGAGGTCGCCAAAAGTTCCAACCCCTCCACAAGTAAGTGTGCCAATATTTGTATCTTTTTTGAGGAGGCTTTCTTGGTCGCTGGTCTAAGTTGGGTTTGTGTTTTTAGATTATATGCTGCAATTCTTAATATCCTTTCTTGTTTTCTAATGATTGTTTGTAGAAAACTCAAACACGGGCTATCAAAGGATCAGAATCCCAACCTCGGTTGATTCAAATCAAGGAAGAGTTGAGGAAAGCGAATGAGCTGATAGCATCGCTCGAGTACGAAAAAGCTAAAGCACTTGATGAACTTAAAAACGCGCGGAATGAGGCTGAAGAGACATCCGGGAAACTGGATGAGACTTTGAAGGCTCAGATAAAGGCTCAAGAAAATTTTGAAATTGAGAGGTTTAAGGCTGTTGAGGCGGGGATAGAGGCGGTTCAGAGAAAAGAAGAAGAGTTGAAGAAAGAGCTCGAGGATGTCAAGAACCGACATGCTTCAGATTCAGCTGCTCTTCTTTCGGTAACCTTGGACCTGGAGAAAGTCAATCAAGAATTGGCTAAAGCTAATTATGCCAAGAGTAAAGTTTTGAGTCTAGCAGATGATGCTACTAAGATGGCTGCAATTCATGCTGAGAAAGTGGAAATATTGTCGTCTGAGTTAATACGGTTGAAGGCTTTGCTTGATTCGACCAGAGAAAAGGAAACCATCTCTAAGAATGAAATCGCTTCAAAACTAGGAGCAGAGATAGTGGTTCTAAAACGAGAACTTGAGAAAGCGAGAAGTTTTGAAGAAAAAGTCAAAGAACTAGAGATGATCATTGAGCAGCTAAATGTTGACTTAGAAGCTGTGAAGAAGGCAGAATCTTATGCGCACGGCTCTGCTGACGAGTGGCAAAAGAAAGCCAAAAAATTGGAGAAACAGTTGGAAGAAGCTAACATGCTGGAGAGATCTGCCTCGGTATCTCTAGTATCTGTGACAAAGCAGCTGGAAGGTAGCCATAGTAGATTACACGATATGGAATATGAAACAACTGATCTTAAGGAGAAAATTGAGTTATTGGAGATGACCCTTGCTAGGCAAATGGTTGAGTTTGAGAAATCAGAACAGCGGATAAGTATTGCAGAAGAAGAATTATCTATGATTGAGAAAGAGGCAGCAAAACTGAAGAATGAGTTTGGAACTGTGAATGAAGAGAAGGATCAGACTTTAAAGAAGGAGCAAGATGCTACTTCCAGTGTTCAAAGGCTCTTGGAAGAGAAATACAAGATTTTGTCAGAACTTGAGAGCTCAAAGGAGGAAGAGGAGAAAAGTAAGAAAACAATGGAGAGTTTAGCTTCGGCATTGCACCAAGTGTCGAGTGAAGCACGCGAGCTGAAAGAAAAATTGATGAGTCTAGGTGATCAGGATTATGAAAGACACGTAAAAGATTTGGAATTGGTGATTAAAACAACAAACGAGAAGTATGAGAATATGCTTGGCGAGGCGAGACTTGAGATCAATGTTCTTGTCAGTGAGGCAGAACAAAGCAAGAAACAGTTCGAGAGTTCAATGATAGATTGGGAAATAAGAGAAGCCGGATTGGTGAATCATGTGAAGAAATTTGATGAAGAAGTTTCTACAATGGAGAAAGAAATGAATAGGTTGGGTAATTTGCTGAAAAGGAAGAAGGAAGAAGCTGATGCAGCATGGAAAAAAGAATCCCAGATGAGAGAGAGTCTTAAAGAAGTGGAAGATGAGGTGATTTATCTTCAGGAAACTCTCAGGGAAGCTAAAGCTGAAACCTTAAAACAAAAGGAGAACATGTTGGACAAAGAAACCGAGTTTCAAAACATTGTCCATGAGAACGATGAGCTCAGATTGAAACAGGAGGATTCTCTGAAGAAGATCAAGGAGTTATCGAAGTTACTCGAGGAAGCATCGGCCAAGAAAGACACAGAAGATAACGGTGAGCTCACTGAGAGTGAAAAAGACTATGACCTGCTTCCAAAGGTGGTTGAGTTTTCTGAGGAGAATGGTCATAGAAGTGCAGAACAGAAGTCTTCTAAAGTAGAAACCTTCGAAGGTATGCACAAGAAACCCGAGGACACAGAAAAGAAGGAAACGAAAAAATATTCTCCAGATGATGATACAGTTGAAGTTGAACTGAAAATGTGGGAAAGTTATCATGATGAGAAGAAAGAAGTTTTCCACAAGGGAAAACCAGAACAAAAGTCTGAAAAAGAAGAAGAGGAGAACTTGAACATGATAAACCAAAGGGAGAAAATTTCACCTGAAAACATGGAAGAACCTGGGATTGGATTCACCGGAGAAGATGAGCTGGTGAAGGAGAAGGAGAAGAAGAAGAAGACATTGTTTGGTAAAGTTGGAAATCTTCTCAAGAAGAAAGGACCCACGAATCAGAAATAAATGAATGCATTGTTTGATTACTACACTTTTTGAGGGTACTGCAATATCTAGCTTTTACATTTATATTACACTCATCTCTTTGCATTGTTTTGAGTTCTTGATTGGTGTTCTTATTTTTTGGTTATGCCTTTTGAAATAGGCTGGTCTTAAGTTGTTGGTTTAAGATTCTTTACTTCTTTTAAATTATTTGTTTGGCTTACTATTTTTTCTCATCAACAAACCAGAAACAAAATCTCTGTTTACGTCGAGATTTAGGAATATATCCTTTTTGGATTACACGTAGAACCTTCCATTATCAAGCACATACATTTATGTTGAAGGTTTCAAATATTTTCTGGATCTTATGATTCTTAGTATAATATTTTGTAAGATCTTTTGATTTCATAAAATTTTGGTCCTACGATTTTCCCTTGTATATCACTAAAAATAAGGCAACGTTTGGAAATCTAAATTGGATTTTTTTTTTGGTGGTTGAAATCAAAATTGGTTATTAGAAGAAAAAAAAAGTGAAGAAATATCCTCTCGCAACGGTCGAAAAAAAAACAGATTTTTTATGCTATTCTTCCACAACGGGGAAAAAAGAAAAAAAAAGTCCGTCTAAAAGATAGTGGGC
This sequence comes from Nasturtium officinale, assembly GCA_963854855.1. Classification (NCBI taxonomy): domain Eukaryota; kingdom Viridiplantae; phylum Streptophyta; class Magnoliopsida; order Brassicales; family Brassicaceae; genus Nasturtium; species Nasturtium officinale. Next base: position 11,949,558 of record OY978508.1, on the reverse strand, counting down.
CATTTTCATAAACAGCCTAACCTTTGAAAATAATCAATCCCAGCCCAATGTATTGCAAATGACTTTATTTATTTATTTTGGTTTGAATATTATTGCGGAATTAAACAACCATGTTTAATTACAGTAAACTAGGTACTGATTTATTAAAACGACTTCTAAATGATTTTCTGTACTTTTACCATGGAGAATAAATTAATGAAGAATAGCTTATACCCTTTTTGGTTCTTCAAAAACTGGTAGATTTCTTATTATGCAAGTTTCTCACGGTAAGTAATTTTTTGATAAAGATTTCTCAACTCCTTTTGAACCGGGTTAAAAGTTTCTCACGGTTAAAAAAGCAATTTAACCTTTTATGGTCCTACCCTAACCTTTGGACAGGCACGATTTTCTTATTCTTTTGACTTTTAAACGGATAACAAAGTCGAGAAAAGTAAAATTGTTGCTAAAAGAATAGGTAAGCCTCTAGTATGACGAAACCTTTGTTTACTAACTTAAAGTCTATGTAGAAGGTAAAATAAATTCTATCTGTTCCATTTATCTTCAATCTAGCTACGTATAGTTTTACGTTTAATTTACACCTTTTGGGGTTTTCTTTTTTTCATAACAAATAAAACTGAGCCGGTTTATCTTTGATGCTGCATAATTAAATCAGATACGTATAGTTGGGGTTTGCTTCAAAGTATGTGCATTTTGTTCATATTATTTTCGAACTAGCTATAACATTTTGAGCTCAACGAAAAGGAAACAATTCTATGTACTGTATTTCCATTAACGGATTAGAAAGAATGATTCAAATTATTCATGATTTGAGGTTCAAATATGACTTTTTTACGTTGTATGTATTGCCGATGGTCAAGTGTAGAAAAATACGTCTAGCATGTTAAGCGAACATAATTATTTCAAATGAAAAAAAATGGCAATAAAGAGTTATATATGTTGAGTCAAAATGAATGGTATAATAGAAATATACACAATCACTTGTCTTGTCTACTGTGTTGAGTCTGTTGACATTTACATAACAACTCTCTGTGTTATACATAGATAAGTAATTGAACGGAAGAGCATAAAGGTCTTCTCTACTCCAAAATAAGTAAAAAAACAAAATTATATTTAAACTTTTCTTAAAATTGTGATAATATATCAAACTACTTTAGAAAAGGAGCGGCCCGATCAAATCTTATACGTAAAGGAATACTAATTTCTCACTACAAGTGACGCTATATTTGTGTTATATGATATTTATTAAAGAAGTCTTATCTGATCGATCTTTGTTACCTTGTGCTATAATTTGAATTGATATTAGGAGTTGAATGGCATTAACACTAAATATAATCCGGTCTCGCTAAACATTCCACTACGTAATTTTAAGAGATAAACAAAGTTTTTGATAAAAAAAATCTTACAAGGTTACAGGTTACTACGGATAAATCATCTAGACGGAAGCTTGACCCGAATGATTATGAATCTATATTTCAATAAGAGATCAAATTTAAGCATCAAGATTAAATCAGGTTTCGCCTTTAGTGACAGTGCATGAAAAAAAATCGTTCTTTAAATCCTAACATAACGTTACATTGCATGGCTCGTAAGAGATAATTGAGCATTTTGTGATAGTTAAGTTAATTAGCTACTATTTAAGTTATGTTGAGTCATGCTTTGGGAACTATGAGTATTATAGCAAAACACAGTCGGGTTTTAGCTTGCGTGAGTGTATTATATATATATATATATTTATTCTTGTCTTTTAGCAAATATTGATGGTTTAATTATATGTGTACGTATATAATAATACACAAATTATATTATATGTACCGTGTACATGTAGGCATTTTTAAAGCACGTAAAAAGGACTAACGTTCGTATCTATAATCTAATGGCGTTGGGTTGTGCATTATGGATAAAATTTGTCTGTGGATTTGGACAATTAAGTTTTGTCCTCTTATTAATTTGAGGAGATTTTACTTTTATTTGCGAATTAAAATGAACCGTTAAATAAAAATTATATGGGCAAGAACAAATAGGCTCAAGGTTCAAGCACACACTTGAAGTCGACGGGATCCAGATTCGTGAAGTACAGCGCGTCAAAACATTCCCAAGTCGCATAAATAATCCATCAAATTAATCAGCTAAAATTTCCAAAAATGCAAAATTTTGGGTCGTGAGAATGGGTCCTGCAACTTTACCAGTACAAACTACAAATAATTTACTCCATTCTTTCTCTTTGATTCGTTCGTCTTATCTTAAAGTATAATTGAATCAACTTTATTTTTTGCTTACTATTTTCTTTGTATCAACAAACCAGAAACAAAATCTCTGTTCACTTCGAGATTTAGGACTATATCCTTTATGCATTACAACACGTGTTAAACATATGTGTTATATCTCTATGTTAATTATATTGTTAGCTCTAGTAATTGAATATTTAGAGCTGGTAAGTAACTAACTTTTTATTCTGAATTTTTTAGAAAAATTTGAGAAACTTACATTGTCAACATGAATTAGTTGGAGCAACTTTTATTCCACACATTGCTTCACAAACTTGAACATCTTCTTTTCCTCATCCTCATTTTTCTTCTGGTTTCATGAAGGGCATGATCGTCATTTAGCTTATTTGATTGGATGAAAGTCAAAAGGACACGTCACAATAGATAACTAAGATCTTGTTCCGACAAGACACAATACAAAGACGAAATCCTCTTCTATGTTTATATATATAAAGCAAAGAACATAACACTTAGCTTCATTACCTAAGATCTTGCCTTGGCCTTTCTTCTCTCTTCTCATCCCTCTATCTTTCTCACAGGTATATTATATGTATTTGTATACTCACTTAACAATCTTCAATTTCTTATAAGAACTGTAAATACATGTTAAAACATTAAGGATATACTGTACTTTTGTTTTGAAGCAATTTAGTTAATTCATTAAAACCCTTCTTCTTCTTTTACCTTCGTTAACTACCCTATTTAGTACGTATAGGTACATTAAATAGCTAGATCTTATAACCAAATGGGGAGATCACCGTGTTGCGATGAGAACGGACTAAAGAAAGGGCCATGGACGCCAGAAGAAGATCAGAAACTGATAAATCACATACGAAAGCACGGCCATGGAAGTTGGAGAGCTCTTCCCAAGCAAGCCGGTTTAAACCGTTGTGGGAAGAGTTGCAGATTGAGATGGACTAATTATTTGAGACCAGACATCAAAAGAGGAAACTTCACAGCTGAGGAAGAGCAAACCATCATAAACCTTCATTCTCTGCTTGGAAACAAGTAATTAATTTATCTATTTTTCTTAAGTATTTTGATTGATATTATACTGGAGACTTTCATCGAGAGCAAAAATCAGAAGCGCAGCTCATTTTTTCTACAATATAAGAGTTTTAGAAGATCAATCTTTAGTATTGGGGTTTTTAAGTTCTTATCTAGTGCTTTTTACTACGAGTGATTTTAATAATTTGTTGCTAAAACTATTAAATTAAAATAGTTTAATGTTTAAGTAGATAGTATTGAACTTATTTTTCTTATAACATCTCTTTTGTTATATATAAACTATAAACACTAAAGATTATTACGAAAATTAATCTTAATATATATATTTCATCAGTCTTATTAATATTTAACATATATGAGAGTCTAAAAGTGTATATATTTTTAATTTCTATATATGCTATTAGTTTTTGGTTAGTTGAGGACTTGAGGTGTAAAAGACTATATATATATGAAAAGACCTGCTACGCCATGGAGTTTTCTTGGTGCATGCATGCGTACTCGTCGATGTTCAATATTTTCCAAGTCTATAATTAATTCTTGTTATAGCCTGGCAATTTTACATGATACGTATAAGGCTTAACTAAGTAACTAACCCACCAAAAAAAAAATTATATCTATTTTAATTATTATTATTTTTTCATGTTTTTATAGGTGGTCTTCTATAGCTGGTCATCTCCCAGGAAGAACGGATAACGAAATAAAAAACTACTGGAACACGCATATTAGAAAGAAACTTATTCATATGGGAATCGATCCGGTGACTCATAGGCCAAGAACCGACCATCTAAACGTTCTAACAGCTCTCCCGCAACTACTAGCTATCGCAAATTTCAACAACCTCTTGACTCTAAATCAGAATATACAAATGGATGCAACAAGTGTTGCAAAAGCCCAATTGTTACATAATATGATCCAAGTCCTTATAAACAACAATACCTCTTCTTCTTCCTTTGACATTAATCACACCAACAATAATCTTTTTGGCCAATCTTCTTTCTTAGAGAACCTACCAAATATTAGCGAAGGTCTTTTTGATCTAACCCAAAGCCTCTTTTACTTTGATAATCAGCCTCTGCAATCGTTTTCTAGCCCGATTCGAGTAGTTGCTCATCAAGATGATCAGAATTCGATTCCACCGTTGATTTCGGCATCTCCTGGTGAGTCTAAGAAAACTCAAATGGTGATCAAAAACAAGGAGATTTTGAAGCATAATGATCATACTTCAAACCCTTCATCGACCTCAACGTTCACTCAAGATCATCATCAGTCATGGTGTGACATTATTGATGACGAAGCAAGTGATTCGTATTGGAAAGAAATCATAGAGTAAGTAGATAAACTCAACATTTTCACGCACATATACTTTAATCTTTGAATTTCGACGAGTTCTTGATAGTAATTTTTTCTCTTTGCAGGCAAACTTGTTCGGAGCCTTGGCCATTTCGTGAATAGAGACGCAAGAAACTCATTAGCATTATTTTTTTTTCTGTGGATATAGATATACACATATTTACATATTGTTAATTAACTTTCATACAGTTTGATTCAGTTAGAAACATTGACTTTGCTTCATCAATTACTGTATCACATTTTCTCAAAAGATGTCACCCTCTTCTAATGGTAAGGGGGAACTATTTGGGGTCTATTTGTAAGAACAAATGTCTAATCTAAAGTATAACTTTACTGTCAAAGCAAAATAAATAATTGTATACTTAATTCAAATTAAACACTCAAAATTTCATTTTTAGTGTAAAGAGTGTGACAGGAAAGACGAGAGTAAACAACGGAGAACGTGTATTAATATACGAACACTAATGCTGCTCGAATATTTATCAAGAAAATAGAAACCAACATTGGACATAAAGCCTATTTGGCTAGTGGGTCACATATTTTTTTGTTTAATAATTAATTGTTTCCAAAAATCAATACTAAGCTTTGCTTGTGGATATCGCACCAAACAAAACTAGACAACACACAAAAACCTAAAATCCAAACGGTTTAATTTCAGACAAGGAACCTTTTGAACCAAGTCAAAAAAAGGAAAACGGGTTTAATGTCTTAGTAAATCTTTCTCTTCGTAATTATAGAAGTACGCTCACAGGAGTGTTTTTCCTGATATTGTAGACCATCAGTCTTTTGAAAAAAAAATCATGACGAATATGAATATGATGAAAATATAGGCTTTAATATACAATGTGTATTCACTAATTTCTAATTAAATCATTCCATTCATTGTTGTCAAACTATTGTACTAAACCGACTTTATACCAAAATTATACATTTTCATTTTGGCTCCTATAATAATTCATGAACCGATATATCCTATTCGAAAGCCGAGGTAGGGAGACACTTAGCAAAATAACCCACGGAAAGAGAGAACATTGTCTATTTATGGTAATTCCGGTTCAAAAGCAAACCCGTCGGTACGTAATAATTTTGACCGACAGAATTTTGTACTGGTTTGTTTGTTTTCAAAGAAACAACCTCGGCTTCATCGATTCACCAGTTCATGGTCTCGGTTAGGGTTAGAAATATACAACCAACAATCGGTATTCCTCAACCGGTTTCCACCACCTCACAAAGTCGTTTGTTACAACGACCCACAATTTTCTTTAAGATCTTCCATTTACACAAGTTTCTTGGATCTGCAAAATTTAAAGAATCAATATTTATTTTTTCAATTCTTCGACCCAATCACGGGTTTTGGTAAACCAAAATCACTAGTAAGACTTAGGATCACTGCAGTTTCGATTAACATAGGCGAATCAGAAACCCGAAATAGACGACAAAGCAAACACTTGATACATCACGAATTCACGATGTAGGTTTCTTCTTACGAAGTTTGGACTTAGTCAACAGACATGGCATCGATTATGTTCCTCTGATCTTCCGATGCTGTCCGAATCTCGTCCACCAAACTTTTATGCTCATTTTCCATTGTGTTCTGCAACTCATCCACCTATATTCCCAAAAATGTTCACAATCACAAACTCTGACTTCAAAGATAGATAGCGTAGTGAAGACCACAAACTAAAGGGTTGGGATTTTGACATTACCGCATGCAACATCAGCGCAAACTGTTTCTTCCTTAGCTCATGCAATCTCCAACTTGCAGTGTTCTCTGCTTCAAGCTCAGCAATTTCCTTATTTAATTCATCTATTACCTTCTCTGTCTCTGACCTCGGCGGCTGCGCAGAAATCAGTTTCCTTATCGTCTCACACTCTTCTTTATGTTGCCTCTCTATTTTACTCTCCTCAAGCTGCTTCTTTAAATCTTCTATCTCAGCTTTCGCCTGCATTATCTGCCTTTCCGTCTCATCTTTCACCTCGTTAAAGCTCTCTTTCTCCCTAAGATTTGCTTCTACAACCGCTTGGCTCTTCAGAAGCGGGATTTCGAAAGTAGACAGTTCCTGTAAGAAAGCTTTTGCAAGCCTACCGCACTCATTAGAGTTATCTTCTTCTTTATCAACTTCGAGTACAAAAGAAGTGAACTTCTTCTGAAGTTTCTTTAATGGAGGTTCGCCTCTAGTGGTCGTGGTTCGGGTTAGAAGCCGTTTTCTTATGATTTTGTCATCATCCACCGGATCAAATGCATAATTAACCTTAGGCACTACCGTCTCTAACCTACCAGAAATCCTCCTTGCTTTAACTGACATCTCAACTTACTTTAAAACTCTTTAGTTCAACCCTGCAACAGAGAGGCACAAAGAGCATTCAACAACCAATTCTCCTAATTGCATTTTCTAAAGCTATGGAATCCAAATTGATTATTTGATCAGCAATAAAGCTAGGGATTCAAGGATAAAGCTCGAATCTAACTAGAAGAACCGAGACATACATATCTCGATTACTTCTTCTCGTTTCCAAATCTTCCATTCCTCAATCTAGGTTTCTCATGGAAACATATCAACAAAACCTTATCTATTATTACATTTATACGTAAACAATTTCTCCATCGCACTATTGGATGAACTGAATTGAACTTTCCGGTGAGATTAATTTAACCAACCCGGACCAACAGGAACAGCAAAAGATAATATCTTTACTTACTTGAAATGAACCCAAGATCCAGATTCGTCGTTTGCAATCAACACTCGAGTAAAACAGGGCCCTTTTTAATGGTTATGAACCTTAAATCGACGGTATCCATCTTCCTCCTCCCTTCTCTTTTTCTTTTTGGAATAAATGCAACAGTTGCTCTCAACTTATAATATATTACAAAATAAACCCTAATCTCTTAAAATGTACAAATAAACCTACGTTCTCTTTTTAATACTATAAAGACCCCTTATTTCTTTTGACGGTTGACAAATAAATTAATTGAACGGAGCTAAACTTTAATTAAGATAAATAAATGTCAAATGTGTAACAAATCAAAACCATATAATATAACTTAGGACTCCGATTTAACGGGCCAAAATCACATGATCGAACATGAATGTACATTTTCATCACTACAAATTTGAGAGGGATAAGCACGCTGGGCTGAATATTGAGGAGGGTAACTAAAGATTTTGTTTCCATCACTGCCTTCGTTCTTATAATTGTTCTTGTAACTGTATTTGTCTTTATTAAATTTCTCATTCTCTATGTTTTGACTTAGAAGTTCTGCATGTTTCCCAAGTTTTTTCTTAATCTTCTCCACAAGTTTTGGAGGATCCATGAATCCTCGTACCACCACCATTGACTTTGACCGGTCTGGTTCTGCCGTTTGAACACCTTTACATAACAAACTGATAATCATAAGTTGGTTTTTAGTTTGATGTCTAAATTGAAAATTAACACATGGATAAACAATACATATTACCTTTTATTTTCTCAATGCCCCTTTTGATTTCATGAACACATCCTTCACAGTGCATGTTCATTTTTAAAATTGCAGTTTTGATCTGTGGAGTACTCTGAAAGCAGACACAAAAAATAATTAATAATGACTGATGGTGGTATTTATCAAAATATTTATGTGATATATCGTATATATATATCTAAATTTTAATCTGGATAAATGAGAGTGTCTAATACAGAATAACTAGAAAACTTGTTGGCCATATTTTTTTTTTTTTTTTTAGAAAACTTACTTCTTTCTTTTGTTGTGGCTCCTTCTGATCTTGTTTAGGGTTAGCTATTGGGGAGATTAACTCAGCATTTGTACTAAATTTCTTCTGCACTCTTCGTAATATCTTCATCGGATCATCAAATTTTCCCGACAAAACCACTTTATTGTCTCCAATCTCTATCTTAATTTGTTCAACCCCAAAAAACAATAAGATTAACATTTAGAATAATTACATTAAAACTTCTAATAATTTCTGAGTATGATCAAATTACGACAGAGATTGGAGACAACAAATTGTAATTCTATTCAAACCAAAGTAACATAATAATTATAAATGCGATCCAAACCGAAATGTAACATTGATATCTTTTGATTGAGATTAAAGATGGAAATGTAATCTAATAATGTTTCTTTTAATTGAGTATTACCATCATAGCCCTTCAAGCAATGAGAAACTTGTGAGGCACATCCTTCACAGTGCATGTAAACCTTCAGAACTATTTCTGTATATTGATTGTTCTTATAAGATTTTTCGACTGGATCGCCATTTTTCTGGTTCTTTATCATAGACGTGTTGGCTGATTCTCTATTTTGCGTGTTCTTTAGTACAAAACATAACATAAATTATAAGTTCACTGAATTTACTTAACAAGTTACGAGAATCAACAAAGACAAAAAAAAAATGCACATACCTTTCCCATATCAATGTTTACTTCAAAATGCAATGAAGGAGTTGATCATTGGACTATATATAAGGTCAAGGAAGTTTTACGATTCATTATATATTTAGTAACATACAAAAATGATTCATTTCTCTATTTGGATGATCCTATTTGTTTACAATGACTAATAATTGTAATCATATCACTAGTAGGATTTAACAAATTATAGGATGACAAAGCGACAACTAAATTTGTAACGATCCTTATTAAATTTAATGCCAATTGGGACTTTTGTAACTTCTTATTCATTATCTGGATTTTCTACAATCAAATCTTCGAGCTTCATTTTCTTATTTGCTGACGTTTATTTTGTTGTTGTTATACTAATTACAGTATCTCCATGGAATTAAGTTTACACGATAATAAGTCCAACTCCAATTGTGTATTTGATTTTTTTCCGTTTTTTTTGCGGCGGGGGGTGGGGTCAAACTGTGTATTATTAAATATTTCCAATGACAAATATATATCCATAATAAAAAAACCAAGCTTTCAAAGGTCAATCTTGTTATAATGGTAAACACTATATATTATGTAACATGGAATAATAACGGTTACATAGGAGTCCAGCAAGATTGGGTCTTAGGGTCCCAAACAGAAGGAATCAAGAATTTCAAGTGGTTGATTCCGTGTGAATTAAAGGCTCCACCAGTTACCGGGTCAACCCGAATTCTTCCGGTAAAACCCGGGGAAGCTCCGGATCCGAAAACCCGCTTGCATTTGGATGCAGGGTCCACAATATACATCGAAGAATCGTGGTTTGCAATTCCGTCGACGTTGTACGGTGTCGTATCAGATTTGAATAAGTATTCGGCTAGAGCTGGATTGCTGGCGAAGTCCGCTAAACCGGTGGCTAGCTGAATAACCAATGCATCGGCTCCAATTTCACCGCTTGGCGGTTGATAAGTCATGCCACGTGGACCCTTATCGGCCGTGTGGAAAGGCCAGGCGCACTCTCCGGGACATTGCACCTCCGGGTTGCTCACCATTATGTACGGTTGTGCTTCTTTTTCACCTGGGTGGCATTTACGTAATTTTATCAAATTACTTTAATTGTTGTCTTATCTGTTTTACAACTACAAAATTACATGTAGAGAAATCAACTAAAGTAATTAAATCAAACCTTTAATAGCATGTAGGGCGTGACGTTGGCAAGTTCCGTTACAAAACCCTACGCCTTGAGCCTTAACTTGAGCCGCAAGTAATACAACGGGCATCACTTTGGACATATTCCCCATGGCCGTCTCGACTAGTTTCTCACCATTATCGACTGTCAATTCCTTTCCATACTTCATCTTCTCATCCACGTAACTCCGTACAATCTTCACCTTAATCCTCTGAGATACGGTTTTGTTATTCTTCTTCTGTCGGTAAATTTCCTTCACCTCAAACCTCTCTAGGTAACTCTCCACCACTTTCCACCACGCCGATACCTTCGGATCAAGGCCTTCCTTGGCGTCGAAGTTAAGCGATTCTATGAAATCGTGAACCCTCTCTTTTTGGACCGGCGTGAATTGGCCGTACCATAGTAAAGAGAGATCTAGGGTTCCATTTGGGATTTTGGCATGTGACTCATGTGATAAACACAGAGGAGCGAGGAGAAGGAAAGTAATAACGGTTAAAGAGGAGGAGGAGAAAGAAGAAGGCGCCATTGCCACCGCGTGAACGAACTTTTTATTTTCTTTTGGCCTTTGATGGGGTTTTAGGCTTTTTTTTTTTTTTTTTTTTGGTTATAATTTTAAGAATAATTAATTTATTGTTTAAGCTATTTTTGACATAAACAGCTGGTTAATTTTGTTTTGGATAGCTGCCAATGAAGCAAAAGATCTATCTTAAACAAAACTAACTATTTTAACAATGGTGGTGAAAAACTCTTCCAAGACTCTATAAACACGGAATGATGAGCTTACGAAACCGAGCCGACAGAAATTCATGAATTCAAAACAGTGACTATTTGCATTTTTTTTAGGACGGTACAGCTTTTTTTACGGAGAGCAGAATGAGAAATCACATGAGTCGAAAATAATGTATAGTTTTAAGTTAAATGAATTCGTGCCCGGAAGATGATTCGAGGTTAGGTTTGGTTAGCGTGGGTAAGAAACAATTCGTGTCTTCACAAATAAGCCACTTAAAACCTTTACCGTCCTTCTTCATCAGCGTAGATGCCACTGAATTGATTCCACTCTTTATATAATCCATAACAAACATTGCGACCTCTGTGCAGAATGCAGTATAAATTGTCTTAAAATGATTATATAAACGATCCACAAAAATGTTTGAGTAAAAGAGAATCAAAGACTTGTTTTGTGTGTGTGTGTGTGTAATTAATCTCCTTACAAGGGTGAGCAAGGAGATTGAGAGCCGTTGATGGAGTAGACAAACAAGAAGGCATCAAAATGCTGCCTTTTGATTAGACCGAATCCGTGAAGTCTCCGCACGCATCTGAATATCAGTCTTTTGTACAATCGGATCGAAAGATTGTTGTATGCAACTAATCACATGAAGGTAAACTCCTCGGCACACCAGTAAGCCAGAAGCATATTTAATCAAATTTGAAAAATCACCCAAATTGAAGTAGATGCATACTTGATATCGCGATGGATTTGCTCCAAACGATCTAGACCATTAGGGTTCATAGACCATTAGGGTGAAAGAGCGATTTCATTGTTTTGGGGATGCGAAGAACCTGAAAATTCATAGCTTACGACAAACGTCCAACACTTTCCGTTGTATTTTCTTTTCCAAGTTGAGCCATAAAAAAAAAACGGGAAACACAGAAGACAAAAAAAAATGCTAAGTAACCGCGGCCGAATTCCAATTATTCAACGCGAGGCAGTGCCACGTATGAAAAAGCTTTATAAGGAAAAAAGAAGAAAAAAGACCAGGTACGTTAAGTACATAAAAAGGCCAGGTACGTTTGTCAGTGGCCCACGAGGCATTTTATCTCTATAAAATAATAATTACTTTAAAAAAAAAAAACCAGATGACACGTGTTAGCACGCTGCGAAATGCCACCGCTTTGTGGAATAAAAAAAAATATGAGTATATAAATAAAAGAGATAGAGGTAAAGAATTGTGCAGAGTAAAACGAAGTGTGCAACTTCTTGTATTCGTCGTTTAAGAGAGAAGAGATCTGTATACTTGGTTTTTGATTTGAGCTCGCGAAGAAAAAAGTAGCGATACTCTCCACTGGCGTTGTATCTGAATCAATCGAATTCAAATCAATTACTTTGATTCTTCAGTGATTTGAATTTTGAGGATAGAATGGAATCGACTTGCGAATCTGTACAATCGGCGAAATCGTCTACGGCTGTGATGAGCTCGATTCCGCCTTTTCTGAGCAAAACATATGATATGGTTGACGATCCATTGACCAACGACGTGGTGTCTTGGAGCAGCGGGAACAACAGCTTCGTCGTCTGGAACGTGCCTGAGTTCGCCAAACAGTTTCTTCCAAAGTATTTCAAGCATAACAATTTCTCCAGCTTTGTTAGACAGCTCAATACTTATGTGAGTCAGAAAATCCATTCATTTCTCTTTTAATTCGTTCTCTCAATCCTAGTTTTGAATCTTACTTTTCTGTCTTGTTTTGATTTAATCAATTTGCTGACTGATTTTTGTATCAACTACTAATATGGGCTTCATTCATTTTGAGTTTCAAAGATTAGTTACGTTACTTGTAGCTTCTTCACTAGTATTGTGTACATATACTATATATATTTCCTGGACTACAGCCATATATTTATATATATTTCTAAGTTTCTCAGCTGCATATGTTTCTACGAGGCTGGAATGAAATTTCTCATCCCATTTTCCAAATGAATTTCTTAGGTCAAACACAACCAAGAAGAGAACACTCTCATATACCCATTTTTTTCTTTTTCATTTTGTTCTTTTCTTTTCTTTTCCTACTTACCAAAAGGTTCCACGAACTTTGCAGGCTTATTTGGACATGTGCTCATATGTGTCTGAAGATTGGTTGACTCAGCAGTTCCTTTTCTGGCCAGTAGCTCTAAGTCACAAAACAAAATTTCTATCACTTGTCCCATGTTAGCTTTCCATGCGTTTGTATTTGTTCGTCCAGGTACATGCTGACACACTAAGAACTAGTTGTTTCCTTGACCATGGTAGTTTAGTGCTGCAGTTAGACTCCAGAGTAGTGGTTATTAAGCAGTTGATGGTCTTTATGTTTATACCTCTATGTAACTCTTCTATGCTGGCTTCCTAATTAACGGAATTCAAGTAACTTCCTGTGGTTGATGATTTTTCCATTCTTCATGCGTCATTTTTTCAGGGTTTCAGAAAAGTTGATCCAGATCGCTGGGAATTTGCAAATGAGGGCTTTTTAAGAGGCCAAAAACAGATGCTGAAGAGTATTGTCCGGCGAAAACCTTCTCAAGTGCAGCCTCAACAACAACCTCAAGTTCAGCACTCATCTGTTGGTGCTTGCGTTGAAGTCGGGAAGTTTGGACTCGAAGAAGAAGTGGAAAGGCTCCAGGGGAATAAGAACGTCCTTATGCAAGAACTTGTGAGGTTAAGGCAGCAACAACAAGTTACCGAACATCATCTGCAAAATGTTGGGCAGAAAGTTCATGTGATGGAGCAGAGGCAGCAACAAATGATGTCGTTTCTAGCTAAGGCTGTCCAGAGTCCAGGTTTCTTAAACCAGTTTTCCCAGCAGAATAATGATGCAAACCGAAACATTTCTGAAAGCAACAAAAAGAGGAGGCTACCTGTTGAGAACCAGAAGAATTCTGGCAGTCACGGGGTTAATGGTCTTACCCGCCAGATTGTGAGATATCAGTCATCGATGAATGATGCAGCAAACACTATGCTCCAACAGATACAACAGATGAGTAACTCACCTAGCCATGAATCCCTCGCAAACAATCATGGCAGCTTTCTTTTGGGGGATGTTCCAAATTCTAACCTTTCAGACAATAGGAGCTCTTCAACTGGACCATCTGGAGTTACATTGGTAGATGTTTCATCGAATCCTGCAGGCTTATATCCTGCAATGAAATATCAGGATCCATGTGAAACGAATCAAGTCCTGGAGACCAATTTGCCTTATTCTCCAGCTGATCTGTTGGTTCCAAAGCAAGGAGCAGCAGTTTCTGGGAGCTCAAATTCAGATCTAGTTGGATGCGAAACAGATAACGGAGAGTGTTTGGATCCAATAATGGCTGTTTTGGATGGGTCAATAGAACTAGAAGCTGATGCCATGTATGAGTTGCTTCCTGGAGTGCAAGATAATTTTTGGGAACAGTTTCTTGATGAGAGCCCAGTGATCTGTGACACCGATGAGCTAATCTTAGGATCAGTGGAAAATGAACTGATAATGGAGAAACTGGAGTTACAATCAAGCCTGAGCAATGCGTGGAGCAAGAATCAACAAATGAACCATCTTACTGAACAGATGGGACTTCTCACATCAGACGCGTTAAGAAAATGAGATCGCCACAAGGTCATAATCTTTCCTTTGCGAGGTAAAAAATATTTTGTTATTGATGAGTTGCTATATCCACACGTTTTACAGAATCTTTGTGCAAAACCCGTCTCTCTTTTTTCTCGCAGATGGGTTATGATTTTATAGAGTCGCTAAAACAAAAAGGATATGACCAAAGGGGTATGTATGTCTGTATCTATAAAACTGCTTGTTTGGCACTTCTGTTCTTACCTGCTTTAGTGCTCTGAGGTCAAAACCATAACTTATAGACTAAACTTCATATGACAGTGGTCTCGTAGATCAATTTTTTTTTACCAGTTTTGAAATGTGAAATTTTACTGCTGAATAAAAAATGTTATTTATAATTTTGAGTCAAGAAAAACAGAGCAAGTTGTGTTGATTAAAAAAAGAAAGAAGAAGATTACATAGTTGAAATGTTTCAACTAATTTTGTGATTTAACTTTTGTGTAATATATAATTAACGAAAACTTTTCATATGAAAAGATGAATTTGAAAAGGAAATATATATATATAAGAAAAACATAAGTAAAAATTATTATTTTAATATTTAAATCAATGTTATTTTTCTAGTTTCTCTTTAGTTATAAAAGATATAAAAAGTAAAACACAAGCAAAACATAAATAAAATAGTTGAATTTGTTTTCAACATTAATATTAATTAACCATTATTATAGTTTAAATAATTTTTATTTTATATCGATAGTCATAATAAAACCTAAAGTACTAATACAAAAATTTGCACATGTTCACGGGTATAAGCCTAGTAGTTATAATATTATACAAATGCTATTATAGAATCAAAGTTTAAATATAAAAATTACTATTTAACCAATGATTTTTTCTAACTGTAAAATATGTTTAACCTGTTGGTTTTTATTCTGAAAGAGAAAAAAATTGAACATTCATGTAAGAATATTCAGTTATGATTAAATGTAGAAAATTATATAGAAACAAATATAGTATATAGGATCTCGACCAATATCACAAAAGTTATATATTATTGGCATCCATTCATAATTTCCAATAACCAAAATTCCGGGGAAATAACGCTAAGCACGACTGTTTTCTCTCCACCGAACAATCGTTGACTATTTCAATATTAGTTGAAAACTTGAAATAGATCGTGTTTTTTTTCATCTGCAATCATTTATTTGAATTGAATAAATTCAAGTGTTGCCTTGCTCACTAATGAGAAAAAATCAATGTTACTCGTTCAAATACTTGAACCCATACCTGTCGTTGACTTGTCAACAAGAAACAAATCAATCTTAAAAAGTAAAAACCTTTCTTCATTACGAGAAAAAATACGATGTTTATCGAAATCGAAGCTTGACCGTATTCAATATCAGATCCGAGTGAAAGATGAGCGCCGCCGAAGACAAGCAGGTGCCGGCGCCGAGTAAACTAGGCGACGAACAATTAACGGAGCTTCGGGAGATTTTTCGATCATTTGACCAAAACAAAGATGGAAGTTTAACAGAGCTCGAGTTAGGCTCACTTCTAAGATCTCTGGGTCTAAAGCCAAGTCAGGACCAACTCGATACTCTGATCCAGAAAGCAGATCGGAATAATAACGGAATGGTCGAGTTCTCCGAGTTCGTCGCTCTCGTCGAGCCAGATCTAGTCAAGTGTCCTTACACGGATGAACAGCTTAAAGCGATCTTCAAAATGTTCGATCGCGATGGAAACGGTTACATAACGGCGGCGGAATTAGCGCACTCGATGGCGAAGCTTGGTCACGCGTTAACGGCGGAGGAGTTAACGGGGATGATCAAGGAAGCAGATCGAGACGGCGACGGTTGTATCGATTTCCAAGAGTTTGTTCAAGCGATTACTTCAGCTGCATTTGATAATGCTTGGGGATGAAGAAATAAGGTATATATATATATATACATACAGTTTGAACTTCTTTTTTTTTTTTTTTTTTTTCATCTGGAGATTTCTTTGTTTCTAGAAGATTTCTTTGTTTCTAGAAGATTCCTCCAATCCAATCAAATATATTTGGAAGTATATGTGTGTAGTAGATGTGATTCCATGGAAAATATTGTGAGTTATTTACTGTTTGATATTTTCTTCGATGAAATTTTGATAGCTTGAAGATAAAGCTAGCATTGTTAGTCTCAATAATTAGGGTAAAACTACTTTGATTTGCTTGACTCAGAATCAATCCATTGTTTTGAACAACTAAGTTTGTAACAAAGGTTTCAATAGGCAAAACAAATGAAAGCTTCTCAAAACTGATTCTTACATCCTAATGTTTGGGATAAACAGAAACTACAGTATTGTCATATGATTATCTTCTAGTGAGACAATTGTACAAATCCATGCAAAATCGAGTAATTAACCCGAAAAAAATTCCTGAGAATGGTTAAGAAGAAGGGGAAACATACGTGGCACGAATCAATGTTGAAAAACTTGGAGCCAATTAACATGCTCTCTCCCTTCAGGTAGAGTGAGCTAAATATCGAGTCCAAGAGTGATTACATAAGCTTTAGTCCACCTGTTACATCATCAACATTATCAACCGGTCCTGCACAAGTAAACAATTTTATTAAACTAATGCACTTGTATCTAAAATATAAGATACTATATGTAACTCATCTCTTATCCATTTGTATCTTTTTAAAACCCTTTCAAAAACATTCAAGGATCATAGATGATAGTAGCTTACCAAGAATAGCCATTACTGTCCTTGAATCTGGAAAAAGAACAGAACAAGCATTACATTAGATACTTGTTTTGTCGGACTATATACGGTTAAGTAGGATTTGAAGTTTAAGAGCGGCTTGAATTCCAAAATGAATGAAACTCACTTGGAGCAATCTGTGTTTTTCCGGCATCAATGGTGATATGGGTAGGCAGTTTCAGGGACTTTGCCTTTTCCTGTCGGTATCAACAACATTGTTAGACCTCTGAAGTTAAAATCATCTAAAACAATCTAATTAAGACTCACTTGCAAAACTAGCATCTCTTCCTCACTCTCGATTTTGACAACAACTTTTGGCTGAGCACAATATTCCCATCTGCAATAGCAATCAGTAATTGGTATAAAGAGAACAACAAAAAAATGTTAATTCCGTCTGTCGTCTGTAAAGAAAAAAAGATTTGAAGTAGACTATGACATGGTGTGAGGTACCTGTTCAAGGCTTTTGGCGCCCGTTGAAGGAGTTTTTTGTATAAACCTAAAGTTGCATGACTATACATAATTCAAAAACCAAAAAAATAAAAGAAGAGTTATTAACAGAATTTAAGAAATGCTATGTAAAACAAAAAAGAATTTGATAATCACCTGCATTGAGCTGCAATCTTCCCTTTACCCATTTTAAGATCATTCCTCACAACCAAAACCTATAGAGACAGCAACAAACATTTATATCAGCTACTTGTTTCTTGGTACAATGCACAGATAAAAGAAGCCCAGTAAGTCTAGAAACCATTTTGAAATTTTTGCGAAAATCAGCAAGTTTCTCTATCTCGAGGGATTCTTTAGACTTAGTCTTCTTGTTTCCGGTGGATCCTGCATTGATGGTGACAGATCTGGAGGAGACAAAGATTCCGCGGGTTTTTAGTAAAGTGCTGATGCAATATCCAAGTGCAGCTCCA
Source organism: Nasturtium officinale (assembly GCA_963854855.1). NCBI lineage: Eukaryota > Viridiplantae > Streptophyta > Magnoliopsida > Brassicales > Brassicaceae > Nasturtium > Nasturtium officinale. Next base: position 11,931,438 of record OY978508.1, on the reverse strand, counting down.
AGAAGTAAGGCACTTATTAACCACATCAAATCCATCATCCTTCAAGAACTTAAAAAAAAAAAAAAAAACAAGACCAGACACTTCCATTAAAATCAAACAAAGTTGATACAATGTGGAAAACACACTACCAAATAAGGGAATCTAAAGTAATTTAGAAAGTTTTCTCAAGTAATACAACAAGTGAACAAAAATATAAAAAGTAGCCTTATATGCTGGTTTTAAATAAACCGACACAAAACCTTTGATTGATAAAGCTACTTCCTTTCATCAAAGACATAAAGGATTGGTCGAGAAGAAATTTAATGAGACATGAGACCGAGCAAGGTTTTACAATGCTGGGTTTTCACCAATTGGGATTTTCGGAAAAAAGGACAGGATAATAGGAATTCTAGATTTCTGAAAGAAATATACGAGGGACGATTAGTCGAAAACAGGCTGTTACCTTATTCTCCCGGCGGCGGAGTAGCGACAAGAAGTCTTTCTTCTTTCACGTTTCAACGATTTAGGCGATAGTCTGGTGTTTGGGACCACGAATATGTATGTCCTTCATCGATTTGCCTTCAATTGAAAAAAAGAAAACGGCAGCGTATTGGCTATTGGCCTTAATTTTTCCAAAATTAAAGTTTATTAGCTCAGTTAATTAAAATTACAAAGATTATGTTTCCATATTTCTAGTGGGTTTTGGATTTAAAAAAATATAGATTAAAAATATTTACTAGAATCCTACAAAATCTTACAATAAAATTGTTTTTGTAAGACTTATCTAACAATTAATACTAAAATCCTTTAAAATAAATCTAGAAGACTCGGAGGAGCTAAAGTTATTGAGACAACGTACCTAAAAAGTCAAACGCGTTTTCTTTAATATATTTCCTACGTCAACAGCTTTGACCTTGTTGTGGTTTTCTTCCCTCTCTGCCTTTTCTTTATTACCAGATTAACCTGTTTCTGCTTTGTTCATCAAAGCTTCACTTCTCGTTGCAACGTACTAAAGGTAACTTCTCTTATCTCTTCATGCAATTGCGTCGTTTTAGTTATGATTTCATATTGATTCCCATAGATTTCTCTCGTACTCTTGGTTTCTTTGATGTAATTTACTGCTTTTGCTTTAGCTTTTTTTTTTTGGTCCTTGTTGATCATCAATATATGTCCTGTTTTCTTCTAAATTTCGATATGAATGAAGAACCTGATTGGGCTATGAACTTGGAATTATGTGATATGATCAATCAGGAGAAGATTAATAGCGTTGATTTGATCAGAGGGGTCAAGAAGAGGATAATGATGAAGCAGCCCAGGATTCAGTACCTTTCTTTGGTTTTGCTTGAGACTTGTGTTAAGAATTGTGAGGAAGCCTTTTCTGAGATTGCTGCTGAAAGAGTTCTTGATGAAATGGTTAAGCTGATTGATGATCCACAAACCGTTATGAATAATCGCAATAAAGCTTTGATACTGATTGAAGCTTGGGGGGAATCAACCAGTGAACTTCCATACTTACCAGTTTTCGAAGAAACTTACAAGATTTACTGTTCTTAACGAATTTGGTCATATACTTTGTCACTATATGCTATGCTACTTGACTATTGTACTAACTAGCTTTAGTTATATATGCTTTTGATGCCTTTTTTTTGTTTGTTTCAATACCATAGAGCCTAAAATCAAGGGGGATCCGCTTCCCTGGACGCGACAATGAGAGCTTGGCGCCTATTTTTACCCCTCCTCAGTCTTCCTCAATACCACAAGTGGACACCACTGGTCTTCCTCAGCATGTGAATGAGCATGCTCGTGTGCAGTATAATGCTCCTCATGTACGAAGCTTCACTGAGGAAGAGACAAAGGAAGCTTTTGATGTTGCAAGGAACAGCATTGAACTTCTATCAATGGTTTTATTCTCTTCATCTCATCAGGAAGCTTTACATGTAATTCAACTCTAAACATCAGATATTTTAAAAGATTGCGTTTTCATGGGATTTTCAAGTCTTCAGCCAAAGTAATGTGACTCGTGAGTCATAATTTTTATTTATTTGCAGGACGATTTGACAAGTACAAATCCTCTAGCGGTGCTAGCAGAAGCAGCAGCAGTGATGACATGATGATGGATGAGATGATATTTGGTAAGAAAGGTTTTGGTAATTCTTCATCTGATGCTACTAGTGCTTCTGGAAATGACCCGAAGAAACAGCAGTCTTCTAAAAACGATGATCTCATTCGTTTCTGAGAAGTTTCTTTTTTTTTATTAATATCAATCAGGTTGAATTAAGTTGCGGATCAGTTTTTTGGATTTTGTTTCTTTGGTTTGGTTTTTTAATTCTGTTAATACATGTTAGTTAATGGTTTAAGTTTCATTACGGATTGATATAATAGGTATGTCATTATTTCGTCTGTGTTTATTAGTATTTTTTTTGTTGTTGTTGAGGTTCTTAATTAAATTCTTAATCGAGAATGTTTGGGTGTTTACTTGCTTCCCATAACACATGCGTGATTGACGTTTTTGACGGACGGTGTATACAATTACAAACACAACTTAAATAAACCCAATTTTTTAAAAATCGCTATACGTTAGTTAGTATGCGAGGATGGGCCTAACGCCTAGAGAATTAATTGGGGAGTAAACGGGGATTAATCGGGAATTAGTTTTAGCTTATTTTAATATTTTTAAAATATATTTATCCATTATATTAAACTTTTAAATAATATTTTTTAAAAATTATAGTAAATACATGAAAATATAGTATTAATAATTTATTTTATGATTTTTATTTATAATTTTAACATAATTTATTATGAAACATCAGAAACTATCAATATAAATGTCTGAATAACAAAAAAAAAAAAATTTATACTTGAAAATTTAAAAATAATTGGATTATAGATGATTATGCCAAAAATAATCGGATTAGGCGGGGATTAATCAGATTAGGCGGGAAATAATCGGTTGACTGATTCTCTCGAAGGATTAATCATTAATCGAGACGGCGAGGTTGGACCTAACGACTAGACATGGTGTAATCGGAAGTAACCGAGGATTTTTAGAACAAGGAATAAACCAAATATTGAAGACAACAAACAAATATAATAATATATATACATATACTGTATCATTTTTTGGGTCTAAAATGTCCAAAGCACCCCTAAAAGTCCCGCGTTCCTTGCCTGTCTCTCTTTTTCACTTTTCCCTTTTTTTTTAATAAAAAATACATACAACGCGTAATAATTTTATAATTAAAATAAGTAAAATAATGAAATCTCTTAATTCTCGACCTTGTCCAAAAACCTCAACTCAAAAAAAAAAAGAAGAAAGAAAGGCCAAAAGGTAAAAAAAAGAAAAAGAAAAAGACATCTCGCCGGTTTCTTCTCTCGCCGGCGTTTTCACTGTCATCGTCACTGTTAAAAAAATTCGAAGAGCAGAGATCTTTGAATCTTCGTTCATCATCTCCAAATTTTATTTATTATTATTTTAATTTGTGAAAGATCTCCAGGATAAAAAAATGGGGTTATGGTTGCCATCATAACGTGTATTAGTAGAGCAGTAGTAGTGCTGATGTATTTGGTCACGACTAAGTCCCTTCCTCGTCTCTTCTTCTTCTCCTTCTCCTTCTCTTATATCTCTCTCAAATGTCCATAATCAGTTTGGGCAACACTACCACATTGTTTCCTTAAGAAAATATCTGTTTAATTAAGAAAGCGTTTTCTTCTTCTCTCTAAATACCTATCTGGTGAAGATCTGAAGCTTAGCCTTCCTCTGTTACAGGCTCCTCAGGTACTGTTACATCTTTGATTTCTTATTTAGTTTGTGTGAGATCGTCTTATAACTGGAATGTGCAATGATCGAGTTCGATTTTTGAGATTTTGAAGATGGAAATCAATATATTTTTAGTGATATATTGGATTTGATTTTCCCTCTTTAGCTTCAGTGTTTAAGCTTCTCCTCTTTTGCTGGGGCCATGAAACAATGATCATTGCTATTTTTATTTATGTTTTATGGGATCGTTGTGATGAGATTTGTTCTTCTTTAAGCTTATATCTATTGATGATCTGTTTTGTATATCCCTTGATTATTTGGAGTTAAGATCTTTTGAAAATTGCTGATTTGAACATTTTGCTTGCATTCAGGGATCTGTCTGCCGGCTACAAAGTCCGGTGGATATTAGACAATGGCGTCTAATAACCATTTCACAAACAGTCGATCCAACCTATCAACAAACTCTGATGCTGCTGAAGCTGGTAGGCACATGCCTCCTGCGCCAAACACTGTCACATTTGCTAGGAGGACTTCCTCTGGCCGCTACGTCAACTACTCCAGAGATGATCTCGATAGCGAACTCGGGAGTGTCGATTTCACTAACTACACGGTTCACATTCCGCCAACTCCGGATAACCAACCCATGGATCCGTCCATTTCTCAGAAGGTTGAGGAGCAGTACGTGTCAAGCTCGTTGTTTACAGGTGGTTTCAACAGCGTGACTCGGGCTCATCTTATGGACAAAGTGATAGACTCAGAGACTAACCATCCGCAGATGGCTGGTGCTAAAGGCTCGTCTTGTGCCATTCCTGGTTGTGATGTTAAGGTGATGACTGATGAGAGAGGACAAGATCTTCTTCCTTGTGAGTGTGATTTCAAAATCTGTAGGGATTGCTTTGTGGATGCTGTGAAAACGGGCGGCGGGGTTTGCCCCGGGTGTAAGGAGCCTTACAGGAACACGGATTTGGCTGATTTTTCTGATAACAACAAGGGGCAGCAGCAGCAACGGCCTATGCTTCCCCCACCATCCGGTGGCTCGAAAATGGAGAGAAGATTGTCATTGATGAAGTCGACTAAGTCTGCTTTGATGAGAAGTCAAACAGGGGATTTTGATCACAATAGGTGGTTATTTGAGACTAGTGGGACTTACGGTTATGGAAATGCTTTCTGGACAAAAGACGGGAATCTCGGGAATGACAAGGATGGGAATGGCCATGGTATGGGGCCGCAGGATCTGATGAGCAGACCGTGGAGACCACTTACTCGGAAACTTCAGATTCCTGCAGCTGTAATTAGTCCTTACAGGTGAAAATGTTTGTTCTTTTTCCAACATATCTCACCGTTTTGTTCAAACTTTTCGCTGACATATTTGATTTTCTCATTCAGGCTTTTGATATTTATCCGAATTGTTGTTCTTGCGCTGTTCTTGATGTGGAGAATTAAGCACAAGAACCAAGATGCAATATGGCTATGGGGAATGTCTGTGGTTTGTGAGCTTTGGTTCGCCTTTTCTTGGCTTCTTGATCAGCTTCCAAAGCTGTGCCCGATTAACCGAGCTACGGATCTCAATGTTCTTAAAGAAAAATTTGAAACGCCTACACCAAGCAACCCGACTGGGAAGTCTGATCTCCCAGGACTCGATATGTTTGTATCTACAGCAGATCCAGAGAAAGAACCTCCTCTTGTCACTTCAAACACCATTTTATCGATTCTCGCTGCTGACTACCCTGTCGAAAAGCTTGCTTGCTATGTTTCAGACGATGGAGCAGCACTTTTGACATTTGAAGCCATGGCTGAAGCAGCAAGTTTTGCAAACATATGGGTTCCTTTCTGTCGTAAACACACTATCGAGCCCAGGAATCCAGATTCATACTTTAGTCTGAAAAGAGATCCTTACAAGAACAAGGTTAAGCCTGATTTTGTTAAGGATCGAAGACGAGTGAAGCGTGAGTATGATGAGTTTAAGGTTAGAATCAACAGCTTGCCGGACTCGATCAGGCGGCGTTCTGATGCTTATCACGCAAGGGAAGAGATTAAGGCCATGAAGCTGCAGAGACAGAACACAGACGATGATATAGTAGAGCCAGTCAAGATTCCTAAAGCTACATGGATGGCTGATGGTACTCATTGGCCTGGAACTTGGATTAATTCGTCTCCTGATCATTCCCGTAGTGACCATGCTGGTATCATTCAGGTACATTTCGGTTCTGTTCAGTTATTTCATGTTTCTTTGGTTTGGAGCAATCTAGTTCATTCATAACTGAATTGGAACCGGAGTTTGGTTCGCTTGGATTTAGTTTGCCAAAAATTTTGGTTACCTTATGTTTAAGATATTTAGTTTGGTTCAGTTTCTATGCCATTTCTCTAAGATAAATGTGTTTCAAAATTTTGATAAACGCAGGTGATGTTGAAGCCGCCGAGTGATGAGCCATTACATGGAGTTTCTGAAGGGTTCTTAGATCTTACAGATGTTGACATTCGTCTTCCACTTCTTGTCTATGTTTCGCGTGAAAAGCGACCCGGTTATGATCATAACAAGAAAGCAGGAGCCATGAATGCGCTGGTTCGAGCTTCTGCAATTATGTCAAATGGTCCATTCATACTGAATCTTGACTGTGATCATTACATATACAACTCTCAAGCTTTGAGAGAAGGAATGTGTTTCATGATGGATCGAGGTGGTGACCGGCTTTGCTATGTTCAGTTCCCGCAACGATTTGAAGGTATCGACCCATCAGATCGGTATGCAAATCACAACACTGTCTTCTTTGATGTGAACATGAGAGCTCTTGATGGGTTGATGGGTCCGGTTTATGTTGGAACGGGTTGTCTCTTTAGAAGAATTGCCTTGTACGGATTCGACCCGCCTCGGGCTAAAGAACATCATCCTGGATTCTGTAGTTGTTGCTTCCCTCGCAAGAAGAAGAAAAGCCGTATCCCAGAAGAAAACCGTTCTTTGAGAATGGGTGGTGACTCAGATGATGATGAAGAGATGAATCTTTCTTTGGTTCCTAAGAAGTTCGGAAACTCGACTTTCCTTATTGATTCAATTCCGGTCGCTGAGTTCCAAGGTCGTCCTCTTGCGGATCACCCAGCTGTGCAAAATGGACGACCTCCCGGCGCTCTCACCATTCCACGGGAGCTTCTTGACGCATCGACAGTGGCAGAAGCCATAGCTGTCATCTCTTGTTGGTACGAGGATAAAACTGAGTGGGGATCTCGGATCGGTTGGATTTATGGATCAGTCACGGAAGATGTGGTCACGGGTTATAGAATGCACAACCGAGGGTGGAAATCGGTTTATTGCGTGACAAAAAGGGATGCTTTCCGTGGTACTGCTCCAATCAACTTGACAGATAGGCTGCACCAAGTTCTCCGATGGGCCACTGGCTCGGTCGAGATCTTCTTCTCAAGAAACAATGCTTTCCTTGCTAGCCCGAGAATGAAAATCCTCCAGAGAATCGCTTATCTGAACGTCGGAATCTACCCGTTCACGTCAATCTTCCTTATAGTCTACTGCTTCCTCCCCGCGCTCTCCCTCTTCTCAGGCCAATTCATAGTCCAAACACTCAATGTCACATTCCTCATCTACCTCTTAATCATCTCCATTACACTCTGCTTACTAGCTCTCCTCGAGATCAAATGGTCAGGAATCTCACTTGAGGAATGGTGGCGAAACGAACAGTTTTGGCTCATTGGAGGAACAAGCGCTCATTTAGCAGCGGTTATCCAAGGATTGCTCAAAGTGGTTGCTGGAATTGAAATCTCATTCACATTGACATCTAAATCAGGAGGAGACGATGTAGATGACGAATTTGCGGATCTATACATTGTGAAATGGACATCCCTGATGATACCACCTATCACAATCATGATGGTTAATCTAATAGCGATCGCAGTCGGGTTTAGCAGGACGATATATAGTGTGATTCCGCAGTGGAGTAAGTTGATTGGAGGAGTGTTCTTCAGTTTTTGGGTATTGGCTCATCTTTATCCATTCGCTAAAGGGCTAATGGGAAGAAGAGGAAGGACTCCGACCATTGTTTATGTTTGGTCTGGACTTGTTGCCATCACTATTTCTCTGCTTTGGGTTGCCATTAACCCACCTGCTGGTTCTACTCAAATCGGAGGATCTTTCACTTTCCCATGATTTATAGGTTTGGTTTCTCAGATTTCTTTGGTCCTTTATAAAGATCTTTCTTCTGTCCAAAGATGCGAGTGTCTTGCAAGAGGCCGGGTAGGTTTAAAAGCTGGACACAGAGATCGATTGGCCAAGAAACACAAAAGTATAGTTGAGCTATAAACACAGAGCAAATCAATGAACTTCTCTGATTGTCGTTTTTGTTTGTTTGTTGAAAAGGACATTTTTAATGTCTTTTTAAAATTTGTAATCTTTGATCTGTTCTCTGTTGATGGAATTATGATGTATTGTACGCTGCTACCGTTAAATGTTAATCTATATCTATGATTTTATTCATTTTCACAGATTGCGGGTATCAAACGGGTCGGGTTAATGGGTTAAATAATTATAAACGGACCCAATAGCTAAACCCGTAATTAGCCCAAAACCACATGTCCCGCCGAAACCCTACCAAAACCTTGGAGAAGTTTCTCTATGAGGTTTCTCTAATGGCAACAAATATTTCGGCTTCCAATTTCTTCTTCTCCAAGCCAATTTCTTCTACATAAATCAATTTTTCTTCAGGAAGCTTCGTTCCCAGGAACAATGGCTCAGAAATGTGCGATTGGTATAGTATCTGCCCTAGCAGCTTCAGCTTCTATAGCGCAATCCAAAGTCGCTGCTGCAGATGGTCCTTTCAATTTCTCTGGATTTTCTACTTCTTCGAATCCTCAGCAGGCTTCTCCTCTGCCTTTGCAGTCTCAGAAGTCACCGTCGACGGCTGGTGAAGATTCTTCTGCTGCTTCGCGAGCTCGGAATGATAATCCGAGAACGAGTTCCGGTGGTTTCGATCCCGAGGCACTGGAACGAGGAGCTAAGGCCTTGAAGGAGATTAACAAATCCTCTTACGCCAAAAAGGTCTTAAACCTTTTTTTTTTCTCTTTGTCTAGTTAGGACTTTAGTGATTTGGTCTTAAGCACTCTTTGTTGGATATCAAAAATGCTCTCTTTCTGTCTGTTCATCAGTTAGTAGTTTGGTTCACAGTTGGTGTGTGTTTGGTTTTGGTAGGTTTTTGAAAGTATCAAGCAGCAAGAAGAGACAAAGCAAACTGAGTTTGCAGCGAAGGCACAAGAGTTTAAAGCTATGCAAGCTCAAGCTGAAACTGTGAGATCATCTAATTTTAAGTTCATTATCTGATATTTTGATATTCTTGGATTATGGTGTTACAATTAATGGCTGGCTACCTTATAGAATTGAGTTAGCTACTGCGGCACAAAGATCTTACTTTTAGCTTAGTAAATTCGTAAATAGTGTCTTGTGACCAAACCTGCTTCCGCTACAGCCATCAGTGGTCCTATGAGACATATTCTCTGCATGATTTCATATTTGGCTTAGCTGGTTCTTGGCAGTAAACTTGTGTGCCTGACATTTTCCATTTTACAGGAGAGGCAAAAGGTAATATATGATGAACATAAAAAACTTTCTCAGCACCAAGCACAGACAAAATCTCAGATGGCTCGTTATGAAGACGACTTGGCAAGAAAGAGGATGCAGGCATGTGATTCTCAAAACAATTTTACTACACTGGGAAGTTTATTTTCTTCTTTCTAACAGCTTTTGTTTCATATATCAATTTACAGGCTGAGAATGAGTTCCATAGAGCAAGAAATCAAGAACTTGTGAAAATGCAAGAAGAATCAGCAATTAGGCAAGAACAAGCTCGTCGAGCTACTGAGGAACAGATCCAGGCCCAGAGACGACAAACTGAGAGGGAGAAGGCTGAAATTGAACGTGAGACCATCAGAGTCAAAGCTATAGCAGAAGCGGAAGGAAGAGCCCATGAAGCAAGGCTTGCTGAGGATGTGAACAGGAGAATGCTTGTTGATCGTGCAAATGCAGAAAGGGAAAAATGGGTTGCTGCCATTAACACTACATTCGACCATATTGGAGGTGTGAGATTTAATTTCATACTTGGTCTTTCTGTTGTCTAGATTTTTGTGGTCTTCAATCATCTTTTTTTGGCAGATTTATCTAGACATGGAAAATCCCTGTGTAGACCTTGATGCAAAATTAGATAAGACCCATTTCAAATTAAAGTCTTAATGCTTGGGTACCATGAACTAGTGTTTAGAATAGATGTGTGGCCTCATAATCTATACATTGCAGATTGCACCAATAAATGGGTTTTAGCAGGGGTTTGACTCTATACTCTTTTTTTTCTTCCTAGGTGGTTTGCGTGCAATTCTGACGGATCAAAATAAACTTATTGTTGCTGTTGGGGGTGTCACTGCTCTTGCAGCTGGAATCTACACAACGAGGTAAAGACTAGTATGTTGTCCGAATGTTGAGAAAATATTTTTCATAATCGGGAGTTCTTGTTGTTGAAAGGTTAAGGAAGTGTTTATGCTGTTGATTAACAAATTTCTCGTTTTATATTTTCTTGATTATGTTACCTGTAACTTGTCAGTCAGTTTTTCTAGAATACTGAAATGTAAACATAGCCGGTTGCTAAATATCTTGTTGCAGAGAAGGTGCAAAGGTTATCTGGAGCTATGTGGACAGAATATTAGGACAACCATCCTTAATCCGAGAATCATCAAGAGGCAAGTACCCTTGGTCTGGTTCGCTTTCTCGGGCCATTTCCACATTGCGGAGTAAGGAGTCAGCTTCCAAAAATGGAAAAGGGTTTGGTGATGTTATTTTGCATCCTTCCCTACAAAAGAGAATTGAGCAGCTAGCTAATGCAACCGCCAACACAAAATCCCACCAGGCTCCTTTCCGAAATATGCTTTTCTATGGTCCTCCAGGAACAGGGAAAACAATGGCTGCCAGAGAGCTGGCTCGTAAATCTGTATGTATTCTTTCCATAAATGTTTAAGATATTGTAAAAATAGTCATAGATGATTGGATCTAAAAGTTGAACGTGAGATTTTTGTTCTAGGTTGCTCATGGATTCAGGTTTTGTCCCTTCGTCTATTCTTATTTTACTAACGTTTGTAATTTGTATAGGGTTTGGATTATGCACTGATGACTGGAGGAGATGTTGCTCCCCTTGGATCTCAGGCTGTTACAAAGATTCACCAACTGTTTGACTGGGGCAAAAAGTCTAAGAGAGGTTTATTGCTCTTCATTGATGAAGCCGATGCATTTTTGTGCGAGTAAGTGTTATCACACATATCATATTACAGACTGATAATTTCGACACTTGGTTTATGTTTTTGATGTGTTCATCGGAATTTAATAGGAGAAACAAAACATACATGAGTGAAGCCCAAAGGAGTGCACTTAATGCTCTTCTCTTCCGCACAGGGGATCAGTCCAAAGACATAGTCTTAGCACTTGCCACAAACCGACCTGGTGACCTAGACTCAGCCGTGGCAGACCGTGTGGATGAGGTTCTCGAATTCCCCTTACCCGGAGAAGAAGAGCGATTCAAGCTTCTAAACCTTTACCTAGAGAAATACATAGCTGAGGCTGGTCCAAGAAAACCGGGTCTGTTCCATCGCCTGTTCAAGAAAGAACAGCAGAAGATCGAGATAAAGGGTATTACTGAAGAGCTCTTAAAGGAAGCGGCTGGAAAGACGGAAGGATTCTCAGGTAGAGAGATTGCTAAACTGATGGCGAGTGTTCAAGCGGCGGTTTATGGAAGTGAAGACTGTGTGTTGGACTCTACGCTTTTCAGAGAGGTTGTTGATTACAAAGCTGCAGAGCATCAACAGAGAAGAAAATTGGCTGGAGCAGATTCAAAATAGAGATATACAACAAAGTTAATCATGTCATCTGCACACTTTTGCTCGGAAATCTCTGATGTTGTTTCGGAGATTTAGGAAAGAGATTTGATTCCTATTGTTTCTCCTTTTTTTTTGGTTTAGGAGATTTTGTACTTGTCCACCCATGAGTAAAAGACGAAAAGAAATAATGTAGTTCTACTCATCCTCTTTTTCTTTACCATTATGCCCTTCAAACATCAGTTAAAAACTAAAAGAAAATATTACTCTGGAGTATTTTATCTTTTCGGTAAGAATCTGTAAATTATACACAGCTTTGGGGGCCTTCCGATAAATTTAAATTAAATAATGTAAATCGCTTACCGATCCCCATAATTAAAACTTAAAATCAAGACCACTTAGAATTGGTGTGAAAATTAATCAAACGAAAATCAATTAAAAGAGGGGAAAAAACCTCAATTATTTGTATCACGCTAAATATTGAAATTTCATACGATTTTGGAATCAGAAAGGCCATTACTGAGGCTTGGAAACAGAGACTTGATTACTTGACACAGGTAATATCAAACCCCAAGTCTTCTTTTTTTTGAGCTCGGTGGCATGAAAAAGAAAGTGATAACAGATATTGGATGTTACAACCTGACGAATGAGGAAGTGATATCAAACAAAACCACACTTACCCGACTTTGATAGAATCCTTTTATTAGCTATGATAGCTGACGATGTTGAAAGCGATACACAAACATGAAAATGGAATAGAAAGGGAAGAGACCATATGAGGTTTCACTTTCAGAATTTGCCTTAGTGATGATGATGATCTTGAACATAACGAAGGCCACAGTACTTGCAAATAGCAGGTTCGTTTAGGTCGAGGCAAATGAACTCAATTGGATGACCAAGGGCCGGATTGGTGTCTGCAAGTTATATAAAAGCCAATTTACAGATAAATTTTCTGTTTTGCGCATTTATATTGTATCAATTAAGATATGTATCTACTAAATCAATTATACAAACCTCCTTCGCAAGCAGCAATCCTTCCATCAACTTTGATAGGTGGAACCTCATTGATCAGTTCCATTGGTGACTTTTTGCTTCTATCCTGTAGAGATTATTCCCTTAACCACGTTACGCAAAACTACCAGAAAAGTGAAAAACAAATTTGAGAATTAACCAGAAACAAGGAATGGATATATAATAAATCTAGGTTCGAAAAATATCACTATATGAAATCATTAGTTTTTGATGAAAGCAGAGCTGCTCCTTTAACTAGGACATGTAATGAACCATCTCTTCATAACAACCCCCAAGAAACCCTTATAACACACAATTTTCTCGAGCATTGATATTTGATAACAAGGTCAAGTTGATCTGGTACCAAAGGGTAGTGACAGCAATAAAGGAGAAAGCTCAAACCAAACTACTGATTAGACTAACAAACTTAAAGTTAATAGTAACACAAGAAACGTTATTTTCAACCTCCCCAAATTCGTCAGTTAAAGGACTAACTTCAAGACCGTAGCTATCAAGGTTATGGTGGAAATGCCATATATTCGAGGAATTTTGTTCACTTATTACTAAACTCGGAAGATACATAATAAAATAGAGATAAGCATATCACACCCCAAATTAAAGCACACATTCAACCTAACATCCTTAGAATAAGCAAATCACAGATAGCAAATGGAAGCATGAGAACAGTTTCTTCTCATATTAAAGCTACCTCAATTTTTTCTACTCCCACTATGCTCTCAAGCCCTTTGGCTAATTTACTGTTCAGCACTGGATTATAGTTAAAGATGGATTTAAATGAATTTCTCGAAGATTTAGTTTTCATCCCCTCAACAACAAATTCGAAGAAAAAGCAGAAATAAATGTGAAAAATAAACCTAATGTCTTAGAAAATTCAAACAACTTCATAAATTTCGGAATTGGACATTTCTGTGTGGTTTCAAAATCCAGTTCGTACCATGAACACATACAGTTTCAGCACAAGGAAATCGACAATTAAACGGGACTAGCAAAACGTAAACATTCCAAATCAAATGATCTCTAAACCCTAGAGGATATCACCGATAATAATATCCCCGACTGAACCAGATCGTTCAGGAAAGGAAAAATTGTAAATCTCAGATAGATTTAATCGGATCATCAAGTACCTGCATCCATTTGGCGGTGTGATTGCCCACGAGATCTTCTGTTGGAATGCCAAGTTGGGTGCTGGCTACACTAAAGTTCCTCCTCGAAGATGGAATAATCTGCGATCGGATTAGGGCTTTCAGGAGATTTGACGCCATTGCTATTACACCCAAAGAATCAGAGGTACGGGACTATCTAGCGAGAGAGAACCAGCAACAACGCATTTATATGGGCTTTAATTATCAGATAAAGACCCAATTATTTTTGGCATATGAAGGCCCATTTAAACCAAGACCCATTGTCTTTGTTGTCCTTTGACTAATATAAAGGCCCATGTAAAATAGCGAAATGATTATTTGGTTAATTACCAATCAAAGAGTAATAATAATAATAAAAAAAAAAAATCCAAAAGGTACTCGTAATTACGCCGTCGAACACGGACGTGAAGTGTAACACAACTAAACAACTTGTAAAATAACTCCTAACTCCTGCTTGTCCAACTTAAAAACAAACCTCAACGTCTGATTCATTCACGAGCAACCGCAATCAGTTGCTTTCCAACGTTTTTACCATGGAAGAGTCCAATCAAAGCAGAAGGTCCATTCTCGAATCCTTCAACTACATCCTCAACATAAGTTATCTTCCCTTCTCTTATATACTGAAGCACAAAATCCTGAAACTTGTAGTATTTGTCGAAGAAATCAGAGACCACAAACCCTTGAATCCGAATCCGCTTGTAGATGACGCTCGCTAGGTTGTGCACGCCTTCTTGCTCCTCCAGATTGTACTGTGAAATCATTCCGCATACTGCAATACGCCCTTTTAGCTTCATGTTTAGGAGCACTGCGTCTAGCATTTTGCCTCCTACGTTCTCAAAATATATGTCTATTCCTTCCGGAAAACACCTGGTGAGGAAAATGTCTCATAGATTTTTGAGCCAACGTCTCTGTTTCATGAAGCAAATAGATATCGATTAGAATTTTGAAGTCTTTAGTTACCTCTTCAGGGCAGCATTGAGGCCTTGCTCGTCTTTGTAATTGAAAGCTTCATCGAACCCGAACTTGTTCTTGAGAAGATCGACCTAGCAAAGCTCATCAAAGAAAACATTCACTCTCTTGATAGAAAGACAAGACATAAACCAAAGAATCGAAGTTTATCGTGTGATAAGATAATGGATCAATGATTCGAATTCTGAGTACAGTCTGGTAACCTTTTTCTTACTACCAGCACTTCCAACCACATAACAGCCCATGATCTTTGCAAATTGTCCCACAAGCTGACCAACTGCACCAGATGCAGCTGACACGAAGACAGTCTCTCCTTTTTTAGGAGAACAGATTTCATAAAACCCAGCATAGGCAGTCAAACCAGGCATACCTGTCAGAAACAGACGAATTCTTCTTTGAATACTATTGAGACTTGTAGAGTTTTGTTTAGATTTGGTAGCGACTGAAGCAACTATTCTCCATGATTGGGAGCTTATGTAAATGAAGAATCCATTATAATTCATTGTATCAAGCACATATAATCATAGAGAGAAACACATCAACCATTGTATAGTCAGCTTTCTCACTATCAAGTTCACATTTTTCTCAGAATTTTCCAAAAGAATTAAATACATGACCAAAAGGGAAGCCGAGAGATAACATACCAAGAAGTCCAATGTAGTAGGATAATGGAACATCGGTGTGTTGGATCTTGTAATGTGAAACCGTTGGATCTATAACACTGTACTCTTCCCATCCAACAACACCCCAAAGTAAGTCTCCCTTTGAGTAATCTGGGTTCCCAGAATCTATCACTTTAGACACTGAAAACCCAATAATTGGCTGCAAACAACACAATGAAAGCTTTAGCACCAGAGACAGAGACTAACAAATCATCCCAAAAGAACAATCTCTTCTACTAGAGGTCAAATTTCTTACAATATTCATAAGAAACATTGCAATAGGCACAAAATTGAATAAGATTTCAGAGTAAGTGAAATGCTCTAAAATGTACACAAACCAGACCAGAACATTTACCCGATTCAAACTACATCAGTGCATATGTCTCCATATTCTGTCTCAGCGGGAATAGTGAGACCATAAAATTGTTTTAAGGAATTCTAAGAGACATGGCACTAGTCGTAGCATAGAATAATGTTTCTGAATCTTAAAATAGTTTTTTTTTTCAAATCCGAAAACGTGGGTTACAAGAAGCTTTAAACGTAACAAAAATCAGAATCGAATTGCACCCATCTTTTCCAAAGAACAAATCTACGAAATGCGTAAACTATAAACGTCGTTTGTAATGTAATGTACCTCGCCGGGTTTGAAAGATTGAGCGAGCGCAGCAGTGTCGGGATCAGGCTTACCCATGCGAATGCGCATGTAAGGATCGCAAGACAAGTAAAGATTCTTCACCAGAACCGACTTAGATCCCGCCGGAATCTTTAAATCGATGGTGGTATCTTTGAAGATGAGGTCTGATTCATTGGGGTAACCGGTGACGTAATCTCGGAGTATCACCTGCTTGTTGTTCGCCGTTGCGTCGCCTGAGATTGCCATTTCTCTGATTTTTTTTTTTTATCACAACAGATGATTTTGTGGTTCTTCCTGAGTCAGTGACGTCACAATGCTTCATCTTTTTTGCCAACAACGTCACAATGTTCCATACTTCATACTTGGGCAGAATATTGAATCTCATTATTTTCGTATAATCACATTATCTTTTTTTCATCAGCTACATTTCCTTTCATATGTCATTATTTTGGTTAAAAAACAAAATTTACATCTCAGTATTTTGGTAAATATCATAAAAAATTATATAGTTGTGTAATCGAATCGTAACTTCGTAAGCTAAAAGGTATTATGATAGTTCCAAACAATTAAATTAAATCAAATGTAGCTTATGTGGAAAAAACATAACGAACAAAAAATATGGATTAGTTCGCACCAGATATTTAAGACGTCCGTATTTACTCGAATTTCATTTCCTTGACCATTTAGGTCAATATAAAACTAACCAGTACATAATTCATTATATTTAATAATTTGGCAACTTAAGTACAAACCTATGTTTTGATTCAATTATCTTCTACTTATGTATTTGAAACATCTAAGACCGATAAATCATAGTTGATTGGGGACATTATTTATTATTTGTTTTATCAATAAATATTCATTTTATTGGATTTGACAATGATACAAATCACTAGGCTATATTTTACAACGAACGTAAAATATAAACTTTCGAATTTGAATGGGTAAGTTTTTCTTACAACAAATTAAGAAAAAAAAAATCGAATTTAAATAGTTGACAAACGCACAAAATCTTTACCGCAAGCTGCACATTTTGTTCAAACAGTGAAATGATATGGTATATGACGATGCCACCAGCGGTGTTGCTGTGTTTGCCATTTAGAGCCTCAAAGCAATGAAGAAGCAGAGATAAATGGAGTTAAGATGAGAAATCTTTTAGAGACATTTAGCTTCGATTTCTTCAAGAGTGAGACCCTTTGTCTCAGGCACAATGAAGTATATGAAGAAGAGAGACAGTACACATATCACTCCAAATCCACAGAACAATACTCCAGCTCCTAACATCTCCTGCAACATAAATCAGGTGAGCTAATTCAAATCACAAAAGTTCCAATAATCTCAGAAATAACAAGAAGAAGATGAAGAACTAAAAACAAAAGGCTCTCTTGCGTTAGTCTCCTAGTGCATGATCATTGTAATTAGCCTAGGGATGCGGGTAGGAGATTGTAGCTCAGATTTTTCAGTCAGTTAGCCGAGAGAGGTAATGAGGAATCTCTTGCTTCTGGAATCTTTATTATTTTACCTTTAGAGGTGAGAAAGCGAAAGTCACAAGCGCGTTTGAGCCGAAATTCACAAGCACTGCTATACTGATTCCTCGACCTCTTAATTTTAAGGGAAATATCTCTGAAATCATCAACCAACCAATAGGGCCAAAAGATATCTGCAAGATTGGTGGCAAATCTTATAAGATCATAAAAACAAAAATTAAGAAAATATCAACTCGCATATGACGCGTCCACGATGAAACTTTGATCAGAAAAATCTGTAAGAAAATTTAACCTGGTAACAGCCCACATACAGTAGCAATGCAGCTACAGCTACAGCTGGTACAGTACTATAAAAGATGTAGTAGGACCCTAGGAGGAATAATGAAATCACCTGTTACAGATTGGAAATAACAAGAGACTAAATTTCCAAATTATATAATTGAAAAAAACAGTGAATATACGGAACTCGTTAAAAAGAAAAAGTGAAAATATTGAAGAAGTTAGAGGACAGACCATGCCACTAACACCACCAAGAAGTAAAGGTCTCCTTCCAAGTCTGTCAATAACGATAACAGCAACTCCTGTCATAACCAACTGCAACAGTAAAGGACTACGTCAAGTCTTTGAAAGGAAAAATACAAAAGCAGAAAGATTTGTACTTACTACTTCTAACATTTGTATTAGAAATACTACAAACCGTATCAAGCCTCCAACATTTCATAGGAAAACAAAATCTGACATGTCAAACCAGATGGAAGAAAATGAATACCTTCAATAGACCGAGCAGAATTGAGATCCGAGTTGCATCCGCTGCAGCTGAAAAGCCGGCAGTCTAACAGGTAGTGTTGGTAGTAAAAAGAAATAAGTTAGATTTTCTCACGAGTTTCCTCCTACTGCAACAAAATCCAACTTTTAGAAACAAAAACAAAACCTGTAGTATTGATGGAGCATAATAAAGTACACTTGGTTGCCCGGTTATCTGCGATTTTGAAAAAGTAAAAGTTTATTTAGTAGCTGATCTCTTTCGTAAAGAACATTCGATGAATTGACTGCACCAACCTGTTGTAACAAGACTAAACCTCCTGCAATAGTGAGAGCTTTTAAGCACTTGCCTTGAAATATTTCTCGAAATGTAGCCTCTTTATCCTCACACACAAAGGAAAGTTCAGCCAAGATCTCGTTTATTTGTTCAACTGCTGAGTCAACTACGACAGGCCCTCTAAGTCGGCGCAGAGACCTAATTGCAGCCTGTTGAAGATTCTCCACATTTCCTTTTCGCTGGAGAGCGCGTAATAAAAGCCACCTAGGAGATGCCGGTAACCAACACATTCCAATTCCCATAATAACAGGCACAGGGATGATTGTTGCGTACATGTAACGCCAACCAGAAATAACCGTAACCCAAAGGCTACCGATTCCATAACCTCCCTTCATAAAATTATATGTGTCAGTTTAACTGGGAGGAAAAAAAGGTTTCAAAACTGAGTAAAGCAATAAGATTCAAAAATCCTCAGAGTTTCGAGAACTTACAACCATTCCAAGGACAGTTGAGAATTCCTTAAGCGATATCATCCGTCCACGTATCTGACTTGGTGCAGTCTCCGCAATGTACATTGGAGCCGCGTGCATTGTCTAAATGTCAGGGAACATATCAACTTTTAGTTAAAAAGAATGCTAAAGACTACCCCTAGCTGCAAGGATTCACACTCAGTAAAACAAACATCTTAATGTGGTAAACTAGAATTATAAATCGTGGATCTCAACCTAGTGAAACGAAATGAGACAGGACAAGAAAAATAGGAAGAATTCTATCCCAGACTGTCTCTATATATGTGCATACCTCTGTCCGAAATTCCACCAATCAATGAATTGAAGAAGTGGCTATCGAAAGAATGCATAAACTGCCAGTTGGTTTATGTGTGGTTGTATGTGAATGCATTTGGTAACACATGCTCAGTAATAGAGGGAAGCAAATTTCTACCGATCAGCTATATTGTGGAAAGGTTCACTTTGATTGCTTACTTAGTCCAATGCATGATCCACACAGGCACATACAAGTTTTAGCATGCAAACACTAAAGATGCATGATCTATCTTACCAATCCAATCCCGATGCCATACACAACCCGTCCAATTATCAGAACGGAAAAGACAGGTGCTATTGTAGTCACAATGGCTCCAACAAGATATAAGAATGCAGCCAAAATTAGCTCCTTTCTTCTTCCTTGAAAAATTCAATTCAATTCAATTCAACAATTCAATTTTATTTTTTCAAATGGAGACGCTGTTACATACCCAGATGAAGGAAGTTAAGAAAAACCAACCTATAGTGTCGGCAACACTAAATGCAACAATGGAGCCAATTAAAGCACCATACAGTGAGCCACTAGTCTGCACAAAATTTTAAAATATTTTAACCAAATTTCCTTCCCTTCCACAAGAAAGACCACAGCTCCACTAGAAGGAAACGAAAAAAAAAAATGCAGTAATTAACATGTAAAATAACAAAGAAATGTGGATTATACTCACAAGTATACCAACATCCACTGAAGACAAGTTGTACCATGAAATGCCGCTCAGCGTAGGCGACTGTAAAGAAGGCAAAAGCAGAGTAATTAACAGAATTTCAAAATGGCTTGGATAATCACACAAATATACATGGATAACAATTATGCAGGAAAAATTCAAGAGAACAAAACGACACTAGAAATACAGGTGTCAACTATGAAATAACGTTATATAACAGGGATATCTTAGTTAAAGAGACAAGAAAGCTAGAAAAGTGGAGCTTGAGTACCTAAGCACAGTTTAAGACAACGTTAAACCATTACCTTAATAGAAATGGTAGCACAAGAAGTTGCACCAATTTCATAACCAAAAAGTAGAGTTCCAAGAGCTGGAAATAAAAACCTGAAATAAATGACTTGTTAGCATATGCTTTTAGGAAAACATGTATAATGTGCATAGACAACAGATTCTCACTTGCTTTTAGTTGGCAATAAATAAATAACAACTGAGGGACCAGAGTGTAATTAATATAAGGTGTTGGTAACTAACAAACAAAGAAAATCTCACGGGGGAATGGCTGCAAGAACAGAGTAGTTTTCTGGGCTGTGGTTCTCCTTAATCAGAGGTTCCTTTTCAGCATTAATCCCATCTGAAGAAGAATCACCTACCTACAGTTTATATTTTGTTTCAGATATAATCATCTAATAGGTAGCTTAGTGACTTGATCATTACATTAAAATATCAAACTCTTTAAGCTAAGATCCACATATTACAGAGAGATCAAAATTAATTTCCCAATTTAAAAAAAAAAAGCCAAAATAAAGTCAAACCCTAACATACACATTACATTCAAAACTGTTTAAAGACTTTAAACCGATCGGGAGAAGAATCAAACAAGAAAAACTCAGTACCATTTATTCTTGGAGACCTAAACTGAACGAAGAAATAAGGAAATCATCAAAAGACGATGATGTGTATAGAACAAATGCGAAACCTGTTCAACGGAATAGATCGTTTGCTTCTCAGCATCAAACCCCATGGCGACGTAAGCTTGATATGGATCCCGATGCTCGTGAATGTGGTTTGTTCCCAGATAAAGATCTAGTTATGGGCTTGTACAAATAACTTTCTCTGATTTGAGCTCAACGAGCTTCAATTCTCAGAGGATAGAAGAAATGTGAGGAAGGGAAACGTCATAATGAAACAAACAAGCTTTAAATAGTCCTCATCTTAATTTCAAAATTAGGATACTCTTTTTCAATTTTAAAAAACAAATACATTTATTTTACCGGTTTTGGTCCGAATTATGTATTTTTAGTAGTGCTTAGCATGATAAGTATAGTGATCTATTTCTGATTAATCAAATCCCAATTTTGATTATTTTTTTTTCTTGTTTAGAAAATTTAGAGATAAAATTGGCGACAAAGTTGACCCAAATACGACAAAATAAAAATTATAAAGAAGAAGAAGAAGAAGAAACAAATCAACTTAGCTAGATGATTCTGATTTTATTTTAAATTCAATTCCCAATTAAACATGTTTCCTTGCTGGCAATAATCCTTTTTTTTAGTTAAGCCAGCAATGCGGACCATCCATCTTGGGAAAAATATCTCATATATTTTCATGCAAGATATTTTTATCGGTTTTGGTATGGTCCTTTTATGGAGTTTAAACTTTGCCATTGAAAGGACAAAAATAGGTTTGACAAAAAAAAAAAAAACCCTTCTTAGTCTTTGCAAATGTACCTCTAAATTTTTGTCGACGAAGCTATTTGATTAAAATATTTTTCATAATAATTATATGTACTTATCTACTTTCCTCTCCAGAAATAAATATTTAGAAACAGTACTGGTGAGGAAATTATTAAACAGCGTCAATTGCAGTACCAGTTCCAAAACCCAACTGTTCAGCTTTAGATCCAAAACAGCTTTTATTAAAAACATTCAAAAACAAAAACAACAGATCACTCAGAGAAATTCCCACCGAGCATAAACCAAATAGCATCTTCTTACTGAGACTTGGCGGGTACCCATGATTGATACCGAGTCCAGTTCTTTTGCCCCGGGTTCAAGGTATGTCCCTTCGAATGGTAAATGTATGCATCACCTTCTCCAGAGAAGTTCTCTTTATGCTCAATCCCATACCTTTTTGGTTTCAAACTCAAGAGCTTTTAACAAGAAGACATTCATATTTACTTTTAGGTTCTGAGGCAATTAATATAAATAATACCAATTTAAAAGAGATAGCGAATAAGTAATGGGTTTTGGTTTGACCTCATCTCCAGTGTGATCAGTGATGAAATGAAGCCACCCGTGCCATTCTGCTGGTACTTGAGATGCATTGTAACGATCCTTTGACGCATACTCTACCCATCTGTGCCTACCTGTTGTTAACAAAGTGATTGCATGTTTCAATGTAAAAGCCTATTGATAACATTCCATAGTGATACATGTATTGTTTCACCACTATATCTTTAACAGATAAATAGATCCTTTAAGAAAGAAATAGAGAACATATTTCTAAAAAACTATCACATAGATTGGATTTAGTTTTGCTTCAGTTACAACTTGGGCATTTACTGAACAGGGCTATACAGATCTCTGGGTGAAGTATGTAAACGGCTCATTTCTCTCTTACTCTGATTTAATCTGAGTCATCTAATCATGCAATGAGCTGACACATAACAAATGCTGAAAGGTTATGACTTCTTCCATGACTACACCAAATGCTTGAAGTGAATTCTATAAGCAGTATTACCAAAATAGATAGTAACTGATATCATGAATTTTAATTCTGGCAGAAGCATGACTGTAAATTGAAAACACTTATTGAAAAGAACCACATACCGTATTGAGTATCACCCAGTTTCTGGTAGTATTTGTTACCGAACTTGTCGACACCAACAAGTGTTGCTCCTATGTTGTGTATTTTAGTTTGCCTTAATCAAATAAAGACATAAAACCATATTAATCAGAAACTGTGACTCAACAGCAAGCTAAAATACAAAGAATGGGAAAACTATAATATTCAAGTATACTATACGATCCACTAATAGTCAGAATCAGCAGCCGGGAAGAAGATGAATATCCTGATGAAAAGCGAGAACAAAATTTGTATATAATCATAATTCTCCATAATGGCAGAACAATATTCTGAATTTACAAATCAAATGACACAATTCTGAAATATCTTGCAAAAATCTCACATTTATATTATATACACACATACAATCTATATATACGTCACGGTTTTAAAAGTCTCTAGGTTATATATGTCTACCAAGCATAAAGAAATGATCTGTGGGAAAGTTCCATTTAAATCATATACGTAATCGCTAGAGAAATGAAACACTACGCATTTAAATATCAAAGATAGATACTTACAAGAGGTTCCCATCTGGTAGGCATCTCCTGTAATGAGAGAAGGAAAAAAGTAGAAAGAAGCAATTAGGTTACAATCTTAAACTTATGAGCAACCATAAACATTTGAACCAATTTCAAGTATCAGCATCATCGAGTAATTGATGTTCACCAAACAGTGTGTTAATTTTCATTTGTCATAAAGAAAAAATCAACTCAGCTATATAACTCAATAAGCAGATAAGCGGAGACAAGAACGCAAGTTCAGGTAGAATCTTCAGAGCAAACGTAAGCATATATTAAATCACCGGAAAATTTTTCGAATTCCTAGGTTTAACGGGATCTAACAAATCAAATCCAGGGATATCCCAGAAGAAATTAGACAGGGAAGAGGGGAAGAGGAGAAGAGAGTCGATAAGAGAGATGAAGAACTAACAGGAAGCCTTCTTCTCGGATCATCCTGACGAAACCGCCGAGACCTTTCTCCCGAATTGCCTCCAACGCACTCTTAGCCACCGTCAAAGCCATCGTCTTCAGCTATCTCTCTCTGAATCAGTATTCGATTCCCATGTCCAAATAACAAACAACACATTTGATGTCGTGAGACGTTTCTCAAAACGTACCGTTTTAATATTTGTTACGCTTTACATGATTCGCCTACATCGACGTTTCATGTGCCACACCACTCACTCGATATGGGCCTATGGGCCTATGGGCCTATGGGCCTATGGGCCTATGGGCTAAACAAAAGTGGAAACTCAAGGTACTATACCTCCTTTTTGTCATTTTGTATGGCGGATTAAGAACAAATAGAGATTCATCAATAAAAACAGCACACTGTACATATGATTTACCAAAAAAAATTGTTCTCCTGTTAGTTCTTCTATTTTCACAGATTTTCGAAACTGACTTTTAGCACATGATTAAAAGTAATCAAATGATTCCATCTTAATAAATTTCAAATTTCAGGGAAAATGCTATTGATGCAAAATTTTAAAATAATGATAAATAACTGATAATAATAGTATAATATAAATACAAAATTTTATTTCATATAAAATCTACTAATGAGTTGTACAGAAAGAAATTAAATAATTGATTGAACAAGCCTTTTAAAAAAGTAAATTTAATTATATTAGTTAGTTTCATTTCATATGAATGCACTCCATTATAAACTATAAGTAAATCTTTGAATGGCGTTTTACAATTCAACCCCTAAGGCCTTAGTCGGTCAACGAAAAAAAAGAAGAAAACAAAATTAGAAGTCAGTCCTTTTTCTCTGCGTCCCTGCGTCAAT
This sequence comes from Nasturtium officinale, assembly GCA_963854855.1. NCBI lineage: Eukaryota > Viridiplantae > Streptophyta > Magnoliopsida > Brassicales > Brassicaceae > Nasturtium > Nasturtium officinale. The sequence goes on along the minus strand of OY978508.1, from coordinate 11,906,762 downwards.
CTTAAGCTGGTCTTTGAAAAACCTCAGCCCAATATATTTAAACTGCTTCTCTTCCCTACCGCTCTACGAAAACTCTCTCCAAATTTGCTTCCCTCCATTGATTCACTCTCTTATTTTTTTTTTGAGTCTTCTGATAATTTTCGCATCTTCTCCGCCATGGCTGCTGAGAAGTTAAGGGACTTGAGTCAGCCGATTGACGTTGTTTTACTCGATGCCACTGTTGAGGCCTTTTACGCTACCGTATCTAAGGAAGAAGTAAGTCCATTGTTTATACTTTCTCCGAATATTTCAACGACGAACGAGTATAACCACCATTGTCCTGTTTTCTTATCACTGTTGTTAATGCGTCTTCTCGTCGCTTTTATTCGATTTGGGCGTTAGCCTTTTCCTCTAGAGGGATGCCGAGGGTTTTCTATTTCCGATACGAATTGGATGCTAGGGTTTTGTATTTCCGATAACGATGCTTTTGAATTTGCGCATCTTCTCCGTTTTTGATGTTCATCTAAGCCTTTAATAACGATGTATTATGTTAGTAATCCAATTTTTTTTTTTTTTTGGCATATGTGATGTGCTTTCCCTTGCAGCGAGCTTCTGCGGATAATATATTGCGGGATTTGAAAGCTAATCCTGATACTTGGCTTCAAGTGGTTCGCATTCTACAGAACACTAGGAGTACGCATACAAAATATTTTGCTCTTCAGGTAGGTTTCAGTGTGTGTTTTCTCTTAATTCTCCTTTTGTCTTCTCTTTATTTAGCTTCTTATATATTATGCCCTACTTTCATTCCAAAGAAGAGATGTAAGGCAGATATCATCGGCATTCTACTTGCTTGTATTCTATTGTTTAATATACTTGCACTACGACTAAAGAAAGGGTTAATTTCAGGTGCTTGAAGGTGTTATTAAATATAGATGGAATGCATTACCCGTTGAACAACGTGATGGAATGAAAAATTACATCTCCGAAGTCATTGTGCAGGTATATATATATATATATTTGAGAGGCAGTATGTTTTTTTTTTTTTTGGTTAATGGTAATTTAGTAGCTGAATTGTTTTGATAATGAATTTACTGTCTAGCTCTCAAGGGATGAAACATCTTTCAGATTGGAAAGGCTTTATGTCAACAAATTAAATATCATCCTGGTTCAGGTATCTTCGGGGTTTCATGCTAACAATAGAGATGTTTGCTTATTTGTATTGTGTCCTTATTGTATGCTCATTCTCTATTTACTTGTGATGTTTTATCTGGTAAAGATTTTCTGAATCCAACTTCGCCTGAAACTTTTGTTCCTGCCAATTCATTATAAATGTTTGTTTAGCCTTTGTGAATAACATATGATGTGATGCGTGAACAGATTGTGAAACATGAGTGGCCGGCAAAGTGGAGAAGCTTTATTCCTGATCTAGTTAAAGCTGCGAAAACTAGTGAAACTATCTGTGAGAATTGCATGGCTATTTTGAAAGTAAGTATTATCTAAGTGACTTTGCATTAATTAAGTCAATGTTGTACTTAAACAACATTTTTTCTTTTCTTTTCTTTAGCTCCTAAGTGAAGAGGTCTTTGATTTCTCAAGAGGAGAAATGACTCAGCAAAAGATAAAAGAGCTGAAAGAGTCTCTAAACAGGCAAGTTTACTTTACTAGAATAAAGTAGAATCAAGAACGAACTATGTTCAAATATCTGTCCCTAATTTGTAACTGATATTTTTTTCATACTTTACTGATTTACTCTGCTTTCTTATCTGCAGCGAGTTTCAACTCATTCACGAGTTATGCCTATATGTTCTCTCAGCTTCCCAAAGACAAGAGCTTATACGTGCAACACTCTCTGCATTGCATGCCTATCTTTCTTGGATTCCGTTGGGCTATATATTTGAGTCCCATTTGGTAATATATTTGGAATAAGTTGAAAGAAAGAGGTTAACATTTCTCACAATTACAAAAACCTCATTAGTGATCTGGTTATTTGCAGCTGGAGACCCTACTTAAATTCTTCCCTGTTCCAGCATATAGGAATCTCACGCTTCAGTGTCTAACAGAGGTATGGCAGTTTATAGTTGGGATTTTCCTGCTGTCAATATTTTACTTTCATAATTTAATGACTTGTGTTTTCTGGCAGGTTGCAGCTCTTAATTTTGGGGACTTTTACAATGTGCAATATATCAAGATGTACAGCATTTTCATGAATCGGTTGCAGGTAGTGCTGTTTTCTTTGTTTTGTTGCTTGTTTTCATGGCTTTGTTCATTAATGTTCCTACTATAGTCTCACTTTTAGTTAGTTGATGTACTTCTTGTGGCCGTTTACTGGTTCTGTACTATATCTTGATTGACTTTCATGTTACTTTGGCTTCTTGATTGATCCCGTACTTGCTCTTATATCTGCAGGCAATGCTCCCTTTAAATTTAAATATACCTGAGGCATATTCAAATGGAAGTAGTGAAGAACAGGCAAGTTTTTTTCTGTGCAGTAGGTTCTAGCCATCCATTTTTACTGTAACATTTTGAGATAATGACTATATATCTTCTTTACGTCTAGGCTTTTATCCAGAATTTGGCACTGTTTTTCACTTCGTTTTTCAAGGTAATTCTCTGTCTTTTTTAGTAAGATATTTCAGGTTCTTTTTTCTGGAATTTTTGGCTATAGATGTGTAACTGACGGTTGATGGTTTGCATTCGTTTTGCTAGTCTTTCTCTCATATACGTATGCACTTCAAACATAATAATGTGCTCTTTCGTTTTGCAGTTACATATAAAAATCCTAGAATCTGGACCTGAAAATATTTCTTTATTACTTGCGGGTCTGGGATATCTAATTAGCATATCGTATGTTGATGACACTGAAGTATTCAAGGTATGTGAATTACAATTGTTAATACTTTTTCTGTTGATACAGTTTGAGGTTTATTTTTTATTTTTATAAATTACCGTAATCGTCTCATGTTGACAGCTTTTGCTTGCTTACGAGTGAACAGGTTTGTTTGGACTATTGGAATTCATTAGTCTTGGAATTGTTTGGGTTGCAACATCATACCGGTCACCCTGGGCTAACTCCAAGTCTGTTTGGATTGCAAGTATGATGAATTCTTTATAAAAATGGAAATCAGGATTATATATTGTATTGGTTGAACTTTGCTTTGATGTGTTTACTTATCTTGGGTCTGGATTTGCATATTGTTAGATGACTTTCCTTCCTTGTACGGTTGATGGTGTTAAACCTGAAGTCACAGATCGGCATAAACTGTATTCAGATCCAATGTCAAAATTAAGGGGACTCATGATTAGTCGCATGGCTAAGCCTGAAGAAGTGTTAATTGTTGAGGACGAAAATGGGAACATTGTCCGGGAAACTTTGAAGGATAATGATGTTCTTGTCCAGTATAAGGTAAGAATTGTACACATGGCCTATCTTGAGTCTATACAGCATTGATTTGTACATTGTTATGAAACTAAGTATTTTTATAAATTTGTGGTATAAATTATTAAGATAATTTACTATTATTATGAAATATAATTATTGATATTTAATAAACTATTTATGATTATATAGTATTCATATCTCATATTTTCCACCGTTGCAGATAATGCGGGAGACATTAATCTACCTCTCACACCTTGATCATGAAGATACCGAAAAACAGGTACATATTTTGAGGGAAGTCAGAATGTCCTTATTCTCTGGAATTTAGTTTTTTCAAAATTTACTTCTATGTTCTTTGCGATAGTTTATAAGTGCTAATGGTTGTATATGCTGTCAAATATATTGAGTATTAGCTTTTGGATGATTATGATAAAGTATAGTGCCTACAAAAGTTAAGCGTCCTTAAAAAATTATATGTTGAGGTGTTAATAATTGGGGACTATTGATGCCAAAATTGTTGTTTTATTGATGCCAACTTTTTCTTGCTTTTTCTAAGATGTTGAGTAAGCTAAGCAAACAGTTGAGCGGAGAGGAATGGTCATGGAACAATCTGAATACTTTATGCTGGGCTATTGGATCTATATCTGGTTCTATGGTAGTAGAACAGGTAAGATGTCCACTCTCAGTGTCTACTTGTGTTTGCAATGAACAACAGTTAAGATTTTTGTTTGTAATGCAGTAGCAAATAACTTTTTGGCTCTAGGTATCTGGTAGCATCTTTCTAATGTTATTAGTGCTCTTTAGTGGTCTTTCTTTGATTTATGTTAGATTTCAAAGTTTACGTCCTTCACTAATAGTGTAAACTCTCTCTCTCTTTTTCAGGAAAACAGATTTCTAGTGATGGTTATTCGTGATTTGTTAAGTTTATGCGAAGCCGTCAAGGGAAAAGACAATAAAGCTGTTATTGCAAGCAACATCATGTGAGTTTGTTTCTATATCATAAATATAGTATTGAAACCTAGACATTCTACTGTTGATTTTGGCTTGGATTGTTGGTACTTATGTAGCGTGAGATTTTCACTGGGATGATCACTTGTTCCCTGCTAGCATTATATATCCCAAAGCTTTAACTTGTTTCATGCATGATTCGTTTGAGTATTTGACCTTTGTGTTCTTGTACATTCGCTTCAGGTATGTTGTTGGACAATATTCAAGATTCTTAAGAGCCCATTGGAAGTTTCTGAAGACAGTTGTCCATAAGTTGTTTGAATTTATGCATGAGACGCATCCTGGTGTTCAGGTAATTATGCCCTTGTTCAAGTTGGATTTAGAATTCTTGTCAGGAGTTGCACTTTCTAGGTTGATTCTTTCATATTAAGTAGAACTGGTTGGGAAATTATATTTCATTACTATTTATTATATACACAGAAAGTCATTGCTCGCTACGTTTTCCTTTCAGGACATGGCTTGCGACACATTCTTAAAAATTGTTCAGAAATGCAAACGAAAATTCGTTATTGTTCAGGTATGTATTAGTCCGTTTAATACACCTTTTAGTTCTTACTCTATCATCTAAAAGAGGCTTCTGTGCTTTTCAGGTTGGAGAAAGTGAACCATTTGTATCTGAACTTCTATCAGGCCTTGCTGCAATCGTTGGAGATCTTGAGCCTCATCAGATTCACTCATTTTATGAATCTGTACGTATATCTAGTCATGTATCTTTAGATGTGATTTATGAGAAGCTATTTCTTGTCGTGATCTCACTTTTTGTCACTATTTCGTGTCTCCAGGTTGGTAGTATGATCCAGGCAGAATCAGATCCTCAGAAGAGGGGTGAATATCTCCAGAGGTTGATGGCTCTCCCGAATGAGGTTTGTTTATTATTAAGTAAAAAGATACTGTTCAGGTTTTGTTTTCGCCATAGCTGGCTTAAGGTATTTTTTTCTACAATGTAGAAATGGGCAGAAATTATAGGACAAGCACATCACAGTGCAGATACCCTCAAGGACCCAGATGTGATACGTACTGTGCTTAATATCCTCCAGGTCTGATATCTTATGGAGTTTGGTTGGAATTTATTTTCTTGTTTTGAATGCATTAGAATTTCAGACATAAAAATAGCATTTGTTATGGTTTAGCTGGTGCATCCGTAGACTTTGGTTTATCTGCATGGTATAACTTATATTTGTGTGCAGACGAATACGCGTGTTGCAACTTCACTAGGAACATACTTCTTATCTCAAATTTCGTTGATATTCTTGGATATGCTGAATGTTTATAGGTAAACTCTTTATAGAACTCTTATATTGTGCGGCACTCGTTATATTTATTTTGACATAATTTAGTAATAATTGACTTATTTCTTCCTCTTCTGCACCAGAATGTATAGTGAACTCGTGTCAAGCAACATTGCTAATGGTGGCCCATACGCTTCTAGAACATCTCTTATTAAACTTTTAAGGTAGGAGGGCATTATATATATCAAATAATATCACAGATTTTGATGTTTCTATATTACAAACTGGAACTAATTTGCATCTTTTTGCTTCACGGAACAGGTCTGTTAAGAGGGAAATTCTTAAGCTGATAGAAACATTTTTAAACAAAGCTGAAAGCCAGCCACACATTGGAAAACAGTTTGTTCCACCAATGATGGATCAAGTACTTGGTGACTATGCCAGAAATGTTCCCGATGCAAGGGAATCAGAAGTCTTATCACTTTTTGCAACGATAATAAACAAGTATGTTTTTCCTTTATCAGCCTGCCTTATTAGTCCAGGATGTTTACGGCCTGCTGTATTAAGCATACTTTTTTAATAATAATTATGGATTGTTTGAACTAGCTGATGCACAAAAGTGTAAAATCTCAAAAGAAATTTTACTAGTAGATGTAACATGGAAATCTACTATCGTATAAGCCGGCAACTTCTTGATGTCTTCCTGTAGGTACAAGGTTGTAATGCGAGAAGAAGTTCCCCACATATTTGAAGCTGTTTTCCAGTGCACATTGGAGGTAACTAATTGGTCTATTGAAAATACTTCACTCGTGCATTTTTAAGCTGTCGGTCCACAAATATTATAAAAAAGGTACTGTGATTCTCAATCGTAGTTATGCATACATGGAAGTGACTAGTGAACGTCCATTTGCTGTTTGTCTTTTTCTGCAGATGATTACTAAGAATTTTGAAGATTATCCAGAGCACCGGCTCAAGTTTTTCGCTTTACTTCGTGCTATTGCTACATTTTGTTTCCGTGCCTTGATAGAGTTGTCAAGTGAGGTTGGTGATTATGTTCTTGCTTTTAGTATTTATTGCGTGATCTTAGAAAGCTATTAATGCTTTCCATATTAATAGTTTTCTAGTAATCCCTGAGCTTTTCGTGTGTGCTTCTTTATGATTAATCATCAGCAATTGAAGCTAGTGATGGATTCAGTTATCTGGGCATTTAGGCATACCGAAAGAAATATAGCTGAAACTGGGCTCACTCTCTTGCTCGAGATGCTGAATAACTTTGAGGTTTTGGAATTTCTCTCTCGTTTTGTTGGTTGTTTCACTTATAGCCCCATTTGTTTTGTGATATAATTTGTGCCTTATTTAACTGTTCCTTTCTAATTGTGACAGAAATCTGACTTCTGTAACCAATTCTACCGGGCATACTTTATTCAAGTTGAGCAAGAAATATTTGCCGTCTTGACCGATACCTTCCATAAGCCTGGGTTCAAGTTGCATGTGTTGGTGCTGCAGCATCTATTTTGCCTGGTAAATAATACATAAACTTATATAAAAATCTACCACTTGCTAGTTTCTGTGGAACTAAGGGATCAATTATAAATTTCAGGTTGAGAGCGGTTCTTTGACGGAACCATTGTGGGATGCTGCAACGGTGCCTCATCCATATCAAAACAATGCCGCCTTTGTTATTGAATACACCATCAAGCTTCTAATATCATCCTTCCCCAACATGACTAATACAGAGGTAACTAAACTAAACCCGAGGAGTCATTATGATACTTGGTTGCTTTCTTATCTTAAAACACACAAATCCGAACGCAATAAACAGGTGACACAATTTGTGAATGGGCTTTACGAGTCGAGAAGCGACCTTGGCAGATTTAAGAATAACATACGTGACTTCCTTGTCCAGTCCAAAGAATTTTCTGCTCAGGTATATAAATATAACCCACAAATTAGTTTGTTGTGATTACATTTTCAGTAGACCACGGATGATTAAAAACTCTAATGAGTGGATAACTTGTTCAGGATAACAAAGATTTATATGCTGAGGAAGCTGCTGCTCAAATGGAGAGAGAGAGACAAAGGATGCTTTCGATTCCTGGACTTATAGCTCCCAACGAAATTCAAGACGACATGGCTGATTCTTAAGTTTTGTTGTTTTGTGTTAGAAGAAAACTACACAACAAAAGGGATGGATAGCTTTTTTGGGTTTTGTCACTTATATATATTTATAATATAGTAAACTTTCAAGAAAATTACACAGCAAAGGGATGAAATTTTGTGTTTTCTTATTGCCATCTGAAATCAAAGGAGGGATCGAAATACACAGATCAGAACGAAGCAAAACAACCCAAAAAAATATAAAATATACAAATCAATTATGCTTTCTACATCATAGAAGAAAACCTAACATGGTTTGATTTTCTCGTACTTTCCAATATTATGTGAAATTTAAATTTGATTATCCTATTTAAGTATTAATTAAAAACAGAATTAGTGAATGAATTTAGGTTGCAAAATATTTAATAAATAAAATTCAAGTAGCTTTAAAAAATATTGTAACTTAACCGGCCTGACTTTTTGTAAACCGAATGAATCCGTAGAGAATCAAAAAAAAAAAAACATCTGGAATCCATTGTACCGAAAACGCTACCTTAGCTTTCTGGAGAAATTCTTCATTTCTGAAAATCGATCATCGGAAGCTTTGATTCTCTCTGTGGACAAGAGAAAAATAGGGTAAGATGGGTCAAACTTTTCGCAAGCTTTTCGATACTTTCTTCGGCAACCAGGAGATGAGGGTACTAACTAACTCTTCTTCACTGCTTTATTTTGCTTTCCCATCGTTTACTGTGCTACCTTAGCTATATCCGATTTCAATGTTTTTGAATATTACTATGAAAGATCATTCATTGTTTGGTGCTGTCTGAATGAAATTGACTTTTTTATACCGTTTTGTGCTAATCACTTATGGATCCTGGTGGTATGTATTTGTATAATCGGAGAGTTAGTTTTGAGTGTTTCCTTTGCCTCAATTGGCTCTGCAAATAATCTATGGATATAGTAGTAAACTAGTGAATCTATTTATATAGCTTATGTGGTGTTCTTGTTGATATATGACTAATCTTATGTGGTTTGGTTTGGTTTCTCACTCTGCATAATATGACGATTTGAATTGTTCAGATTTTGGTGATTTTCTTGCTGCGTTTTTCCTTTGGAGATGCCAGGTCGTTATGCTGGGGTTGGATGCGGCTGGCAAAACAACGATACTCTACAAGCTCCACATTGGAGAAGTTCTATCAACTGTTCCCACAATCGGTATGTCGGATTTCTCTAGCATTTACATTTTAGCCTCACTTCGTTCTCTGATTTTTATTACAACTTGGCACAATCTATGATCTTCCCATATCTGTCATGTACAGAACTAATATTACGGATGCTTTGTTGAGGATTTTGAACTTTCTTACACAGGTTTTAATGTTGAGAAAGTGCAGTACAAGAATGTGATGTTCACAGTTTGGGATGTTGGTGGCCAAGAAAAGCTGAGGCCCTTGTGGAGGCATTACTTCAATAATACCGATGGACTTGTAAGTCTATTCTTTCTTTTTTTTTGCCTCTGCGTGTAGTCAGATAGTTCATTCATAATCTCTTCTCCTCCTTTTTTACATGCTATTCTCTTTTTTTTGGGATGTGGTTCTTATGAAGAAAGTTTATAGACAGTCATGTTGTTTAGAAATATTCTCTGGTTTTTAATGGTTATCCGTCCTTAAAAATATATTGCTTGATGCGATTTTAGATATACGTGGTAGACTCCTTGGACCGAGAGAGGATCGGTAAAGCGAATCAAGAATTTCAGGTTGTACTGTACCTTGCATAAGACTTTGGGTAAAAATTAGTTTCTGCAGAGTTTCTAAACTCTACTAATTAATTTTTTCAGGAGATCATAAGAGACCCCATGCTCAACAGTGTCATTCTAGTGTTTGCAAACAAGCAAGACATGGTAAAAGTTCAAAGCTTGAGAACTTTTCTTATTTGACTGTTTTATTTCTCATTTACGAATATTCATCTAAACTCTGTTTGAATCTCAGAGAGGAGCCATGTCTCCTCGAGAAGTATGTGAAGGGCTTGGCTTACTTGATCTCAAGAACAGGAAATGGCATATACAAGGCACATGTGCTCTTCAAGGAGATGGGCTATATGAAGGCTTAGACTGGTTATCCTCTAAGCTCAAAGAGGTTAAAGCCGCTGGTTACTCATCGGTTGGTCCCTTGTTTTAGCTCACTCAATTTGCAAAAGAAATCCGACTAGGTTAATGGACATACGAAAAGTACCTAATGAAGCTCATGGTGTCTGAATCTCTCCACCATTATATACTTTTGATCCGTGGCCAAAGTTTTCTTCTTGGACTCTGATATGATAATATCACAAAATGAAAATCTCTTAAGACTTTAGTAATGGATGTGTTTTCTTTCTTTTTTGGGTCTTCACATGGCTCTGCTTCTGAAAGCTAATGTTAGTATCAATTAGGCTCCTTTTTGCATGATATGACTATGGAGCTTCATTGTAAATTATGATTGAAAATTTGTATAATCTGCGAAATTCTCATGTTGTTATCAGCGTCCCTTAAATTATCATATATGATTCATCTTTCTTTCAATCATATTATGTATCCTCATAAATAAGTGCTCTAACTGTAAAATTCGAAAAATTTGAGTACTTCAATTTAAATGCTTAAGAGTTTATGCATATGTCAATAGAGACGAAAGTAGCGAAGAAACTGTTAGAAAAAACAGATTTGATTAAGAATTCTATTTGGGTTTCTGAAAGAGAAACATAACAACCTAAGGGAATCCAGAGCAACAAAACTTTTTGTTTCAAGAGCGAAAAAAGGATCAAAGAGTTAATTCTTTACTCAGCGCACTTGTGTTGTTGCTTGCTCTTAATTGCAAGTTCTTTCACCATCTTCGTTAGTTGCCTCATGCTCACATCTTTGAAGCTCTCTTCATCAATCGGCTTCTTCTTGTTCTTCTTCGTTGTCTTCTTAGCCTCAGCATCTGCATTTCCCTCTTCATTTTTGTCAACAACCATCTCCATGTTCTTGTCGCTCTCTAAGATTGATTCTGCTTCAAATGGAGACAACGGAGTTTTTGTCTCTTTACCAGAAAGAGTTGAAGAAGAAGAAGCTGGTGTCTTCTTTTCTGACACAGGAGCCTCTTCTGATTCATTATCAATCGATTCTTTAGACTCGAAACTGTTTTCCTCCAACTCGACCTCGCTTGTATCATAATCTGACCATTCATCGCTGTCAACTTCAAATTCATCGGTGTCTACTTCAAGTTCATTTCCAGGAAGAGGTGGAGAAGCTTGAGTCTTCTTCTCCTCTGAAACTAGAACCTCTTTGACCATAACAAAGCTATCGGAAGCTATAACGGTGTTGGACTCTGCAAAGAAAACCCCCATGGAAATTAATAAATGCAAACAAGAAAGCAATGAAGCAAACAACATTGATGGATACGCTTGTGTGTATACCTATTCCGTCCATCTGTTCCTTAGTGGTGTTTTCATCAGAGAAAGTGATATCGCCAAGATCACCATACAATACATCAAGATCTGGATCATTCTTCGATCCATCCCATTCCTTCTTCCACGAATCGTTTAAATCTCTCACCGACAGAACTTCAGCATCCTCAGTTTTTCCTGAGTTATCATTTGATTTTTCCTGGAATTTGGAGCCTGCACATCACAACTGAGCTTGATTACAAACTCATTCAACTGATAAGAACATGGCAGCATCTGTTTTGAGAACAAGAATAGAGAAAGCGAGAGAGAGAGAGAGAGATGGTACTGATTACCTTCTGGAGAATCTTCATTCTTCTTAGACTGTACATTTATGGATTCCTTGGTTTTCAAACTCAGGTCAGCCATGGATTCTTCTAACAATCTGACAGACCTTCTAGTGCTGTAAACCCGCTGGACTGTCTCATCCTTCTTGGAAGATTCAGCTGCCTGAGCCCTTCTTGTGCTTCGGGCAGCAGCTGGAGTTTTACTCACATTGGCTTCAGGCATGATATCAGTGACATCTAACTTCACAGCAACTGAGGTAGCTGCTGCTCTTCTACGGCTTTGCGGTGCTGATGGATCCTGAAGCATATTCATGTTTTTGTTTTCTTGATCCATTTCTCCAGCTAAGGACTTAGTCGTTACAAGACAAGAACGGGTCACGAGTTCTGACGACTGAGTATCATCTTTCGTGGTCTTTCTTCGAGTTGTTCTAGCTGCAGTACGAGCGGCACTTGGCAGATTCTTTGCTACACTGGTTGGAGACTGGTCACGAGTGAACTCAGATTGATTCATGAACTCGTCAATACCTTCAACCTATCAAATCATAATGGTCAGACAACTAATCTCTGAAGTAATTACAAATAGTGAACTCACAAGCAAATCTATGTGAATAAAGTAAAAACCATCGGTCATTAAATGCTAAAGATCAAACATATAAGACTTGAACTCATTTTCACAGATTAGAATCTTTGGATAAAAATCTATGAGGCATTCAATCTTGTAGAAATATAGATGAAATCCACAACTGAAACGGAAGAAAAGAGAAGCAGAACTTACAATCTCAAGAGCTTTGAGAGCATCGGCCATGGCGATATTGGTCATATTGGCTGGGATTTTGTTTTTCTTACAGAAAAACTGAAGATCTCTTCTGGGTAGGCTGTCGAAATCCATGGAGATGATGATGTAGAGAAAGAAAAAGATGATAAAGTTTCTCTTTAGTGAGAAAATTAGAGTTGAAAAACAAGACGTTTCTGAAATGAATCTAAAGATCCGAAGATGAAGGATATTTATACATTAGCCGAAGATGAAACCCTAACTCCCGTAAGCAAATGTGACCGTTGCAGCGTCAAATTTTGAATTTTAAACATTTTATTATCATGAAACTGGATCGTTCGGCAAAGAAACCTACATTATATGGTGGGCCTAAAAACAATAAGCCCATAGTTTGGATGGGCCTATGATTCGGTAACGTAGAAAGCACGCGCTATTCGGGAGCGCGTGTAAATTGAAAGAACTGCGCAATCACCATCCGGAGGAGAGAAAGAGAGAGAGAGAGAGAGAGAGAGAGAGACGCGAAAGAGAAACGGTCACGGAGGAGAGAAGAATAGAGAAATAAAGAGAATAGTGGCTTACATATAGTTTATAGACCAACGGTGGAAACATAAAAGTTTAACCTAACCTAACCTGCGTAAAGCGTAGGGTTAATGGGAATTTTCCAAATCTGAATGGAAACATTAGTCGTCGCTTTGTTCCCTCTCTTTTGTTTCAGCTGCTATTGGATCCGCCGGGATTCGCTTGTATTACCGGCGGCTGAGTTGATTTTCAGGTAGATCAACACGTGGCCGTAGAAGAAACTGTTTTTTTATTATTATTTTTCTTTAACTGAAGAATGGTAGAGTTTTGAGGCTCCATTAGTGGTAGTGACATAGAAGAAACCGTAGAGAAAGTGTGATCTTGAGTGTAGAGAGAGATAGAGAGAGAGACAAGGATGGGAAGTCCAGGATCAGGTGCGGTGGATTGGACTGTGGGGTCTATTGTGTGGGTTAGGAGGAGGAATGGTTCGTGGTGGCCCGGGAGGATTCTTGGACAAGAAGATCTTGACTCTACTCATATCACTTCGCCACGATCTGGAACTCCGGTGAAGCTACTCGGGAGAGAAGATGCAAGTGTGTAAGTCTCTTCTTTCTTTCTTTTTTTCTTTTTTTTATCTGTATCAACTTTTCTTTTCTTTTTGGATTTATATTGAAAGAAGAAGATTTTGTTTCTCTTTTTTTTTATTGTGCTAAGGGATTGGTACAATTTAGAGAAATCGAAGCGAGTCAAGCCATTTCGGTGTGGCGATTTTGATGATTGCATTGAGAGGGTAGAATCTTCCCAAGCATTGACAATAAGAAAGAGAGAGAAGTATGCTCGTAGAGAAGATGCCATTCTCCATGCTCTTGAACTTGAAAAGGAATTGCTTAAAAAAGAAGGGAAACTAGTCCTTCTCAAACCTAGAGATAACTCTTCTGATGCAATCAAGGAGAGAATGGTTCAGGGCAGCTCTAATGGGACACGAGAATCCACTGATTTACTTCGGGCCAATCATGCTAGTGATGTTATCCATTTGCTGAAACATAAAGAGGAAGATCAGCCAAGTTGTGACGATGAGGGTGTGCCTCGAATGAGAGGCTTACAGGACTTTGGGCTTAGAGCCGCATCTTCAAAGCGAAAGATTTCATGTTCTAATGGTCCTGATACAGCTTTTAAGTATCTTCCCAGAAGCAACTCTCCAGCTTCTTCTAGTGGAGATCATAGCATGGAGAGGCCCATTTATACCCTAGGTTAGATGATTTTCGAAACTTCCAAGTTGTAATTCCAATATGGTTGGACATTTAAGGCTTCTGGCTCTTTTTGACATTTGATTCTTATGCATTTCTGGCTCCATTTCAGGAAAGGGGAATAGTAAGCATACGCTGGAGGCTAAAAGGACTAAATATATGTTTACACCAAATGTATCTAATGATGTTTTAGACCTGCATGACAGTTTGCTAAGCCACAGGGAAGCAATGCATTCCTCCTTTGGCGGTGGTGATTCTCGTTATTCGCTTTCAGAATATGACCCTCCTCAATTTTTGGAAGACAGTGAATCTGATTCTTCTGAATCTGAAACTGATTCTTCTGATATGGAGGAAGATACTGATGATGACATTCCCTTGCCATCAGGTGAAGCTTTTCTGGACGGCTAAAAGCTAGTTTCTTATCATATAAATGTTTGCTAAAATTGGTTTTCAGTTGTGTCAGTGGGTATTCATTTCTGATTCTTCTTTAACTTGGCATTGGGCTTCTGAACTTGAGAAACCAATTAACCTTTTGAATTCTTAAACAACAGTTATATATGTAAGTGGAGTCTAATTATTCCCTAACTAGAGTTTGAAATTTTCTCCTTCCAGGAACTGGGCGTCGTTCAGAGCAACACAATAATTTTAGTAGACATATGTCAGGAGAAGATGAAAGCACCAGCAGTGAGGAAGATCATTATGAGTCATCCATGTCTGGCGACTCTTCTTACCTTTCGTCCCATAATCCAGATAGTAAGGTATCCAAGTGGCAGCTCAAGGGAAAAAGAAACTTGCGTAATCTTCCAAGAAGGTCTGCACGAAAAAGAGAAATGCACCGTAATCATCTAGAAGATGGAAGATATTGTGAATATAAGAGAAGGGCATTGGGCCAAAAGCCTATGGGTTATGGGTTAGATTTTAATGGGGTCGATGATATGAGCGATGGAACTGATGACACTGATCCCAACGAAAGGCAGTTCGGGGACAGATTGATTGGACCAGGTGATGGTTATCAGCTGTCAACTATGGTTGCATCTGGATATAAGAACATCTACAGCCATGACATGCTGGACTGGGATGATGATCCTTGGGAAGGCCGGGTTGGTATGAAGAAGCGATGGGATGAAAAAGTCGAAGGTTTAGGTCATGAATTTAATGCTTCACATCGGTATTCTGGCAGAAAAATATATTCTCCATTGATGGATGTGGATTTAGAAGTGCGAGGAAGCTATCAGAAAGGGCCTGTCCCAATTGTCTCCCTTATGAGTAAGCTAAATGGCAGAGCAATAATTGGACATCCAGTCGAAATCGAAGTCTTAGCAGATGGTTCCTCCGAGTCATATATTCAGATTATTGATTACTTTGGGAATGAAACAACTCACCACGAGAAACCCTTTCATCTGCCCCCTGCTTGGAAGACTGCAAGAAGAAGTAATTCACGGGTTCCAAGGCTGCATCCTTTCTCATCGTCCCTCGAAGCGGATGATGAAGCAAACTATGATCACTCTCCGACAGATCAGGGAAGAAACCCGTTTGTTAAGAAACTCGGTTTGGGAAATCTTAGTAATGATGAGAACTCGGTGAGGAGAAACAGCTCACTGCGAATTCCACGACCACCTGGAGAGAGAAAGCAGCAGCAGCAGCAAAAGAAGTTTCTGAAGAACACAAACACAACTGCTAGTCAAAAGACAAGGGCACTATCATCATTCAGTAGCGAACAAGGACACAACGGGATGAAGGCGTTACGGGACCAGACTCATGAGCTCTCTAACAGACGGGTATTACCAGGGCCACCAACTGTGGCTTGCATACCAGTTAAACTAGTTTTTAGCAGATTACTCGAGAAGATAAATAGACCGCCATCAAAACCAACTACGAAAGCCTTTAACGAGAGAAGATGAGATCAATAACAAGAGCTCTACTCAAGTCGAACTATCTACAGGTACAAAAACATATAACCATTTATTCTCGGGTTTTCATAGATTGAGAGATTCACGTTTGGGGCATGAAAAATTATGGGATGATGGGTCTTTTTGAGCAACCATCAGGCTTTTATTATGTGATGATTCTGAGGGAAAATTAGTCGTAGGGAGAACAATTTACTTAGAGAGACTCTGGTTACTTATTGGTACAGATCGGTGAAGAAATAGAACAATACACCACTGGTTCGTTCTTTGTATATATATTTTTTTCTTTCTCTTCAGAAAGCCTTTGTATCTTTGATTTAGTCCCACCTTTAGTTTTATCAGTCTTATAGAGCTTTTTACCTTTATTTGACCTTCGCTTGCTAATTAAATTTACACATATTATTGATTTTTTTCTTCGGAGATTCTATTAGCTGATGATGTCTTTATAATCTGTCGTGTGGCCATGGCTTGATTAACCGGTTTAGAATTTTATTTACAGTATGTGTTTTCTAAACCAGGTATCGTTTCAGCTCGTTAAAGACTACTAGAATATAGGAATCGCATTTTGTAACATTTGAATGATTTTTGGGTTTGATGTGAGAGGACACTAACCAAAGTAAAATCAATTTTCATTGGTTTGATTCTTTTCTATTTATGCCCACCATTAATAACACTTAAAACATAAACGTTCAAACATAGCAGAACTTAAAAGTTTTTAGGACACTATTTGACATACAATTTGTCTACTTGGAATTTTATTACGACATTACACTGAGGGATAGAGACTTAAACATGGTGAGTCTTGTCCGAGTCCTCAAGACTCGTCGGGCGAAACCAAGCAGTCTCCTCCAGCACCGCCGAGTCTTGGCGTGAAGCCTCTGAGGCGGGACTGTGCTCTACTGTGGAGGGACCAAAAACTCCAGTTTGAGGATGAGGAGACCAATACTTATCGGAATCTGGCTTTATGACTTCATCAGGTACTGCACTTGCCTGCAATTCATCCTCCAGGTTCTTGTCATACGCCGAGGAATGACCACTCCTACTGTTACAAGGAAAATAAAACATTTAAAGATTACTATTATAACATTACTATTTTTGTCTAACGAATTGAGTATTTAGAAGAACTTAATTTATTTCAACTTTTGTCACACCCCACAAGCTTGGTTGATATAAATGCATGAAAAAGTACTATGAATTCCTCAGATTTGTATACATACATCATCAAAAAATTTAAAGGAAAATAAAAACAATTTTCCTGTTGGTGGGAGATTGCTGCTCAGTAGTTAGTAGTAGGTGATACATTGCCACCACAAAAATATCCACAACTACCAAAAAAGAATGAATTTCTCATTTTTCTATCACCGGTCTTTGTATATTATTAAAGATGGAAAGTTTTATTTTTATTAAAAGACAAATCGAAAAAGCCTTTTTTATCTATATAGATATAAATAAAGTAATGTCAAATATGTCATCGTCAGCTTCCTATCATATTACATCTTCAGAGCTGTCGGTCCATTTCTTATCCTGAATTCACGACATTTCAAAAATCAGCCACGTCACGCTTACTCATCATCTCATATATCATACGATAACAACAGTGCATGTGTGTGTCTAAAAAGAAGCCTCGTTACAATTTTGAGAGTCTTTTGACCACGTGTCAAACAGATATGTTTTGGTATTATCCGTTTACGTCAAATGGCATATGCCATTTATCGTGCACTGGACAGTGTACATTGCTTGTGCTTTCTACACGACTATATATTATTTTCAAGAAAATCTAATATTTAAAGACTTGAATACACTTGTGCAAAAATCACAGGTTCTTTTCAGATTCATTGCGTTTAAATTAAGCAAATACAAGGAAAAAGGCAAACACATGACAGAAGAAATATAAAATACACAAAACGTCATCATTTAATCGATATGAATCCGTAGTCCTTAGAAGAACCCTAGATATCTGAACTTTCTAGATCTGGGAATAGTATCTTGAATTTAACTAAGTTGAAAATTAAAAAAATATATATATAGTTGGAGACAGTGATAATACACAGAGAAACAGATCCAACACCAAGACCTCTAATGTATTGTTTGACCTTAAAAAAAACTTCTGATATGTTTATATCAGTTCCATTCCATTATATTCAATCAAGACGATTTACTGTCTACGATTTTGCAAAAATACATATTCTTGTTATCAATATTATATCTATTTCTTTTTTGTCAATAACTATTTGTTACTTAGTTTCAAAGAAAAAAAAATTTGGAAGAAGAAAAATAGAAAGAAAAAGAGTTTGATACCGTGTAGCGATGGAAGCGGTGGGGCGTGAGGAAGCGCGTGGGACGACGACGTTTAAGAGGTGTTTCCTTAAGCCGGTGATCAACTGAGAGCTCTTGGATCTGGTTGCCATACAACTTTTGATTCTTTGTCAGAGATTAGAAGAAGAGGAGAGAAAATTTTATATTTTTTTCCTAGTGAAGATTTGCTCTCTTTTTTTTATATAGTGAGTATGGATTTAACTCCGTTTAACGTGTGCGTATATATATATATATAGAGATATGCATTAATGCTTTGTAAGAGAGGGGATTAGGAGACAAAACACAATCTGATCCGCGTGTCTCACCTACCAAACGTTGCCGTTTCGTTTTCTTCTGACGCCGTTACTCGACAAATGGACGGTGTGAATCTTGCCATCTTCACTTTTTGTAATTCTTCGGCCTAGTTTTATGTAAAGTCAGCCCATTCAAGCCCAGTTAAAGTCTCTTAAACGACGTGCGACGTGCGACACGCTTACACCGCCACGTGTTACACGTTCCTTACATCTTCGTTTTTCTTCCCCAAAAGAAAAATCAGGAAAATTGAAAATTCAAGGTGCGAAGAAGAAGAGACTTCAGATCTAGCTTGATCTGGTGATAATGGCTCTCGAATGGGTTGTTTTAGGTTACGCAGCGGCGGCTGAAGCGATCATGGTCGTGCTTTTGACAATGCCGGGGCTTGATGGACTCCGCAAGGGATTAGTCGCCGTCACGCGTAATCTCCTGAAACCTTTTCTCTCCATAGTTCCTTTCTGTCTCTTCCTCTTAATGGACATCTACTGGAAATACGAAACCATGCCTTCGTGCGACGGCGATTCCTGCACACCGTCGGAGCATCTCCGTCATCAGAAATCCATGATGAAATCCCAGCGAAACGCGCTTCTGATTGCGGCCGCACTTGTGTTCTACTGGATCTTATACTCTGTCACCAATTTGGTTGTTAGGATTGAGCAACTTAACCAGAGGATCGAGAGGCTCAGGAACAAGGACTGATCGCCTTTTAAATTTGAGACGTTTTATGATGTTTGGCAGTTGAAGGATCTATCTTACTTTTTCTATGCTTGCTTACCAGATTGAGATTACTTTCTTGTTGAGTTTTGATTGCTTCATAATATTCTCTTCACGATTTCTTGAACTCAGCGTTGATTGATTTCTCTGATTGTTAGAGCGTTTAGTAATTAGTGAACCCTTATGATTACCTTGTGTTCAGTGTGCTGTAGATATGCTTGTTCGATACAAGAATCGATCAAAAACCTTAAGATCTACCAATACCGAACAATCTCCATTCTTTAGAAGATGATGTAGAATAGAGAAAATGTAGGAATGCAAAACTGATGATCATGTATTTGCTTCTCTGTGAACCTTCTTTTGAAAGAACTGTTGTAATTCTTTTACTTACCTTTAACTATGGCCATCATTGTCTTGACTCTAGAAGAACATCGAGGATCATGTCCATTGATTTACTAGTCCCACAAATATAATAGGAACTTAGTAATCATGGGAACTCAACACAGAGAACTATCTTGTCCACTAGAATTTAAGTCAGCATTTTTATCGTTGTAGCTGACCACTACCACTACCACTACCACTACCATCGTTGTTATTTGTTAGCTAACACCAACTGTTCTAAGCATGAAAATTCATAATACTGTTTATTTGACCAAAAAAAAAGGAAATATAAAAATAAATAAATATGGTAAAACGGAGTGAAAGCGAATCTAGAAAAAAAAACATTTGGGAACTAAAATTCCATTGATAGACAAAAAAAAAAAAAAAAAAAAAAAAGTTCAAAACATCTCAAACCCAACCCATGATGAGACTTATTCTTCACCAAAGGAGTTATGGGCTCGGTTGACCCCAACAAAAAAATGAGTAATGGGCTCATTGTAAGAATTTGAATTTTGAAGTAAGTTTCAATGTATCCATAGCTCGTTCCTCTTTGGAAAAAAATTATCAACGCCATGTTTTAGTACTGTGACCTGTCATTTCTTGATCCATGAAGATGTATGGATTTTCCATAGCTCGTTCCTCTTTGGAAAAAAATTATCAACGCCATGTTTTAGTACTGTGACCTGTCATTTCTTGATCCATGAAGATGTATGGATTTCGATGTCAAATAAAAGTATAAAACCAGTTCCTCGTTTAGGTCCATTACTTTCATTATTTTAGAGTTTTTACCATCCGAAATTAGACTAGTCACATTATAAAAACGATCATGTGCTAAGGGCCCTTTGAATCGGTTCATAAATACTAAAATAAAATTCATTTATCAATCATGGCCCAAAAGTCTTTGCATCTGTTCAATATAGTTCGACACGTATCGTTAGATTCGTTACACAGAGATTCTTGATGACCTCGTTCTTCGTGTCATATGTTTCCGCTCGGCGCCCACCAAGAAACTAATTTCTAGTCTCCGTCCATTTATTCATTTTTCCACGTGTCATCATCTGGATCAATGGCTCCCAAAATATCTTATCTCTGACATGAAAATACCTTATTATATAAAGAAAGACCGCAAAACCAGAACCCATGTTCATGGGCGTGCACATGTTTGTATGAGAAACAGAACTCATTAGATAATGTTTTAAAATTCGAAATAAAGTATGCTTACATTTACATAGTTACATGCATAAATTAATTTAAATACGGGCCGACCATAAACACATTAATTTCATTAAAAGTATATTAGTATAAATGCCACAGTTTATGTTCCCAAGTCCCAACTCTTGTTTACGAAAAATGCACTATCAAGAACAGATGGAGTCTCTTATTCTGGGAGAAGAACGCAGACGCGGAAATTACGTCGGAGACGCAGACGCGGAAGCAGATGAAGGTATTATCTCCCCGTCTTCTTTTCCAAACTCTCCTGATAATTCAGACCGTCGCAGCTCTTCTTCTTCAAGGTAACTTAAGGATGAGATTCAGAAAGGAGCAAAAATCTCATATGCCCCTTATTTAGTCGATTTCCCCTTTTTAAACCTTGATTTTAGATCTTGTTAGAAAAATCCCAATCAATAGGGTATTTTCCTCTCCAATCTTAAAGTCTAGGGGTATGATACGGAAATATTTCATTTCTGGGGTCTAAAGACGTAGAAAACTTGAAAACTTATATTTTCATTTTGTTCCGAAGTTCGCGCATATTTTGCAAATCTTTCCCCCGAAATTTATGTTTCGTAAATTTTCCATAACAGGAGAGGATTGTCGAATTATTACAAAGGCAAATCACAGTCATTCACATCGTTGTCGGAAGCGCTAACCGTGGAAGATCTCGCGAAACCGGAGAATCCATTCAATGCAAAGCTAAAGCAGCGACGAGAGAGCCCACACTGTCGAAGATCCGCCGGATGCGGCGGCACATCAGAGGGAAATCTGAGCTCTCACGACGTTTACCTCGCCGGAAACGACAGGCCGCCGCGACTTTCCGGCAACAGACCGCCTCTGAGGGCGCAGACGCTCTCGGCCGCTCATATATCGGCTTTGGTCTATCAAACCTAAACCGGAAAGTATTTAGCCTTTGAGCTGAACCGGAACGGAACCAGGTTTTTGTTAGGGGCAATGTTTTTTGAGCTGTCTTCTTCTAAACTGTATAACTTGTATGGATGGCTTCGCGCTTATTCTATATATTTTTTATTTTTCCTAATGTCGATCAAAAACCCAAATCTCCGACCGCAGATAGGATCGATATCTTCCATATATATGTCATACTTATATCTTTGGAAAAAGCCCTTATTTCACTTTTTAGCTGATATTTAAGCCTGGACAAGACAATAGAGGAGTTTTTAATGTATAGATCGGCTTAATGTTTTAGTTCTTGCTTTGGGTTACCTGTGTAAGGTCGAGTTGATTACTGCTATTTGTTACTTAAAAAGTGCTTTAGTGATCTTCAAAATCATGATGGAACGCTTCGCCTTGTTTCAATCACTGAAGAGAAATAACAAGACAATCTGGAAAAAACAAGAAGAGATAATAGAAAATGATTATGTGAGGTTTGTTTCCTTTTTTCTGCTCCCGACTTTTATTTTCAAGCCATTACTTACAATTACAAAAAAAAAAAAAAAAAAAAAAAAAAAGGAAATCTTCCTTTTTGTTTTTTTTTTTTTTTTTTTGTTGGAAAAGGAAATTGCTTTTAAATTGTTAAGTAAATATTTCCTTTTTTCTCGATAATTAATAGGGACGCAATTTTTCCTTTTTTATATATATATATATATATTATCTCAAATATACATACATAATGCGGTGAAAGATGAGGTGGCTGACGAAGCTTTGACTCGCCAAGGTTCCTTGTACTGGAAGTTGACACCACGATTCCAATCTCCATCGATTTATCCAACCTCCGAGAAAAAATATTCAAACTCTTAGCTTGATTTCGCCTTTTCTGATCTGAATTTCTTCGTTTTAGGTTTTTGATTGTCCAATTCGTCGGTAACAACAATGGCTTCCTTGGAGATGAATGACCTAAAAAGTAAGTTATTCGAATTGGGATGAACTAGTTAGTATCTGTTGATTTCATGCCATGTATAATATATAGGTTTCGATTGAGTTATTTGCCTTGTCGATTTCGAAGTTATCGATGATGAATTTATCGGGTTCTTCTACTTGGTTTACTTCTGTTTCTTGGTTATTATGAATTCATCTCCTTGAATTTTTCTGATGATTATGTTTGCAGAAATTGGGCTATATTTGACTGGATTTTGTGTCTTCGTGATATTTGTGTTTGACAAGGGACTCATAGCAATGGGGAATGTAGCTATATACCATCTTTGTTCTCTTACCAATCTAGCTACCTTTAACTTAACTCTATATTATCTATTTGACCAGATTCTCTTCTTAGCCGGCCATTGGGATCAACCCAGCTGTCCAATTCTTTACAAAACGACCAAACTTTAAGGTTCTGTCACTATCCCTTTTTGGATTTTTATATATTGATTCCTAAGATCATCACACGGCAAAGACCAAGCTATGCCTATGCGATAAGAACTCTCATGAGTTTTGTATCTTTGTATTTTGAAGAGTTTAGTTAGTAGATCTTATTGATTGTCTACTTGTTGATATACAGGGCACTATATCATTTGGATTGGGTTTCTTGTTGATTGTATTTGGATGGCCTATTTTTGGCTTGATTCTAGAATCATATGGGTTCCTTGTGCTCTTCAGGTGAGTTTTTCCCCCTTTCTGGATTTTCCTTCTCCTCGACAGCATTGGGATCTTATCAACATTCATTTCCAGGTTTAAGTTGCTGACTGATGTCTTTTCTTCATTCTTCTGTCATGTTAAGTGGTCTCTGGCCTACACTTGCTGTCTTCCTTCAAAGGATACCTCTATTCGGCTGGCTTTTGCAGCAACCATACATTAGATCGGTAGATTTCACTACTATCAATTCTACTTTCTTGATATTTTTGCCTTACCTGATCAAACTTTTTGTCATAGAATCAGTTGCTGGATCGCTACCGTGGAAGGCGTGTTCCTGTCTAAACCCTCTTTGGACTTTGCCTTAAACGACTGTCCATGATACACAGGTACATATGTATATAAAACGATCTTGTTCGCATCGTTAATGCGCTTGTAAATGGTTCTTGGAAATGAGTTGTGAATAATATCAAATGTAGTCTTGTGGTTTTTCTATCTTTTTTCATTTCTGTGATCATCTATCAATCCACCATTTATTGAAAGCCTCTCATTTGCTTAGGGAGATTTGGTTTTTCTAACTACTTAATTATTTCTATAGTTTATAGAAGTGTTCATGATTTTGTGTTTGAAACATCTTAATTGTTGTCTTCCTTCATGTGGAGACTGCTATCCAACTATGGAAGTTTGACATGGGCATTTAGATTTTTTTCTCACTCTTTTATTATACTAGATTTGTACTCGCGAATTGCACGAGATTTCAAATATTAAAATATTATTAAATTATTTATTTATTTATTAATATTAATATATTTCATAAAATACAATTTTTTAATCGTTAACTTACTAAATAAATGCTAATTTTTTTAAATAAACAATATAATATTTTTAACATTTTTTTATAATCATTTTTTTTTTATTTTTGAAGACACATTATTTTCAAGTTATCTTTTCTCTCATATAATTAATAGAAATATAAACTTATTATTAACATATATCAAAATTATATTCTCATTTTCTCTTTCACCTACTCACTGGTCTAAAAAAAGATAATTGATTACATCCACAAAGATATATATTATAGTCTGGCCTATAAATGCACGCAGCCATATTCTCTGACCCTAATTTGCAATTCATACCAATAATTACATCTAAACATATAATCCGAAAATGGTGGTCAAAGTATATGGGCAGATAAAAGCAGCTAATCCACAAAGAGTATTGCTCTGTTTTTTTGGAAAAAAAGTATCGAGTTTGAAGTAATCCATGTAGATCTCGATAAACTTGAGCAGAAAAAAACCAGAACATCTTCTTCGTCAGGTAAAATTTATAATAGCATACTAATTTAACAATTATCACATAAAACGTATTATTCATTACGTAATTATTACGTTGTATACTTGTATTAGCCGTTTGGTAAAGTTCCAGCTATTGAAGATGGAGATCTGAAGCTTTTTGGTGAGATAAATTCTCCATATTTATAATTATGCTTAAAGTGACTACATTTATATATTTCTTTACTAAGTCAAAAATATTCTTAAACAATTGTAGAATTATTATAGGTAGAATATATTTCTAAACCGTATGTGGTTTGTTAAATATTTAGATTTTGTTTTCAACAAATTTTTGTTGTTGTCAAATTTCTATTTTCCAAGGTTTTTTTTATTGTGTATACTATTATTAAAATTTTCAAACTGTTAGACAAAATCATATTATTTAGTTTAACACGCTTTGTCAAATTTATATTTTCTTATGGTAATGCTAAAAAGCCTATTTACATATACGACCGATTTTTGGCATGAAGAGTCGCGAGCCATAGTGAGGTACTACGCAACCAAGTATGCGGACCAAGGAACAGATCTATTGGGCAAGACTTTGGAGAAACGAGCCATTGTGGACCAGTGGATGGAAGTTGAGGCTAACTATTTCTACGATGTGGCTTTACCCTTAGTTATTAACGTCGTCTTTAAGCCCAAGTTTGGTGAGCCATGTGACATCGCTTTGGTCGAGGATCTCAAGGTCAAGTTGGAGAATATCCTGGATGTGTATGAGAACCGGTTAGCTACGAACCGGTACTTGGCCGGTGATGAGTTCACATTGGCTGATTTGACTCATATGCCCGGTATAAGATACATGATGAATGAAACAAGTTTGAGCGGTATGATTACATCTCGAGAGAAAGTTAACCGGTGGTGGAATGAGATTTCGGCCAGACCGGCTTGGAAGAAGCTCATGGAATTGGCTGCCTATTAAATTAGATCGAGATTACATGAATGAATGTGATGCTGATGATGATATTGTAATGTTGGACCAAATTAAGTATAACAAATTTTCTATTTGTTTTCGCAAATAAAGTTAAATCGCATGTTATAATAACTCCCCTCTTAGAAGAAAATTGAAAAAGCTATAAGATGATGGCATCATTACTCTTTAAAAAAAGTAAATAGGTGAAAATTTGCCGAGGTGTAAAAATGAAAAACAAACCCCCACCTGCACCACATGCGCGTTGAGGGCGTGATGTTAAAATCCCTGGACTATATAATCCACATATTTGTGCGCTTTTGCATAAATGGAATAATATTAAGGAACCAGTAGCGCGTCGGTTGAGTTGGTCATTTTAGTGTCCACGTGTATTTGCCTCTAGTTTCACTGAAATATTCCACTTTGTTACTATACGTGTGTAAGAAATATTTTTCAATACTAATAAATAACAACAATTAAATGTAAAAATTAGTATACGTTAATCCCATTTTATCGAAAAGGGGTAAATAAATTAACAGTTAAGAAAGAAAAAAAGAATCAGAAAAAAATCGCAAGACATTTGTAGTATTGTTGAGCGATTGAACTAAAAAGTGTTAGTTTTGTCTTCGTGATCTTCTCAGCTCTTTGTAGCCAAGAATCTTTGTCCTCTTCAATGAACAATGTTCTCTCTTCCACATCCTGATTAATAGGATTGACGTGAACTTTCAAAGTGTGAGAAGGTGCGACTTGGTGATATAGAATCTTCGTTGTTTGATATGTGGAAATAAGCATTTGGTTGTTAAATCTAGTTTCTTCTTCAACCACCTCGAATTCCGATGAATCTTCAAGGGTTTCATTTGTATTCACCTGTTCATCTTCTTCTATTCGATTCACGTTTTCCTCGTTATAAATGTCAAACGAGAAAAAATCATCGATATCTATGTTGTTATTGGTATTGTTTCCTGTAAAATAAACAATTTGGGGTTATCGTTATTAGATAAGAAAGCACCTAAAGAATCTTGGAGTGATCCAAATAATATATCATACTCACCATGAAATCCAAGATCTTGGTCTGTATCAGCCAAACTCGATATGATGTTCTGATCTTCTATATAACCGGCCTTTTCGATTTCATAAATTAATAATATATGTTAAGTTTAATGCATAAAAACTGTATATAACGTATCAATTTTATATGATATATATTATTTACCTGATTCATATGATGATTTGGCGTTATTAATTGTTCATCATAATTGCCAATGTGGATCACTTGATCATCAACGCTATTATAGTGGTTGGAGTTACTTGCAGCGAATGTAAAGTCCTCCAAAACACCATTATTATTGTTGTCACTCATACTAGTAAAGAAATCGCAGTCACTAACTGCAGAAGTATCTACGCGCAAAGGTGGTATAGATATATTGTGTTGTAACATTGAGCATTCTATCTCTCTATTAACCTGTATGAACATATAGAAATTCCATTATATATCCGTCATTAAAAATCCGTTATATATATATATATATACACCTTTGAAGGATTAGTTATACCTTATATGGAGTAGGGAACGGTCCATAAGAAGAACAGTAGTACTGTGACCAGTCCTCGTTGCTGATTGCGTTGGAGTTAAAACGCGCGTTTCCAAATCGCGGTTGGAATGTGTTTTGAACTTGATGAGTAGTTGAACTGATCTCGATATCCGAACAAGCGTCAAAACTCGATGAGCAATTACCACTCACATTCGACATTGCGTGGACGTAAGACCGATGCTGATCTCTTGGCTTAGCTTCAATAACAATCTTTTTGAATACACGACAAAGTGCATATGCGTCCTGAAAATATAATCTTTAATCAATTTTTTTTTATAATGGTATATATGATAAACAAAATGTTTAGTCGAATCAATTAGTTAGCCCGAGAACCTGCATGCCGTATGCAGACGGGTCACACTCGGATTCATCAAGTCGATATTCGTGCATGACCCAACCGGTTCTTATGCCGTGTGGTGCGCGCCCACGGTAGTAAACTAATGTCTTCTTGGTTCCAATGGCTCGGTCTCTCCAACTCACTCGGCGGTCTTTACCCGTAGCCTTCCAGTAACCGCCTTTGGTTGCCCGGTTAGTCCTTGAGCCGTTGGGATACTTCCGATCCCGTGGGCTGAAGAAGTACCATTCTTGATCTTTGCTCGGAAGCAAGGACTTCCCTATCATCGAATTTAGAATTGATTAGTGATTAATTACTTTAACAAATGTTATATATGATCAGAACATATTGGATGACATAATATTTTGAAATATCTCAACTAAGTTCATAGTAAAATAAATTATAAAATATGATGATAGTATCTTTATAATTGATGATAGTGTCTTAGTGTCTTAAAATTTAATAATTAAATTTTAAGACATCCTTCTCAAATGAGAGATTTAGATGGTGTAAAAGTACTGGAATGGTACTAGTACATGTGTCATTTTCCCGGTAGATCAATTAAAGTATATTTTATAGGGTTTCTTTGTCTATACTATATTCGTATTCTTTTCTTCAATCTCTCTTATTCCAATGGGTTTTAGAAAGAAAAAAAAAACAATAATAATTCTCTGTATTGTGGTTTAATCCAAACTATATTTCTAGACTTTTGAAAACTAAAGTAGAATTACGTAATTAGTGCTTATCATAATTGCTATCTTTTAAGAAGATTGAAATCATATAATAACTCATGCATAAACGACGAAGACCTCATATTAATTACCTGGTAAATCCCATGGCTCACACTTGTAAATATCAACTTCAGCTATAACTTCAAGTTCGATTTGTAGACCATTGATCTTTCTTTTTAGATAGTAAGTAATTAGCTCCTCGTCCGTTGGATGGAATCTGAAACCTGGAGGTAGCGAGACAGGAGCCATATTCTCTCTCAATTGATGTTTGAAACTGTTTTGTTTGAATCAATTTATAGAAAGAAATCTAGAAGCGAGACTCGAGAGGAAGAAGAAGATAGCAGAAAATATATATGTTTTGTCTTAGTTGAAAGTTTGGAGATCAAGGTTAATATATAAAGAGGAAAAAGACAGAAGAAATGAAAAAGGATAGGAAAAAGTTAATAAAGAGAAGGTCCCCATCCCAAAATAACGAATAATTTCAATAAAATTGTTTTAATATTCTAATTTCATTATATATAAAAAAAAAAATTTGTCTGACGCATGATGTGCTAACTCTTAATTTTTTTTTAAGCTAACAAACAACATGATGTGATTCTGTACATAACCGGAATAATCAATTAAAAATTGCCGCCCTGAATGCAAACCGTGTTTCTTCATCAAGTGGCCTCTTCAATTATCCCATGCTTCTCCAAGTGTGATCGGTCTGGAATATATGTATACGTGTCAGACTTATATTGGTTGCATGGGATATCGAATCTTGGGTTAACCCAAAACTCTTGCATTCTCTTTTTTTTTTTTTTTTTTTTTTGTTCTTTGGCGGCACTTCTAACTGAAATAACTGTCTCAAATGTACCCCCACTTGCGAATCTCTGTCTTCCTTCTCATTGCCATCCGATCTACAGATCTTATTTTTAAAAGAGATCATAATGTTGTAATTTATGGTAACTATAGTGTTTTACATTTCATTTTTTTCATTTGTCAGATTCATATAATTGCATCGTTGTTCATATGTCTCGACTAAAAAGCAAAACTCCATTTTACTGGTTGTTCCATCTATATTGATCATATTTTCAAAGATTTGGAATCCAAAACCGAAAACTTGAGTGGCTATAGTCCTTTATCTCTTCATTTTTAGCTCCGCCAAATAAAATACAAAACATTTATTCCAATATATAGAAAAACATTTATGGGTATAATTGTTTTAGTATTTATCATTTTGATGGAAACTATAATGAGAATGTATAAACATATATATTAACTTTCTGTATCAGCGATTATAAAACTTATATTTGACATATGAAACCTGCAGATGTATATTAGAAAAACCTAAAAAGCAAATGAAAGTGAGATGG
This sequence comes from Nasturtium officinale, assembly GCA_963854855.1. Taxonomy (NCBI): domain Eukaryota; kingdom Viridiplantae; phylum Streptophyta; class Magnoliopsida; order Brassicales; family Brassicaceae; genus Nasturtium; species Nasturtium officinale. The sequence goes on along the minus strand of OY978508.1, from coordinate 11,877,195 downwards.
ATATATCATATTCATGTGGGATCCAGCAGTTGTGAACATGTGAATAAATCCTTGGAAGCTATCGATGGGCCAACCCGGGAGCATTACTTCTCAACCTTTCTCATCATCGTCATAACCTTTTTCTCTCATTATTCCAATTCCATATTCTCTTTCAACATATCATCATCATCATATGTATACATGTACATATTATATTAAATATATACAATGTATTATGTGTACGTACGTACCCCTCTTGACACATTTCCCTCACTTGAATCCATCTGTTGGCTCTTTACTTATCTTTTCCTGGCGTTCACACACATCTCTCCATAAACTAACTATATCTATATAATTAATGCATTGATGGGCTTCCTCGTGGGGCAAATTTCCAAGCCAAACAAGCCCATGGGCTTCTCAGAGTTTAAGATCTGATAATTTTATAGCTTAGGCCAGGGAGTATAATTAATCAAGGAGCGGTCACGTGATATCCATCGTTGAGCGCATGTTAGAGAAGTCTTTTGTCCCAATTGAGGCTAAGATGAGCCGAAAGATGTCTGAGATCATAAATCATAGGAGATCTTACAAAAATGGAAAGTTAAAAAAAAACAAAACAAAAAACGAAAGAAGAAGAAGCCTACGGTTCTTCTGTTCCTTTCAATCTCCTAAGCTTACCAAATTTTCATCTTCACTTTCAATTTTGTTTTCAATCTGATGCAATCTCTTCACCAAACCAAATTCGTAACCCTAACTTCTTAATTGCAGGATTTTTTTTTTTTTTTGAATACGAATCTGGATGAAATTTGGTATTTGTAATCTAGATGTATCTGATTCCGAAATCTGAGATTCGAGAGAGATGATAGGAGCGATTCATTTTGGAGTATTAGCAGCTTGCTTCGTTCTCTTCGTTCCCATGGCAATGGCGGGTTGGCATCTAAGCAGGAACAAGATGCTCTTCTTTAGTGGAGCTTTGTTTATTTCCCTTGCGGTTTGTGTTCATCTCACGCCTTATTTCCCTTCCGTCTCTGACATAGTAGCTTCTGTTTCGTCTGTTGTTGTCTACGATCATCGTATCTCTTGTATTAACGAGGTAAATCGGATTGTCTGGGATGTTAAGCCTAAACCGAATCCGGAATCTGTTCGAAGGAACAATGGCTCGAAGCTTGATTATTTCGACAAGAACTGGGATTGGATGAAATCGAGGAAAGTTTTGAGTTGTGAGTTTCAGAAGTTGAATAAGTTCGATGTTTCCGATTTGTTGAATGGATCTTGGGTTGTTGTTGCTGGTGATTCTCAGGCCAGATTCGTAGCTTTGTCTTTGTTGAATCTTGTTTTGGGTTCTGATTCGAAGGCTATGGATTCGGTTAAAGATGATCTGTTTAAGAGACATAGTGATTACAACATTGTGGTTAAGGAGATTGGGATGAAGCTTGATTTTGTGTGGGCTCCTTATGAGAAAGATTTGGATGATCTTGTGGTATCGTATAAGAAGATGAACAAGTATCCAGATGTTGTGATAATGGGAACTGGGTTATGGCATATGCTTCATGTGAATAATGCTACTGATTTCGGTTTTAGGTTGAAGCAATTGAGTACTCATGTGGAGTCTCTAGTGCCTTTTTCGCCAAAGGAGCAAGAAGGAGGAGGATCGGTTTCTGGTAGATCTATGCATCTGTTCTGGATCGGGATGCCGGTTTTGATAAATGGTATGTTGAATACGGATGAAAAGAAGGAGAAGATGAGTGATTCAGTGTGGCATGAGTATGATAGATCGCTCGGGGAGAGTAAGATCTTGCGCCAAATGGGTGGTCCGCTTATCTTGCTTGATATCCAGTCCTTCACATGGAACTGTGGACCTCAATGTACACTCGATGGAATGCATTATGACTCTGCGGTTTATGATGCCGCTGTTCATGTCATGCTCAATGCATTGCTTATCGAATCTCATCAAACTTTATGAGATCTTGGAGCAGGTCTTTTTGTTTGTTTTGATTTCCTTTTTTTTTTTTTTTTTTTTTTGGGGGGATTTTCTTGTAGAGTTTTAAGAGAAGAGAGATGTTCATAGGAATTTTTACAACATACGGTGATCCAATTGGCCTTGAAAATCTTCACATTCGAAGTAAGTGACTTTTTGGCCTTTAGTTCTTCTGATTCTTGCCTTTGCTTACAAAACCTAAACCCTATAAACCAGTGGTTTGATCAATAAATAAAGTAAGACTCAATGTTCATCGTTAGCTTTAACATTTCCTCCTTAGTAATGTAAACAAATAGGTACAATAGTGATGTTTTGTGTGATCACTGTTCTTAGTACATTGGTAACTTTTGTACCTATGCGTGGAAGGAGAGAAACTATGAAATGCAAAGTAAACATACTTTTTCTCTTTTTGCTGATCCTAAAGACAACCTTAGACAAAGATACAGATATACTTGCCATCAAAAAAATTTCTCACCCGTAAAAAAAAAAATCACGAGATATCTGGATGTACTGTGTCACGGAGTCTCGAATTGTTTCCCTTCGAAAGTCTGTCCATAGTTCCAGTTTTTAGGGGAGACGTTGTAAGCTGTCACGGTAGACCTATCACTGGAAGTTACTTCAAATGAGAGAGCTTGGTTCTTGAGATCAGCATTGATATGCCAATTTTGTCCCCAATTTCGACCCATTGGTAACCACCCAGTCCTCGACCCTTTGATCTTCACAGCAGTTATATCACCGGATCCCGCAACATTGGTGATCAGAACAGAAATGAAAATGCCTCCACCATCGACTGTAAACCGCATGCTCCCTTCCCTTCTGCAGTTGATCCTGTTTTGGTAAAACCAGCAACAATGGTCATAACAATAAAACTAATATGCAACTTTTCACAGGCTCAGCTCCAAAACACATGAAAAATCAAATAATCCGTAGTATCATGAACCTAGTAGAGAGTCCTACCGTTTATTTCTAGTCTTCTTCCTCTCTTGGCTAAGATGAAAACCTTAAGAGTCAATACTACAGACTAACCTTCCTAACATTTAAAATGAGAGCAAAGCTACTCAAAATATAATGATCAAAGTATTCAGATATAGTAAAATAATTTAAGAGTGATCCAAATACCATATCTCTGAATCTTACAAACACAGATACAAGTAATTAAACAATAACGATCAGGGACATTAACGTAAATTGATAATTCGGGTCGGCATTTAGGGCAACCCTCCCCAACTCACATATAAAGCACACGGAAACACACAAAAGTAAAAAAAAAAAAAAAAGCAGCGCCTGAATTTTATAAAATTTAAATCGTAAAAAAGCAGAACCGCGTTCCCACCACCGCAAACGCAATTCACAGAAAACGCTAACTAATTGAAGAAGAAACAACAAGAAACGTTCGCGGGCGAGAAAACGCACCTTCGAAACTGCACAGGCATATTCCCAGCTTTCCAAATAGCGATCTTCTCAAACGCTTCGATCGGAAGCACGAAATGTTTGTTGGGTGGATTACAGTGACCACCACCGTCGGGATCAAATCCGTAATTAGGAGCACAGAAATTAGTAGCGGTTACAATAATTGAAGTTCCAGGAATACACCAACGGAGATCATCAACACATCTAAGCTCGAAGCAAGCACCACAGATCTGACCACGCTCAAACAGAGTCTCGCTTAGACCAACCGTAGCCATACCGTACCCAGATTTAACGAGATCTCCATATCCACACGCACCGCCTACCGCGTCTCGAGGATTTGAAGCGGCGTAGTAGGTGGCTCGAGCGGGACGCCATTCTGAGGCGTCGGATGAGACGGAGGAAGAAGAAGGAGAAGAGGTAGAGGAAGAGTAATGAGAAATCGCCGGCGGCGATAGTGTGAGGAGGAGGAGGAGTATGAGTAAAGGTAGAAACCGTTGCATCTCCGGTGACTTGTGATTTTAGTGATTTGATGATTAAAATTTTCTTCTCTTTTTGTTTAGTGTTTTTGAGTCTTTCTTCACTCTTTAGTGGGAAAATTATAGCTTTCACCGGTTTGTCGGTATAGGTATGAAATGACTAAAATACCCTCGTCCATAAGTGGCTTTTTTCAATTTAAATCTAGAAGCCGCAGAGAGAATAAATGGAAAAGGATGGATAAGAGATTAAATTAAAAAAAAATTAAGCATATTTTATAAACATGATTAATATAACCATTTAAAACATAGTTGCGCATAATATATTTATCACTTTTATTCCAAACAAAATCCAAATTAAGGGTTTTCAACTGCAAGCGGCTTTGATAATGGCTTCGAAATGGCGCTTCTCATGGATGATAAAATGTCCAGCATCAGGGACCTTGTGGAGCTTAATCCATGGCAGCTTGTCACATAAATAGAGTAACACATCGGGTGAAATTTGTTTGTCTTGGAGTGCGCACCACATATGAATACACCCTTTGTTAATATCCGAAAATGGATTCTTCAAGTCGGTTGGATCAAATCCCCAATTACCGTAACCAGCGATGATGTCTCGTTGCGAGCTCACATATTCACCTTGTCGTAAAGCAGACTCCTATAATTGTATTCATTTATAAGTGTTCTTTCAAAACAAGGTGGATTATATATTTATACATTATAAGAATAAAATGCCATGGAACTACATTAACAGTATGTATTCATAAACTTATATAGTTCAGTCTATATATACAAACATACCTTGATATATGAGTGTTGTGTATGCTTTTCTGCGAGTTCTATGTCACGCTCGGTCATAGTATCTTTGGGATTCCTACTATTTGGGAACCATTTCTGAGTCATCCACCAATATAGCAACCATGGAAAGTAGTGTGCGACTCCAAGTGTCATTTGAAACCCAAATGGCAATTTCTTCATTGCTGCATTCAACAAGTTTTGAGGCACACGACTCCACCAAAAATTCACCAATGGAGCCACCAACGAAGCTCCACTTAGTCTGTAAATATTATTAGAAACGTTCACATAAGACTAGGTTCTTAAACAAAATTCTTAAGAGATATCCCATAGATAGATGTATTACCTATGGGGAATGTATTTGAGGCAACCGTAAACAGGGTAAGCTCCAAGTGACATCCCTATAACATGGAACTTTGGACCGATTTGTAATTTGTCAGCAAGTTCTTCGATATCATATGTATCGCTTTTCAGCGTTCTTGATGGATGAGGGTCGCTTTCTCCATAACCAGCTCTATCGAAGAACAAGAAGTATATCTTGAATTCATCGATCATTTCCTGAAATCCAGAGGACTATTATTGTTGCAAATTGTAAATATTATTATACAAAGCAAATACTATTCATATCTCGAGTACTAAATATTTTGTCCACCCTCTAAGTCTATTTGTTTCGTTCTTAATAGAGAGTTTGTAATATAACCATTGATTCAGTCCTTACGTTTTTTACCTGTGTGATGTATAAATCGACGTCTTTGGAATTTTCATTGCCGTGGAGGATTATTATTTTGTTTTTGGCTTTGTCCTTTGGAACCCCTACTTCTTTGTAGGCTAAATGTCTGCCATCATTGAGCTTGATTCTTTGGGATATCTCGGAAACATTTTCCGGCAATGGAATCGGCGGTGGCGGTGTTATGGACTTGTAGACATAATAGCTTATTAATCCAACGGCCACAAGTAGAAACAACATCATATATATATATATGGCCTACATGCAATAGATGAGGTAAGATTGCAAAGAAAACTTTAATCAGTTTATCTTTGTGAGAATGAGATGCTTAAAACATAATGTCATAGAAACATATATCTACTTTTGGGACATCAATAAAGTTTTCAATGTCTCCATCTAAGTATAACAAGAGTGAGTGACCATTTTAAGCCGCCGAACCAAAAATCTGGAATTTCTTTTAAGATAATTGAAACAAGAAGAAACTTAGGAAACAATATATGTTCTGATAATATGAACAGTCAATAGAGAGAAAACAGAGATCTACAGACTTAGGAGATGGCAAGATTTATTTTTTTCTTTGCCTAAATAGGAGATGGCTAGGAATGTGCTATAATGGAGAGTCTCTGGGCCAACCAACTTAATATTATATAGTCGACTAGTAGTAGTACTTTTTTTTTACGGCAACTAGTAGTAATTTTTGTGTGTGTGGGGAATCTGACTTCTTTTGTTACACATGTCTTTATTTCTGATCTCTTTGTTACACATGTCTGGTATAACGTCTTTTGCAACACTATCATTGAATTTGGTTGTTCTTTTGCGTTTATTATCAATTATGTAACCCCCTCTCAATTGTTATTATAAACTATAAAGTATTGATATGAAGGTGTCAAGTGTCAACCATGGAGAGATTCCATTCAACTATTTAAAACTTTTCTTTTAAGTATTAAAAAAGGACTAAGAAGAAAGATAACATAATTATTTTAACACAAAAAAAAACCTATAAAAACCTGGATTTAGTCGTAAAACTGCTTTTATTCATAAAAATAACAGTGTCACATTGAACATATATTTTATAAAGTCCACTCCAAACACAAATGATAAAGGGTAGCCCTTCATTTATTTATATTGTTTTCATTCAACTACAAGCGGCACTTACAATGTCTTCGAAACGCTGCTTCTCATGGATAATAAGATGTCCAGCTTCAGGGACTTGATGAAGTTTTATCCGTGGAAGCTTATCACATAAATAGAGTAAAACCTCGCGCGAAATTTGTTTGTCTTCGAGTGCACACCAATATAAATATACCTTGATATAATTATCCGCGAGTTCCATATCGCGCTCCGTCATGGTTTCTCTGGGATTCTGACTAAATGGTGAGAACCATTTCTGAGTCATCCACCAATATAACAACCATGTAAAGTAGTGAGCGACTCGAAGTGTCCATTGGTTTTGAATTGGCAATTTCTAGTTTTTACGCTGCCGTCAACAAATTTTGGGGTATACCGTATACCACTCCACCAAAAATTCAGTCAGCGTTGCTCCACTTAGTCTATAAGTATAAAGTGATAATCACGATCATATCTAGTCAGAAATGTTTTCTTATTTGAAATTTGAAATGACAAAGTTATGAAGCTGTAAGAACCTGCAAGGGTTCATTATTAATTTGTACTCAAAAATGCAATAAACTAATGTTAGTTTTCAATCAAGAGCATGATTGTCGAAAGAATTAGTTAATTATCTCAGAAAACAGGATTGTGGCCACAACCAGAATATACTCGAACCAATTGATTGTTTTCTTTTTTAGAGAAATCAAAGAGCAAAATCAAGTAAAGTTCATAGTGGAAATACTTTGTTAAAAGCTGCAAAAAGAAACATTATTTATTCTTTCATCATAAACTTGATGTGAAACTGTGATCTTTTCATGCCAAAGAGTAGTATTTAGATGTATCTTCCACGAGAGAGGGAAGAAGATTGTGACTTTGTCTTACTCAGAGATCCTCGGGACCATTGATGTTCTGTTTAAAAAAAAAAAGACATTTTAGACTTTTAGTCTTGGATATTCAAAGTAAGTTAAAGACAGTTTTACACACTCCTAGAATAAACCGACTCGTTGCGTTACCTTGTTCTCGACCACGGCCCCGTCCGGAATTTCGAGCTTCACCCCGGATTTTGCAGTCACAGTCACCTTGCCCTTCAAAACCCAAAATGAACCATCTTAATTGTGTGTAATATCAACAGCATGCAGAACTGATGTGTTATGGATGATAGACAGATTAACATATATGTAGACATACCTTGAGAACAACGGAAGAGCCAAACCAAACATCACCAGACACCTTAAGGCTATCGAGCTCAACTATACTAGGGATGGACTTAAACCGGCTCAAGAAATTAGCCACCTGTTAAAAAGATACAATCAGTGAGGCTTAAGATTTATGATATTATGTTTAGAAAATTAAACAGAACTTGTCAAGAGATCCTTTTCTCCTTTTACCTTCTTGAACTCGGGTCCTAATTCAATTGATGGGTTTTCGGGGTTAGATCTAGCTTTGTTTCGGGTGACAAAGCCATCAACTAGGGTGTAGAGGTCAGACTGTATAAGAATGAAAATTAAAGCTATTAGCCAAATGTTTCAAAAGATGTCTGTGTTACTCTATTTCACTGTTAGATGTGGTGAATTCAGAGCTTACCTGGACGAGCAGCAAGTCTGAACTTGCCTTCACTGGCAAGAACCGTGACCGAGGGACATTAACACCGATGGCGTTGTCAAAGAACTGTTTTGAGACAGAATCGCACGAAAAAAAGAAAAAATAAAAAGAGTTAAAAAAAAATTACAGTTTGCATTCTATAAATCAAAATGTGCCACTAGGACATGCATGTTACCCTAATTGCAGCACCAGCTGCAGTTTCCAGTTGAAGAACTTTGACTCCATCAACTTCCTGAACATAATATAATGTTAAGTCTTCCTTTGGTTAGATAATTACAAAATTAAAATAAAAATAAAAAACTGTGCAATAGGCTACGCATGCACCTTTGGGTTTGGAATGATTTCCATTTTAAGTGCATCAGCTTCCACAAGGTTTTTGATGGCCTTCAAGTTAACCCATCTGTAAAATTACACAGTTAGTGTACAAATAAGTTTATATTGTTTTAAATTCATTAGGGATATGATCTACTTACAGGTTGTTTGTGTTGAATATCTTGAACTTCTCAATTGATTTGAACTCATTGACCTACAGGAAGCATCAAAACACAGCACAATAACTCTTTTAAACATGTGATGAAAATGGAAGCAAACAGAAAGAAGGCACAAACAAAAGCCTACAGTTTCACATTCTATCTTTTCTTTAACAGATTGGTATTTACTATTTTCTCTTCATAAGAACAATCTATAGCAGAGAGGAAGGAGAAAGGGCTTTTCAGAGCTTCCAAGGAATAATGCTATAAACTAAGTTCGTTTTTACCAACATTCCACAAATTCTAATGAATATGCTACAAAAGTTTCAAAAAAGATATAAGAAAATGTAATCCAAACGTAACAGGAATGAGCAAAGAAGTATATACTTACATGTTCATCAGGAACCTGAGCAATCTCCAGAAGCTGGGATAAACCAAAAGAAAAGTCCATTTAGAGGTCAATAAAACGACTTTTGTTCTTTAGTAGAATAAGAAAATTGTAGCAGGGAGAAGATCATGAATTGCAAGGAGGTATACATAAAAACCAAATCTAATTAGCACTTTTTTATATAACCATACATAATAAAAGAGACATCCAAACAAGAAATGACACAACGAAGTACTTACCTGAACTTTGCCTTCATAAGAAATGAGAGTTCCTCCCTTTACATCTGCTAAGGTTTTGGGTGTAACCTCCATACAGTATTCGTTCTTGTTCAGGATCAAGTGCTTCAGGATTTCTGCAACAAATAGACGAGGGACGAGGCAAGCAATATAGTTAGTAAGGGATTTTCATGTAAAATCTTCTGGTCAAGTATAAAAAATTATGGGTAAGTAAGATAAAAAAAAACAGCAAAGAAGACATACTTAAGTCAACGATCGCACCCAGGTTGTCTGAATTGGCAACAAACACATATTCCTTACCCTGAGAGACCAAGAAAACTAAATTTTCAATTAACATGGACCTCAATCTTAAATGCTGGTGAAAACACTAGTCGACTGCACTAAGGAAAGAACCTGTGATAAGAAAGCATCGAGCTTTCCACTGTTCATGATGGCTGGGAATACATCACCATGACCAGGGGGATACCTTCACAAAGATAAATCATTAGTAAGCGATCTGATAAACAACAGAAGATATTCCTGGCATGCAAACAAATGCTATGACGAATACAGCATATGGTCAACCAGCAAACAGATGAAACTTATCAAAATTATAAACATGAATAGACATCAGAATACCTATTAGAAAAATCAAAATTTCATGTTCTCTGCAATCACGGACTGATATCAGAGAGCACAAGGCATTACAATTTTCAGATTTTGGTTTCATAACGTAGGGAGATTTACCAGTCCCAACATGCATAAGAAGATATAATGTGACTTAATATGAACAAGACCAATAACCATTTAGAGTATTAAGATTTAAGTAAGCATGAATTCTGTTTTGAGAGTCTGTTTCCCGTTGCAGTTCAGTATTTGAAATGCAGGATGATAAATTTCAGTAGTTTTGATGCAGTTAAAAACTTGATTGATATGAAGCACAAGGTCAAAAGAAGACAAAAACTAATACATTTAAGGCAGTGAAAACTACTGTTTGGTTTGAATAGAATTTAATAAATGAATTCATACCAGCCCTCCTTGTCGGTCTTTCCCTTGCTGGGCCATGGCACAAACTCATCTGCCACAATACGGGGATATTTGCTCTACAATATCCAAGTAAACGTTAGTAGTTGCAGATCTAATGTCAGTTGTTTGATACAAATGATATTTCAATTTGCTAATTTGATATGCATCCACATTACAAACCTGGTTAAAAGTCTGAATGTCAACATTTGAGTTGGTGTACTTTTCCACAATCTGAATATGAAAAAAACCGTCAGCCGAAAAGAATTACATAAATATAGAAGTGAAGAAATGTGATCCACAGGGAAAAGAAGTACCTTTTGTGTGTCATCATGTGTATTAAATGAGTTCATGAGAACCAACGGAACCTTGCAGCCGTACTTGTTGTTGAGATTCTGAGGGTGAGCACATTCATATTAGGAAAAAGTACGGATGTAGTGGGGTAAAGTAATAAAAGAAAATGACGAACCTCAATCTGGATAACAATCAGATCAAGAAATGTCAAACCATCACGAACTTCGATAACAGACCTGCACAGGAAAAATCAAGATATAAGTTTCTTTAGTTCCTGACTCTTGGATTAAGTACTACATGGCTGGCTGCTATGCCAAAAAGTTACAAGGAATTGTTCACTGGCTTCAGTTTGAAGCTTATATCAACTAGCAATGAAAACAAATTTATACTGTGGAACAAGAGAACAGTCAACCAGAAAGTCCAAAGACAAGGATGACATGGCAAATAAATCTCCAGACTGGGAAAGTAACCAGAAGAAAGAAAAAAAAGGCAAAAGAAACTCCATATTCAACATTGAACTTGAAATCTCAAAGAGAGTTGAGCAATTGGATTGTAAAAAGGGCTTACTTCGGGCCAGTGCATCCCATTGTTGTCCCAAGACCTCCATTAAGCTTTAACACAACAAGTTTATCCAAAAGATTCTTGGTCTCAGAAACATCTACATCATTTTTACAAATTAACCTCGTTTAAATATCACAGAGAAACAGCAAGCAGATTGAAAAAAAAAAAAAAAATCAAAAGAAATTAGTATCAGTAAAGAAGAAGAATAAAACCTTCGGAGACGGGAACCATTTTGTCGTAGGGAACAACGATTTCATCAGTAGGTGTCTGGATCTTACTCCACTCAATGTGCTGTGCCTCACCGCTTCAAATAAAAAAAAAATCATATGAAAAGTGACCGTTGTAACTAATAAATTAGTCTAGTATCACGTAAACGAAGACAACAATTCAGATCTATACCCAGATCCGATCGAACCTAAAAGCTAAGATAATAAGAGATCTAGTCATGCAGAATGAAAGCAATATCAGAAATCACATAGAATCATGTATAACAGAAAAGCTGAGATAATACGAAATACTGTATGATGATAAAAAAAATTCAAGAGAGAAATAAACAATGAATCTATCGATATAGGGGAAAAACACATGCACGAATACAGAACTGAAATCGATAAAGAGAAAGACGAACCTCAGGTAGCGTGAAACAAGGCTGATGAATCCGCTCTTCTCGTTCTCACTGAAACAAGAGAGAAACAAAGCAGATCAGTCGAATATTCAGATCTAGAATTCTGGATCCAACAGATTTTGGAAGAAACGAGACTAAAAATCAGAGCAAAAGTAAACGCGAACCTCATCTCAGTAAGGCCATCGGTGGCGGATTTGAGTTGAGGAAGATTCTCAGTCGTGGCGGCCATTGTCGATTTTAAAGATTCAGAAGATTCAAATCAAAAGAAAAAAAAAACGAAGAGAGGATTGTAAATGAAGGGATTACAGAAATTAAAGAAGGTATGTATTTATAGGCGAAGAGAGTTTTAGGAGGAGGAGGAGTGATGATGATGTCCAAAGTCTAAAAAAAAAGAAGAAGAGAGTAGTGGTGACGAAGTGACGATGCGCGTTACCGCATATATATTTGTCCGTCCGGTATCGTCTTAATACCGTCAATTTATTTTCTCTTCTTTTAAACTCTTTTTTTTTTGGTCCTCAGTCGACAGAGTAATTCAATTTTATTACTTTGACAAAAACATCAAATACTTTTTCATATTATGAAAGTTTACACAGTCAAAATACAACAGAGGATATAACCAATCAGGTGGGTACAAACAATCAGAAAAAGAGAGTAAATTTGAATGTCCAAGTTGCTAAACTATGTGCTGGAAGTATGTACAAACAATCAAATGTTTAATCAATTTTATTTATTAAAAACTGCTTCAACTTTTTCACGATTTGATTACTACTATCAATATAATTCAAGCTATGGCAAAACCGTTAAAAAAAAAAACCCCCAAATAAAGAATTCTTTTATTACATCCATCAATCGGTCTTGTAATATTACCGATCAGAAATATCTTAAATCGTGTCCTTAGAACCATCGTAACCAATCAGTCTTAAAAACGCCCAACATAAATTGATATAAGAAGAATCTTCCATAGAATATTCCCTCACTCAATCTTGAGGACAATTGAGCAAAGCTTTGATGCTTTGAACAGTGGAGCTGATCAAACTACTCACTGTGTCCACCGATTTCTCAATCAGTCTTGCTAGAGGCAGTGATCTGAATTGCCATCGTGAGTAATGTTCCACCGTCCTCGGCTTGAGATGATGAAACCAGAAGGAAGGATTGGAATCGTGGACGGGTCTACTTGGCCGGAGACGGCAATATTCATTGTAGTCATGTCGATAGGAGCGTACACTAACATGCCTCCCAAGTTTTCCATGTAGCATCACCATCTCATCCTTGTCTGAGCCTTATGGCATCCGGATGCCATTATTCTGCATCTGTAATGTATATTATAATAAATAAACAGACGCATGGTGAAAGACTAATTATTTTTAAGATACCGTTGAAGAAATATATATGTACCCGGAGTATTGAAACGTAGTCAGTTTCACTTGTTCCGGTGGCAATGCGAGCGAGCTCAGTGATTATGCGTCCACAGGAAAGAACATCCCACTGTTAAAACGTTTTTTTTTGTTTTGTTAAAACGTGAGACAATAATTAGGTGGAAAAAAGCTTTGACTATCCATTTATTTCATAACATTGGCTTTAGATGTTTGGTCCATCAACATATATACGCGATGTTATGCGTGACATGAATTCGGGTGTATTGGATAAACCAAAACAAAACTACAGAGAAAAATACTAGAAAGAAACAAAACTCGTGTGTGTTTTAGATGAAAAAAAAGTCGAACAAAAACCTTAATAACTTAGAACAAAAAGATGAGTAAAAACTGAATCTACAATAAAATCACAATTTTCCGGGAAAAAAAACCACAAATTTTTAGTTGGTCAATTTTTTTTAAGTTTCCTGATTTTAAGGTGCCAAACCGACTCTGACCGAAGCTAGGAAAACCTTTAAAATATGAAATTAGTTTTTATATATTTTTAAAAAGTCGATAGACAAATAATTTGAATTGGAAACATATTAAACTATATTCTACGCTATTAAAAAGAAGTACTATAAAATTTAAATTTGTTTCCAAACACTATTAATAAGCATTTTTTTTGTGAGATACTTTTATCTCTGCTTCCAAACATTATTACCCAAACACAAAATTAACTTTAACTATTAATTAACTACAAAAAATATATACACAAATTAATCATAATTCTCTAATAAAACATTATTAAGTAATTTTCTAATCAATCAATTTACTTATTAATAAAAACTATCTAATAATTAAAATTTTACAAACAAAATTAAATTATGTTGTTATTAAAAGTGATACAATATCTCTTTAAATCAAAAATGTAATTTAAAGAGAAATTTAAATCGAAACTATATATTTATTTCTTTAATAATTGTTGTTAATTATAAGAAAAAATCTCAGGACATCTTAATAGTATTTTGTTACAATTAAAATAAACTCTTAAGTTACTATTCACGTTTTTATATCTTCTCATATCAAATAAATTTCAAAAAATAAAATTATATAGAATATTTCATTTCTTTATTCTTGATAATTATTATTTTTAAATAATTCTAATTAATAATCAAGATATTTCTATATTCACGTAACAAAAGATTTACATATTAAAAAATATATATAACTTAATTAATCTACTTCATAATTACTTAATCTTGCTTATCAAAAACACTTCTATTGTCTACCGAAATACACAAAGCTACACATTTTAATGGCTGTTCCATTTGCTTTTTTGAGAGATTTAATACCTTACAAGACTTCTTGGAGAATTCAAGTCAAAGTTCTCCACTCGTGGAGGCAATACACGGTTAAATCTGGTGAAACACTTGAGTGTGTTTTTGCAGACTCGAAGGTAATCATATTTTCACATTTCATTAAATATTTTAAAATATATTTTTACAAACAAATCTCCATGACACTTTCAGGGTACTAAAATTCATGCGAGTGTCAATAAAAATCTGGCTATTCGTTTTGGTAATCAATTACCAGTTGGTGAATGGAAGTTTGTGGAAAACTTCTGTTTAACTCATTCTACTGGTCAGTACAAACCTACATGTTATGTTTACAAATTAAATTTTGTAAACTCTACACATGTTTCATAGTTTGAAAATCTAAGCAATTCCCAATTTCTTTCATTAGCAAGTTTCCCTCAGATTTTAAATGATTTGGTTAATTCAAGCATTTTAGTTGGTAAGATTTCATGTTTTAAAACTATATTGGATATTTATTTTCATTGATTACTTACTTATTAATATTTTACAGAAATCTATATTAAACACCTTATTAATATTACAGAAATAAAATAAAAATAGTTGATATATTATTCTAATTAATTAAAACAATTGCTGCGGGTATAAATCTAGTTTATATTTGAAATAGATCAATAATCATGAGATAAGAAAATTCCGGACCACACCACTCTAAGTTTCACGTATCAAAATTCATAAATTTGATGATGCATGATGAGAACAATAAAGAGTGAAAGACAATGGAAAGAATCAAGAAACTTCAAGACAAATAAATAATCAATGCTAAACTTTATTATTTCGATACTATCGTCTAACGAAACCCAAATTTTACGGACACTAGTTTATTCAAAATTCAAGAAGTTTTTGAATAAAAATAAAACTAAAAATTTTGTTCCTAAATTTATTATCTTACTTTTTAAGAATACAAATTTGTCGATATCAAGAGTCGGTTTTGAATAAATAAAGCTAGAATACATGATAACAAAGCCCCAAAAAGGTAAACTTATAATGAAATTGTAAGCCATTTTTTTGGGTATAATCTTTTAGTATCAAGTCTGTCTAACTAAATATTGAACCATGTATAAAGATAATAAAAAATCACAGTGAGATTTAAATAAATATAACGACACCTTCAGTGAAATATGAATCAAACTCAAACTTTATGCTTTAAGAAACGAAAAAGAGAGGTTCGTGACAGTAAAACATAATCTGACGACAAAAAAAAAAACAGAATCTAGAACAAGAGACCAGGAAATAAAATAAAAGAAGCACATATAAAGAAAAACGAGCTTAACAAAAAATTCGATCAACTATTGATATAAGTGCAAAACTGCTTGACGGAACTAAAAAAATAAGAATTGGTGAATGGTTTGAAAACTGCTTCTGTGCAGTCTTGGTCGATCTCAATAATGGCCTTGCAACATTCTGGTCCTATCGTGATTGCACGGTTAAAGAAAGAGCCGAAGATCTCCGCAAGGCAGGCTTCTCCGTCTCCTAGGTCCGGAAAGCACATCCTAGCTAACTCGTTAGTACCACTATCGTTACCTATAATTCCACCGATGATTGAAGGCAACGAAAATGGGAATAAGGAGAATGCGGTTGCTGTTAGAGGCGCAAAAGATGATGAGAGGAGAAGAACGAGTATGAGAGAGTTTGGTTTCATCATGATGAATAAACAAATGCTTATTATTATTAAGGGATAACAAAATGAGAAGTTTATTTTTAGTGAAGGTTTTTAGAGTTCTGTGTAAATAAGAGAGAAATATAATAAATAAAAAATCTTAGATGAGGAGATTTTATTGTTACGCTAAAAAAATTATACAAAGATCTTTTAGTTATGATTCTAGTACCGTTTAAACAATATGAAGTAGCTTAGTTTAACTATTTTACAGGCGACGATGGAGCGTTTATGGGAAACATATACAAATTTGAATCCAAAATATTTAAAATTATAGAGAAAACTGAAATGATTCATACACTTAGGATTTATTCGATCGGCTTAGAACCACGCCCACCAGAGAGACCGAAAATACTTGCGGGAAAAAAAAACCGAAAAATAGGTAATCCAAAGATACATATAATATTACGAATATTGTCCATATATGATGCCTTTCCTTTAGAGCAGGAGAAACACAAATTGTACTCCGTTAACATTGAAATTTAAATTAGTAGTAACCAATTAAAAATGCTTAATCGTTAGAAGAAGAAAAAAAGGTTAGGCCTTAAAGCAACAGAACAGTCCCATCCCATGGAATGGGTAACGGAACCGTCGAGTCATCGAAGCCAAATAGATTATGGGTCCCACGCTAGGTTTAGTTACTTTGAGCCCCTGATTTCTTGTTGATACATGATAGACATATTTTATTAGTATTATATTGCCACCGTCTTTTCACGATGATTAGAAATATAAAATGGTATATACGTTGACTCAGCGCATTAAAATGAATTTATCATCATCAAAATTAATATGATTAATACACTCTTTAGTCTTTATAGTACAATAAGAACAAAACATACCAAACAAAAAAAAAGTTCCATTAATTTCACGGTCTCGACCAAATACTGTATTACGCGGAGTAGAATGAACAACAAAATGGCCATAGACTTCTGAAAATACGGCAAAAATATAACTTAAAAATATAAAAGTAAAATAAAGACGCGGAGGATTCAACAATCTATGTCAACTTCCATTTGCTACGCTGCCCATCTTCACAATATTTTATACAAATATATTTGCTACCATATTAATGTATACAATTTTATACTGTACATATATTTATATATATAAAGCTTCTGCTTGTCTTCTTCGATCTTCACAAATTCAATTTCATCTTCACTTGTGAAATCTTTCCATCTCATCATTATAACATAATCAAGTGTAAGAATGGGCAACTACGTTTCATGCGTTCTAAGCAAAACGACCCCGTCTCAGTCACTATCATCATCACCGGCGCCAAAAGTGATTCTCCCGGGCGGTGGAGTGCGTGATATACACGCGCCGATGAAAGCAGCCGAAATCATGATGGAGATGCCAAGCCATTTCCTCGTCGAGGCCCAATCGATGAAAATCGGCCAGAAGTTCATCCCACTCGCTGCCGACGTCGACCTCGACCTCGGAAGCTGCCACGTGTACATCGCATTCCCGATGACACGTGTTGCTTCCGCAGTCAACGCCTCCGACATGGCTCGGCTCTTCCTTGCCGGTAAGAAACGCACGAAAAGCTACGACAATAGGAGAGTGTCTCCGGAGGGGGAAGATGATGATGACATCAGGCTGATCGGACCGAAGCTGAATCTTGAAGACATCGAAGAGTTCTCGGCGGCGGAGTTTATTCATCGGATATCTGTTTCGAAATCTAAGAAGCCACTGTTATAGACAATTGTAGAAGAACACGTGTCCTGATACAGCAACGATTTTAAAATCTAGTTTAAAAAAACAAAAAAATTCTTTCACCAAAATGCCTCTCTTTCGTTGTAATAATAAATAATAATAGACGTACGGAGACATTAGGCGAGAATTAGTATGTGATTACTTTATTCCGTTATGTAAATGTATATATTTTATGCTACTTACTAAGGTGTATCGTGTATGGATTATAAATTATTGAGTGTTAACTGTATTTTCATGTGGACGAGAACAAAAAAAATTCTTTAATAATGTGTTCTTGAGGATAATTATTATTTCCGCCCCTTCATTCTCGTTACAACTTACAAGTGATAAAGTAGCCGTTATAAAGAAAACTGGAGGTTAACAAAATCGAATCATAATTAAATAAATCTAAGGAAATTTAATCAAACCCGTCTTTTGGAATATGGAAACTCCCCAATTTGACCTTCTTACAACTTAACGGCTATAAAATGCTCTCCTTCGATGTCTCTCTCTTTTTTTTTTTTTTCGTCAAGCTTCGATGTCTCTCTATAAATAGTTAAATACTAGTGTAATTTTGTTCGTCTTTATTCTCAACAATAAACCTTGGCGATTATTAAGCTTCTCTTTGCTTAACATTGGACGATCTGAGTGATGGTGCTTTCTCATACGAATCTATCTTTGATCTGTCGAGTACCATTAAAAAATTATCATCTCCCAGAACAGAGGGTTTCAGAAATTGCAGACAAATCCTACTCTCTATTCTAGGTTTTGGAAGGTCGCATCAATGTCCTACATCGAAATCGAGGCTCTCCTCAAGATGAAGACGACAACTACTGTCCCGGGGATCAGGGAAGTAATCGACGGTCTTGAACAAATATGCATTTTTTTTTGTTCAATGCCTCTACATATTTTTATGGCAGCAAGAATAAAATTTCTATTTATTAGATATTTCTAAGGCATTTGTAACTAAAAATAACGACATTTATTTTAACCATGCTGTTTAACACAAATTCAAACAAAGTCTCAGATGATCCAATAGAGTCATTGCCTCTTTTCCACAAGAAAATATATTTAAGAGTCTAGGCTTTTCTTAAGAGAGTTCAAGACTTCTTTGTAAGCCAATTTCTTGGCCATTTTCTTATCAAAGGCCTTTGCTGTGTGAGCAAAACTCATTTCCTTAGCTTTTACCTCTACCGTGAAATGAGCTTCACCATTTTTGAAACCTTTAGCCTTACTCAACTCGAACTGCTCTTTCTGGCATAATTCTGTCAACTCTCTCACAGGATGCAACTTGACAGTCTCTGGAGTTATCATACAACCCAAGAGTGGTTTAATACTCGCAAACACTACTTCCTTGTTGTAACCCGAGTCAACAAATATAGCGCCTGCTAAAGATTCGATGACATCTCCAAGAACCTGAAGATGACAAAGACAGTGAGACAAAACATGTACACGTTAGAGGACTTGTGTGAAAAAGAAATGGAATGTTACGATGTGTGGTTATATAAAAATATATATGTTCTACCTTAGGGAAGGCTATATGGGATTCCCATCCAAAAGAGGAATGCAAAGACGACTGTTCAAACTCACTGACTGTTCTAAATATGTGCCTGTGTAGATCATGAGAAGCATGCAGAATATGTTTGTGCAGGTTTGCTTTCACAGCCACTTGAGCATAACATTCATTGTTAACAGAAGCTGATCGCATGTCGGTTAGTAGTCCAGGAGACATACAAGGATATTTGTCGTACAGATGCTTGGTTATGAGATAATCCAATACCGAGTCTCCAAGGAACTCCAACCGCTGCAGTAGAGTCAAATTAAGTTTTATTTGAAACACCAAAGGAATAAAGAGTATATGAATAACTTTACGCATAAGGGACCAGACCTGATAGCATCTTGGAATTTCAGGAATCATGTATGAACCATGAGTCAATGCTTCGACTAGAAGAGACTTATCCTCAAATTTGTATTTCAACAGCGATTCTATATAACCTACATTCATAAGCTTCTCTGCTTGTATTGATGACTCTCTTTGTATCTTCGTAGTTGTGAAATCCACCTTTATACCAACCCAATTCATGAACCTCAAAGCCGCAAGTTCACCTCCCTCGCTGAGATATGCTCCAATTAGTGATTCTACAGCATCAGCCACACTCTTGCGTTTCAAATTTCTCCTTCTAGCAACATATATGTTTCTAGAGTCGGGTAGGGTATCATTTACAAGAGCATAAGCTGCAGATGATTGACCAGGAACCATCCAACCTTTAGGTTCAAAACACTCATTGCGGATAAATCCCTGTACTCAAAAAGGATAATTTTTAAGTTTTAATTTTACTCCATGAAATCATTTGATAGAGTCCACCTGCTGCTAATTAAACATTTCGACAGAACCTCAACGCACTGGGTAATACAATCCAGAGATTTGGGAGTTGTAAGACTGAAGAATGTTTACCTGAAGTTTCTGATGACATCCAAATTTGCAGAGCATGACATTTGAAATCACTCCATCTTTCTTCATGCTAAGAAGACCCTCATGGTGAGTATGACACTGTTGGAATAGTTGCTGACAAACAGCATATTTTAGAAAAGAGTCACCAAGAGTTTCTAATGATTCCAAGTGGAACTGATCTTGGCACTTCTTTGTCGTTATAGCTTCTAGAACCTGTATTCACAAGTGAACCAAACGCATTTGGTGAAAAAAAAAAAAAAAAAATGAAAATCCATACAATATGAAATACAGCTTGAAAGTTCCAATTTATACCTTGATTGTTGGGATATTGACTTTTGGGATGCTCTTCTTCAAATTGCATGCTATAAGCAAAGATTCAATGCGTTGCATAATAGATGGGATGAAAGTATATGAATAGATCATATCAACTGATATTGGGGATAAAATGACATGACACAGTTCAGGAGGTAGTTCAACAAGCTGTCTGTCATGCTCTGCAGGAAAAAAATAAGTTAAGGAATAAGGTTTTCAACAAGAAATCATGATGCAATCAATCACAGATTGTGGTGAAAGATTTGACCTTTCTTCTTTTTCTTTTTGGCCATGTGAAGATAATTATGCAGCGTGAAAATGTGTCTCCCATTCAGAAGGGGTTCATCCACAAAATTTAATTGAATACCATGCCTGCAGAAAAATAATAGAATTCAGCATCAGATAGAACGTTCAATTCAATCATTAGAATCTTTCTAAACATTCTTTATACCGTTTCTGATAGTACTCTATGTAAGTCTGATCACCAGAATTTCTCTTCGTCAATAAGGACTTTGCATTTATATTGTTGAGAACACCTTCTGTGCAGTAGACATATCCATTATGTGGGGTGTAAACCAATGCATTTTCTACGTCGCAAGTACAAAACAAGCCATCTTTTGTATGAAGAATGCGAGAAGCAGCCTTGGCAGAACAATTCAAGTGTTTTCCCCAAGCTTTTTGACAAGTTAGATTCACTGATCTAATCACCTCCCAATTAATAAGAGACGTTTCATGTGAATGAGTGGATGGGACTAGTAGATAATCAAGTGCTACCCCGTCTCTGAGATGCAATCCATCTAATGCCTCCATCAAATTGTCTACATTGTGATCCAAAAGAACTCGGAAAAGAGTTATCTGAAATCTTCTACACAAAAGAACCTGAAGAAAAAATACAGAGACTGATTGAAGTTGAACTTTAAATAAGAAATGATTCATACAAATTTAAATGAAATATAACTGAGAAAGAAAAACTAGCAAAAATACCTCCTCTTGTGTAAGGTGAAAGGCTCCCAAATAACTCAAGGTCACATCTATTGTGCCCCTATGATCTTCCAAATAGAAGCCTGTGTTCCCAACGTCATCTTCAAGCGCAACTCTAGTGCCGAGAATAATATCGTTAAAATGAAATTCTCTTGGAGGGTTTGGCTTCATTCTTATTAAGTAGAAGTGGTATGTTGTCTGCGACTGTACTGAAAACTGGTAGACTAGCTCTGGGGGGAAGTAACATGGCTGTTCTGAGTCATAGAGGATTTTCCCTGCAAACTCAAACATAATAAATCAGTGATTTATTATACAGCCCAGTTCAATTATAAAAATGCAGAAGAGTACCAAGTTTTTGTTCGACATTTTCCGCCACGACCATGTCAGGCACAAGATGATCACTTAGAGCACCAACTTTGTGCAGTTGAATGCAAGCTTCAAGACAGACAGCCTGTTTTAATACACTACCATTTGCTTGAACTCTAACTTCTGTAATAGGGCAGCTCTTAGGAAGATAAAGGGTGCAAATCCCATGACCCTTATTTATGTCAAATCTAGGAGTTGGTTTGAAGTACCTTTTCCATAAAAAGACAAAAAAAAAGAGAACTATCAGAAAGAAATTATAAAGAAGCAAAGTTTGCATAAAGGAACACTAACTGATAAAGCTGTTATTAGACTAACTCATCCGAAGGAAGTCTTGAGCAGTAATGATATATTAAGCTCACGCTTGAGCTAAGAGTAACGATTGCGCCGGTACTGTTGACACGGAAGAAATCCTCATTTGAATCATCTGGAAGAGGCGGACAGGGAACGAAAGAATGATGCAAAGACTCTTCACGCATTCTTTTTCCACCAGAAAGATATGTCTTCAATCGATCTTGTGTTTTCAAATCTCCGCTGCCAGTAGCAACAACCGAGAAAGACATTAGTTTTTAATGCATTGAGCTGTTGTTTAGAAAAAAAACTCATAAACTCTATCAAGACCAGAGAAATATGTAACAGACCTCTTCACCATCATCAAATAATCTGAATTTGGCACTCTAGCACGCCCACGAGACTGTATGAAACTGCAGATGTTGGATGCGGGGTCAAATTTGATAACCACATTGCAACTTTGAACATCTAAACCCTCCTCTAGAATAGATGTTGCTACGATAATGTTTACCTACGCACAAGAACAGGTTACTCAGACTTAAATATAGCAGTAAGCAGATAACTCTAACAGTTCACATGAATTTGATCATACTAAGCCTCTCCGGAAGTCTTCCACTATTTCATTCTGCTTCTTCCGAGTTTGACTTTGCAGACCAGAGTTGTTTCCAGCAACGTACTTGGTTTTCCAGTTATTATAATTTGGAAGAATCTCAGCCAAGAAGGATTCCATAACAATCGCTGTTATTACCCTATCCACAAATATGATACACCGTATGTTCTCCAAGGACCTATCTTAATGAAAATTCAGAGAATCAGAATTTAAAAAGAAAACAGGTTGTATAATATTCAGGTTATTGTGTATATCACGAATCTAAAAAATGCATATCCAAAGAAAAGCGGCTACCAAACACCTTTTAAGCGAGAAAATAAAAAGAAAACATAGTACTCCAACAGTTAACAACGCAAGAAAATGATGTGTGTTGACGTGATGTGTGTGTTTATCAAAAAAAAAAAAATAATGTGTTGACTTAAGAAATGTCAAAATTTAAGATTTTTAATTTCCGATCGTCATAACGAACTCAAGTATGATAAGCAGAAAAGAAAGTGATCAAGCAATCCAAACCTATAACCAAGAAGAGACTCTACGAGGCAGACTGTTTTTGATGATAGTAGACCTGCCTCCATATTTTCTTTTATATCACCAACATTCCAGTTAATACCTATTTCACACCAAAAAAATGGACTAAAGACGTGAGGAAAAGAAAGAGAGAATGAATCTTCAATCATATAATGTAAGCAAGCAAAAATCTACCATGAGATATGTCAGCCAAAAACGCCTCTGAAGCATCAGAACAGAATCTTTTTACGAAGGTCTCACTAAACATATTTGGTTGGTCCCACAAGACAAAGTCATTCTGACTGGCCGACAATAAATGAGCAGCCTGTTGCAGAAAAAACAAAAAATCAAAATATTTCTTACTTTCCTATGTAATCTCAAACCTTAAAGCAGCAGCAAGAACAAAAATACCTTCTGCGCCAGAAAAATTCCAAGGTCGTCCAAACAATATGTTAGAGTTGAACTTATCCTTGACAGTTGTTTCTCTATCGAATCAACAGTAGAGGATTTGAGATCCAAGGTTGCAAGGGAAAAGCGATGCTGAAAAACAAGTCTACCATCAGTTGAAAACTTAACATTGTGTTTGATCACCACCCACATAGAAATTTAAATCCATTGTGTACATACCTTTTTAGTTAGTTTTTCTAGCTTCTCTACCAAGATTTCACGTTTGGCACATGGTATTTCCATGTGCTGGTAGTACTTAAAGCTTGCTGTAGAAAAGGGGACATACCCAGCCAGCACAGACTCGTTCTCACAGGTATAGACCTTCATTAATAAAACAAATATATTACTATGATTACGTACGCAATGTAAAACCAGCATAAAAATGGAAACTAAGAATCTGATAATGGAAGTTCAAGCAATTAAAAGATTCAACAGTCTTGCTGTAGTTCAAAGTGGCAACTAAGAAAATATAATGTATCTGTGTCAGAAGTGGTCATACTACAAAGAAATCATGACTAATAATGTATGCTCACTTTAGGGTCGAAATATAAAGTGCCAAATAATTTTCCAATGACTATAGTCACAATACCAAGCAAAAATATCAATCTCAAGTAAACGTTTCTGATTTAAACGGCATCTTTCTCAGATTATAACAAAAAATACTTTATTAACTAAGATCATACAAAACAGGAGAGACAATACAAAAGATTCAAGATAAAGAAAAGAATCAACCTTTGAGTTCATTAGTGTTTCAAGTTCATGAATCCTTTTCCAATAGCTATCCAAATTCGTACCTTAGTTAAGAGAACAAAGACAGAAGAAAAACCAAACTCTAAAAAACAAATACGAACAAAAATATAATGCATAAATCCAATAAAATAAGAACGTTAAAAGCATAGTAACCCTTTGTTTTCACAAGGGATGCAGTCATCCCAAATATCCGGGGAACATTGGAAGTTGCAGAAGTTAACTCTTTGTGATAGAACTCCTGCATGAAAGAGCTATGTTGTCAAAAAGTGCAAAAGATACATTATAAAATAGTTATTTTTAATACCCTATGTTTCAATTTGATTTCATTCAGGTCTGAATTCTCCAACTAGGAGTATCCTTTCATACTCACCCTCATGATGCAAGCATACGGGTGCTTTCCCCCAGCATGATGACACTCATCAAATATTAGGACCTTGATCATGCTCAAGTTCAGAAAGCTATGCCTCAATGCATCAAGCAAAATGGCAGGGGTCATCACAAGAACCTGCCGTTGTGAAACCAAGGGAAAAATAAACAGAGTGAACACTTGAAAGCTCCAAACAGGTCGAAAACCTGAACAGGTTATATATATGGATGTGCATTCAGAGTGGACATAAAATAGTTCAATATGGCAAGATTTTTTGAAAAAATAGACTCATGAAATGTCGAGAAATCCAGCTAAAAATAGTAAATCTTCAGAGCAAAAAATAATTTAAAGGTAATTGGTCAAAATAAGGAAAGGAGACCTCATATTTATCGACTTCTTGTTTCCATGTTGACGAATCCCAAAAGTCAACCCCCATGTCTCCCCAATACATACCCACTTGTAGATCAGTATGCATCTTCAGGGCTTCTGCTTGCTGCATAAAATACACAAGGACAAAATATGAACATCAGTACATATTCCTTCACAACTAATGGAGAAAGTAACATTTAAAGAATCCAAATTTGGAAAAGCATCAAGAAATAACACATACATTATATTGTAGAAAAGAGGACAAATGTGTATGATGGTCCATATCTACATAACTTCAATCCTAAAAAAATTCTACGAAACATTGATCCCAGTGTTTTACTCTCAGGTAGAACGTATGTGTATAAAACCCCACAAAACCAAGAGAGATGCATAAAAAAGAAGGTCACATTCTATATACACTAAAAGAGTGAAGAAAAAGATAGGATCATACTTGAGTGACAAGAACAACTTGAGGAACCAAGAAGACACTGAAGCAGGGTGAAGGCTTGCGGAAAAGGTAGGCATAGCTACGAAGAAGCATAATGGCAATAAGGGTCTTGCCAGAACCAGTCTCGAAGAAAACAATTGTATTTTGCTTGATAGCTTTCTCAAGTGCCTCAACCTGATAGCTGGTAGTAATAGAGCATCATCATATATAAAAAATGTAAGGCTTGAGATAGAGATAAATCCCGATAAAAGAAGACGAAATTACAAGTCTAGTCCCCAATATGTAGTTACACAGGTTATGAGAAATTACACGATCATGGGTTTCTTATGTCTCATTAGATAAAACAGAGCCTAGAAACACTGAAAGAGAAAGAAAAAAAAAGCCAACCTTCTAGCAAATTGTAGAGGAGAGGCAGAGATTTGACCAGTGGTATC
Source organism: Nasturtium officinale (assembly GCA_963854855.1). Taxonomy (NCBI): domain Eukaryota; kingdom Viridiplantae; phylum Streptophyta; class Magnoliopsida; order Brassicales; family Brassicaceae; genus Nasturtium; species Nasturtium officinale. The sequence goes on along the minus strand of OY978508.1, from coordinate 11,851,143 downwards.
AATTTCCATCTCATTGACATCCATGATCATCTAACAATGGTAGAATTACCAAAAAAAAAAACCCAATTTATTTACAAATATCGAAATTCTCAACAACTCTGAGCAGATGGAATATCAAAAGTAATGTTTAACCACAGTAGAGTTTTCAAGAGTGGATTGACACAAAATAGAGAGCAAAAACCAACGACGAAAGCGAATTTCAAGGGGGGAAAAAAAGCGAAGATGGAAAACTGAAAATGATCTGAGCAAAAAGAAGAAATCGCGAACAATGTATAGACGAAAACCCAAAGGTAAAGTCGAAATAATAAAACCAAAGGGAAAAGGACAAACCAGCGATGAGAGAAAGCTTACTGACGAAGAATAAAAAGCAAGTGAAAGCGGACACTCAAGGCGACGCTAATAAGTAAGTAGTAGTAGTAGTATTAATTCATAAATATACTTAGCGGTTTTCGAGAGACTACTAACTTTGAAAATTGTTGAACATTTACTTTTGACTGGTATTGGGAGGGGACATGGCGATTCTACTCATTTTGGGGGATTTACAGTGACAGGCGCTTTCGCTGACGTCATACATATTTTTATTCTGTTTGCCAAAATTATACTAATACTATGGATGTATATTTACAAAATGAACTTAAAATATTAAATAATTACAATAAATGTCGCTTGCAAATATAACCGAACTTTTGAATTCATTAAAAAAAAATGGCAGTAAAATAAATTATTTAATGTTCATTTAATATATCTAGAGTAAGTAAGTAACGATTTTGAATGCCAAATTAAGATACTTACAAAAATTATTTGAATTTCAAAAAAAAAAAAAACTCATAATACTTGCCAAAGATTTATCTCTCAAATTCGACTTCAATTCTCCAGTTGTATTGTTAAATGTTCCATTCTATCAAATGCAATAAAAGAGAGCGGTCAGAAATAAAATACAAGAGAGAGTGCTGGAAAAATCCTAAAGATGTGTGTTCTTAATAATCATAAAACACCATCATAACTTTCCACAGAGCCTTCTTTTGAATTCTCATGCAACTGTTTGGGTTTTGCAGATGACATAAAGTAGCAACAAAGGAACTACCAGGCTGTAACCTGGAAAATGAACCACATTCATCTCATAAGCTCTAGCTAGAGCCCAGCAATTCTGTAAACATAAAAACAAAACCAACAAACAATACTTCAGAACTGAATGCATGAAATACAGACAACGGATGAACATGGAGTTATTTATTATACAAGTGATACCTTGAAGTGCTTCCAATATAAAGCCAATGAAGCCATCAATAGCGATTTCCTAATCAGTCTTGTGTTAGAGAATAACAGTGAGTGGCGTTGTGATCTCTTCTTCCTTCCCTGGTCATGGTCATCCTATTTCTTACCAGAGACTGTTCGAATGTAATCTTTGTACATTTCTCTCTCAGCAACCAGACAACACACAACCAAGACACTGGGGATAACAACAAAGACCACATGTGGGATCACCAGAACCATTACATCAGGTTGTCCAATGTATTCATGTTTCCTATCTGCGCCTGAGCTCACGACCACCCACCCCATAATAGTCATATATGTTCTGGTTCCGGAATCAGTAAACACTTCACCGGAAAACCAAGGAAAGAATATCAGATTCACCAAGTATGCCATGTAACCAAACCAAACCACAGGAATTCTGCAGAGGTCTTGGAGAATCCACATTACAAGTGTGATTGGTCCTTTCTTGGCGATGAACTTCTTGAGAGTGTACTGCTTCTTGAAAACAATGATAATGCATTTAGGGATAAGAAAAACGAGAAACAAACAATATAGAGCAGACCACAGAATCGGGTAATATAATGCCGCCCATTGCAAGCCCATGACCCGAAACTCATTCCACGTCCATGAGACTTTAGAGCTTAGACCATTGATGGAAAATGGTCGCATTTCTGATAATGTAGACCTGCCTTTGATGTCACTGACTTCTATTTGTAGCCAAAACCTATCAGGTAAGGGATCTTCAAAAGCCCTATAGTTCCATGGAAGTGAAAAATATGTTGCCCCAGAAGAAGAAGAAGAGTCGTCTCCATGTTTTCTCATTGGAGCTTCCATGACCAGATTGTCAAATCCAGGGCTTGAGTCATAAACTCTAGCTACAACTTCCAAAATAAGGGAATGAGAAAACACAATGGCTCTGATTGCGTCATAGGATGATGAGATCATATGTTGGCATTCGTATTTGTGACGTGCAAAGGATGTTGACATGAAACGTGAATCTAATGGAAAGGTAGGTAATATGATAGTTTTTTGGGATTTTGACTTGAAGTCAAGATCAATATATGAAACGTGACCCCTATCAATGGCCATGATCCTCATTGCCCTATTTTTTCTCCAGTCACCCATCTCCCATTCCCAGAATTCTGCAGCTGGCAATGCTCCAAATGAGCAGTTCTCAGTACTTTCAGCACCATTCTGCCGCATATTCAGCTGAAATAAGTCATTATCGGATAAACTGATACCACCAGAGTAATGGTGTCTTTTAAGGTTCTTGCCAAAACTTGAGTGTAGATGGCCACACAAATAAGCAGAGACAGAGTGCTTCAGAAAAACATGTTTAAGGCTCTTCTGAGATTGTGACAGTGCCGAAAATGACAACGGGAAATGCCCGAATGATATTTTTGTGACAGGTTTTGTTGATTGGTTGTCCCATTGCGATAGGTGTGAGTCCAGCGAACTCAAAAGTTCATCAGTTGGGTGCCCAAATAAATTTGTTGGGCCGCGTAATCCAATATGCATAGTGGTATCAACACCGACAAACAGATGTTTACGTTCACTAGTCTGTATAATAAACATAGAACCATTAGCAGTCAACATATTACTGATCAATGAAAGAGGTTTGTGGAAAAAAAAAAATTCAAAGACAATGTGACAGATAATCTTTTATCTCATAGGCAAATCAGTCATTCACCTACCCTAACTTAAAACAGTCAATGATCTCAACCAAACAAATCCAGAAGTTAACAAGATACAAAGCTGGGAAAGCGTAACCAACCTCAACAGTCACGGCATTAAGATTTTCTTTCCTTCCTATCTGTCCATTGATGCTATACATTGAGAAGAAATCAACGGATGAACCAACAGCCGGAACACCAAAGCTGTCATGGTTACCCCTAAGATCATAGAACATGGTCTTATTAAGCCCACTTCTCTTCACAACATCTTGCATCACACTTTCATATTCTAACCACTCATCTTCATTTTGCTTCATTGTTAACAAGTCTTTGCTTTTACCATCTGAAAACCCGAATTAAGGAAGATATCAACACACAATCTTCACGAAACAGAAACAACTACTAGTAAAGGTACAAGTAAAAAATTGACCAAAGGCAAGGAGCAAAAGACACAATGCTTCCCAAAGCTAAAGATTAAAGATTTGTTAAGATATTTGATATCCTGAATGGAAAAATCAAACAAATTTAGCTTGGAGTTGAGCATTACGTGAAACCCAGAGCGAGCAAACATCACTGAAGCTCATAAAACAAAGCAAGGAGAGATTCACAAATTCGAAATTATGAGAAAGAGAGGTGAGAACCTGTGAGATCACCGGTGATTAATACGAGAGAAGGGTTGATGAGAGAGAGAGCAGGACCAACAATATTTTTGAAATCAATGGCTCTTTGGGGATGATGAACACTGAAATGGAGATCGGATAGCTGAACCACCCAAATCAAGTCTTGCCCAGTTCTCGCTTCAATCACTCTGCTTCCAGATTCGTCAATCAAACCAGAAACCCTCGTACTCATTGAGATTATTAACACTAGAAGAAGAACCGTAAACCAGATTCTTCTCCGATGATAAACTATATTCATTCTGAGCTCATCGTCGTCGCCCATCGATTCCTTCACCTCTCTTTCTCGCGAATCAGTAGCATTTGTAGATAAATATCTCGAAATGTATTTGCTATTCGTCAAACACTAAACGAAACTGCAAATGCGACGCTCCCAAAAAGTCTACATTTTTATTATTTCTTAACTCGTTTTTTTCTTCTTCTTCTTAGTTAATATGTTTAACTAAAAAATAAATAACGATAATTAAATTTATTTTGGTAGATTTTTAATTTGCTTGGTGAAAACAAAGGCAAAAGCAATGTGATGAATCCATTAGTAGTTTCTGTTATGGGTAATTTCACTCTCAATTAAATCGTGACGAGGTTAATGGAATCACTTGAACAATATTAAGAGCTGCCATGGGATTTTGCAAAATCACATACGACCACAAAAATTATAATTTAATACGAATGCATTGCAAATTTAATTCACTACTTTCCTTCTCTAGTAATCTTATCTTTGATTTTCTTCAAGTTTAGCGTATTGGTACCTCACCACATGAGATGGCCGGTTATACGAAAGATGCGAAACATAGTCTCTGTTTTCTCAAATATAGTAAAGCCAAAACCTTCCTAGTCTTTATTGCATACTATTTTACAATCAACCTTAACTTTCAATTTCAAAATACCAGAATACAATTGCAGTCACACATTCATCACTTCAAAAGGATTTATTCATTTCAAACAAGATCTTTAAGTCTAGGCTTTAGATTTCACAGGAATCAACAACCCTGCGAGTCCTTAAATGCTTCCGTTTAGACTTCTTAGGTTCAACTCCTAACCATTGCTGGATGAGCTCAAACACTCTTTTTTTTTTATCACGGATGGATACCAGAAACTCCTACGCTCGCAGTTGCTTTAAACTGAGCAGCCTGCAAAAAAAAAAAAAAAGTAGAAATGTAAGGCTTTTGTGAAGGTCTAGAGATATGATGGGCCATTGGAACAATTAGTCTGAAGGTCACCGAATGCACATTTGATCAATTAGTCTGAAGACCAAGAACAATATGATGGGCCTAAAAACAGGTTGGACTCATATTCAACCGGTCCAGTAGTTCATCACAACAATCAATAGTCGAGTTTACCAAAACTGAAGACTTGTTCAAGACTGAAAAATCCTTACCCTTTTGCATTGTAATTTGTATGATTTGGTCTTTACCAAATGCATATAGGTGATGTATAGATATGACGCTATATATACTTTAGATGCACATGCATGTTGTTTATATATATGCTTCACCGTTCTTTTTCAAGTCTTGAAAATAAAAGGTACTCCCATTAATCATCACCATGATCATGTTGAAACCCAAATCTATAATTCTAGTTTTATTTTTCATGTTCCTCGTGTTACCCTCCTTCAGTAATGTAGTCAATTCCATTTCGGCCATGGAGAATACGAAAATAACTACTCCGCCACCGGTTCAAGACTCTTGCGTTTACTCTTGTGATCAGTCCCCGCCGTTGCTGCCGCTGCCACCACCCAAGTCGGTTTACTGCACTAGGTCGTCTTCATCTCCACCACCTCCAAAATACATGTACGTGACTGGTGTGCCTGGGGAACTCTACCAGACCGAACCGGATGATCAGTGGGGCTATTACTCTAGTGCAAACCGGGATTCGGTTAAGTCTCTTTTACTTATTGTAATTATGGGGGTTAGTGCTGTTATAAATTTGTGAAAAGATAAAGTTTGTTAGCAATTTTATGGGTAGCTATGAAATACGTCATTCGCATCGTAATATGAATGTTCGAATTATTTATTATGAATATTGTTGTCTTAGTAAAATTATAATTTGTTGCGTAATCGCTTCTTTGTGTTGGATGTTTAGAATAGCAAATAAAAAAAAAACTTCTTTATTAATAAAAAGACCTTGGTGTTGACTTTGTGGTCCTTTTTGGATAATTGACATTAGACATGCAAGAACTCCACTATCAAATTAACAAATCATATATAAACTGTCCAAGTATAACAATAATATTAGTTTTTCAGCAGCCATTAAGTCTAATATTAAAATTATAGATGGATATAACAGCTCTAATCATAATAGTATTGTTGTTTTTGTAGCTCTTTTTTTTTAATACAATAGGTAAAGATTAAAGTTATGCTTTCTCAAATGTTTTTCTGCAAACTAGTAAGCTACTAAACAAAATTGCATATTTATAATGTAATCCAGTCAGAATACACTGTTTATCGGTCAAAAAATTAAAAGCATAATCATTAATCACTATTAATTATTTAATTGATCTCCTGGCAATAAATTAATTTATTTTCCTTAACGACATACTATTAAAAAATGTAGTAATGTACTTAACAACTCTAATCAGAGATCACTAATATGAAATCGCTTTGAAAGGCAAAAAAAAAAAAACTATCATCACATTTCTTTATCATTGAGAGAGTAGAGAGTCGGATCCAAAACCCTAAACCCCTTTCCCGCGGATTTTCTCCTCTTTCGCTCTTCGGTGTGAAAGGGAGCTGAGTCGGAGACCAAATGGGAGATCCTTTGGAGAGGTTGGGATCACAGGCATCAATGGCCACCGAGTCTGGCATGAAGGAGGACTTGTGCGTAGAGATCGATCCTCCTTTAACTGAATCCGTTGCCACTGCCGAAGATTGGCGTCGTGCTCTCAGCAACGTTGTTCCCGCCGTTGTCGTACTCCGCACAACCGCTTGTCGTGCCTTTGATACTGAGTCCGCCGGTGCTAGCTATGCTACTGGGTTTATCGTTGATAAGCGACGTGGGATCATCCTCACCAATCGCCATGTGGTTAAGCCAGGTGCGAATTTACTGTCGTTTCTCATGGAAGAATCAATAATTGATTATAAACGAGTTTAGGGAACTTTAGAAGTGATGATTGTTTTTCAGAGGATACTATTGCTTTAGGATTATGCGATTCCATAGCTATTACCTGTTTGATTAGAACGGGTTAGCTCGGCTTGGAGTACACAAAATGTTCTGATTCTAATTTATAGGTCGATATGGATATATTTTGGTCATTTCTTCAGAGAATCTCCTTAGTGTTCTGTGATTCTTTAGTGTTAGTTGATTCATTTGTATATTCTTATCTTCTTCTACTGTAGGCCCAGTAGTTGCTGAGGCAATGTTTGTGAACCGCGAAGAAATCCCGATCTATCCTGTATACAGGGATCCGGTAAGTCTTTCATTCTAATCCCTAGATTAGATTTTATTGTCCTCCTTTTTCCTGCATCTTTTTTGAGCATGAGCGAATTGGCATCACAGTCCAGAATACCGTGGCTTTCCTTGTGCGTTGTTATGTTTCCATATCATACATATGGTTCACGTTTAGTTGAAATGAGCATGCATCTGAAGAAGCTAGAATTTGTGTCTCATATTATTATTTTTACTTTGCCCTCTTATTGTCTTTCCTTCTTCATCAGGCTGACATTCTTTGGTATCCTTTTCAGGTCCATGACTTTGGCTTCTTTTCTTATGATCCCGGTGCGGTACAGTTTCTGAGTTATGAAGAAATTCCTCTTGCCCCAGAGGCAGCTTCGGTTGGACTTGAAATTAGGGTTGTTGGCAATGATAGTGGAGAAAAGGTAACATATATATATATATATTATGCCAGATTCCTTTGTATTCTAAACCGTATTTTTCAGTTTTGATGTTATCAAAGCCGTCTACATACTCAAGTTTGTTGTATCTTAATATAAATTTTGGATGAGGTCTGGACTGTCTATCGATTAGTCAAGTTAGCTAAGTTACCAGTCAATGTCAAATTTAGGTTGCAGAAAAATGATGTGTTGGTGCTTTAAGACGCTTTATGGATAAGTAATGCTTCTGGTAACTGGAGTGTGGATTTGCAGGTTTCCATACTGGCTGGTACTCTTGCACGGTTGGATAGGGATGCTCCACATTATAAAAAGTATTTCTGCTTCACTGATCATGGTTTTATATTCTTTTTACATGAAAAGTTCTTTGGTGTTACTTGATACTTGCTTGTAATTTTCTTAAATTCATATATGTAGTTGTTGTTGAAGTAGTAAAATATCATAGATACCTTTAAAATTTGTCTTAGCTTTTTATGGTTACTCACTTTTTAAAAAATAATTGGTTTTGGTGCAGAGATGGTTATAATGACTTCAATACGTTTTATATGCAAGTAAGTGATTCCTCTTTAATATTTGTTACTTTATTTTCCTCGCTAACTTATTTGAACTAAGTTACAAACAGCAAGTTTTTCATCTTTTTAGTCGTGTTATGCTTATGGTTTTCCTGTGTTTCATTACAAATGTATGTCAGAACTTGCTGTTTGTAACTTATAGTGCAATAATCAAGTATATTATGCTACTGTTATTCAAAGTTTAACCCTTAGACATGCTAGTGTTTGCTAACATTTTTGTTTCTGTTTTTATAGGCAGCATCAGGTACTAAAGGCGGCTCAAGTGGTTCTCCCGTCATTGATTGGCAAGGCAGGGCGGTAGCATTGAATGCTGGCAGCAAGTCCTCAAGTGCATCAGCCTTTTTCCTACCACTTCAACAAGTGAGCGATCTCTCTTTTCATGTACTTGTATTGATTGTTCAGTTTAGACTAGATGGTGTAACATATTTGTTCACTGAATCAACCCAGTAAACGCAGAACAATAGATCATTGTTTCAAAAAATAGCTTCTGTCAAAGCTAAGATTGATAAAAGTGAATAGAGTAGAGCCTTAATGTGAGGGTTATTCAATGTGGTTGGTCATCTTAATAAAGGTTCATGCTGGAAGTGCGCACAATTTTACAAATAAAGTACACTTACATTTGAGATCGTGGGGCCCTGAGTATATAGTAGGAAACCCTGATATAGTCAGACATGGTTTCTGATCTCAGTTTTAGTAGTTTCTTACAAATCTTTTCATAACCCCTTAATTATTTGAAGTTTAGTTAGAAATATGCTTTGTACCTTTGATCAAGTATGGTTCTCTTGTTTGGAAGGTTGTTAGGGCGTTGAGTTTTCTCCAAAAAAGCATTGACTCGTGCATAGATAAGCCAAAAGCAGTTCATATTCCTCGTGGTACGCTGCAGGTTTGTTTTTTCACCTGTCGGATTTTTAGAATCTTCATAGTGAAATTAAGAATTTCCACGAATACCAACTTTTAACCTTTTTAATAAATAGCTCAGTTCATTTCCTTGTCTGTCAATTAAATGTATATATGATTCCAAGGAGCTGATTGTTGTGGCTGGAGCACATTTTGATTACTATTGTAGTTATGATCTGATCTTTATAATTTGCATATCATCATTTTAACCTTTATAGTTGTGTTCAAATCCTAGAGGAAAAATGTTCACCTTGTAAATATGGTGCGGATTTCTTTTAATACTTGCTATCTGAATGACTATAGAACTCTGTATGAACTACTGTGGCAAGTAATAGAAAGGTTATCCTTGGGATCTGAAGGAGTTCATGGTTTTATTTTGATTCACTTTCCAACGATTGTCAGATTTGTAGAGATTCAAAGGAAGCTCTATCTCTATTATTTTATTATGAATTCTGGGGGTTGCTTATGTAAGGTTTTATCTGTTTTCTTGTGTACTCAGATGACATTTCTTCATAAAGGATTTGATGAGATACGGCGACTTGGTCTCAGGAGCGAAACTGAACAGGTGCACGATTTTCCTTCCAACCTTTATGTATGGCATCAGGCTTCCTTGTGTTACGCAGTGACACCTTAAAATATGCTATATCTTGGCTGTGTAGGTGGTTCGACATGTATCTCCAACTGGAGAAACGGGAATGCTTGTTGTCGACTCTGTGGTAAAAGCATTGCTTCATTATTAACATACAATACAATAATTACTTTCAAAGAAATGGATTCTGTTTAAGCGACGGCTAAAGTTAAAATTATTTCTTGACATGTGGTAGGTGCCAAGTGGCCCTGCTGATAAACATTTGGAGCCAGGAGATGTTCTTGTTCGTGTGAACGGCACAGTAAGTTATCTTGTCGAGATTGTTTTTTCGTCTGCCTCGACCAATTGAGAATTGTGATATATTTTGCTGTAAAAAAAAGGAAATGCATGGTTTAGAGATTAGTTATTTCCTGGAAGCCATTAATCAGTGCACTTTCTTTGTCCAGTTGTTTTACCTCGTTCTGCTAAATCCCCCTTTATGCTTTTGTTTGTTATCACAGGTGCTCACGCAATTTTTGAACTTAGAGAATCTGCTTGATGACTGTGTTGGCCAGATACTTGAATTGGAGATTGAAAGGGGTGGACAGCCACTATCTGTTGGTGTATCAGTGAGTTCCATTCCTATATTTCCAACTTCGGTTGTATGTGCCCAGTAGTCTTTTAGGATTCTGTGTTTAGTTTCCGCCCAGTCACATACTGACTCAAAAAGTAAGAGACAATGCAAAGACTAGAAGTAAGATAAATGTAACCATCTCTTCTCTTTTTGTTGGTCAGTAAAATTGTTCTTGTGGCTGTTTTTTGTTTTACCAGATAGATGAAAGAGTTCCTCAATACCTTACATGTATTTCGTTTTGAATTTCAAAATCTGCTTAAATGTAATTCATACTTCCTATCTTTCATAAAGATCAAGAGCCTTATGTGTTTGTGTTCACAGGTACAGGATTTACATTCAATCACTCCAGACCACTTCCTGGAAGTAAGCGGTGCTGTAATTCATCCATTGTCTTATCAGCAGGTAACTTAACTATGACTTGCAAAGATAATTTCTGAAAAATTATGCCTCTCTGTGGCTGCAAGCATGATATTCTTGTGTCCTACAAGTGGAACTGTTGTCGTTATGTCTTAGGGTTTACAGTCAGGGTACAGTGTTTAGGGTTTTAGGTTTCTCTGTCGTTGGACTTTCATGCTGATCTTGCCAATTGATTGTTAAAAGCATTTTTCTTGTTTTCTAATAAGATATTTAGCTGACATGTTAGCTGGTTGGCATGCTCTTTGTGAATATAGCAACGCTAACTGTATGATATGGAACTCTTTAATTTGCTCTGTTTTAGAATCATATCAATATGCTAGATATTTTATTCGTTATAAGTGATTGGAATTAACTTTGTCCCCCCACATTGGCTTGTGATATCTGGAAGCATAACTAAATGATCAGTGATGTGACTATACTACCTTATGATGATAAAAACCCTCGTGTTTCACGTGCTATTTCCTATGGGCATTAACTGATCTTAAAAGTTATTGGTTTAACAGGCTCGTAATTTTCGTTTTCCTTGTGGCCTGGCTTATGTTGCGGACCCTGGGTAAGCCGCTCTACTTCCGCCTTCAATATTTTCACATTTTCTTGACTTAACAGTCTCCTAACTTTCTTGACTGATGTGTCAATATTCTTACATGTGAGCTTAGTTTGAATGTAATGCTTATGTGTCTGTATTTCTGGATTTACTTGGATGATCTCTTTTGTATTTAGATACATGCTATTTAGAGCTGGGGTCCCTCGACATGCTATCATAAAGAAGGTTGCTAATGAGGACATTTCCGGTCTTGAGGATTTAGTAACTGTCCTTTCAAAGCTCTCTAGGGGTGCTCGTGTTCCCTTGGAATATATGTCTCACACCGATCGTCATCGTAAGAAGGTGATGTTCCTTGTTAAAATATCATTTTGTTAGACTTCCTAACCCACTGTATACTCGTCAAAACTTGATGCTATATGATATTTTGTTAGGCTATTCTATATCAGCATCTTCATTCTTGCATACAATTTGTTGGTTCTGTGATTATATTACCTCTCTTCTTGGTGTTCCATGCATGTGAATTTTTTTCTACGCTGTGATGATAGATCTCTGATCACCGTCTATTGGAAAAAAATATTCTTTAAAACTATATTTTCCCAGTGGATGTTTTTGCGAGTTTTCCTGTCATTAACATCATAACATGCTTACTGTCCATGTTTCGTTTTGAACTCTATGATACTAATCAAATGAGAAGTACTTATTGTTGGTTTCCATTTCTTGCAGTCTGTGTTAGTCACAATTGATCGTCATGAATGGTACGCTCCTCCACAGTTGTACACCCGTAATGACAGTTCTGGTTTATGGGATGTGAAACCTACAATTGAACCTGCTGTTGTTTCACCATCTATTGGTAATAATGGCTTGCCTATGAGCCAACATATCTCTCTCTGCCATACAGAACCCATGCATGAAGTGAATGTTCGTGGGGTTACTGATACTGCAGCTACTATGGAAGCCTCTAGTGGGGATGGTTCTCTGAACGATTTTGGCTCAGAAGCAAAGAAACAAAGAGTTGAAGATGATTCTTTAGATGGAATGGCTGCAAACGGCTCCTTGTATGGCAGTGAATTTAAATCTGATGATGCAATGGCAACAGATAATACAGTTTTGAGAGACTTCGAAGGTGCAACAGCACTGTCTGCTAATGCTTCTTTGGCTGAGCGTGCTATTGAGCCTGCTCTTGTCATGTTTGAGGTAAAGACTAAAACTTCTCTCAAAGTTATCAGTCACGATTGTTGAAATTTAATACTTTTATGTGGTGTGCTATTTCTCACTGTTTCTCAATTTGCACAGAATATTGATTTGTCAACGAACCTGTATAAGAGTGTACAATAATGAATTTAAGGTTCAGAGCTCCTAGAGTACAAAATTGACTATACAAAGTAGTTACTTAAATTATTTCTCCAGAATATGTTAGATTTAGTAATGACTTCTACAAGTCTGATAAATAATAATCTACGGATGCTTATAGAAACCCATTGAATATGACCTGATGAACTGAATTTCCGTCTTAGTTTTGGTATATGCAGTAGTAATTATAGTTCTTATTATGATTAAAGGCAACTTGCATCTGTTGAAACTAAGTTCTCTTGTACAGGTTCATGTGCCACCGTCATGCAGTCTTGATGGTGTACACTCACAACACTTCTTTGGGACTGGCATCATTATATATCATTCTTCAAGCATGGGACTTGCTGTGGTGGACAAAAACACTGTTGCAATTTCTGCATCTGATGTTATGTTGTCCTTTGCTGCTTTTCCAGTCGAGATCCCTGGAGAGGTTAGATTGCATGCATATCTTATATTTTATGGAATGAAGCTTTAGAACTGATTTTTCTTAACTGAACTGCAGGTGGTTTTTCTTCATCCTGTTCACAACTATGCTCTTATTGCATATAATCCATCAGCAATGGGTCCTGTTAGTGCTTCAGTCATTCGTGCAGCTGAGCTACTTCCTGGTACGTCGGAACAACTCTGTACCAAAGCACGTTTGAGGTTCCAATTATATGCTGGTTAGATGATGGGATAGCAGACCGTTTTTACTTCCTTTTTGTTTAATATTTCAAAGTTCCACCATTGCAGTTTGGATATCACCATCTAACAGATGGTTGGTTGTGTCTAATTAGATCATGTATATGTGTATGGCTTTCAATTGCCTGTCATTTAAAATTTCTTTTTCTAGCCACATCAACTGGATGAGTTCATGTTACAATGTCTTGTCTGAACAGAACCTGCACTGCAACGTGGAGATTCAGTTTATCTTGTTGGATTGAGTAGAAACCTTCAAGCCACATCAAGAAAATCTATTGTAACCAATCCATGTGCGGCGTTAAACATTGGGTCTGCTGATTCTCCCCGTTACATAGCTACTAATATGGAAGTCATTGAGCTTGATACAGGTATGAATCAGAGCCTTTGACATTAGATTTAGTTACTTTAGACTTGTTCAAATCTCACTTTGTTTTTTTCTTGTTTCTTTGCAGATTTTGGTAGCTCATTTTCAGGGGCTCTGACTGATGAGCAAGGGAGGATTCGGGCCATATGGGGAAGCTTTTCAACTCAGGTTCTTCTTCCCATTTTGCAGTTTACCTAGTTTTGTGTGTGTGTGTGTGTTCTAACATACTGCTTTCATGCGAATTGATAACAGGTAAAATTTAGTGCCACTTCATCAGAAGACCATCAGTTTGTCAGAGGTATCCCGGTATATGCAATTAGCCAAGTCCTTGAGAAAATCATAACTGGTGGAAATGGACCAGCTCTTCTCATAAATGGTGTCAAAATGCCAATGCCACTTGTTCGGATTTTGGAAGTTGAGTTGTATCCTACTTTGCTCTCAAAAGCCCGGAGTTTTGGTCTGAGTGATGAATGGATCCAAGTAAGCCTTTAGCTGGTTATATAGTTCGTTATATATCGGCTTTAATTCTTTCTCACATCTGTTTTACGTCTTTTCGCATGTAATCTTTTCGTCAATTATAAAAGTGAGTTGATACCATACCTTTAACAAAATATTAGAATACTACAAGTGGACCATCTCAAAACTAATTATTCTATGAATTGTTCTTACAGATTCTAGTCAAGAAAGATCCTGTTAGACGACAAGTTCTTCGTGTTAAAGGTTGCCTGGCAGGATCAAAAGCTGAAAATCTTCTTGAACAAGGCGACATGGTTCTGGCTGTCAATAAGATACCAGTTACATGCTTCAATGACATAGAAGCTGCATGCCAAACATTGGATAAGAATAGCCACAGCGATGAAAATCTCAATCTAACGATTCTCAGACAGGTGACACCGTTAACTCCTGTTTGTTCCATGATGTCACCTTGGTCCTTGTGATATAGTTCCTATCCTTTTCTTGAGTTTTTTTGAAACGAATAATCAAAGATGAAGAGTGAAAGTCTAGTTGTTTTTATTCAGACTCTTGTTCGCTTGTCAGGGCCAAGAGATGGAGCTCGTAGTTGGAACTGATAAAAGAGATGGGAATGGAACTACCCGAGTAATAAACTGGTGCGGATGCGTAGTTCAGGATCCTCATCCTGCAGTTCGTGCCCTTGGATTTCTTCCTGAGGAAGGCCATGGTGTCTATGTGACTAGGTACTACTTATATAAGACCTATTTATGAAAATCTCAATTTGGTTTATATGTATCAACAAGAAACCTGGTAATTAACCAAATTGTTGGTCCTGACCGACTATAATTCATCTGTTGCTTGGGTATTCTCTCTGACAAACAAACTCTGTTTCGCAGATGGTGTCACGGGAGTCCTGCACACCGCTATGGCCTTTATGCACTTCAATGGATCGTGGAAGTTAACGGGAAGAAGACTCCTGACCTAAACGCATTCGCAGATGCTACCAAGGTTTTGTCTCCATTTCTTACGGAACTCGCACTTTCGTTTTTCTTTGGCACTGAAGAAAAAGTGATGCTAGCCAATACAATTGCTCTTTTACTCTGACTTGATCTATGATAGTTTATTTTTGATTTGGTTGCAACAGGAGCTAGAACACGGGCAGTTTGTGCGTATTAGGACTGTTCATCTTAACGGGAAGCCACGAGTCTTGACTCTGAAACAAGATCTCCATTACTGGCCGACTTGGGAGCTGAGGTTCGACCCTGAGACTGCTCTGTGGCGGAGAAACATATTGAAAGCCTTAAAGTAAAAGCCTTTTGGTAATTCTCTGAAAAAGTTCTTATGTCTCTCTGATGCTTCAACTTTGTTGTATTTCTATAAATATTCTACTGAAAATCTTCATTATATCATATATTGAAAGAGCTATCACTACAATTTACAGAAAATCTAAAGTAAGAAGGATTTTACTTATATCCGGTAAAAACGACCAAAACAAGATTTTGTATGTTTTGGTTTGTGTTCATTTTCTTCTAATTTTCTATTATTTTAGTTGTGTGTTGAAATCAATCATTATAAAAGATCGTTTCAAAACTTATTAGTTCAGTCTAAAATTTATGGACTTTAAATTCAAAATCCAAATGATAAAAAATGAATTCTCATTATTCTTAGCAAACTTGAAAGCCTAAAGTATGATATGCCTCCGTAAATTAAAACATTATTATAGCGACTAAGCTTAAGTCCTTGGAGAGGCATATTTTACGCTACTTAGAACCCATCATCGATCTTAGGCTGGCCACCCCGAGAGATCTCCGGCTTCAAAAAATCGATTCAAAGAGAAGCAAAGATCGAATGGAAGATGCAGCAGCTCCAAATTCTGGGGCCGATTTTAATCCAGGAGCAGGACGCGGCAAATCTATCGAAGAATGCCAGGACATGATTCAGAGGAGTTTCCGAAGTAATTTATTCAGTTTAAGCATCTCCTTTTCAATTCACCACTTTCTGAATCGTAATCCATTGTTTGTTTCATTAGCGCCTCTGTAATTTGTGAAACTGATGAAAAAGTTTGGGAGCAATCTAGGGTTTAGGGTTCTTATATATATATATATATATATATATCGCTTGATTTGATTTGAATAATAATCAATCTGATTTGGGGTATTGAATGTTGTTTGATTAGACCCAATTGTGAAGTTTCTGATGGAGCAAATGGAGAAATCTGGGTGTAGAGTTGGTGATAATTTCATTAAGGCAGTTGTTTGTACTGGACCTGTTGCTGGAGGCTACACTAAAGGAAGAGGGGTATAACCGATTTCGATGTTTCTTTTTTTTCCGATTTTTTACTCTCCTTGTTGCTGAATCTTCCATTTGTTTTATATGTTTCAACTTTCAAGATCACTGTCTGCAGTAACTATCTGACCATTCAAGATGAAGTGAACCAAGTAGTTATACATGAGCTAATTCATGCTTACGACGAGTGCCGGGCCAAGAATTTGGATTGGACTAATTGCGCTCATCATGCTTGCAGCGAGGTGATTACAATTTTAGATCAAGCTCTTAAATGTCACGTCAATTGATAATATGATTTGTTCTTGTCAAAGTTGTTGATAGGTTTTGGTGTGTATTCTCTAAACAGATACGTGCAGGTCATCTAAGTGGCGATTGTCATTTCAAGAGAGAACTTTTGCGAGGTTTCATTAAATTAAGAGGGCATGAACAAGTAAGTTACTGTAAGAGAGGAACTGCGTTAGTTAGTTAGTTCATATAGACACTTGTGGAATCAAGGATGATTCTTGTGATACTAACCTGATTCTCGGTTTTTCAAAAGGAATGTATCAAAAGAAGAGTGTTGAAATCGCTTCGTGGCAACCCCTATTGCACGGAAGTAGCTGCTAAAGACGCGATGGAAGCAGTGTGGGATACGTGCTACAATGATACTAAGCCTTTTGACAGGGCTCCTTGAAGGTAAGAGATCTCTCTCAAAAGACTTATTTTTGCTTCAAAGTTATGAGCTCAAGTTCATCTTTGAAGATCAATACAAAGCCGTTGGATTAAGCTGGTGTTTTTTGTCCCCTGTACTTCTCACAATCCAACCTTTTTGGCCAAGTTAGACAATAATATTTGTTTAGATTCTTTACATTGTTGTTTGAAACATAGGAAAAGGTCTAATACAAAATCTTGATTTCAAGTAGATTTACTTGAGAGTTCAATTTTGAGTTATGGATTTGTATTCTTACAGATTACAACACACTAAGGAGTCATAGACTCATAGCATAGTTAGCGCTGAATCTAATACTTTGGGCAGAGTCAAAGACCATCATTTTGGAAGAAATATTTTCGGTTGTTTTACTGTTAAGACAAACGAATCAACATATGCATGTTTTTTTGTTTTGGAGCAAACTTACTAATAAAAGTAAAAAACAAAAAATCACAAAAATATCAATTTTTGGAATCCAAACGGTTTTAAATTATGCATGATAAAATATTAGTTCGTGCTTAAGTGTCAACAAATTTTTAACTTACATCATCAAATATTAATGAATGTTTTTCTTTAACTAGTTTATAAATAAATAACATTGTATCGACAGTTGATGGAAGACCAAGTCACATTCTAATTATGGTAAATTCAGTTTTCTCATTAAATCACCTAATTTAAAGCATAGCCTCAGCTTCTTCACATTAAAATCTCTTTATATAACACTTGTGATCATCGAATCTCTCCGACCAAAAAAAACAAAACTATAGACAATGGCTGACGCAATGGAAAAAGCAGAGCATGACCGTATTTTCAAGAAATTCGATGCTAATGGAGATGGAAAAATCTCAGCCGCCGAGCTTGGAGATGCTCTCAAGAACCTTGGCTCGGTCACGCACGATGACATTAAGCGTATGATGGCTGAGATTGATACTGATGGTGATGGATACATATCGTACGAAGAATTTTCTGATTTCGCAAATGCCAATCGTGGTCTTATGAAAGATGTCGCCAAGATTTTCTAAGTACGAGTATCAGATATTAATCTACATGAAAAGATGTGAGATTTAATCATTTTAATTTTTTTTTCTAATGACAATCATTTGATGACGTATGTTTTTTTTTCCTTTCTTAATTTCATGTAATGAAACTTGGATTATTATTGAAACGGATTGTAATTATATATTGAAGAATTCTCCATTCTTTAGTTTTTGTATTTGCGCTTTTGGCTGAACTAATTTTGTGTGTTAAGAAATATTTTTAAAACACGTTCATTCTGATATTCTTTCTTCTTTCTATTGAAAACAAATATTGATATACGAAATGTGCTAAGATTGATAATACAGTTGTAAATATCTTTAGACCTCTCTTAAACAGATTTTACAAAAATATATATATATATATAAAGTCAAGTGTGTTAATTATATATACTTTTGTATTAGCTCTTTACTTTTAATAAACTTTAAGCCTTTGGATTATTTACCAAAATATGTCCCATTTTATTGTTTTTTTTTTTAAATCTAGCTACACATAAGATAAAGATTGTATAACAAAGAATGGTTGGTAATTGTTTTTGATGTTGAGGACCAAACATATACTTTAAAAAATGATCGAATAAAATCTCACAAATAGCTTTGGGCCATCTACATCATTGTTCAAAAAAAAAATCTTTTTGCAACTAAAAGTTAAAATTAGGGAAATAGAAGCCATCCCTTAAAAGTCTTCAACCCATCTTCTCCTACTAGTTTAGATAAATATATTTAATACAATTTGCTATGTAAAATACATACGCACAATTAAAATATTTGACTATATAAATATGTGATCGACTATAGTACATAAATAAAATACAGACAATATGAATTAAATATTAGACAATATATATGTATATATAATATACACTACATACATGTTGCCACACGTGTATAGTATAAATATACACGTAGTATGTAACCGTTGGCCAACGCCTTATTCATACGTCTTTCTCTCTCTCTCTTTCTATTCCTCAGCAGATCTTTCTTCTTTCTCCTGAAATGGACCTCGCCGAAAAAACCAACAACCTCGTCTCCACCGTTGCTTCTTCTTCCTCTTCCTCCGTATCATCAATCGACACGAGCCTTGATTGCGATTCGCCACGTGGCGGAGATGTAGACCACGAATTGCTCCACACGGCGGTTTCATCGTCGGTGTCGGTTTCTTCGTCTTCTTCTGCTTCAATCCAGAGAGTTATGAGTTTAATCCGATCTGAAGATCTCGAATCGAGGTTGTTTGCTGCTAAAGAGATCCGTCGGCTCACTAAGACGTCGCATAGGTGCCGCCGACATTTTTCCCAAGCCGTGGAGCCTCTGGTTTCGATGCTCCGATTTGACTCACCTGAATCGCACCATGAGGCTGCTCTACTTGCACTCCTTAACCTCGCCGTCAAAGACGAGAAGTACGTTCTTCTTCTACATGTTCCTCTTTCCCCAAATTCGAATTGTTCTGTTTTCATCTGATTAGTGATTTCTCGTGTTGGAATTAGTTAGATAATCACCCATTACTAATCAAAATCGAAAGAATATTAGATTACGTGGATTAATCATAAATTAATCTAACTCTAAATTAGATAATTACAATCTCTACGTCCGGAGAACACATGAAATATTCCATTTGTTCCGACTTAAATTTCTCTTTTCCGGTGAGAAAATTGAATCATATTTAATAAAATCAATTCATGCCTTTTTGGTCGGTTTCGTGTAAGTTGATGAGTAGATAATTGTATCAAAATGGATAATCTCGATCATAGCTAACTCATTTTTGTGCTTTAATCACTTCCTTTAATGAGATTGAGTGGATCCATCAACTTTTGTTGCCAATTGCTTTTTGTTTGCTTGGAGTCTACTAGTATATGTTTGCCTTCTTTTGAAGGATTTATTTTTTACCCGGAATTTAAATTTTCCTAGGGTTCATCCATTTTTTGGGAACATAATATTTTACCACACTACGATAGAGATCCTATTCTTTATTCCTTCTTACTTTTAAATTATTCTTTGGTTTATGCGGTCTTTGGGGATTTCTGGCTCTTCCTTTTTTCCTTTCATCGTTATATTTTGTGAGGTTTGATTGGTTTCTAGTTGTAGATGAAATTTTGATTCATCTACAACACAAAAGCTACGAGTCATGTTAGCTTTTTTTTTTTTTTGGTAAAATACAGGTTACGCTAGCTTATTAGTTTTACCTTTTTTTTTTTCTCGTTGTCTTGACATTCCCATAAGCAAGTAAAGAATCAAGTTGTAAGATAACACTAAAACAAGAATCTTTCTGTCTAATCTCCTAAACCCGCCGCAAATTCCCTCTTCTATGATTCCATTAGAAAGAGAGGACAAAAACTAGCCAATCTCGATGCATCTCCAAAGATCCAAGAAAGCTGTTGCTTAAATTTGAGTCAAACTAAAAAAACAGAGGATGGTTTAATGTCAAGTTAGTTTAGTTGAAACTCACCTGAAGTTAACTAACTCTTTGCTTTGGGGCAGGTATGAATAAGTTTGCCTAACTTAATTTATTTGCTCTTTCTGTATCTGTAGGGCCCTGCTTTATCAGACTTGGTATTTTGTGACTTTCTGAATATTTCTTAGTTTATACGCAAACGACTTTGTAGTCAATTTCTTCTTTGGTATAAACTCTGAGATCATCCATTTCTTTTATATAATCGGATCCATATAGTGGAGAATAGAGAAGGAGCAAGCAAAGTAAAGAAACTTAACCCAACCCTTTCTTTATCTTCACTTTTTCTCTCCTATATTAATTTGATTAAATATCTAATTTTTGTGTCCATAAACATTAATTAATTTAATCCATACCTTTAGGTCGCTTTGGTTTTCCTAAGAGAGGTTAGGTTGGTGGCTACAACCCTACATGCTTTTATTACAATTCATAGGTCGTTGAAATTGAATAAATAGTAAAGTCTTAAAGAAAAAAATATTGATTTTTGCCTATTTGAACATGTGTCACTGTCTTCAAGAATATTCTTCTCTGAAGGCTATTCTGAGTTTTTGCTTTTGATTTTTCTATTTTTTCAGGAATAAGGTAAGCATAATTGAAGCCGGTGCTTTAGAGCCAATCATAAACTTCTTACAATCAAATAGCCATACACTTCAAGAGTATGCTTCTGCATCTTTGCTCACTCTCTCCGCGTCTGCTAACAACAAACCCATCATCGGAGGTAATGGTGTGATTCCTTTACTAGTCAAAGTTATTAAACATGGAAGCCCACAAGCTAAAGCTGACGCAGTGATGGCCCTTTCCAACCTCTCTACACTCCCCAATAACCTAAGCATGATCTTAGCGACAAAACCACTCTCACCAATACTGAATCTTCTGAAATCAAGTAAAAAGTCATCGAAAACATCTGAGAAATGTTGTTCTCTAATAGAATCCTTGATGGTTTCTGGTGAGGAGGCGAGAACAGGGTTGATATCAGATGAAGGAGGAGTTTTCGCGGTAGTGGAAGTTCTTGAAAACGGGTCACTACAAGCTCGGGAACACGCGGTTAGCGTCCTTTTAACGCTGTGCCAAAGCGATAGGAGTAAATACAGAGAGCCAATTCTTAGAGAAGGTGTGATTCCAGGACTGCTTGAGCTTACGGTTCAAGGGACATCGAAAGCTAGGATTAAAGCTCAAAGACTTCTCTGTTTACTTAGGGACTCAGAAAGCCCGAGATCAGAGGTTCAACCTGATACAATAGAAAACATAGTGTCGAGTTTAATCTCTCATATAGACGGAGATGATCAATCCGGTAAGGCAAAAAAGATGCTAGCTGAAATGGTGCAAGTTAGCATGGAAAAAAGCTTGAGGCATCTACAAGAACGTGCTTCGACCCTTGTTCGTCCTTAATCCGCCATTTCGAGATCTCTTCCAAGTAAAAAAAAAAGTGGTTTAATGATGATAATTGAAGAATATATGCCAGTCCAGTTGCCGGCGTTTTGGTTCTTAGTGACTGGTATTTTCTTTATACTCAAAATTGTTCATAATAAGAGCTTTTTGTTAAGTTAAAAAAAAAGTCTTCTGTGTGTACATTACTCTAGAAAACTTTATACATTTAACAATTTTCAAGGATGTTGTTATGCCGTTGGAGTGTTTAGTCCGGTTTGTATGTAAACCGAACTTATCCAGCCAAATTCCCATTGAAATGTCGGTTAATATATATTATTTAAACTGCCCATCTACTGTATGTTGATTTTCAGATTTACGGTCATGCATATTTTCCAAACTGAATTTTATTAACCGGAGTTAAGATATCAATTTCAACACTATTAAAAATCTATATAATCCACCAACTCCTTTATGGAAGACCATTGAATTTGAGGAGGCTTAAGATCTCATAAAAGGAGAATACGTACGCCACTATCAATTTCTCATCTATATTACCTCATCGAACAATCTGTTTGTTCTTTAACTGTTTTGAATACAAAAATGTACACACAAATATTTGCTTTGTGAAATCTTTTAACAACGGCTGACATCAGACCTTGAAACTGAAAGTACGTTTTGCATCCGCCTTTTCAGAAACGCTCACGTTCACTCTCCATGTTATCAACGAAACTGTCCAAAATTGAAATATTATCACCATGATTTAATCAATTATTTATTCATATATATTGGGTGAAATGAAAAAAAAAAAAAAAACATACAGAATCGTTATCTTTCCAAACATTTATTGAAAGCTCTACTACACAAGACTTTACTCGTTCTCTCCACTCTCAAGGATACGCACAAGGTCCAAAAAGATAAAGTTGTGAACATTTAGGCAAAGCGGTTAAACCACTGGTTAAAAAGTAAAAACTAAACTAAAGTTACGGCCCCTTTTCCTAAACTTTTAAACATTTCTTTTACATTCTTTTCCGGGTTTTTAAGCGAGTCATCTCTACCGCCGTGACTCGGTGGCTCCGGCGAGTTTCCACGCCGAGGTTGTTATGAGTGGTCGAGTCTGCCAACCTAGCATCAAACAACCGTCATTTTCTTCAACTCTGTATCCATCTCCGGTAGCGAAGAGCGATAAGAGCGTGCTCGCTTGTTTAAACGCGCTGGATCCGAGATGAACCGGGTCAAGTCCGGCGGATCGCATCCGGATTTTCCACTTTGACAGTGTCTCGTGTCTCTCGACCCGATCGGGTCCTTCCGCCGCAACCACGTTGAGTATCTGTCTCCCTAAGTACACCTCTGACATGACCCGGTCTTGACTAGGTAAGCTGTAACTGTCTTCGAGCGAGTCGAAAAGGCTCGAGTAGTAATGAAGCGCTTCGTTGAACCTATCGAGGAAGACGATTCCGTTGTGATTCGCTTCTTGTTCCACAACCGTCACGATGCTCGGTTTCACAGCCTTGAGAGTGGCGAGAAGCTTTTCAATTGAACCGGACCGGGCTAATAACCGGTGGAGCTTAAATACCGAATTGACAACTAAGGTTTCTGATTCGGGTCGGGTCTCGAACATTTCGGGTTCTAGATCCGATAAACTCTCGGCGGCTAAACCTTTGAATTCGAATTCAACGCCTAGATTCTGAGCGAGTTGAGCTAATTTCCAACCTAATTGCTGAAGCGAATCAGAATTATCCGTCTGCGGAGGTCCAATTCCGGTGAGACGAAACAACGGAGGTCCACCGGGTCGGAGCGCTAAGGCTTGCATTAAAGCTGGCCACTGCATCCCTTGATTAATCCCAAGATCGATGACGTGGATTCTACGCGCCGTCGTGACAGCTTCTAGAATCGTTTGATTCGCCGTGAAATGAGCGAATTTCAAGTAAGGACAAGATTCGTAGAAGTTCATCTGCAAAACCTCTTCGAAGGAGCCGCCTGCGACGTCCGTCTCCGCCGTGTAATCACGATAAATCCGACGAGCCAAAGCTTGGGCGAAATAAGTAGCGACTTTCCCCATAGCTCCAGCCTGCGAAGCAGCGAGTGTTCCCACGCGCTTCACGAGCGCGTCAGCTAAGTTGAAATCCTCCTGCTGAATCGCCTCAGCGCACGCCACTAGTGCATGAACGAGTCTTACTCCTGCCTCCTGCGAGTCAACGAGCACCACAGACCGAGTTGACTCACCCGCGGATTCGCACCAGGATTCGAGTCGGATCCTCTTGCTACTAGATTCGTCGTCAACCGCTTCCTCTTCCGTTTGAAACGCCGAAATGCCCGGGATTGCTCTGATATCATTCTCGGATCCATCCACATAACTTCCGGTGGGGTCAAGATCGGAATACGAGGGGTTGTTCAGCTCAGAGAGCATGGTCTCGACCCAGGTAGAGAGATCAGATGGGTTATAATGAACAGTGTCATTAAAGACAGTAGAGCCAACGTCGTCATTAGATAACACCATCTCAAGCTGCTCAAGCTTCAGTGCTACCTCAGCCATCTCAGAAGATCGAACCTTGTAGCCAAGAACAGCAAGAAGCTCATCCATGTTCTTGTCATCAGCAATCTTATCTACCATTGAAGGACCTTCACCTTGTGGTTGCGGCGGTGGGTCCCACGTTTCTTCATGTCCTCTCTTCATCTTTCGTAACTTGTGATGAGTTTAGATACTGATGAAGTTGAAAATGGAAAGAGAGTTAGAGATATAAAGAAAGGAGTTTACTACTTTACTTCATGGGTAGGGAAGGTTTTAATGGGGGATTTGAGAAGAGAGAATATGTCATCTATGATTTGGTTACAGACAAATTGTGGAAAGAGAGGAGATTCTGAGAGGAACAATTTATAAAACACGAGTGAGGGAGGGAGGTCCAATGAGAGAAGTGTGTTTAAGAGATAAGAATCAGAGCATGCCACTGTTGTTTGGCATCTGTTTCTTTTTCCTAACTCCAAGACTTTACTCTCCCACAGATATTATTTTAAATACAGTTATTAAAGTGAGGGAGTGACATGCTTAAAATCATTTCAACAATAGTCACTACCCAATTGAGTACTAGTTTTGATTGCTGAATTCATATGAGTTACCGATAGATATTAAAATTAAGAAAACGTATTTACATCAAACTTGAACATCATTAATGTTTTATTAATATGGTTGAGATAAAATTACGGTTCAACGCCGACACATTAGCAACTTTTCATGTGACACGTAGAGGAACTGACTGAAGACAAAGCCTACGAGACGTCCACAACATAAGGTTACTTTCACTCATTTATTTCATATGTCTGTCTTTCCGCAGTTTATATACCCTACACATATACCCATCAGCTTGCATCATAATTAAGGGTTTTATTTTATTTTATTTTGAATAATGGTATCGATTGAAAACCGTAAAATATCAGTTTGGAAAATAAAGAGAAAAAGTGTTGCGGATTGTCGTATGGTCCCAGTCGCAGCTACAAGAAATTGATATTCGTTTACGTGTGTAAAGTCGCATGGTGCATGCTTTTCCATTTTTAGGCGTTTGATGTAACTATTGTCTGTCTATATTGGCCGGTTTTGTGGTCTTCTCTGAAATTTGCAAGATGTTCAAAACTCTTTATCAGCGTTATTTATTTATTCACGGTAATTAAAACCTTTTAACCCATATTATCCCCTTGCACACTCTCTCTCAGTTTATTATTCGACCACACCATCAAAATGCATTTAGCGAATATTCAAATCAAAGTCTCCAATTCGACGCCAGTTGTCATGTTCTCCATTTTCATTTTCTTCATCATTCAAGAAATCTTCCAATGCTTCCTTGTCCTCTCTC
This sequence comes from Nasturtium officinale, assembly GCA_963854855.1. NCBI lineage: Eukaryota > Viridiplantae > Streptophyta > Magnoliopsida > Brassicales > Brassicaceae > Nasturtium > Nasturtium officinale. Next base: position 11,825,565 of record OY978508.1, on the reverse strand, counting down.
TTGCTATTATTATTATTGTTCCCCCAGCCATTCATCATCTCTTCAGGGTTCATGTTACGTCCTTGTTCTCCTCCATGAATCCCAATCGCATTAACTCTCAATGGGTTAGGAGCCATCATCTCGTTATAAGGTTGTTGTGTCTCTGCTACCCTCACTTGTCCTACTGCTTGAGCGAAAGCCCCCATCCTTAACCTCGCCTCCTTCTCTCTGTCCGATTCCAATTTCAACACCATATATCCATTTCTCTCTTCTTGAAGCAAATGTTGTTCAATCATCATCGTTTCTTCAGCTCTGAGTTCTCCATCATTTCTCTTTTGAGTTATTATGTTGAAAGCTTGGACTTGTTTCTCAAACGTCGCTGTGAATTCTGCAACTTTGGCTGCTATGTTGTTGTCCCATTGCTGACAGCGGGATAGTGTCTGCCCTGTTGGATCTGAATCAAGGATTCTGTCGTCTTCTTCAGCTTCGTAATCTGCTACGACATGATAAGGTAACAACCTGCATAAATGGTTAAAAGAGAACAATGATTATAATGGCAAGACTTCATAAGAATTTAGCATAGAGACGATTCCACATTGATGAATTCACCAAGAGAATAATCATTTCATATATCAGCAACATACAGTGTCTGTCACACAGTACTGAAATAGAAAACATTTCTGGGATGCTAGAATTGAAGAACTAATTATATTTATTATTATAAAAAGGTGAAGGAAAGCATCACACTCTATTAAAGCATTGACCTTTATCTATAAAAGATGAGAATTGAGAAGTCAAATCAAAGAAAACGATAGAAACTAGTATTTGAATATTTATCTATCTACAGAATCTTTAAGAGAAGCTATTCACTACCAGAGATCAATCAGATAAAAAAAAAGCCTTTTGAAGAAATCACAAACCCCATAAGTCAATTCAATTGTAAGAAAATAAAATGGAAAAAAAAAAACAAATGGGAATTAAAAAAAAAAAAGGAACCTTTGACAAGCATCTTCGAGAGAAGCGAAAGGTCGTTTGAAATCAGGATGGCAAACACGCCAAGCGTCTTGGTAAGCCAACTGAATCTCCAATTGATTCGACGGAGGAAGCATCGATTTCTGATGTTGTTGTTGCTGTCGCATCATCATCATCATCCTCATCCGCTGATTCTGCTGATGTTGCTGAAAGTTGTTGCTTTCTTGTATCAGATTAGGGTTAGTGTTCTCAAGAGACGGGTTAACGGGTCGGTTCTGGATAAATCCCGGATGACGGAAATGAGTGTCAACGTTCGCCGGAAGCCTAGACATCGCCGTCTGTTGCTGCATCATCAACAATTGTTGTTGACGCTGCATTTGAAGTATCCGTTGCTGCTGCTTCGATTCCTCCATTTTCTCTTCCGCAGAATTTCCAAACTTTTAGGGTTAATTGTTTGCAAATGGTTCAACTTATCCGCCATGAAGATCGAGAGGATTAGGAAGCTACGGTGTTTGATAATCATTTATGTCAAAGCCCATTAAAGGCCCGATTTGTTTTTAACATTAACACATATGAGACAAGTAGTTACAATACATATAACAAACAAGCCCAGTAGGCTTTTTCAAATCATTTTTCTCCTTGGAATTATGTTTGCCTTGAAAGGGGTTTTCATGACCATAGTGATGAATTGTTGCTTTTCTGATAGATCAACATCTTCACCTTCCACACATTTCCACTCGTATTTCCAAACCAAATTGGCCACATAATACTCCAGATGGAGCAGCGAAAGGCTGTAACCGGGACACATCCTTCGTCCCGCTCCAAATGGCATCATCTTGATCTCGCGAGTTCCGGTCATGTCTAATCCATGTGCTTCCCCGTTCTCTAGAAATCTTTCGGGTTTGAACGTTAGAGGATCCTCCCATGTTTTTGGGTCCCGCCCCATTTCTCCAACCATGAAGTTTATGGTACCTATCCCACATAAATCAAATACTTAAATTGGTGGTACAAATGATGGTTTCAAATATTTTTGTGACCTAATCTTTATCAGAATCTTGTGACTTAATCATATTATACCAAAAAAATGTATAGAAAAAATAGAATGAATACCTTGGCGTGGCACGAGGAATCCACCTAAGACGGTGTCGTGAGTGACCTTATGGTAAGACAAGTAATGACCAGGAGGGTGTCTTCTTAGACTCTCTAAGATCACAGCTTTGAGATAACTCATCTTCCCCAAATCCTCTTCTTTGATCTCTTCTCTTTCTTCTTCTTCTTCTTCTTCTTCTTCTTTTCCGGACAACACATTCTTCATTTCCTCGTATACTTTCCTCTGTATCTCTGGATACTTCACTATGATCGCCATGATCCACTGCATCGCCGTCGCTGTCGGATCCGTCCCTGCGTTAAGAAACTCCGAACACAGACTCACGATCTCCGATTCACTCAGATTCCTCTTCTTCCCTTCTTCTTCTTCTTCTTCTTCCCCTCCCGTCGGAATCTCTAGACGCAACAGCGTATCTACGTAACAGAGAACATCTCCGGCGGTTTCTTTGCTCCGAGCGTTCACGAATCGGAGTAAGACGTTCTCTTGTGATTTCCGTAGTTCTAAGAACTCTTTCCATTTTCTCCGGAGCAAGAACTTAGTTACGCTTGGGAAGATGTTGAGGACGCTGAACTTGGTGTAGCTGATGAGCATTTGGTATTGAGCTTCTTCGATTTCTCTGATTTCTTCTCTACTCAATTTCTCCCCGAAACATATCAGAGACAATAAACAGAACATCGTGTGGCGGAGATGATCTAGTGCATCGGAGACATACCCTTTATCTCTCTGCTCTGTTTCGAAGAGACCAACGAGAATCTCCAAAGACCATTTCCTGGAAGGCGCGTGGGCTTTCACGCGCGATGGTTGGAGGATTTCGGAGGTTAGATTCCGGCGGAGGATTCTCCAGAGAGAGCCGTAGACGGAGGAGTGAATGTCGTGTTGGTCGCTGGTGATGACTCTGGTGGTGGGGAGAGCTAGAGGACGGTCGGAGAAAACGGCGCCGTTTTGGACAAGGGCTTCGTGAGCGAGTGATCTGTCGGTGACCCAGATGGAAGGTTTTGAGCCTACGTGGAGTGTTATGATTGGTCCGTGACGGGAAGCTAAGTCACGGAGAACGCCTTGGAAATCAGAGAAGCTGTTTTTTTTAAGCCACATGATGTTTCCGATGACCGGCAAACGAGGTGGACCCGGCGGGAGTTTGTGAGTTGGGGAGAAGAAAATGAGTTTGATGAAAATGGAGAAGGCCAGAGAGATGACGGTCAGGAAGATGATGGTGATGATCGCCATTGTTGTTGCTCCTCTCTCCTTTTTTTTACTTCTCCTATTGTTTGAAACTAAAGCTGAACAAGGCAAACAAAAAAAAAGGTAGTAACGTAAATGACTATACTGGATTAGATTCGAGTCTCTGTGTTTTTTCTTCGTTGTTAGTATAATATTATAAAATAATAGAAGTTTTCCCTATCTTAATTTGAAAAGTAGTACACTATGATGTTCCTAAATTTTTTTTCTTTTTTTTTTGTTACGTACTCCAATATACGTCTACGGTCTACACGAATTGAAGAAAATTTGACACGTGACAAAAAATGTATTGTAACGTGACAAAAAAAATGTAATGTAACGTGTACGTTACTTCTTTTGTTTTTGTTTTCTCTTTCGACCGTGTAAATGAATCCAAAACTTAATGGTTTCAATTACTTTGTAAGTTTGTAGATAATGTGTCATCATTCAATTTGTTTGGATTTTTCATAAAGGATACTCTCGGATGTATAAATGAAGGGGATATGATAATAATTTCTTTTGAGTTGAGGGACGAACATTTCATGGCTACATGAAGGTTAAGCTCTCTATAAATTTTGTAGGTTAGAAAATCGATTTACGTTTTCTACGATCGTTAAGCTCTCTATAAATTCCACCTCTGTCTTCCAAAACATGGAAATGTTTCTTGCCAAAACGTGGAAATGTTACGTAAAAAGTAGGCATGATGATTGCTGAGTGCAGAAAGTTTGATTTATCCTTAAATAATAAACAATCAAATATAAATATTAATAGATCAAACAATTACACTACTGATGTCAAGAAAAAAAAAACTACTTTACTGATATAATCACTGTGAGAAAGAAAAAAAATACATATTATACTTCCAGTTAGAAAAAGAGAATTAACATTTTTGTTTTGTTTTTAAATTCCACCATTCAAAATAAATGGTACAAATAAGCTAGGCTTAAAATATCAGTTAATACTAACAGTTACAGTACACAGGGCTGGCCCTAGACTAAAGTCTCTCAAGCAAGGATTTTAGGCACCAAATATTGTAAGAAATTTCAGGGCATTATATTCAGATATACTAATAAGTATGTGGTTAAAAAAAAATTTGATATCTTGAAGTCAAATTTGAGTATTATGAAAAGATTTTTAGATTTTTGTTTGGTTTAAAGAATTTAAGATCAGCTAAATATGATGAGTTAGTGATATTTTGTATGAAACTTAAATGTTCTCTAAATCATGATGGACATAGAGATTTAGAAAAAATCTATTTATGGAGTTTAAACTTTTAATATAATTATTGCCAACAGAAATCACAAAACCGGTCAAGGTGTTGGAATTTTTGAAAAGAATAGATGATTGTTATCCAGACATAGATCGTGTATCACATTTTACTCACAAATCCAGTTTCAGTTGATTGTGCAGAAAGAAGTTTTTCGAAGTTAAAGCTCATAAAACTATATATGATCGACTACGTGCTAAGAAAGATTGAATAGATTGACGATAATATCAATAAAATACGATTTGATTGAAAAGCTCGATTATTCAAAGTTGATTAATGATTTTGCCGCAAAAAAAACAAGGATGATTATTTTTATGGCTAAGAATGTATTAATATTTTAAATTATTTTTTAGATAATTAATATTAGTTATTTTACATTTTTGTGAAATTAGATTTACAATTAAAAGGGCATTATCGATTTGATTTGCTTTAGGCATCAGCGGACTATGGGCCGGTACTGACAGTACACATGTTTGTTTGGTGCTATTTCGTTTTCTTAGCACACAAAAGTAGCGGTTAGAATCCATACGAAAGAAATACCAGCAAGTATAAAACTATCTTTCAAATTATTCAACCAGTTAGATATTTGTTTATATCATCTACGCTTTAAGCATAAGCCTGTGTTTAGCTGCTTTCATTAAAAGTGGCAATGAATAGATATGACTCTTTTTGTGTGTATAATTGCAATAATAGTTGAAACAGCTTTTCAATTTTACACTAGAAAAGACGACATAATTCTACTAGCTGTTTGGTTCCATCACATTATACAGCAATTTGGCGAGGACTCCAGCATCTCTGGAGATCTGTAGACATTATAAACATGAAACATTGGTTCTTTTACGGTCAGAAAGATCCATTAAATGGACATAGAGTAAGTGGAGGGAGACTCACATTTGGCCTAGACTTGCGAAATCAAAGCCTGGATCGATCTCTTTAACTATATCACTCGGGGGTTGTCCACATTCTTGCATATTCTGCATGATCTCCATTATCTTAGATGAATTGCTTGGTTCACTCTCGTAAACCGCATTGAGTTCTTCTATTAGTTTGTACTGTTGTGAATAACGTTTGTAATCTTCCTTGCTTAGGCTGGCTTCATTCTCTTTGAGCCATTTCGGATATCTAGCACTGATCTCCATCATTGGTTCGTGGAGAACATCCTTCGACAATAGCTGTTGCATCATCGTTTCAACTATTGACTCCAAGTCCTATGCAAGTACAAGAGAAGAGTCAACAACGCAAACGATATCAAGTAGATGCATTATCTCGATATTGAGCGCGATAGCCTTACAATGACTTAAAGAACAAAACTCTACCCGATAGCGACCAATCTAATACACAGCAAGCAGTAAATCATAACCTCAAGAAGACGTAGCATAAGAACTAAGAAGAATCACAACATCGGTCCCGCTCTGAAATCAGCATCCAGCAGAACAGATATCACGCAGTTCTACTAATATCTACTCGAAGTAGAAAAGTAAAGACTACATTACCAAATTTCGATTAACCAAATATAGACGATGGAATTTCAGGGTATTAGTTTACCTTAGATCCAGCAAGATCCTCGAATTGCTTGAGAAAATCCTCTACCATTCCATCATCATCAGAAGCTGGTTGCTGCGTAGAAGAAGAAATAGATTCCAACCCTTTGACAGTTTCTCTAGTTTGTTCCCTAAGCTTATCAAGAGCTTGAGCAACATGATCCTCTTTGGAAACTTTCTGCTTTCCTTTCTTCTTGCTTCTCATATCTGGTAATCCCATTCCAAGACCTTGAACTCCACTTGTTAATGGATCCTTCTCTTCTTTCTTCTTCTTCCCATCTTCCCTTTGAATTCTACAACAGCACATTCCCAAAAACTAATCAAACATAATGGAAACCCAGAAATCTCTAACGTGGGAATTGAAAGTCCCTAAACTCAATCAAAATATAAATACAGAGCTGTTCATATCTGCAGAACAGAGACTACTTATTATGAAAAGTTTGAGACGTTGGAGGTAAACAGATAGGATAAAGGAGTAACCTTTGAGAAATATTGAGATCTTCGAAATCATCCAATGCGCCTGAAATACCACAGAGAAACCCAAAATACTCACCGAATCAATAAAAACCCTAAAAGACAAAACCTTTCAACAATCGTATAGTAGATGGACAGGACGCTATTAACATCGAATTGGAGGAAACGCTGATCAAATTGAAGAGAAACTTACTGTCGAGAAGCTCGTCTAAGTCATCGGTGTGACTCTTCTCCATTTTCTAACGCGTTTCTCTTCCCCTCTCTCTCTCTCTGTTAACAATTTGCAGACAAGAGAGAGAAGGAAGAAGGAAGAAGGAAGAAGGAAGAAGGAAGAAGGAAGAAGGAAGAAGGAAGCTTTTGGTTTTCCTTTTGCCTTGTAAGATGGTGCGATTAATATGAGACGCTTCTTTGAGTTACGGTGAAGCTTAAGGACTCGATCCAACGGCTGATATCACGTTTCCATTTTTTTTTTTTTGGTTTTAAACAAAATTCGTAAGAAATAGATAGTTAACGAATATTGTATTGTATTGTGTCTCTCCGGATAACTGAAGAATATCAAAGTTTATTTGGTGATTAAGCGTACATCGACATTATTTTGTGATTCTTTTATAAACATGTCAGAGTGAAATTATAAAGCATGAGATGAAAACAAATGAAATAAATAATAAATTTAAATGGTCTGATCATAAGATTCATTACTAATTACGTATATACCTAAGTTAATATTGCTAAAAATAAGGAAGAGATTTGATATTTGACATTTTCCGAGAGGAAATCCCACAATATCATAACAATACTTCCTAAATCTCAGCACGAACCACTTTTTCTTCTAAAGTCTATGTAAAAAAACCTTTTAGAAATTGAGTTAATCTTCTTAGTGAGGAATACTTTTATCTTCTTTGTCTCTCTTTTTTTTTGTCAAATGTTGCAGAACCGGTGAAGCAACAAGCTTCTGTTCCTTGGAATACAAGCTACAGTCACAGACCAATGTTCCCAAACATAAACTCAACTCAATAGTAACACTACTACAAAATGTCAAATAGATATTCGAAGAACCCATTGTAAGAGCCTTATTCTCTTCCATTCATGTTAATTTTACGATAGTATTTTACAAAATTAAATGTTCATTGTTTTTAGAAATTTAAAGTCACCAGATCTTAACCTCTATGTGAAAGGCGTCCAATTTCATCTTCACAAAGTAAGCTTTTGAATTCAAGTTCGCCGAGATTTCTCACCTTTTGGGTTTTATTTTGATTTCTAGGGCTCTGATTTTTGGTGTTGGTGTTTGTTTAGGAGACTCTAGCTAAGCGATCGGCGAAACTGACGACAATATTCGCGTGTAACAAGCTCGATGAACTACGTTGGATCCTTAGAGACATGGACATTGACCCGAGAACCTTCCACCTCGTGACTAGATTCTGCTATGGCTACAAAATCCAACTATCATCTGAAAACATCTTATCAGTGCTCTGCATTGCGTACTACCTAGAGATGAGCGATGGTCATAGCTCAAATAACTTGTTGAACAAGGCAGTAACGTTCTTGGAACAACGAGTTCTTATAAGCTGGAACGAGATTGTGAAGGCTCTTCGTAACTGCAGCGATAAGATTCTGGACAAACTAGCCGATGTTGGACTCATAGAAGTTTTCTTAGATTCTCTTGTCGAAAAGGCTCTCAACGATCCTAGGTTGCTCCAAGATTTGATTACATTACCTCTTCGGTTATTTGAGCCCCTGATCCTAGAAACTAGTAAGCACAATGTCTCGATGGAAAACCTTGTGGAATCGGTCTGTAATTACGCAAAAATATGGATTTTCGAGAAAGATTCTGGAGACGAAAACGTTTCAAGACACAAGAGAAAAGTAATGGAAGCTCTTGAGAGGATTTTGCCACACGAAAGAGGAACCATCTCGTGTGGATTTTTGTTCAAATCTCTTAAAGAATCGATTTTTCTTGATGCTTGCTCTGATTGCAGAAAAGGGTTTGAAGTTAGGATAAGTAAGCAGCTCGACATGGCTACAGCGAAAGATCTCCTGATTCTGTCACCAAACGAAGATGGATCATATGACATCGAGCTTTTGAAAACCATTATCAAGAACTTCTACAGTAACTATAGTGTCTCGGATGTTTCGCGGTTTGTGTGTGTAGCGAGAATGTTGGAGGAGTTTTTGCTCGAGGCTGCTTCGAGCCATGCTAGCTTAAGAGTAGAAAAATTTAAGGCGTTAGCAGAAATAGCGGTTGCTGCGTCTAGCGATGTGCTGAGATACTCTGATGGAATATACAGCGCAATTGATGTTTTCTTGGAGAGGCATAGAGATTTGATTGAATCGGAGAAGATGGAAGCTTGTAGAGTTCTTGAATGTAAAAAACTTTCACCTGAGGCTTGTGAACATGCTTCAAAGAACGAGAAGCTTCCATTGAGGATTGTCGTGCAAGTTTTGTTTGTTTCTCAGATGCATATTCGAGATAACGTGGCTAGAAAAATGAAAGACAGAGAGGAGAAAACAGAGGATCGTGTAGATGAAAAGGAGGAGAAAGATGATGAAGTGGAGAATATGAGTAAGAAGTTGTTAAGGCTCGAGATCAAATCTGATTACAGCAATAAAATAGAGATTGAGAACCCTAGATGTTTTGTTCATTGCGCTAAGAAGAATATGAAAGAGAAGAAGATAAGTGCATGGAGAGAAGTGAAGAGGAAGTTTGGTTGTATGACTTCTTCGACTGTGGATGCTTGCGATTGTCATAGCAAGAAGCGAAAGAAGACTTATCATCGCTACAAATAACATCACTCTATGTTCCTGTTTTGTTATAATTTAGGTTCTTCTTTAGTTATAATTTGAGTTTTGTTCTCTCTTAAATTCTCTGTTCTGGTATGTTATGCTTTGTTTCAGAAAGTCCTCTGTTTCTGATTTTTGTTCTGTTAAATCTTTTTATTTATTTATTGATCAGCAATGTCTATACATTGAAACAAACTCCATTGGAAGGGTCTATGAAACAGAACTTCAAATTCAAACAAAATAAAATAAAAGTTCATACAATATTCATATAAAATCCAGAAGAAATTAACCACAAATCTCAGAAGACCAAATCTCTTGTAGATCAATTATCACATATCAAACAAGAAAACAACTTCTGAGCAAAAGATTTGGGACTCGAGCGACGAGTAGATCCTTCAGAAAGATCAACGATATCATGTTCATCATGACCTTTCTCTTTAGCCTTCTTGGACTCCCCATAGAATCTAGTGAAAGCTTCTTCTGCGTACTTAGCCGCATCAAAAACCTTCATATTCTCCACGAGCTTTAATGGGTAAATGTCTTTGATATGATCTCCTTTTAATACAGCCGCTGCTTGAATCAACTCGATTTGGAAATCAGTGAGATCTTCATCTTCTTCTTGTGCTCCTATGTCTATATCTCTTGGGCGTGGAAGTTCCGGTAATGTAACTGAAAGAATCGGAAAAAATTATTTACATATAGATTATTTTGCGTCTACTATGGACCGTAACCGACTAGAAAACCAATAGTTACCGGGACAGTCAGTCCTAGGACTGGTCCTGTTGATGACGGCATCGAATGTTCCAGCCCATTCGTCACGCTTTGTAAGAAAGCTCTTGAGGTTGAATATCTTTTTCAGTGTTGCAGGAATTGATGAATGCTCGAACTGCGACGTTGGCTCAGGTCCTTTTGGCTCGTGTAACACTACATAATCATATTAGGAACCAGCAGTGAATTCAGATAATAATGTACACTAAGATAATCAATAACCGATTTCACCAACATGACTATAACACACTACACTAAGCTAACATAACAATCAATTGAAAAATATATGTACCGGTTCCAGGGTTGATCCAAGGAGAGATTAGCAATGCAGGAACCCTAACACCAAGCCGATCAAACTTAAAATTATACGGTGGGGGTCCAATAAGTCCATCAGGATTTGGGACACCAATGACTGGAGTAGGGACATGGTCATAGTAACCGCCATGTTCGTCATAGACAACAACGAAGAGAGTCTCGTTCCACTGAGGACTAGCTCTTAAGGCTTCGTAAATCTCCTTGACTAGGTTTTGGCCCTCAACGACGTCGTTTTTGGGATGGTCATCATTGGCTGGAGCCGACATAATCTTGAAATATCTTGGTTCTATGACCACATAGTTTGGAAGCTTCCCTTCTTTGCAATGTCTCTTGAAGCTTAAGTGGTACTGGTGGAAGTTGTCCACATACTTCACTTTCCTCATGTTCCTAATTGGATTTATATTTAAATATTAGTCTTAGTAATTGGATTATTACATTAACATGACTTTACGATGGCTTAACTTAACCATTGTCAATGGGCATCACAAAGTACTAAATGGATACAACCTGTTCCGTGGAAAGTTGGAAACAAGCAAAACCCAATTATGATTTTCATTTTTTTTCTAAAATCGTATCTATGATTATTGATTAGTGTTCTATATTATATTTCGTTCTGAAACGAATTATATATATTTTGGTGTGTTGAAACGAATTATATATAAAGCAGTACGAAAATGACTATTTTCTTTTTTTCAAATCGTTGTTTTAAAAAAATATCTAAGCTAATTATAACGAAGCAATTCCACTTACTATAAAATACAAATCGAAAGATTCCAAGCATGTGGCGGTTGCCTAGTACATGATCATTCCTTACGGGAATTTTTTATTCTCTCAGAAAAGAAATCAATCATCGAGAATTCCAATTCATTATCATTATATTTCAATTATTAATTAGATGTATTGCACTCCAGGTGTCATTATCGTTTGTTTTTCCCAATGATTTAAAAATCGATATGCGATAATCGGGCGGCGAGGGTAGACCTAGCGCCTAAAAGATTAATCGGGGAGTAAACGGGGATTAATCAAATATTAGTTTTAGGTTATTTTAATATTTTTAAAATATATTTATTCATTATATTAAACTTTTAAATAATATTATTTTTAAAATTATAGTAATTACATGAAAATAAAGTATTAATAATTTATTTTATAATTTTAACATAATTTATTATGAAACATCAGAAACTATCAATATAAATGTACGAAAAAAAGCAAAAATAATAAAAAATTTATAATTGAAAATTTAAAAATAATTGGATTATAGATGATTATGCCGAAAATAATCGGATTAGGCGGAGATTAGGCGGGGAATAATCGATTGACTGACTTTCTCAAGAGATTAATCATTAATCGAGGCGGCGAGGGTAGACCTAACGACTAGGCGGAATGTAATTGGAGCTAGACGGACATTTTTAGAACAATGGTTTTTCCTCCGCAACTTTAACTTTAAACTTTTAAATATTCTTCATAATTATCAAAATTAAATAAAAGTAGGTAATTAATTACCTGTAAAAGAGGCAATTAGGAAAAGATTGGTAATAAATGCCAAAGGTGAAGCCACTCTCTTCAAGTGATTCGAATACTGTCTTCTGAGGAAACCCACGGACGAGTGTTTTAGTGTCATTACTAAACGCACCGTTTGATGTCGCCGAGTGGACGTAGAGTCGGTTAGGCTGTGTCGATGACGGCAAGGACGAGAACCACCGGTCACATACGGCGAATTCTTGAACTAGTTCCTTGAATACCGGAAGTCTCTCCGGCGGAAACCCCTGCATTACTACTTTCTCCGACATCCCTTTTGTTATCGCCTCCGCGTTTTGCACGAACCCGTTCATTGTCGGATCCGGATACGGGCTCTCGTCGGTAAACGGTTTCCCAAACACCTGTTCATAGATCGCCTGAAATTCAAATAAAATTGAAACCCCATTTTAATCTCCCGGTTTACAAATTCGAACAAGTGTATTTTCACCAGGCCGGTTAAGGAGTTTTATTTTTTATATACTCGGTACAGTTTATTGAACCGAAAGACTTCATATTTCGGTTTTTTGGCTTCACTGTCTCAAGTTAATAGTAAAAACAAAATTCTGAAATCGATTAAGGTTTTGGATCTAAACCGGAGGTGTACCTGGAAAGAATGACCGGGATCGGGATCAATGTTCTGAGATTCTTTGCCAAAGAAGACTCGAGCAGAGTTCGGGTCGGATGTAGAAATCGGGTTGGATCTGGGTTCGGATTCTGATACTCCATCGATTTCCGGGTTTAGCTCCTTGAACCAACCTAACATGTGGTCGAAAGACCTGTTCTCCTGGACCAATACGACAACTGTTTTGATCGGTGAAGACGATGAGCCACCGCCGGAGCTCGTCTCCTCCACCATATTTGTTTTCTTTGACTGTATAAACAAAAAAATCTGACTTCTTCGGTTGTTTTCTCTCTCTTTAATAGCAGCCTTATTATGATACTCGTAAACGACGTGCGCTTAATTCATTTTAAAATAGTATAGTAAAATATTTGAATGAAATCATTTTCATTCAATAACTTCATTTTCTTGAAAAAATCATCATTTTTTATGTCAACTTAAATACTCTTCCTCAATAGTAAAAAAACGTTTTTAAAATGCTTGTTTTTACGCCTTCCACTTTTTGATTAAATTTTATAGCTCAGATACTGTAGAACCAAGATGATTAGTATTTTTTCATTTACTTTTATTTTAACGATGGTAAAGGAAGTGAACATCATGATACAAATGTACAACCACAAAGGTATTTTATACATGCCTCTGATTTTTAGAAACATCACTACTATCATTGGGAAGATTTTAATAGAAAAGAAAAATTCTTCTAGAAAAAATAATATTTTGAAAACATGATATGTGAACAATTCTCTTTAAACTCTGAGAAACCTCTTTCAAAATTCAAATCTTTAAAACCTTTAGTTACAATCATGTTTTATTAATTTTCAAGTCCCAAAAACTTTCTTACATTAATTAGTTTTTCTTAGTCAATAAAACATTATTAAAAAAATAATCACATCAACAGTTCTCAGCTAAAATATTTACAGTTTAAAATTGGATATGGAGAAGGTTTATAACACATATGCTTCCTAGTTCCAAACTTCCAATAACTCTATATATCCTTATTATTTTGGTCAAACATTCTATGTACCGGTATTAAAAGAAAAATAATAATAAGGTAACTACGTTATTTTGATTATTTGACTCTATCATTAAGCAAAAATGGAGTTGATGAATTAGGTGTTGACCAATTATTTACGAGCATCACTCAGAAAATAAAGTAATAGTTAAATAATTAATTATATGACATATTGGACAGAGTTGCGCAATTACACAGAATCAAACCTTTTATTTTTGGGACCCAGTAGTGGGATTGGGTTTAGCGACTTTAGTTTAGTCCATAGTCTTTTGATATTATCTACTCATCAATCGAATAATTGAAGTAGATCTTATCTAAGATATTATTTTATAAAAGAAGAAGAGATATGCAAATAATTGTGTAAATCCTTAAACAACGAATCCAATAAAACAATATACGCGAGACATTAGAGTTTTTTATTTTTACAGAAAAAGAATTATTCCACAGACACAAATGGTCACAACTTTTTTTTTTGTAATAAAAAAAGTTACTTTGAACTGTTGAAAAATAGAAGTTATTTTATATATTTTAAATTATGGCAGGCAAGGCAAGAGAACATCTTACTGAAAAAATACGTTTGAGTTTTCGGCTTAGGATCAGGATGTGGTGCTTCTGATTGTGATGGTGGTGGTACTGGTATAACAACATGATCATCCACGCAATAAACAATATCCTTTTCCTCTTGCCTTTCTTGACTCTTGTAGAAACCTTTCAAACGCATTCGTAACGTATTTGGAAGCGTCTGCGACGCACGTTTCTTTGCATAGCTTGCGAATCAATTCTTAGTATTTGTGGTATCCTTTTAATCCAGCAGCCATCAGTACGAGCTCTTTTTGAAATCGCTTCTTCTTTTGCCACCGTCACTTTCAGTTTGACCGGAGTTGATAATGTTTCTGTTTATAAAAATATGATAAATTATTTTTCCAAGTTTATACAATTTTGTAGAAGACGAAAAACGGGAAAAGTTATAACTACTAGGGCAATCTTGTATAGGTGAATCTCTTGTAATCACAGATTGCCAGCCCATGAATCTCTTTTGGTAAAAAAGTCTTTGAGATTGAAAATTTTATTGATCATTGCAGGAATTGATGAATGTTCGTATTGTGATTTTGGGTACGGCCCATGAACAACTACATATTTTCTCAAAATTGTATTTTAAGTTTAAATAAGAACGGTTCCAATTTAGGTTTATATATATATATATCTTACTCAAAAATTTTAAATATTATAGTATTTTTTGTTTTGGATAGTTTATGTTTTGTTGTTGATTTTTTATTATATTTAAAACTATATTTTATATTTAAGTACGTTGTTTTATATTTTGTTTAGGCCTCCAAATTTCAGATCTGGCGCTGAATACTAGTAAAAATATTTTAAACACAGTATAACAATTAACACACGTTATAGCAAGGAATATATAAGAGAATATTCTTATAATTAAATATCAACCACAGAATATGCGAATACATGGGAAATTAAATAAAGACAACGTACACTAATCGTTTTAATTTAACATGTATATGTATATTAACAGTACGTATTCCTCCAATTGATATCTTTTTCATAAATATAGTACTAGTGATCGTGGGAAAAAAGAAAATAAGAATTCATATGATCTTTAGCAAAGTGGAATCTTAGTTAATTTCGGTGTAACAATAGCATTTCTGCTGGTGATTGTGACAGCCCGCCAATATTTTATTGTACCACGACAAATCTTTAGATATCCTAAAATGAATTTGGTCTAAAATAACAATGTCCTAATTTATAAGATTTTGAAGGCTTTTACCTTTTTCCATTTTATAAAATGTTTTATGAGTTTCTAATTTCTATACAAATTTTCATGTATTTTATATTTTGAAACCATTTATATTATATCGTCTAATGTGTGATTGGCTTAATTGTTTTGAATCAAATAGTAGATAATTATTTTTTGATTAAAGCTTTTTTTTAGCAAAAGATTATATAAAATGTGTGAGAGGGAATATATATATGTGTATAACGGAGTAAATTGATCAATTTTGTGACGTGCCATACAAGAAATGGAATACAAAGGCGGTCCAAGTTTCCTCTACACAGTTGACCCTGGCTAGTTCAACCATCATTATCAATCGCCTTATGTAAGCGTTTCTGTTTCTTTTGTTATTATCACGTCAGCAGTTTTGTTTCTTTTGTTATTATTACGTCAGCAGTTAGGTTCAAAAGTTCAATATATTAAAGATTGGATTAATTCAGTTTGAGGCCGTTGGGTATAAATAATCTGCACATGATTTCTATGGCTCACAGTTTCATGATATCATGAATCATGCTATAAAACGAGACACTACATCTGTAAAAGAAAATTACAATAACTTTAATTGTTACAATGATTTCAAGAGTGTTAATGTATAGTAGGGTCCATAGTCTGAGCCTCTGCGCATGAGATGTAATTTTTGTTTGGGTCAATAAACGAACTTTTCATTTAAATTCACCCGGTCTGATCCGGAACAGAGTTTGAAACAGAATAAATAGCTTCCTTATCTACTGAATCAGCCCTAACATTAGAGCTATTCGGGGAGTATGGGAAACGGAGATTGAACTAAAATGAGTCATTAAGTCCTTTACTTCCTGGACTAATCCATGATTGTCAGTGTCTGACTCTGTGGAGTTCACCAACTAGACTGACGATTGTGAATCCGATAGCATTCGGATGCTTGAGATTTCCAGGAGTCTAAAACGCTCTAATTCAAGAGTAATTCATATCTGCGGAGATAGGAGACAACATGTGTTTGCAATTTTGTGTATATATATATATATTGTCGGCTTAATCCACACACGTGGTACAATAAAACGAACTACAAAAATGTTCTAATATTACAGTTTCGTATATACTTATCAATCACGACAAACAAAGCAAGAGAATAACTTATTGGAAAAAGACGATCGAGTTTTTGGCTTAGGAGTAGCATGTGATGCCTCTGATTGTGATGGTGGTGGTTTCAAAACATGACGATGATCATCATCATCAACGCAATATACGATGTCGTTCTCGTCATGCCCTCTTTCTCTTGCCTTTCTAGACTCGTCTAGAAACTTCTCAAACGCGTTTGTTACGTATTTGGAAGCATCCGTAACACAAGTTTCTTTGCATAGCTTGTGGATCAATTCTTCGTTGTTGTAGTCTCCTTTTAGTCCCGTAGCCACTATGACGATCTCTTCTTGAAAGTCACTCAATTCTGCATTTTCTTTTGCCACCGTCGCTCTCATTTTCACCGGATTTGACAGTGTTTCTATATATTTTTATTTAAGATGAAATTTTTATCCGAAATTATCAAAACTTTTTTAATAGAATTTAATTATTAGAAGATGAAATATATAATTACCAGGGCAATCTTGTCTTGGCGAATCCCTTGTAATAATAGATTCAAAAGTGCCAGCCCATGAATCTCTCTTTGTCAAGAAATCTTTGAGTTTGAAAATTTTCTTGACCGTTGCAGGAATTGATGAATGCTCATATTGTGATCTTGGGTACGGCCCATTTGGCCTATGAAGAACTACACATTTTATTTTATTTTAAATCAGGTGAAACATTTAATTTATATACAAAAAAAAAAAACAAAATGTTACTTAAAATCATTAAAATATGTTCAAATTATCATCTAGCATAAATATTATTAAGACTTTCAAACAAAATTAGTATTTATTAATAAAAAAAAAAGTTACCTGATCCAGGCTCAATCCAAGGAGAGATGAAGAAGGCAGGAACCCTAACGCCGAGCCGGTTAAACTCAAAATGATACGGTGGAGGACCCAAGATACCATCCGGATTAGGAACCCCATGGACCGGAGTAGGAACATGGTCGTAAAATCCACCGTGTTCGTCATATGTTATAATGAATAAAATCTCGTTCCATTGAGGACTTGATCTCAAAGCCTCGTAAATCTCTTTCACGAGCTTTTGGCCTTCAGAGACGTCGTGTGATGGGTGGTCATCGTTGGCCGGACATAACAATAGATCATACCAGCGTTGTTCGACCACGACGTAGTTTGGAAGCTTCCCTTCTTTACAATCTTTTTTGAATTGTAATTCGTAGTCATGAAAATGTTTCAAATACTTGAGTTTTCTCATATTCCTTGAAAAAAAAAAAATACTAATAAAAATAAGTAGAAAAGGCAAACTGAATGCTAAGAATACTATACTATCTTGGCTTAGTCGCAACTAGTAAAAAATAAAAATACCTATAGAAGAGATTAGTTGGAAAGCTTTGGTAATAAATGCCAAATGTAAAACCAGATTCATCGAGCGACTCAAATATGGTCTTTTGTGGAAAACCTTGTATGAGTAAGATCCTGTCGTTGCTCGTTGCTCCATGTGATGTTGCCGAATGCACAAACAATCGGTTTGGCTGCGTCGCACCTGGAACCGACGCAAACCACCTGTCCAACACAAGAATGATTGCCCATTTTTTTCCATATAATTTATCACAATTGTAGATTTTCAGGTCAATGATAAGGAGTGAACCGGCTTATACCTGTCACATATGGCGAAATTTTGAACCAATTCCTTGTAAACCGGCAAAGCATCCGGTTTAAATCCGTTCATAACCGCAGATGACATCCCTTTCATCTTTCGCTCAGCGTTTTGGGCAAATCCGGACATTTTAGCTGGACCCGGGTTTGGATCCGGGTGACTCGAATCCCATGGCTTACCGAACACTTGTTCGTAAATATCCCGAATGGAGTGACCCGGATTCAGATCAACGTACTGAGACTGGTCGTCGAATACGACATTGTGAGAGTGTAGGCCGGAGGACAAAACCGAATTGAATTTCGGGTCCGATTTCATGACGCCGTCTATTTCCCGGTTTAGCTCTTTGAACCAGCCGAGTGTGTGGTCAAAGGAACGATTCTCTTGGATCAAAACGACGACGGTCTTGATCGGATACTCATACGATCCTGAACCTCTTTTCGTTTCGCTCATTCTGTTTCTTTTCTATTGTGAAGGTTAGAAAAGATCGTGGGTTTATGGAATACACACACATATATATAAACAAAACTGATAAATATGTTTATAGTGCTTGAAAATTGAAGAAAGAGTTTTACAAGTAAATAGCAAAACAGAAATACGCATCATACTTATTATCCTTTGAGTTGGTGGTTTCTATCACGCCAAGTAACTACCCCAAATAAAGTTGGAAGCAAATTAGAATTTTTACCAATTTTGTTAGGATAGTAATTAATTTATTTTATTGATCTGAATAGAATAAATATCGGAAGATTAGATCATTGTCGTAATTGACCACATCTTATTCTCTAAAAGTTAAATAGTAATAGCATATTACTATTAGACCACATCATTGTATTGTTTTCTTTGTTGTCTATATGTGATATCTGATTAGCCGATGAAGATATGATCACCAAGCTCAAGAAGATAATAGCTACACGAATTGAGTTTATTTTTGAGCAGTTGCGGAGAAGAAAATATATGTTTTGAGTGTATAGAATGACTGTTCCTGATGAATCTGTGATAATTAATTAATTATACTAGAGTGTGAGGTACAAGGAACCCTTGATTTAAGGAGAATGTCTGCAAAATTATGAAGATATATCTTTAATGTATTTTGGAAATTATGTGTCTACATACAACATCGATTTTATCTCAATAATTTAAAACTAACTTTTAGCATAGACTAATATTTTTCTCATTCTCTCACTGTCTCACACCATGTAATTATGCAAATTTCGATCTTATGAATAATTGGAGAGCAACTCACGGGTCATCAAATTTATAGCAACTAAATAGCAAAACCTTATGAATTGTTTAAGCTTTAGTAATTAATATGATCGAAACTATGTATGTCGTTTATGATTTTGATCTATAATGTTGTCAAAAGAAAACGAAAAAAACTATCCAAGAGAGGAAATAAAGTAAATAAGCATTTTGACTTTTAGAAGAGGAAAAAAAAAAAAACTCAAATTTCCTAAAATGAATCGTTTACATATTTAATTGGGCATTCTGATCTTTTCATCGCATTTGAACTCCGAACGAGAAAACTCGATATTCCCATTGTTTGATTCGCCGCCGATCCTGACGGCGGAGGCGTCTTCTCTCCTTCTCCATCTTCTAACCGCCGAGAAGTCCCTACACCAGCTGACTCCTCGTCTCCCTGATCGTCTTCAGTCTCCCGTAGTATATCCGCGATCGACACCACAGCGCCTGAGTTTAGTGAAGCCGATCTCCGGTTCACCTGCTCCTGTCCCTCTCTCAACTCCCATAGCTCCGGTGGTTTCGACGTCGATCCAACTCCGTTGACGTTACTAACTGTCTCACTCCGAGATCTGGCTTCCAGATCTAAGTTAACGACGACGAAATCTCCACTCTGGCGATGTTGATCAGTCAAAATCGAGGTGTTCTCATCGGATTCCGTAGCGATATGGTGGACGGAGATCGGTTGACTGGCTACAACGACGATCTCAACGGCGATAAAGGCACGGCAAAGAGGACAATTAGAGTGAGATTTCAACCAAGTATCAATACAAGGAACATGAAACGCATGGTTGCATTTTGGTAACAATCTCAGACTCTCGTTTTCTTGGAATTCACTTAAACAAACAGAACAATCTGAAGATTCCACAAATCCATCGCTCTTTCTGTATTTGTAAACTGTAATCGATTTTATCAGAGATTCATCGAGTCCATCTCCAACCGTCGGATTCGGATTTATAGCTGCTCCGTTGTTTCCTCCCCAGTGATCGGTGGTGGAGGAAGAGATTCCAATATCTTGGCTGATAGCTCCGGAGCCGTGGCGACGGCGGTGGCAATACTTGGAGATGAGAGTGTAATAGCTGACGAGGATGAAAGCACTAGCGAGGATTCCGATAAGAGCGATGAGGAGAGGAGAGAAATCAGAGGAGGAAGAGTCATCTTCGTCGTCGAGGAAGAAGGAAGGAGGAGGAGGGAAAATGACGTAACACCATTGAGGACAATATACACTGCATAGTCCTTGAGAACAGTCTCTGTATGAATCATATGTACCCCATGGATTAGGGTTTCCTGTAGAACCCATTGATGGAGATGCAGAGGAGAGAAAGAGACGAAGATGGAAGGAGAAGATGAAGAAGGTGAAGCTCGTCCCCTCTCTCCTTTTTCTTTGGGCTCTGCTTGTCTGGTAAGTGTCTATTTTTCTAAGTTAATTAATATTATTTGAGAGATCTAATTTAATCAAATGTGTTCATGAAAGATTCAAATCATCATGATCAAAATTTAAATGCACTTGCTTTATTCGTTATTGTTATTCCTTAGCTTTCTCTTTATGTTTCCATTTCCTTTTTCTTTTTGAAATAAATAGTAACATTTTTGTGCAGATATAATGCATGGTTAGTAGAATAACTGGAGTTGATTTTTTACTAATATTTTTTTTTGGAAAATTGAATGTTCTATTTAAACACTTTTTACCTCGTGCTCTAATATTGCTTGATTTTAATTCGAGTAAATAGTGTTGACAAAAGAAAAGGCAGATGGCTTGTCTTTTTAAAGGCATCAAAATGGTTGGTGAAGTGTTGACGAAGGTGGAATACTTTAACATGGGCCACGTTGAGGCCAAATTATTCACGTATCTTCAAATTTGTGGTCAGAAATACAAAACAATTTACATGTGAATACTGGCTACATACATATAGAGATCAACATAGTAACAAATATTAGCTCATTTCATTGCAACTACATGATCCACTATACGGTTCTTTTCTTTTTGTTTTGAAAGTAAAAAAAAAAAAAAAAAAATCGTATAGTGGACATTGGTAATATACAATACCATATCTATTGCTATGATTCAAGTACAGTTTTATATTAGTTCTAAAGTTAAATATGAGAATTCTGATAAAATAATTTCATTAGTTGTTAATCAAGGGTTGATTGATTGAAACTCTCCAACCATTTACCTTATAAAATAACATATATACATGGAAGTTATATGAATCGTTCTACACATTACTTATCAAAATCATAGTTAGGCTGATTTAATGATACTTGAATAACATGACCCTCTTCTGGGCTTTGACCAAAAAAAAAAATGACCCTCGTGTGGGGTTGAGATAACTGTAAAATTATATATGATTTAGATGATTGATTACACATCTATTTGCACATGGCAAAAATTTATCTCCCTATGCCAACTGGCTAAAGTTAGGAGTATTAATGTAATCTCATGTTTTGGAAGAAAACCTTTTTAGCTTGATTTCTTACCAAATCTATTTATTGATTGATTGAAAAATGTCTATTTCCTTGCTCATATGTACAAACATACTGCACTTCAGAAAAAAAAAAAACTTTCTTTGTAATGGATTGCCGTAAGAATCGGAAACAAATGACATATAAATAAATGAAATGCTTTAATACTTTTTTTTTATAACAATTTATAGAAAAGAGATTAAATTTTAAAAATTTAGTTGCTTTCATTCATTTTACTCTGGCAATGGAAAGATATATAAACATTAACACTAACTGAATCAATGAAATTACCTCGTCGTTATGTTTTTCTTTCTATAGAACCTATTTTAAAACAGACCGCCTTTGGCCTTTTAATTATAAAAGAATGTAAAAAGGAATATGAAATGGAAACAGATCGATCTGTTATTTAAGAAAAGGAAAAATGAAAAGAAGATTCCGACACATTTAGCTTCAGTACAAGTTACCGTGTATTACAATAAGAATTTTATTTTTGTTGAGAAAAAGTGAAAAACAAAGACCTTAACGACAAAAAAATAATAATAATAATAATTCAAAAACTATAGCTATAAGAATCATTACTCAATTATAAGAATATACAAATCGCAGACCCACTTTATTAAACTTAGAATTGAAGGACTCGAGGATGGATCTGCTCTGTAGTCACAATAACTTTTAAACTCGTCCTTTTCTGCGTTCGTCCAGTGCCTGACTCATGAAAAAATGATTTCCTCCATTAAATTCTAATCTCGCAATGATTAATTTTAACATATATTTATTCATCTAATTAAACAGAGATAATACATACACGTTGATAGATAATAGCTGAGATTTACGGTCAATACATGAAAATACATTGTCTTTTAAGAAAGGTTAATTTGTAAAAATGTTATGTTTGCATTAAAAAATTTAAAATACATTTTAGCGAAAATTCTCATAAATAATATTCAAAATAATTTATTTACTATGCAAGCTAGTAGTAATGTTAATAGGTTAATGATAATCTAATAAGTTAATTTATGTAATTAACAAAACATACCTTGCTTTGTAGCATTCTCATCGTCAAGACTAGCGTATCACGCATGCTGGTACACATACAAACCCGAAAATTCATTAGTTTAAAAGTGAGTTTGTAAAAGGAAAAAATGGGAACAAAACTATTGTATTGGACTATAATTGCAAACTACTCCTGCAAGGGAGAGATCATTATTAAATAGGTTGTGAAATGAAATTACTGTACCGGACATTGAGTGTGGTTATAGGATGTGAAGATCCATTACAACTTATCAGAACAAACTGTGTTGATTCCCCACACGGTACTTTTATCTGCAATACCACATATAAACTTTTGTTTAGATTCTGAACAAGAAACTGAGGAAAGCTTTAAGTTAATGTCTAAGTTTTTTTTTTTTTTTTACCAGAAGTTCCTTTGAGTATTTCTCTGAGATCACGACAGCGTCTACGTTGTTCGTTTTAATCTGGTAACTTGATCTCTTCAAGATAACTGTTGCCGGTTCCCAACTCTCAGATGAATCCATCTTTAGGAAGAAAAAAAACGATTACTAAATTCACATTAGAATTAAACCTGAGACAGTGGATTCAAAACTTACCAGAAGCTGCACATTAAAGCTTGCTTGACCTCGGGATATATACGTGTCGATTTCAGTTTGCATCTCTATATCTGTAGAAGCAAAAACATTCTCAGCAAAGAAGAAACGGTAAATGACCTCTTCATTCTATACAAATAACCAGATAGATTTCGTTGAATACATTACCACATCTAATCTTGTTTTGATCATTAGCAAACAATCTCACTAACTCTCCCTGCGTAATGAAAAAGGACCTTTTTAAGACAATTGATCCATAAATGCAGTAGATACCAGAGAAATCCCGGTATTTTACCTGACGACCTTGATCATCCATTGGAATACATTCAACAGCAATCAATTTATCTACATCATCCGCGGTTACAACATACTCTGGATGGGTGGCTCCTGTATTTTTTGAAACTTATAGTCCAGTTTTTAAACAGCTGAAATAAGCCAGAAGACAAATAAATCAAATCTTACCCTCAATGTATTGCCTCGTGCCATCTTCAAGATGCCGAACCCACTTTTCAAGAAGACAACAAACAACTGTTTAAGTAGTCCAAGTATGTTTTCAAAGACTTATTACCAAAAATATTTTAAATTTTTTTACCTGAAACATACAGAGAGTGGTTCCCCGCACTGGGAACCCGCAACCAAGAACTTTTTCTCCAGGTATTGCATCTCCAATAATCTGAAATCCATCGATTCCTGGTCCCTCTGTTACCAAAGAAAGATTTGATTAAGATTTCTAACGTATAGCCACTAGGCTCTAAGTCAACAGAGAAACATGTTTCAACCTTCATAAACATGAGAAGCAAACTCTTCATTCCCATTATAAGGATCAAACATGGAAGAACTCTCAGCTTTTTCTTCTCGCTCTCGAATCATTTCCTTTCCTGCCACACTACTTAAAGGAAATCCAAAACTTTCCCTACAAATGAGCATAATGAAGCAGGCTTTTGTCATTGTGAAAGAATTTCATCGGTTAAAACTGAAATCAGTGAAAGGCTAAAGAGAAATGAGAAATAATACTGCACCTTTTTGTCTGCTCTAAAATTCCTTGAGAACTACCACCAATCTGATTATTAAATCTCAAACTTTCAGAGTCTTGCGTAAGGTTATAATACGGGTTTCTCGTAACATTGTCCATGGGTGGCAAAAGTTGTTCATTGGTCTGATAATCATTACCATGATCCTGCATCAAGGGTATATGAACACACAAAGTAAGATTTCTACCGTAAAAATGTCACACGTTTTAGAAAAGGTCTTTAAGAGCAAATGATAAGTAATTAAGCAAATTACTTGCTGAGACTACCGTGGATCCATAAGAAGCTTGACTTTTCGAAATTCTGGGATCACGGTTGTCTTTAATAATAAACTCTGTTCCAGGTTGAGTTTCCACAATAGATGATAATTCTCTAATCCTATCCTGTCGTTTAAAATTTCGTCACAACGAATTCGAAAGGAGTATTCACATTCCCATAGAGGTCTAATTAGGACAAAGGACAGATGTATTCATGCAGACAACTATACACGAAGGAAATGAGTGAAAACAAGCTAAAAATTGAGAATCTTTATCGGTTTCTCGGTAAAACAACTATAGGATAGAGAGCTCACATTGCAAGCTTTAATCTTCCACTGCAACTGATCATGCAAGTGCTGCATTTGATGAAAAATAAAATTATATATGTTAAGATTGTTTAGTGTATAAAATTTGGAGAAAGATGTAGTAAAAGCAAAAACCTTTATGCCGCTGGATATAGCGGTAGCATTTGCAACACGAGGCCAAACACCATACTCGGCTAACAAACCAAGTAAGGACGTCATGAAAATATACCTCTCATCTTCTGTAACCTAAAGATAGAAAGTGAGAGAAGTAAAAAAGGAAGGGTAAAACACAATGAAATTTAAAGAAGTTGAAGTTAGTGCTTAATCTGAGTAAAGCCAAAATTACCTTTAAATCATGAGCCAACTTTAAATTTTCTTCAAGATCACCTTTTCTACGAGCCAATTCATTCAACGCAGCCGTAACAGATTCATTTTGTTTCTCATCAATTGCCTAAGGAATAAGAAACTGTTAGTCAAACCAAGAAACCAAAGATGAAAACTTTGATAGATTAGTACAGAGCAAAAGACAAACCACTCGAAGATCAGCACATTTTCTCTCTAAACCATACTTGTCGTTGACCAGCTGCAAATCCTGTAACCAAAAGATGCAAATTTCACTTTCTTGATTCAAGTTAATTTGAAAGATTCATGTGAGAGCAATGATGTTATCTTATATAATAAAACCTTCAAACAAGCAGCAGCAATTTGTTCCTGGAGATTGTGAATCTCTTCTTCCTGTGATCTCACTTTTGAATAAAGAGCCTGAATTATTTAAAGATAATTTCAGTTATCATTTAAGCTTGATTCAAGAACTAGAAAAAGATTCTGGTTTATCAAAGTACCATTTCCTCAGGATCTTGAATTAACTTAGTATTATTATCTTCAAGCTTTCTCGAAGTAGTAGTTTCTTTTTCAATCTCATGCCTAAAGTGAGACACAGATCGAGAACAATCACTAAATAAATACATACAACTATACAAGACTGCTTAAAAGTCAAAAGAATGATACCTTTTGATTGATGCAGAACTCCGATTGTCATCCATCTTGTTTAATAAGCTCTTCTTCAACGAAGCTCCAATTTAAGGACATTGGAGTTTTGTTGTTTTCTATTTCATCGATGAGAGAGAACTATCAACAATAAATTTTCAGCTCCACGAAACTAACAAGAAATTTCCAAACGCCCCCTCAAACTAAACGTTGTTTTCACAATACCCTATTGACTTGGAAAATTACAAAATAGTCCGTGTTGAAAAGTGTTTTATTTATTAATTTTGTTAACAGTGGGTTTTGGGTCATTAATTCAGTTAAAAGTCCCTTTAAGGCCCAGAAAACAAAACCAGAATCCAATCATGGTCAAGACTAATCTAGTGATACAAACCGGCCGGTTGAAGATTTTAATAGTAATCCAAAGCAGAAACGTCGATCTAGAGAAGAAGAAGAAGACGACGACCAAAAACTTCCATCGGCGAGAAGTGTTCCGCTGAGAAAATGTCGCAGCAAATAAGCGGTAATAGTATCCCGCTGAGTGAAGTCTACTGGTCTCTCGTTAACAAAGCCGATAAGAAATTCTCCAAGATCAGAGACTTGCCCTTCTATGAGCGCAGCAGGTGAAAAATCCTTATCAAATTTGTTTAGCTTTGACATAGAATTGTGGATTTGAGAGTTTTGGTAGGGAACTGAAATAGGATGGAGAATTAAAATGAAACAAGAGCTTACAAATCCAATTCTTCTTGTTCATTCTCTTTTTTTTTTAAGGTATGAAAACTATTTCTTCAAGGTATTCAAAGTATACACACAGTTGTGGAAGTTTCAGCAAGAGAATCGGCAGAAGCTTGTAGAAGCTGGACTTAAGAGATGGGAGATTGGAGAAATTGCTTCTCGAATTGCTCAGCTTTACTATGGACATTATATGCGAACAAGTGATGCGGGTTACTTATCCGAGTCCTATGTATTCTACGAAGCAATACTCACTAGGGAGTACTTCAAAGAGGGGTTGTTTCAGGATCTCAATATTGCAAACAAACAGCTACGGTTTCTTGCTAGGTTTCTTATGGTTTCTTTGGTCCTTGGCCGCCGTGAGATGGTGCATCAAACCGTTGATCAGTTTAAACGCTTGATCGATGAATGCAAGAGGACTTTCCAGGTTTTTTTCTTTAAACCTTTCTCCCCAGCTTCGCTACTTACTTTCCCTGAGAATTAAGACTGTTTCTAGATGTTATTGTTTTCTTCTGTTTTCTGTCTTTTATTACATAATTGACTTTTCATGTTTTCAGGAAACTGATTTTAAAGAATGGAAGGTGATGGCGCAGGAGATTGTTAGATTTCTGAAATCTGACACTGCATTTATGAACATCAGACCTCTAAGATACAGTATTGTACTGGATCCTAATCTGGAAGCTGGTACACCCCGTGCAAGTAGGTCTTTAAGGTTGACGGATGCAATCTTGAGCAGTTATCACTGTAACGAGGTACATTTTTACTTGTTCATGTTTAGTATGATAATGCATATTTTAATATTCTTACCCTCTAAAATTTGTTATCTTGCTGTATAATTTCGACCAGGTCAAGTATTCAGAGCTCACACTCGATTCTTTTAGGATGCTTCAATGCTTAGAGTGGGAACCAAGTGGTTCACTATATCAATCAACTGCTCCTAAAATGGGTCAGAATGCTCCCGTTGGAGTTGCTCGTATTAACTCCCAGAGCATGACTGATCCTACTTTGCCACCTAACCCTCGAAAAGCTGTCCTTTATCGTCCTTCCATAACCCATTTCTTGGCTGTAAGTTGAATTTTAGTTCTTTTTCTTGGTCTAACTGAAACCATGGCTCTCTGGAACATCATTCTATGAAACTTGTTTTATCTTGGTAGGTTTTGGCCACTATTTGTGAGGAGCTTCCTTCTCATGGCATTCTTTTATTATATCTGTCTGCTTCTGGTAATGTGTGTAGGTTAAGTCTTGTATTATGCTTCTTCTCTTAAGATTATTGAATTCCTTAGCTTCTACAATTTACATTTTCATTTAGGCAAGATTGGACAGATTTCATCATCTCCTTTGAGTGCTAGAAGTGCAACCAGGGTTGAGGAGAATATATTGAGAGACTTTGAATCTCACACAATCAAACAAGAGACTGACCCATCACTTCAAATTAAGCCATTTGGTTCTTTGAGGCAAAACAGTGAGGACGCAGTCAGTACCCCATGTGGTTTGTCTTTTGGCAGTCATGGGCTCACAGGTATCCACTTCAGAATTTGTGACACTTTTATGTATACATCCATCTTATACTATCTGATTCGGCGATATGAATGTAGGAGGTTGATTATATAGAGTACCGTTTATAAACAGATAGAGGATCCACTAAGTAATATCAAGCCATGTATATCTCTAAAGGGCAGTAGGTGGTAACTTGTAAGAGAAAAATCATCAGTAAACTTGGACCACTATGATGAATTCAATTAGATATGTTTCGCATCTGAAAGGAAATAACACTGAAATTTGCAGACATTCATAAACAACCTAGGGGCTAGGGCAACATATCATTCTGCCATTTTAGTGTATTTAGAAATTTGCTATTTTCTGAAGTCTCTCTGAACTTAATCTGATAATTGAAATGTCTTATCCACAGGATCAAGCTACATCTATCCCTCTGATGTAGTTCCATTTACAAGGAAACCTCTTTTCATAATCGTTGACAGTGATGACAGCACAGTTTTTAAGGTGACTATCCCGACTTTATCCTTCTTATGTTAAGATTCATTATTGATACTTATGTTTTGTGAATTGAGAAGATATGAATGTTTCTTCCCTTAAACTGTGAAGAATATTTGTGGAGCGGAGAAAGGGGAACCAGCTGCGTTGCTTCTGTCTCCATCACAGACTCCCCCGCTTATCTCTGCTGATTTCTCTCGTCAACCTAGTGGTAGCCTTTTCACCATTTTTCTCACTTCACCAGTCCAAGCATTTTGCTTGTTAAGTGGGATTTCCGGCTCTGATATGGAAACGGTAGGTCGAGATAAAGCTTCACCCCTTAATGCTTATTTTTCTTCACGTTTTTCTTTTGCATGCTGACTACTGTCATGTGTTAGGATGTTTTTGTTAAGGCCGAGAAGCTTCTTTCCTCGTTTATGAACGAATGGGCTTCAACATTGGCAGTATCAGATACCCTTCACCCCGTTTGGTCACAGATACTAAAAGATCCCTTCTTGAGACGACTACTCCTAAGGTAAACATTTCTCTTCCAAGTTCTAAGACACCTTCAGGATCTCCTAACAAAATAACAGTAAAAAACAAACAAACAAACTTGAGCTAGTGGAATATTACAAGATTTGGAGGTTCCTTTTTGGACATACGTTGTGTAGTAGAACTCTCTGTGCTATTTTATCTTATCTCTCTGTGGTTTTGGGTTGTCTACCGTATCTGCAGATTCATATTCTGCCGGGCTGTCTTGGCGCTGTACACTCCAGCCTTCAATAACAAACAAAATCAGCCAGAATGCTTTCCGTCCCTTCCGGAATCACTAGTACCAACCGCACCTGCGGTTCAGTCCTCTGTGCTTCTGATGGCCAATGTATTTGGGACTACAAGCAAGTTTACTTTACCTGAAGATATCACAATGATCAAAAGCCTTTAAGAAGCTACCTCTGCGACGTGAAGTGAAGAGCATCGGTCCGAAATATTCTCGTACAAATCGGAAATCTCGATTTGGTTTCTCTTTAGTGTTAACAATGATTTCAGATTTGAAAAATCCTTCTTCCATTCCATGTCCGGACCTATTTTGAGATTTATGGTTCAAGAACATTTTTGCGGTTCCCAGTATTGGATGCAGAACATGTGATTGGCTCTGATGTATCTACAGTTTTTTTTTTCCTGGTTTTGTATATTGATTCAACTTTTAAAGTCTAATGGAATTTCACCAATTTCTGTAATTAGATTCGATCAAGAGAATAAGAGGTTCTCCATCTGAACATGTTGATTTCACTCAGTATAAGAGAACGAATTGCGTAAATTTTTCAGGACACAGTTAAAGAAGCAGCAAAATATGACTTCACGGTTTTGAATTACATCAAAGAAACTCTTCACCACCGATCATTACAGCTACAAATGCCGTCTTTGAAGAGATGGAACCGATTAGCATCCCGCACTAATATCTCCCGTCCGACAATTTTCGATATCAGCTTTGTGACTTCATGACAATCACCACAGACACGAAGGTTCTTCATTACCTGTAATGGCGTCCCTGGTTCTGTGTTCAACAGTCCAAATGCAATCGCTAGTCTCTCACTGTGCCCACATATCAAACGTATCTTCTCTTCTTCTTCCTCTATATTCTGCCACACTTCCTGTGGATCGGGAATGTACCCTTTTTTAGCCATCAGACTGTAAAGTATCTCTAGTGACTTGTGGATGGCTTCCGACTGAGGAACTGAATCATCTCCTGCGCGGAATACATGCACTTTCTTACCGATTTCGATCCAGCTATATCCCGGATTCTTCTTTATGTGTTTATCTTTAAATGATTTGCGGATTAAACTCACTTTGTCCCATTTTTTTAAGGCTGCATACACGTTTGATGCTAGAATCGAGTAACCTGGATCATCTGGGTTCAGTTCAATGATCCTCTTAGACACTCTTTCTGCAGTCTCCATGTCCCCACTGGTTCGACAAGCTCTTAGTAGAGATGCCCATATGCTAGCATCGGGTTTTATTGGCATTGCTTGGATAAATTCTTCGGCTTTTGAAATCTTCTGTGACCGGGACAACAAATCAACCACACACGCATAGTGTTCAATCATAGGATCGATTTTGTAGTGATTTTTCATCTTTTCGAAGCAAGCCAAAGCTTCTTCTACCAAACCAGAATGGCTGCAAGCATAGATGATGGCAATGAAGACAACTTTATCGGGAACAATACCAGATTTTTCCATAGCAGCAAAAGCTTCAAGAGCTTTCTCACCTTTGCCATACATTCCATATGCATATATCATCCCTGTCCATGTCACAACATCTCTTTTACTCATATGTTCAAAGACTCGAAAGGAACTCTCCAAACAACCACATTTTGAGTACATTTCAATTAGTGCATTCCCTATCCGCAACTTCGATTCATAGCCAAACCTTAAAAGACTACAATGGATCTCCTTGCCTAGTCGTTTTGCAGCAAGTGAAGCACACATAGGCAATGTAACTAAGAAAGTAGCTATATCAGGCACCACTTCGCTCTTCCTCATTTGAGTAGTTACCTGCAAAGCAGTTGCGAAATCCCCAAAACGAACGCATGCTGAAATAACAGTATTCCATGTTACCGTATCCCGAATTTCCATACCACTGAATATCTTCAGAGAATCTCCTACTTCCCCGCTCTTTGCATACATATCAATCAACGCATTACTAACAGAAATATTGAAATTGATTCCAGATTTTGTCCCCTTAGAGTGTAGCCCTCTTCCAAATTTCAAGTCAGCTAGACGTGTGGAGACAGATATAAGCATCAAATAAGTAATGTGATCCGCCTGCTCTTCCATCATCTTAAAGAATTTCATGGCTTCCAAAAGATCTCCGCTTTGTATATATCCATTAATTATTGAGTTCCATGAAACAGTATCTTTACATTCCATGCTATCGAAAACATCTCTTGCAGCGATCACATCATCACACTTTGCATACACATCAATTAGAATGTTTTTAACAGTAGTTCCCAGCACAAAGCCAGCTCTCAAGATATAATCATAAACAAATTTTGCTAAGTGCAAATCTCTTAAGTATCCACAGGCACGGAGAATAGAACTAACAGTTAAGATATCTGGCTTGAAGTGATCCAAATTTTCCAAAAAAATCCTCACAGATTCTTCATACATCTCTAAGTTGATATATCCGCAGATCATAGTATTGAAACTAATGGAATCTCGAATACCCATCTCATCAAAAACTCGTCTTGCATCCTTTGATTCGCTAAATTTGAAGTACATTGCAAGTAGCCCATTGTTAACCACAACAACGGAACTAACACCTGACTTGAGAGCAAAACCATGAAGTCCATGTCCTTGTTTGACAACAAGCAAATTCCCAAAGGCAGGTAAAACACTTGAAACCGTGAAAGAATCTGGTACAATCGAAGACTTCCTCAGCTCATGATAAACTTCCAAGGCTTCCTCGTAAAAACCATGAGAGCTATACCCGGAAATTAGAGTGTTCCAGGACACGAGATCTCTAACAGGCATTGCGTCGAACACTTGTCGTGCTCTACCCAACAATCCCATTCTCAAATACATATCGACAAGGGCATTGCCCACATATAAATCCGATTGAAAACCAAGTTCCAATATATGTTTATAAACCGTATTTCCCATCTCCGCATCGAACATTCCAGCACAGGCTTTGATGACCGAAGGAAACGTGTACTTGTCCGGTGAAACCTTGCTTTCTCGAAGTTTACCGTAAAATTCAATGGCTTTAGGAAACAAACCACTCTGAGTAAGCGCTCTGATGATGGAGTTCCAGAGGTAGACATTCCTGGCCGGAGAAACTCGCCGGAAAACAGAAAGGGAAGATGCAGGTTCACGAAAATGGGAATACTTGTGGATAAGCTTGCCGGAGAAGAAGTCAGAGCCGTCAAGGCCTAGAGAGATTAGAAGAGCGTGGATACGACGAAGCTCGTTGAGGTCAGATGACAATGAAAGAGCTTTGGAGATGAAAGGCGATGATACTCTAGTCTGCATCCCGCCATTCCAGTTTTTATGTCCTTTAAGTCTTCATTACTTAAAAATTCAAACAGATTACAGCGATTTTAACCGATACAAACCGGTAGTACAGCTATTTGAACCCTTAATATACAATAACCGGTGATAAACCACGAAAACCCTCTCCTGTAAGTAACTGAGGTCATTTGATGACATACAAAAAAAAAAAAAAAAAAAAAAAACCTAAAACTGAAAAGAGATGAGCGATTTGGAGGAGACGACATGCAAGGACTTGTCATGGACGTGGTTAGATCGATCTTGGAACGCTTGAATGTTACTGATTTTCATCGAGCAAGATGCATTTCTTCAGAATTGTATTACGTTTCGAAATCATATATCAGAATCCATGGATCATCTTCAAAAACTACGATTCATGTATGTTGTTTAATCCTCATGAATTTCGGCTAGAGTAGTTTTTTTTTTTGGCGAGTTCCAGTAATTGGTTCCTTATAGTAGACGACAGCAACGATTTTGCATTATTTTATCTCTTTCTCATTGACTCTGTTTCTTTTCAAAGTTTGCAAATCTTCGAGCCTTACTAAAAACTTGGCTCAACCAGGTCCATGCGTATTAGTTTGACAACATCACATACATTAGGTCAGTGGAAAGAGCTTACGTTAGTAAAACTATGTTTGGAAACATGCATGAACAGAGTTAAAAGATATTGACAACGTTAACACCACAAGATCACCGGGAAAAGAGCTTACAGATAAACAATTCGGCAGTTTCCATATTAAGCTAATAGATTGTCAAGCAGTCTTCACAAAATGCAAGGACAAGAGTTTAGCAATCTCAAGAAACTCAACTTTGTCTTTCCCTTCAAAGATTTGCTTCAATGTCTCATCGCAGAAAATCTCTCTCTTGTTAGATGGGTTCTGCAACAAAAAAAACCCAACACATTTTGTACCAAAATCATAAAAGAATTTTGTATTCAGTATTCCTTAGCTTGATACTAGAATGTGTCAATTCCATTGTAACCTAATAGAAATGTCTGATTTTGGTTATTAATTTAAGTTCATAAAGCCAAAAGAGATTTGAAACCAAATCATCTCACAGACAGGAAAAAACATAGCAGTTGTAAAAGAGACATGCAAAAGCAGAGAGTAAAATAAACAGGCAGATGTGAACAATTACATAGAATGTGAAGACTCTTTAAGCAAAGCAACTTGATCAACACATCAAACTTGTCTACTAATTTCATCTACCAAGTTGATATATAGCAAAGTAGCACAAACAAAAAAGCTCTAATTTTTAGGGTAAATCTAGTCTTAGATGCAAAGACATACCATTTCGATGCTATACTCAAACTTTACAACAAATGCGAGAAGAGTAAACCTGAAGATCGTGGGACTTGATATAGGTCCAAATCTCCTTGACGGCATCGGTACGTGTAGTTTCGCCGGTGCCAAGGAACTGAGCGAGAACTGGAGACACAGGAGTCGGCTTAAAAATTCCGGTGGACCTCGGCGTCTTCGTCGCGGGAGAGACTGGTTTCGCCTTTGGCTTAGGCTTGGCCTTGGCCTTCGTTTTCGCCGCCGGTTTCTTGGTTGATCCAGCAGCGGCAGTGCTTACACTTGTCGAAGAAGAGGTTGCTCGAGACGCAGGAGCTAGTAGCGATCTGCATCCCCTGAAAACCCTAGCTGCAACGGAAGACATTTTCTCGCCAATCTAGTTTTTTTCTCTCCTTCGAGTGTGTGATTTTGGAGAATTTAGGAATGTGTTTTGCGAGAATTTTTTTTTGTCCTTTGACTCTGCCACGTGGAGAAGTTCGAGATATGAAACTTGGCGGATTAAAGATTGGGAAAGCTTTTAACTTTGTGCCGAGTTTTTTCGTCAACAAAATCTTTTCATGTCCTTGGTAGCTTTTATCTTCTCTCAGGATTTGAACATCGTTATTACATACTCGATCATAAACAATCTATAGGACTGAATTTTCAAAAGGGCATTTACGGAGAGCTTTGCAGAGATTAGAAGACTAAAGTTGGCTAAGAGACAAAGAAAAGGTTATGATATGACTGAGGAAAGATTCTGTCGAGCCAAGGCATGATTGGCAATTTATAGTTATGACAAGTCGACAACAAAACCCAAAGCACTAATACGTTCCAAGATATCTACTTGCGAAATTACTTAGTGCCAGTTGATTATAGATGGAGAATAACATCACTTGATCTTGCATTTACATCGTCTTACTTAAAACAGCCTATGTAGTATGTGCGGTGGATCAGTTCCTCACCGGAAACCAAGCCGATCCAACCACTAAGATTAGCAACAAACCATCAATACAACGTCCCAAAAAGTCAGGAACATGACATAAACTTAACTGAAATTCAGTAACGACCAATAGAATTTTCTTAAGAAGACATTCAAAGTTATACCAGATAGCTCAACGCTTAACCTGTAGATGGATCATTCCAAAACCTTGACAAGTAACAATTTACACTGTCTGAGCATTTCCAACAATGAGTTGTGCTCATAATTCAACAAAATGTAAACAACTCTAGAATTCAACAATCTTGCATAGGTGAATTATCCATGAGAGAAACAAAATCATCTGTTCAAAGCTGATAAAAAAAATCACATTTTTTCTGAAGAAACAATTATTCCAAAAACAAGTATAAAGCTTCACACTTTGTAGCAAATAATATTAAATTATGCAACTAAATCCTTCACCATGCTACCATCAGTAATCCCCATCTTCATCTGTTCAGCCACAAAGCACTTAGTGATCACATTACAGAACAAATACACAAACTTGACCGAATCACGAGCTGGCACAGGATACGTAATCTTCTCAAAGAACTCCAATGGCACATTCGGATCCACAATTGCGACAACTGGAATCTGAAGCTTCGAGGCCTCAAGAATCACCGAGCTCTTCCTCTCAGTATCAAACACAACGACGCAATCAGGCATAGTAGTTGGACCAAAGCAAAGCTTTTTGTGCCTTGATCGGAACTTCTTAGGACTGTAACTGTTAGTTAGAAACCCTCCCATCTTCCACAGATTCATCGCACGGTTGTGATTATAAGAATCGCCTTGGATCCGACGAGAAGTGAGCTCAATGATTTCGTCGAAGAGAGGATTTGTGTTGACGAAGAAGATGTTGCCTCTCATGTTGGCCAGATTAGCGACGAAATGAGCGGCGCTACGGAGACAAATTAGGGTTTTATCGGAATCGATTATGGTCATTCCGTTACGCACCCCGTAAGCGTATTGCTTGAAATGGTGCTCCGCCGCGCGACGCCCGAGATGTGATCCGGTGTTCAGAAGCTTCTGGATAACTGCAGCGTGAATCGTCATTGTTCGTCGGAGAAAGCTACCGAGACTGTTAGGGTTTAAGAGGAATTTTGCAGATTGAATTAGATCTGTTAACGAAGCTGAAAATGGATGAATCTGGGCCATCCGAATTCAGTTCGGGTCGGGTATGAACTAGTTATATATATATATATATATCGGCCCATGTCGGGAAATTTCAAATATCTTTACCAGAAACGTAAATTGAATACCAAACCGGGTCGTTGATTTAACCTGTTCACACGTCGTTGACCAACGAAAGAAGATAAAATTTATTAATTTATATTTTATAGTTACGTAGTAAGAGAGATTAATCCGAAATAAATAGAATTTCTGGAAATTTGGCGGCGACAGTTTCCTTGGGTTTCAGATTTCCTGAGCTTATTCTTACCTTTCTTACGAAGGAAGCTCTCGTCTTTTCACTCAGATCACGTTCCCTGTAAGAGAATTCGATCAAACCCAATTCGAGATTTTGTGTTTATTATTCTTATAATCCATCTTATCAGATTCCAAAGTTTTTGGATTTTGTGATGTTTTCCTTGTGAAGCTTCCTAATTATGGATTAGAAAAGTCCAAATCTGAGATTTGGGGATTTTAAGCGATCTTGTTCTGTCTGAGTCTATTCGCTATCTCTCAATTTGGGTTTGTTGTGAAGCTCTGTTTGATGTTCTGAATTTTATTAACGATTCAATGGTTGGTGACTTTGCGCAGATGCATCGGTTTCTAATTTGCTAGGTTGAAATATTATATCTTATTTTGATCTCCGTTGAAGCTTGTAGGGTTCGTTTTATCTGATTGATTTGTGTTTGCTCGGACCTGTTCTTTGATCTTGTGTGTAATTAGGATCTAGTGTGCAAAAAGTTGAATTCTTACATTGTCTCAAATTCTCATGTTTGCTTGATCTGAATTCTCGTATTATGCAGGGGCTTATTCGCTTGTGTCTGTCGTTTTACAAGATGGCATATGCGACTCTGAGAAGGCGG
Organism: Nasturtium officinale; assembly: GCA_963854855.1. Classification (NCBI taxonomy): domain Eukaryota; kingdom Viridiplantae; phylum Streptophyta; class Magnoliopsida; order Brassicales; family Brassicaceae; genus Nasturtium; species Nasturtium officinale. Next base: position 11,788,583 of record OY978508.1, on the reverse strand, counting down.
CTACATCACGGGGATCTAGATGGGAGGAAGTATGAACGTTATGATGCAACAGACTCTGAAACTTTAAGCGAACCCTTGTTAGGAAGTAGTCGTACTGATAATTGTAGAGATGGTTACAATGAGGTTAGTGGCTCAGTGTGTGTTTTTCATATAGAGATGAGAATGGACCCTTTTACATATTATTATCTGCGGTGTGTCTCTTAGGAACGTACTCTGGAGGATATTTGGGAAGAAGAACGTAAGAGACAGCAAGTTCACTGGACGTTGATCTTTTCTCAGTTGATTGCACAATGGGCTCAGTGGATAGGTTTGGTTTTTATTGTCTTGTTACTATCACTCCTTGATTGTTTGAAAGGGTGTTTATCACATTACAACTTCTTTTTTGGGTTTGCAGCAAAAATCGTGTTTGGATCTGGTTCACTTTTTGGGAGGTTTCTTCCTCTGGCTTCATTTGGTCAAATAGGTACTGGTGGGAGGCTTTTGCCACCGCCTCTTAGTATGCTGCAGGTATGTATAAAGGATCTATCTTGTCTTGTGAACATTAAATACCAAAGGATAAGTTTAAGAGGAGAATCAGCCTGTACCATGTCTCTTTGAAGCTCGTATTTTCACATTAGGTTCTTGGTATTAGCATTGTTAAGGTACCTTTAAGAGTAATACTACTTGTGTAACTATATTTTTCACTATCGCATTTGTAAAAGTTTGCAAGAGTGCAAAATACTTTTTGGCTTGTATTTAGAAGAACAATGGTAACTGCTTGAATGTACTTAGTTTCGTTAACTGTAGAAGTAATATAGATGTAAAAATTAGAAGAGTTATCAGAGTGTGTTTCTGCTACATGCCTCCAAGACTCGGACTTAGTAATGTGATGATTTTCTCTTATGGTATCTTCGTTTCTCAATTGCTTGGTTTTGTTATTTCTTAAAATTTTATCAATATTTGTTTTATTTCCAGTTATCCATGGTCAGTTTGACTGTCACTGTCAATTTGATCTCCGTTCTATATTTTCTTACCTCTTACTAGGAAGAAAGGCTGAGAAACATTAAGAAAAGAATAGAAATCCCGTTTGATGGATCTCGAATGGAGCATCAAGTAAGTGTTCTCATGGAGTCTGTTTGCTTGATTCTCTATATTAATTCCGCATTTGCAATTCTTTTGTTGAAACTGATGTAATCTCATGATTCATAGGATGCACTTAGACATCTATGGAGGCTAGCTTATCCACAGAGAGAAGTACCACCTCTTAAATCTGAACTCTGGAAGGAAATGGGTTGGCAAGGAACAGACCCTTCAACAGATTTTCGGTATCCAATAGTCTCTGTGCGAATCTTCTTCTTCTTCATCTATAGTCATTTAACTGGATTGGATATAAAATTTGGTTTTGTAGAGGTGGAGGATATATATCACTGGAGAATCTAATCTACTTTGCGAAGACCTATCCGGTATGTGATGCATCTGATTCACATCTACATCATTGATTTTCTCATTCCTCTTAAACAGGAACCACTGTAAAGAGAACATTGCCCAAAGTTGTAGACTTTACACGATTCTAGGCAATTCTAAGTACTGGGAGTCGCAATGATTCTAAGAAAGATATGTGATTTCACTATGACAGGAATCATTCCAAAGATTGTTACATAAACAAGATGGAACAAGAGCCGAATGGGAATATCCTTTCGCAGTGGCTGGCATCAATATCTCATTCATGTTGGCACAAATGCTAGATCTTCAATCAGGTAAAAAAAACTATTCAGCTAAAAACTGATCAAGCTTCATAAACATATGGATTATTTCTAGACAATGTGTTTGGGTTTCTCTTCAGGAAAACCATCAACAGTAGCAGGAATAAAGTTCTTGGAGTTTCTGGAAGAAGACGAAATGGCGTTTGATAATCTTTACTGTATAGCTTTCCAAATGATGGATGCACAATGGCTTGCCAAACGAGCTTCTTACATGGAATTTAATGTAAATGTCTTTGAACCCAATTTGTTGTTTGCTACAAATTGAAAATTCTGGTTATGTGTTAACCGGTTATTCAATTTTGTGCAGGACGTCCTGAAATCGACGAGGGCACAATTGGAACGTGAGCTAGCACTAGAGGATGTTTCAAGCATCAGAGACTTGCCAGCTTTCAATATATTGTACAAATAATTACTCTTTTGTTTTCGAATTTTCCTAAAATTTCTCTGTATTTAAATAATAAATCTGAGAAGTTCAGTGTAATAAACCATCAACTTGTGCTGTAATTTCTCCGCAAATATTAATTTTAACCTGAGAGTAAGTAAAAAAGAAATTCTCTTAATTTTTTTTTTCAGCCATACACTTCCGTGACTAGAACTTTTGAAGTATTGAGTGAAGACTGAGGAAGAACATGGCAACAATGTCTCTGATTTTCTCTATACATCACAAAATATTTCAAAAACACTGTTCGATCTTGAGACATGTTAATCGCTCAATTCTCCTGTGAGCTCTAATAGTAATTGTCTTCTCATAACCTGTAAAGGCTTTGGCTTGTAAAATTACCGCAATAACAAGTAAACAAAAGAAAGAATAAAAAGATCAAATTTTTACCTCTCCTTTTCGATACTGCATGGGGATTTGTTATTTGCACTCTCCCCCACAGGACCAAACTTGAGGGGTTTTCTAATGGCTGCAACTAATATCTCATTTCTCGGACTTCTTTGTGGATGGAACTAAATAGAGCCGTTGTGATATACCGCTCACCATGACTCGGAAACAGAACCTGCTTTTAAGAAATCTATTAGAGATCAACCAGTAAATGAGATTACTAAAGACTATAATCTGTTGTTTTTTTCTTCCTCACCGTGATAAGTTTTCCAGCATTCTCAGCTCTTTTGGCCAAGCTGATTGCTGCTACTGCAGCGGCTCCAGATGAAATCCCAACCTAATGTGTACGTTTAAACACAATGTCATGTGGATGAAAGAAGTGAGAACATAAGAGGGTTTTTCATATATTATACCAGCAATCCTTCCTCTAAAGCTAGTCTCCTCGCCATCTCAATTGCTTCCCCGTTGCTAACCTAAAGTGTTTTTTTTTACATGAACCTTTCTTTTTTTACAATACATGTATTCTTTTCAAAATGTTGGTTAGGTGAGCATATTGCTTCACCTTAAATACTTCATCGAGTAGCTTAACATCCAAGATTCCTGGTAAGTAACCTGAAAAAACGTATAGTAAGTAGTATTATGTAAGGAAGTCAAAACCAACTTCAAAGTATGGATTTTGGAGAAATGAAGCCTCAGAGCTCCTTACCAGGACTGTCACCAGATATCACACTTCTTTCTGATGGTTCAACACCGACTACCTATGTTTTGAGGATCTTTCGGATTAAGGGAATCACAAGGTTAAACCAGAAAATTGAAAATAAGAGAAAGAGAAAAACCTTGATATCCTTGTTCATCATTTTTAAGAAACCTCCAGTACCTGTTACAGTACCACCAGTTCCAATTCCGGCAACAAATATATCGACATTACCCATTGTATCTTCCCAGATTTCTGGTCCTGTAGTTTCAAAGTGGATCTTACCCCCAAACAAACCAAAAGGAAAAAAATCTTATTAGGCCACACAACCCAAAGCTCGAATAAAAGAATAAATCTCGATAATTTCTTACCTTTGTATTTGCGGAATTGTCAAATTGCTGAAACATATATGCGTTCTTTGTCTTGAGAACAATCTCTTTGGCTTTATCAACTGCTCCTTTGAGACCCTTCTCTGGATTCGTTAGCACAATCTCAGCTCCTAGTGCACGTAAAATCATCCTTCTTTCAACATTGATAGAAGCTGGCATTGTCACTATAAGTTTATAGCCTTTAGCTGCAGCCACAAAAGCAATCCCGAGGCCAGTGTTTCCAGTTGTTGGTTCTACTAATACTGTCTGCTTTGATTATACTATTGAATTAGCAATCTACAATGTCGTAACACAGAGCATCAAAATACTGAAAGGCAAGATGTGCAATAACCTTCTTCGGACTTATGGCTCCATTGTCTTCTGCCTCATTGATCATGCTCAGACCGATCCTGCGAAAAGCAAAAAAACTTTAGTCTTGAGAAATCTAAGAATCATTCTAAGAGAAAAACTTTAGTCTTAAGAAATCTAAAAATCTCTGATATGAAGCTAGAATTTAAGACAGGACGAAGAATCATTCTGACCTATCCTTGACGCTTCTACAGGGCTCCATTGATTCGAGCTTTGCAGCAATATCAGCCAAACAGCCATCTGTGACTTTATTGAGATACACCATTGGTGTGCTTCCAATTAACTATACACAAATCAAAATCGAATTCTAAATTATCCAACTTTATCACAAAAACTGATCTTTTATGCGAAAAACGAGTCTTTACGCATAAGGTTAGTAGAATTTGAATAGTGTAAACTCACTTGAGTGACATCTTCGGCAATGTTGACTGTTTCTGATTCCGTAATGTCTTCCTCTTTGATTTCATCTTCAGCTACAATGGTAAGTATCGGAGGTTTACGTTTGGTTTTGGATTTCGACTTTTTCCCGGAGACGGCGCCGACGGCGGAAGAGGATATCGGAGTTCTGATCGTGACAGAAGATGAAGATTCATAGTTAAAGGCGAAGAGAGAGGGTTTTGCAGAACTGAAACGGTGCGAACAGAACGGATACTGAGGAAGGAGACGGAGCGAAAGAGACGCGAATGCCATTTTTCGTCGCCGGCGAGGTTTAATGGATTAGGTTTCTCTTCTCTATTTAAATTTTTATCGCTAGGAAAAAAAAATAAAAGATGGAATATTAAATAAATAAAAAATTAATAGATAAGTAATTTAGATATGTCAATTATTCATCTTTTCAAAGCAATCTCTTTTCAAAGAGAAAAACTGAGAGCATAATCGTAGAAAATACAATTAATATAAAATAAAGGGGGTATGCATTCATGGGCTAACAATGAAATAATTTAGTATTGATATGGGAATTATATAATACTTATATTGTTATTAAAAAAAACTAATAAAATCGATATGCTAAAAATAATTTTGTAATGTGTGCTATAGACTATAGTATTTTCTTAACGTGGTAACAAGAAACCTTAACGTTGTTTCTACTGCCATGGAGAAGACAAGGCTAAGAAGGTATCGAAATTATTTATTATTTATAAAATAATATTTTGTAATGACACACGTCTCTCTCACCTTGCTTTAATCTTCGAGGCGAAGTATTGGTTCCCATAAACAATAAATATTAAATTATTCTTTCTGATCTTCAACCTTATAAATAATGGAACACGTTATGCATTAAAAGTATAAACTACCTGAAAATGGTTCTCTTTCTGGGTTTACTACTCGCCGTGATAACTTCTCCGACCACCATCGATGCTGGACCAGTGTGCCCCGAGAGTTCCACGTTTGGTCGAGGAAGCTTTCCCCATGGTTTCTTGTTCGGAGCTGCCACTTGTGCTTTCCAGGTATTTAACCGAATTTGGATTTAAAAGTCAAAACTTTTGTTGACGTGCCGGCGATATTTAGCCGTTCGTTTCCCGGATCTTGTAGCTTTGCGATTACGATTAACAAAGTAAAGAATCCCAAATCCAGTTTAAAGAAATCAAATTTAGTGTCGATAATGCAATCTTAAAAGGGAAAAATTGAAGCTTTACTCATTTAAAAGGCAATGATTTAAGAAATTGCAGCTGTATTGACCAATTTGTCATTTTCAAATCTCTTTGTCTCCTCTTGATTGACTTACTGTTAATCCGTGCCGAAGATTTCTGGATTCTGATAAACCTTATGTGTTTCTTCTTATTGGTTGATTTGTTTATATAGCATGAAGGCGCAGCAGAAGAGGGAGGCCGAGGTTCGAGCATTTGGGACTCATTCACTCTTAAACATTCAGGTCTCTCAGATTATTATTAAAAAATTGAATTCCGTCTAGTCCTGGGATTATAACTCATGAGCATTTTTTTGAAATCTGCAGAAAGGAACAATAACCTTGATGGCAGGATGGGAGTTGATTTCTACCATCATTATAAGGTATGTAAATTCCTTGTGTTATGTCGAGTGAACAAGTTATATATCCATGTACAAACAACAAGTGATCATTTTTTTTTTCTTTAAAATGTTGCAGGAAGATGTTCAACTATTGAAAAAACTGAACATGGATGCCTTTAGGTTCTCTATATCTTGGTCAAGAATATTTCCCCGTAAGACAAAATCAATTTCTTTGGTTATTGATTCTTTGCAAATGTTATGAGATGTAGTGAGTCATTCTCTAATAAATCTGTTGCTTCTTGAAAACAATCAGATGGGATAAAGGACAAGGGAGTGAGTGAAACCGGAGTCGAATTCTACAATGATCTTATCAATGAGCTCATTACAAATGGTTATTACACCTTCTGCTACATTATCAATTCATATTAGCTCTCCTTTTTATTCCCTTACCCTTGTGGCTATAATCGCACTTCTCGATTGTGTTTTGCAGGTGTAACGCCTTTGGTTACCTTGTTTCAATGGGATGTACCTCAGGCCCTTGAAGATGAATATGGTGGGTTTTTGAGTGACCGTATTTTGTAAGTCTGTTAAACCAAATATTGATCTGTGTTGTATCAGTTCTGTCTTTCCTGCCTTTTCGCAGTTACTTAATATCTTCTGACCTTGTATGTAGGGAGGATTTCCGGGAATTTGCAAAGTTTGCCTTCAATGAGTATGGTGATAGAGTGAAGCATTGGGTTACCATAAACGAGCCTTATGAATTTAGTCACGGTGGATATGAGACTGGAGAGAAAGCACCAGGAAGATGTTCTAAATATGTCAATGAGAAATGCATTGCGGGCAAATCTGGACATGAAGTTTACACCGTTAGTCACAATTTGCTGTTGGCTCATGTTGAAGCTGTGGAAGAATTCAGGAAATGTGGAAAGGTAGAATCTTTAGAACCAATATTTATATATATGCGTTTCATTCAATTTTTATTGAACCTAATCCATGGATTTTGAAATAAATAGTGCAAAGATGGGAAGATCGGAATCGTTCAGAGTCCAATGTGGTTTGAGCCTTATGATAAGAAATCAAGCTCAAGTTCTTCAGAGGAGATAGTGAAGAGAGCTATGGATTTCACTCTAGGCTGGTGAGTAGAGTAGTCTTTAAGAAATATTGTTTAAGCAATCTTATTAGATTATCATTTTTGAGTGTGGATTCTTGATATTTTCTTGCAGGCATTTGGAACCAATAACACATGGAGATTACCCTCAGACCATGAAAGATATTGTAGGTGCTCGATTACCATCTTTTACACCCGAGCAGAAGGAGAAACTGAAGGATTCTTACGATTTTGTTGGTATCAATTACTTCGCTTCTGCGTTTGTCGCTCTTGTGAACAATGTTGATCCAGAGAAACCAAGTTGGGAAGCTGATTCTCGCTTGCAATTACATTGTATTCTCCTCCTTCTAACCATAAACATATATGCTTCTTGTTTTTTGGTAATTGTTGAAATCTCATCTTCCTTTCTAATCTTTTTTTTTGTTTTACTTGCAGCGAAAAGCCCTGATGGATACAAGATTGGTTCTCAGGTATGATTGGTGCATCATCTACATGCTATTTCTCTTAGATTTTGAGCTTTTTCATAAGATTCTTACTCATGTTATGCTAATAATATTACAGCCGGCTAATGCCAAGTATCCAGTTTGCGCAGAAGGTTTAAGAAATGTTTTAAAATACATCAAAGAGAACTACAACGATCCAGAAATCATCGTCACTGGAAACGGTAAGACATTGGCTTTTTATTCTCTACTTAGAAAGTCATATGTGGTTTCCTTAGCTTGAGTGGTCCAACTCATTTCATTTGCAGGGTACAAGGAGACACTTGAAGAGAAAGATATACTTCCTGATGCGCTCAGCGATAATAACAGGAAGTATTACCATATGAGACATCTCATGGCATTACATGGAGCTGTCTGGTGAGTCATTTTCCAAAGTTAAAAAAAAGACTCTGTTTCTTCCTTTCTATTTGATGGATTTTGATGACAGAAGACTTTTTTCTTGGGTTTTTGCAGTGAGGACAAAGTTAATGTTAAAGGTTACTTTGTATGGTCACTTATTGATGGACTAGAGTGGGAAGATGGATACAAGACTAGGTCTGGACTTTATTATGTAGACTATGCACAGAATATGGGACGGCATGAGAAACAATCTGCCAAATGGCTCTCGAAAGTCCTTGAGAAAGTGCCGGAGACAATTCACTCGAAGGTAGATTCAGAATCGAGGAAGGAGTTATAAATTAATCGCAGATCCTTTTCACAACTCTGTTAAACCGATCATATGATGATATGATGTAATGTGTGTTTGTTATCTTATAAAGAGTGTATGTAGTTGTATTATAAATAATGAAGTGATTTGTGTCACACGTACCCCAGTGTGTTTCATGTAGATTTAAGTCAACCTTTTAAAAATATAAGCAGAATTCGCATGGTTGAGTTGAATCTATATTCATTACATTTCTCTAAGTTACTTCCCAACATCTCACTGAAAAATATAACTAATCTTGAGTTAAACCATGAAAAGATCTTGTGAACCTCTGAAACTTGTGGACCTTCATCTTCACTAAAGGAGCTTTCCACTCACGGGTTCTTCTCTTTCTACTTATTTATTAGTGAGAATAATGATCTACCTTATATTAATTGTTTAGTTATAACAACCTGAACCCTAATTTTTTTTATAAATGATTAAATTATGTGTGAAGGCAATTTGTCCTACTATAGTTGTTAACCAGATAAACTCGAAGCATAATCATATACTTCTACTTTTTCCTTCCACTAATCATAGACGTATACTGAACTCGCACTTTGGGATTAATGCTTTGTGTTAATAAAATACAGTTAAGTTGATTTTTTATTGGATAGTTGTAAATATAGTTTACGATCGTAGTCTTTTAATTAATCGGATTTCATTATGACTAGTGACTTCCACCTGAATAATATGAAAGTTCTAGGTTTTTTTGATGTATATAATTCCAATAACAGTCATTGCTGGACACAAAAACTTGGATATCCCCAGACTCAAATTTATTGCCAATCAATTACACATTTTTAACATCTAAATCACTAAATTGATACAGACTAATCTCTTTGTATTAGAAGAGCTCTTGACTGCATCTAATTTTTTAGTAATAGATTACAAAATTAAGAAACAGCAGAAGAAACTTTGATTACACGATTGACTAAAAACTAAAAGAAAGAATGAATGGACCGTTGCATTAAACTCTAAGATAGAATAGCAAGACATCTTTTGCATCGTCACATAACACAAGAGTAAAGCCAGTTCATGTCTGTCTTGGAACCTGTTGTAACAAAAGAAAACAAAAAATAACAAAAGAGGATCTTTCATACCACAAAAAAAAAGAGATAAACACTAACTTATTGATGAAAAAAACTCTTGACAGGATTTCAAAAACGTGTTATTTCAAGGAATGGGACTGAGTGAGAGAGATCAGAGAGGAAACCCTAATAGGTCAATACAGAATCAAATTTTAACAGTCAATATTTAAGAGAAATACTTGTGAAATCAAGAGAAGAGAGGAGAGTACATATTTTCCCAGTGTTTCGTTTGCCAATGAAAATAATTTTTGACTGCGCAACTATGTAATTTTTATTAGTTTGAATTTTGAACAAATAAACTCTAAAACATTTTACCGAAAAAAACTAGTTAATAGAAAATTAATTAATTAATTCTATGATAGTTTAATAAAATTATTTGATAATACATAGATGTGTTATTTTATTTTAAGAACAAGAAAAAGACTAGATTCAAATGTGAAAACCTCGTCAAATCACAAAAAGTTAAGGAAACTAGTAAGCCTTTAAAAAATCATTTTCATTTAATGCACTCACCGACACTCATCAACTAGATTCGTACTCTCTTTGTCTTACGAAAGACTTTATATTATTAAATTGCGATGATCAAAATATATTGTAGCAGACAATTTAGGACTTTGTCCTAATTGGGTTCCATCTCATTTCCTAGTTTCAACGGAAGAGAGAGAGAGAGAGAAGAGAAGCATTGTGATAAAAAAAAAAATTGGTTTAAACATTAAAGTAAAATCATTCGCAATGAATTCGATCAGCAATAAAACAAACAAAATATGTATAACACCAAAAGAATATTATATATTTGTGAATGAATTATTACCAGGAAATAAGCTTCACCATGTTGTAAGCTATGCATCAAAAAACCATACTCATCAGTAGGAAGAGGAACACCTGAGGAATGCACCAAAACCAAGTCTTCTCCAAACGTTGTTTTCATGTCTATCCCTCCTCTCGTCACTTCACTCGGAACCCCGTTTATAAACACCGTTATAGCCTCTGATTTTCAAAATAATGTTTATTAATATGCAGGTAAGCAAATTTATATAATAAAACTAAGGGCGGGGGGAAATTAGGCAATTAGCTATCGGGAACAAGATTACGCAATATTAGAATAATAACACCTATACTGCAAAAAGGCAGTTCTTTTGTTGAAACTAATCTGATATTCATTTCCCCCGCCCCTTTTAAACAACGCTTATAATAAAAATTGTGAGATCTAGAGAAGCTTCCTGGGGAAAAAAATAAGATTTTAATTTTTACTTTGTTTGTAATATGTATATATATATATAATAGACTAATTAACGTTCTCTCAAGTAAGGAAATGTTAGGCAATACTGGGAATACAATTAAACCAAAAACTAGATTAATTAAACGCTAAATAAATAAATAAAATATGTGCTTTGGTTGAGTGAGACCCACCCAGAATTGGATTTGTTTTCCCTTCCATTAATACAACTTTAAACAAACAAAAAATTGTAAAATGTTACTTTTAGAGACTTTTGGGGAAAAAACGAGGGTTCAGACAGGACAAAGCGTTAGAGTTTACATAGAAAAAAGAGTCATGCAAATCATCTTTTAAATTTTGTTTACCTTGTTGGTAGTGAAAATTGGAGTTTTGATCAGATGGGCACAAAATTGATGCGACATTTGAGCTATGATGTTGATAATGATGCTGATTAGCTTCATGGTAACTCATTTGGCCAGACATTGTTAAGAGATTCTCCATGCCATTATTGCTTTGACTATCACATCCACCACCATAAGAAGAGGAAGAGCTAGCTGAAGAAGAAGTGGAAGAGGAGCTTGAACAAGAAGAAGAGAGACCAACAAAAAAAAAAGGAAGGAACTTGAGATGACCTACCAAACAAGTAATTAGAAGAAGTGCTAAAACCTCCAAACCCCAAATCACTCCCACTATGATGTGGCGCCATCATGGTCTGGTCACAAGTACTGTTGGTTACTGCCGCGGCTGCAGCTGCAGCCTGGAGTTGCCGTTGCCTCCGGCGGGATCTTGATCGCCGGTTTTGAAACCAGTAGAAGACATTTGCATCTCCCACCGTGCCAAATTTCTCGAGCATCTTTCGTATCCTTACCGTCTCTTCTTTGGGTGGGTTAACCATACCACTGTTAAAGATCGACTCAAGTATGAGTATCTGTTCCGGTTTAGGTGACCATCGTGAGCGAATCGGTTCTGTTGAGGTGGAACCGGAGGCGGAGGATGGTGGTGAGTGACCGGTTGAGCTATGTGATATATGTTCTAGGTCCATTGCTTTCAAGATATTGAATTTTTTTTTGTTGGTTCTAATTTTTCTGGTTATGGAGGATAAAAAGATGAACAAATTGTTTCTGGGTTTGTGAGAGGTGGTGAGATGAGGGTAATGAATTTATAGGAGAATTATTTCTTAAATAATAAATTTTTCTTGCTTTTTTAACTTACATGTGGTTTATCTTTATCTTTTAGTGGGTTCATTATAATATTATTTAATTATATAACCATGCATAACATTTTGTTGCGTATGGAGTATATACATAGGGGATAAAGTTTATTAAAGTCTTAACTCGGACATACTCAAACGAGTAGAATTTGCTTGGCATGATTTTGAAGATATTGCAAATCTTCTTTGACCATGATTTTGAAGATATAGCAAATAAGCAAATCTTCTTTGACCATTGCTACTCAACATAGTCATAGAATGAGTATCTAAAAATACAGTGTCCCTTATCGGTTTATATTTTCATTGGCAGTCAAGTCCATTATAAGCATTTTTCATGCCTAAAACATAAAATTTGCTTGCCTACAGAAAAGATTATTCATAGATTATCAGCAGTTTTAATCGTTACATATTATGCTTAAATTTAATCTCATTTTCAATGTACTCATATATATTATTGAAAATTTTATCCTACAAAAAAAAAAAATCTTAATCCAAACTTACACTTGCAAACCATATATACTATGTTCAATCCAAGTAAATTGAATGCATTTGAGTGTCAGAAGACTCAGAACTCCGACGGGTTAGCCCGGTTCTGCTCAATTGTAGTCCGGTCGCATTTGATTTCTTTTTTTTTTTTTTTTTCCCTATGATTTTTCTTTTTTATCTTTCGGTTGCAGGTCAGTCTTCCATCTGTTGGCTAAATCCGTCCAAAACCCAAATGTCAAAACACACAAAAAACCCAACCAACAATATTTTTCTGACCTCTAGGTGGTGAAAATAATATTATACTAGACTACAGCATATTCTGGTATAAATAATATTAATAGTAATAATACAGTGTTACTTTAACGGTTTGAAAATAAATATGTAAGTTTAAAAAAATAATATTTAGAAAATAATTAATAGTATGAAATTAGAGAGGCGCAAATTGTACCATCTGCCTGAAAAATATAATAAAAATGAGTAAGTCGCCGATTATTGAGTGTCCCTCTTTCTGCTCTATAAATCATCAAAGATAAAATAAGCACTAAACATTAATTAAACTAAATTCCTTCCTTTTTCAAAAAGTGAAAACTCGTATAGCTCAATGATCAGGTTTTGTGGACTAAAAAATTCACACTATCCCGACATATGTTTGAACAACGGTGTTATAATGCAGTGAAAAAAAACAGAAGAAAATAAATATAAAGTATTAATGCCGTCAAAAATGTATTAAGTGTTAACTTTTTATTTATTTCACAACATAAGTTATACTTCTTAGCAACCACTAGCTATCTTATTCACCAGGATACTCGATAACTACTGTCCGACATGTATTCAACGAATATGAATGATAAAGACAAATATACTGTGTCATGGTCAAACTCTTATCTAAGTTTATTAATCCTTCAAGAATTTAATAATAATATTCAATGCCTTATCAAAGTCTCTCAAATAGTGAGTGCCACGCAATTTTTTTTATTTTTTTTGATAAACGCCTCGGAAAATTGAAATCTACTTCTCAAACAAAATTGCTTGCATCCTTTAAGAAAAATGAAATCTATGAAATTTCTTAACATTACCTTCGTAAATATTTCTCACATCGAATCAACTCGTTATCGTTACGTAGTTTGTATTTTCTTCAGCGAGATAGACTATTTTTGGCATCATGTAACAGAGGCGCCTAAAAAGATTGTTCTTGTCACATATGCAAGAAATCGAAGCCTTTTTCTTTGTCACTAAGTTTTGAACACTTATGAAAATGAGGAAAATCTTTGTACGAGTAGTTTCGTAAAAATATGAACATTAATTATATCATAAGTCGTCACACTTAAAAATAAAAATTCATGAGTCGTCACAAAATCAATATTACGTTCTCAAAATTTGTAACGGTTTTCCTCGTGCATGCTTCTCATGGTATATTAGATCTGGGAGTTTATGGATGATTATTTCTTTATGTTTTGTAAACATTTTTATATTACACATTAAGAAAATTTTAATTTATACATATCCTTATTTAACTAGTGGTTTATCATGAATTAAATTCAAAAATGTTTTGAGTTTAAGGTAAATTAAAAAGCTACATTGAAAACAAAAACAAAAAAAAACAAAACAGAAATAAAACTCTAGAAAAATACTTTTATGAAACGAAAGGAATACTAGTCAAGTAAATGTGTTATAATCTTATAGAACCCAATCCTCATAAATACGTTGATATTTCCCGATTAGTAATTATGTCATGCCATAACGGTTAATTATGAAAGTAGAGTTTTCAAATATGCATGTATGATGTGAAATTGAAAATAATACAAATCTGTGAATTAGTGTGTATACAGTGTACAAATGATGCGTGGGAATGGGTTGGGGAGTCTATATAATCGATGTTCAATGATGTATGATGTATGATGTATGATGTATGATGTATGATGTATGATGTATGATGTATGATGTATGATGTATGATGTATGGTGTATGGTGTATGGTGTATGATGGATGGATTAAATTTTTTTTTTTTTGGTTAGGGAGGATGTATTTAACTTTAAATGAAGAATAAAATTTATAAAATAGTCCGTACATAGGTGAGTGTGCGAATACGTATGCAAAAGGTAGAGTGTAGAAAGACAGTAGGATACAACTTGCTTCTTCAGATACCCTCTGTTTTAGCCTGTCTCTGTATAACTGTATAGCTGTTTTGGTATTTGTCCTATTTAATAGTATATGTTCATAGAACATACATATAAGTACGTGAAATATAATATTTTCTTTTGGTTTTTAGAGATGAACATATAATTTCTTAAAATATCCGACTTAATCTAATATTACTCGTTTAGATATTTAGAGGCTCGCATATTTATTCCATATATTATGCACATTTTGTACTAACTAAATTAGAGAACAGCCCACAAATATATAAAATTTATTTACCAAAAAAATACGAAACCACACAAATTATGAATGTATGTACTTAATTAGTATAGCCTAATTTTTCTGTTATTTGCAAAAAGTAATATGGCGGCAACCCCGTACACAAATATATGTAATAACAAAATGTATCATACAAATTTTACAACCAAAAAAACATACGTAAAAAGTTTTACATCAATGTAACTGACGCACCATTTTAGAGATAAAAGGTATATATTTTTCTTATTTAGTAAATTGACTCTCTCTCTCTCTTCCTATGCCTTTTAAGTTTTAACTAAAAAAAAAACTCTCTTTTTCCTTCAGCTTATATCTATAGGAAAAAATAGAGGTTATGTACGTTTCGGTCCGGCCGAAGATATATTTCTAAGTTTACTAACAAAGTCACATTTGCATTCAGGATGCTAATTGGCATTTTCTATCAAGTTGATATTAAAAAAAATATTTTCGTTTTTCCCGTTTAGAATTTATCTCTGATGAAAAGGTTTTCTATAAGCATATATTATATGAATACATATTCAGAATTTAAGGGGACACCGACCAACATGTGGTTATGCTTTTAGGGCACAAGTGTGATTCTCTTTCGTGTATTTATCAACGTAATAATAATAATAATAATAATGTGTTTCGCCCGCCTACATCAAATTCACTTTTTTGGTTAATGTCCACGCACAGAACAAACTTCTGTTGTAAAAGTGAAAATATTGTCTATAGATATTTAATCTTTTGGAAACATGCAATTATTACTGCTTGTATGATTAATACTAATTTAATAGATTTATTAGAATGTTTTACTAGTTTATATGTCTTGGTATTGTTTCCAATATTATTAGATATCTCTGAGGAGACAGTAATTCGTGTCTCCTTATTTTCTTCTATGTCAAAAGAGAGACAGTAATTCATCTAGCTGTATATCGTTATAATTCCATTATAACAATGAAAGTAACTCACATGTTCAGTGAAAACAGATATGACTGATCATCTATTTTAACAGAATCTAGTCAGATATCTTATAACTAGCTAGTTAACAAAACAAGTTAGTATGTTAGATGGAAAAGAGATGAAATAGTTGACACATTTTATGCTGTTTAATTTTCAGTGCAAATTAACTATTTAAGCATATAACTAGAGTCTATGTTCAATCTGTCATCTTAAGTAGATTAAATAAAAATATTAATATAATATAATTAGAGTTTAGGATTTGGACTAAAAATTGGACGACGGTTCAGAAAAAGAGAGGAAGAATTAATAGATAAGTCTAGCATATAAACGATCTCTGTGGTCCTGAAATTCTCAAATCTTGTAAGACATCTAGACTTCGAATCGTCTAAAAATCATAGATATGTGGTCCTGCTCTGTGACATGTACGGAATAAATAATGTGTATTTGTGTTGGAGATGATAGATTCAGTCAATCAGATGATGATGACGTATATACTATGTAATAATATCACTATACAACCTTGAGACGTGTATTCTATAGGCCCAAAAGAAAATAATCTAGGTCATTTGTAATCTGAATGTTTTTTTATTAAATTTCTAATCTATCGTTAAAGTAACTTCTATAATAGACGATAAAATAACATATATGAATATATATATATATATATATATGAGTGTTTTTTCTTAAGTTACTTCCATCTCAGAAATATTTGAAGGCTAATTTAAAATCCCTTATTAATAAATAATAATAAGTGAGTATAAATGTCCTGTTAAAACATCTCAACCATTTTTAGATTAACCAAATATAAATAAAAGTTTACAAAACATTATATGATATATTTATGACAAATCACAATTACAGTTTTAAATTTAATTTAAGCCTCAATAAAAAAAACTCATAATTCGTTATAATATGTGAAGAGCAAAGGGGTTTCCAATGTAAAAATGGGGTTTCCTTAATAAAAATATTCAAATTAAAACATAAAAAATATTATCATCCTTTTATATATAGATCACGAAGAGGTTCATGTGACATTTCTACGATTACCCTTCATTCTATATAAGTTGTACTGTAAAAGACTTAAGTTTACCAGATTAGCTGACATATAGAGTCGAGTTTTGTGGATTTGTTCATTGAACTTGCAGAGCATTATGAAGATATTTTAAAAAAACCAAGAAAAAGACAAAAAGAAAAAGTGGAAAGAACAGAAAATAAAACATTAATTATTTATTAATAACTATATATGCAACATAAATGAAAACAAAAACCTAAATCATCTTTCTCCTTTCCTCAATTTTAGAGAAAACAAACAAAAAATCCTTCATGATCTCTTAATTCTTTGAGAACATAAATTTATTTGAAGGATTTTTGCAATCATTTAAATAATTTCATACGAATAAAGAATAAGCCTAAATAGCTAAATTATATTCTTTTATATACTTGCAATCAATGGATAATAAAAAAAAATACTTTGGTTTAGTTATCGTATATTTTTGATGAATAATATGAACTCAGATATGAATTTAATAAATAATACAGCACGAAAAGTAACTAATATTTTATGTTTAGAAAAATAAATTAAATATTATGTTTTTAATCACATTTTATGGGGGGTTTGTTTTTTGAACTTTACGTATTTTGGTTTTGCAACATGTTTTCTGCCAACTTTCTAAAACCTTTTTGTCTATCTAACAAATAGTTTAATCCGATCCAAACAAAAACTTCTCACATATATATAGCTGATATCTATTGCATTTTTGTGAATAGTTGAAATTCAATTCAGCTAAAATATTTGCCACCAAGAAATTTCATGAGTACCTTTTTTAAAAAATGAAAATGTTTTAATGCCTCTATCCATCAAATATAATTAAGTTGCTACTTTTTCGCTAAAGATACCAATAAACGTATAGGGTCTCTTGACTTTTTATAGAAAGAAAAAAACGTAGGGTCTCATGAGAGTTGACACAACGTCCACATTAGCTTTCCGTTCATAATAACATCATATGGGTTTGGTGCAAAACACTTAAACCCATCCCAAAGATACGGCGCAGGTGATTTTATAATAAATATTCAGTAGATCTTTATTTTTTTCAACAAATAATCCTTAAGTTGTTTCAAGTGACATTGATGTGTCCCGCACTTGAATGCTTCGCCATCACAAAAAGAGCCAAAAGGCTAAAGCTCTAATCTTTTTATTTTTACTAATAAACTATGTAATGACCAGATAATAGCTCGGTAGATTCATGCATTTATTATATATGTTCAGTTCATTCGAAATTTTAATTACGTGCTAAAGTTATAACTAATCATCATTAGCCGGCACTATGTTTGGCCTTTGTTAAGACAAATGGCAATGTTGTTGTGGAAAGGACATGTGAACTAAACGAAGACAACATCTTTCCTAATGTCATACACGAGCACAAAACATCACTATCTATTTAAACTGTACTTGTAATTATTATTCTTCCTAGATTACAAATTAAATAAACTATGTTAGTTATGCCTATTTTTCCACTTCTGTACGCGTGTGTAGGGTCTATTAAAGCGAATATCAAAGACATTTTACACGTTCAAAAGGATGAGAGTCGAATTTAAGTCTTATTGTTCAATTAAATAATTGTTTTCTTTTTGATAACTCCATTTAAATAATTGTCATGTGTTATTTACGGTTACGGCCTCATTTGTAAGACTTATATCTCCATATATACTAAATTTAAGTACCCTCTCTGAGAAATACCATCTTTTTATAACATAGATGTCTAAACATATTATTCGTGATATATAAGTATATACAAATCAAAAATACATAATTAAGGGGCGGTAGATAGCTAGCATTATTGTTTGGAGCTCGTATATTATACTGTGCTGCAAATCAAACTACTGGAATCAGAAGTGCGCTGTAATAAATCTTACTTATAATTTGCCAATAGATGGAACCTCTGGATTTATCTTGGTTATTAACTTATTATTAAGATGAAATCAAGAAATTTGTTTGCTCATCGATGGCATAGCATAAGCATAGACTTCTAGTGATAATGAGATATTAATGAATATAGACATGTGATGAGGCGAATTAGTGAAGGCTAAAACAAAGTAACAAGGCCCATTAAAAGTTGTGTTACGTAGTTTAAAGTAGTTGGGCTGTTGGTGCATTTAGTAGGTCCGTACTAACACAATGTTTTAAACACCAAACTCGGAGAAGAAGCTGATTTTCTTTCGAGTTACTTTGTCACCCAATTGGATTATAGGTTATTTATCAAATTCAATAAATATATTTATTAAAATATTTTTGTCAATATATATAACTTTAAGATCTCTCATTACTGTATCATTCTTTAATATTTTTTTAAATACATATATAGATAGCATTCGTATCTAAATGATTTCTTATAAAATGAAATTTATCAAATCTTATATTTCAAAGAATATCAAGATAACAACACACAGACATGACAAATCACCCAAATTTGAACCAACATAACATAATCTTACCATCGTCTTCCTTCCTTCCACGGCTCCGCCTCCGTGAGCTGTCGCCGTTACTTACCTCCGGTGAATTACTGGGATCTCTTCCCCTCTATTCTGCTTTTCCCCGTGATTCTTCATAGAAAATCTATTCCCCAAAAACAACCCGGATCCGCCAAATTCTCCTATTCAAACCAGTTTCTTTGAAATTGATTCAAACATGGTTTCTCCAAGTCAGAAACCGGAGATGGAGCCATTACAATCACTCCCCTTCTCTGCGACAGTAGCTACGGTGGCTCTCCCTGAACCTGGAGCTTCCGCAAATTCTTCTTTTGAACAACAAAATTCCGTTAAATCTGTCGAAGAATCATTGCCCTTTACCTATGTTAGCTCGCCTTCGTTGAAAGCTTTCTCCAAAGATTATCCATGGGCGGCCAAGATAGATCAGTCACGGAGGATAGAACCCCTAAAGGTAAAAATCCCGAGCCATGTTCTCTTAGAAGGTCCAGAGAATAAAAAAAGAATATGTAGTAGGTCAGTTCCAGCGTTGTTTTGCAATTAGAATACGTGTTCGAAGCAAAGAGGCCGTAATCGTTGGGTCGCTCTCGAACCATAGTTTCAGCATTAGGACATGTATTGTTATGAAATTTATACAGCTGGATTTTTAAACGCCAAGGGAAACATTACGATGCCTTGTGGAATTGTTAATAAACAGCATGTAGCTAAGCTGATAATAACATTTATAAAAAAATAAAAGTAGATATCGACAGGATTTTCTATATTATATAGTCGGTAAGATGTATGATTCAATTCAACCAAGTTGTTCCAGTTTCCTATTTTATTTGGTCCAAAGCCTTTTTTTTTTTCTCTCGTATATATCCACTGTAAATTTATGTGATAACTTATAAATTTCGTAAACTGCCAGCTGCTTGCTGCTTAATATTGTAAATATCCATAGTGCATTTTAGTTAGCTGGAAAGGGTCATATAATAATTATAGAGTTACAACTCAAAACCAATTGACAATGAGTGGAATGACCATATAGAACAATGTACCAATATTCTGAAATTAGTTTGGATTAGATCAACACAAATACATCACAATTCACTCAAATGTGGTTCCAACATAACATATTGTTGTTATTGATTTAGCAACTCTTATTTAAAGATATGCATACATATAATTATAAACAAACAATCACCATCCACAAATCAAGAATCAGAATTAGAAACAAGTTCAAAGGTTTAGTTGAATGCTCTACAATTCCTCCTGATCTCACCGGCTAAACCAGTAAGAACGTCAACGGCTCCCATCTTCTCCATCGCGATTCCGAACTGGCGTTTGAATAGTTCGTTGTTGACCGCGTACTGAAACACAACACCAGAAGTAGCTATGTCGGTGGCGAGCCGCTGGTCAAGTAGCAAAACTCCTCTCCTTGCTCTGAGCTGACCATAGAACAAGTTGTCGAACGAGAACGACGCTAATGGCGTCGACTGGTCCAGTGCAGCGAAGCCCTGAGCCGCACATGTGTTCCTTAGGCTATATGAAAATAATTCAAAATATATTACGTAATTTTGTCAACCAAAAAATTCTTAGCTAGTTATTCATATTATTTGTTGTTGTAAATCAGTGTTTTCTTCAATCCATAAATTGAATTTGGGAACATGGACGCCTATAATAATTAATATCACTATATATAAATGTATAATATTATTGTTGATAAGAGTAAGATTAATATATAAACCTATTCATTTTTTCGCAATTTAAAAACATTACTCAACCCATTTACAATTTTTAAAAAATATTTTTATGTGGCCCAATAGTATATTTTAAAAGGTTTTAGAAAACATAGTAGAAATCTTATTTTGTATTAAACATCATTACTAGCTATATTCGTGACTATTTATTAGACAAATACAGTTAATAACTTCAAGAGGTTTAATTTACCTGGCAGCCAAAGTAGGGTCCATGGACGGGTCGGGCAGTCCGGTTCCTTGAAAGTTTGTGATCCTGTCTCCAAAATTACCACAAGAACTGACCCCAACAGTGTGCGCACCCATAAGGGCCACGGCATCGAAAACATTCATCCCTTTCTTTCTGAAAAAAGTTAGCATATCTGCGACGGGGAGGCTTGGTCCAGGGAGGATACGTGCGGCGTCATCAGGGTTCGACACAAAGCCATCACGCCGTCCGGTGGGGACCAAGTATCTCTGTCCTCCACCTAATACCACAGAGTCACGTGTGGCTAACGTGATTATGTCCGAGCACGAGACCGTGGAGGGACATAGAGCCTCGAGAGCCCTTTTGATCTCGTCGATCAGCTCGAACCCTCTCACGCTACCGTTTTGAGGGGCATTTTTTTCTGATCGTCGTGTCGTCGTTGGCTCTATGAGGAGAGAGGCGTCGCAGCCCTAAGAGATTCCAACGGAAACAGAGAATTAGTATATTTATGCTATTTGCAAACTTTATTCATATTTTGAAAATCAGCATATATTATTGTAAAAGGTTTGCTGGTTTTTGTGATTGGCGGTTGGTTTTTAATGAAATTATGTTAATGTCAAACTAGAATTATTCAACCTAAAAAAATAATAATAAGTCGATTGAATGATTATTTTTTTTTGGGTTAAAAGATCGAATGATTTCTTACCTGGTTCTCTTTGATTACATCTTTGATCAATATTGTAAATATATAAAAAAAAAAAAAAAATTGGACGATTGATGAGGTTCATACCCGTACAAAACAGTCATGAAAATGCATTCGAGTCAAGGCAGCCGTGATTGTAGGGTCACGAGCAAACCGCTCACGGACCAGATTATGTACGATAGTCTCTGCATCAGGGCACGATTGACTGTAAAATCCAACTCTCAGCTGAGCGAATGCGACCGGGAAAATGAATAAAATTAAGAGAAAAACAGAAAGCTTCATCTTGTTTTTGCGAAAAATGTTGCTATGCAATCGTGCTAGTTCTTGTGGTATGGCTTATGAGACCCTTTGCGTTATAACCATATATATACGCAAAAGTAGTCCGTCTATAAAGAAATTTAATGAAAGAGGAAACTAATAAATCTTCTATATGTCGAATAGGTCAGTCAAATATATTTTAGTTAAGAGAGATAAGTCCATATAATCCCCAAATGCTAAAGAACGAACTACTTTGAAACATTCCGCTGCCTTATTGCACGAATATTTATTTACTTGTGTACGACATATATGCTGAGAAATGGAACTAATGTAGCTAAGTGATACTATTAAGACTTCCACATGGAAAATAGGATATTAAATTTTGGAAGTAATTTCTATTTTGATCCGATAAATATACCCATTAGAAGATAACAAGGGAACTAAAATTATTTATCTTGGCAAGTTATATGAGACTTATTTTTCTCTAAAACTAACTTGTTCTAAGATTTAGATATTATTCTAAATTTTTCTTTGAGTTATAGTTTTAAACAATCTTGTTACTAATATGTACATGTTTGAGTTAGTATTAGTCAACAGCATAAATAAAATATTTATCTACATACATATAGCAAGTGTACCAAGAAGAAAACAAACGAGTCATCATGCGATTAAATGTAAATCAACATGGAGTTAATTTATTGAAAATGCAAAGACTCGTTCTTAAGCTCCTCCAAAAGACCAACTTTTTTTTTTTTAACGAAACGATATATTATGAATAATTTTTAGAAAAAAAGTTGAAGAAAGCAACCTTGGGGTTGAGGATATTAGTATATGTTACTTTCATTATATTATTGTAAGTATAAGACCAAAGCATATTTCGTATAAATTTGTATAAAGAAATTGTCGTTGCATAAAGAAAAACAAATTACGATGTCTTGTGATATGCCCATTAGTTACTAATATTAAAGTAAACTATGTTTAAAAAGTCTACCCTTTGAAAATTACTTTCCTTTTTCCTAAAATAAGCGAATTTAGGTTGTGTTTGTATGTGGTAAATGGTTCATCATTTGTTATCTATTGCTCAAGTTGATAACATATTTTGATGTATGATGTTAGATACCTTAAACGTAATTCCCAATGTGATTATATATAATAATATTATATAGTTCGTGAACACGCAGTTCGTGTTTACACCGTATTATATAGTTATAATTATAAGGCCGTATGAGAATCACAAACGTCTCTGTACATAATTTATAAAACGCTTATACCGCTTAGAGTCCCGTATAGAAAACGTCTCTATGTACATAAATTACAAATCGCTTGTATAGTCTATAGACTATCATAGTGTATTCGATTTACCTACATCTCCCAGATTGGGGGGCATAATCGGAAATTTGTGCTCGCTCTTCCGCGTCTTTGATTTGTTCAAAAGACGCGGGCCTGTCGCTTTCTTCCTTGGGCAAATTACATGGTCTAGTGGGCCTTTCGCTATCTTTCCTTATCCGCCTATTATATTGGGCCCTAACCCGATTTTTTGGGTTTGTCTGAAATTTCCGTTTGTTACTAGTACGTAGTTGTCACCGAAAAGAATAATTTTATATTGATGAAGCCCATTTGAAAACAAACAACAAGAAAGCCTGCAGTATTCTATTTTAAGTAACGCTATATATAGGATTCCTGGAACTTTATGTAATCTCACATGATTTTAACTTAGAATTTCGTGATTTATAAAGTAGTATATTTGTATGTGATATTATTCTTTAGTATGAGAAAAGATAATATGTCTATTCCTCTGTGGTTTATATTTTTTTTTATATATATTTACAGTCTACAAGTATGTGAAATCTACTGGAAACCAGTAAAACCGTTCTTAGCATTCATAAATGTTAATAAAAATTCAACTGCCTCTAATTATCTCGTTAATCCTTCGAAGACCGAAAAACAGACTTGAAAGATTTCAATTAAAAAAAAGGTTAAATTTTTCTTGTGTTTTTAACTCGGTGAGATAACATCAATTAATGCATAGGTTATGCAGCATAACGTAACTTAAAGCAATATCAGTTCATTAATTAATTTGTAAACGTTATAACATCCTTTGTCATTTTGTTCATGTTTCAACGCGGAACTCATTCTGGTTTTGAAAAAAATGAGTATTTTCTTTCTTTAACTAATATTGATTGATTCACGAGCAGCAGAAACCAAATTTTTATTAAGAAAATATAGATTCGTCCTCTAATTACAATGACGTGGCAAGTTCTCTTACGTGTCAGTGCTGACGTGTGTTAACTCTACCCCCAACTCTTTTAAACCTCTTCGAGCGTCCAACACAAAACAGTGCTGTGCTCTAATCTCTTTCTTCGTACCAAAAAAAATAAAATTCAAAACTCGTTCCTCTCTCTTTCAAACGAAACTGAATAGTCATTCATCTTCTTCAATCGTAAGAAAAAACAAACTCGAATCAGTTACAATTTTTTGCGAGACGGAAAAAATGGCGGAAACTGTTCTGAGGAAGCTGATTGTCGAGATCTGTAGCGCAAAGAATCCAATGCCTAAGGATGGTCAAGGAACAGCTATCGACGGCCCACGAAGAAGGACCAAAACGGAGAAGCAAAGCTGATTGGTTCCGTGTCATCACGTTCCGCAACTATAGCTCGGTGGATTCACAGGATTCGAACTTGGGTTCAACCATCAACCACCGTTCTTGTTCACTTGCTTCAGGTGGCTATCGTCTTGTGCCCACATTTAGTACTTCCAACCATTTTCATTGATCTTAGCTCTAAGATTCCGTTACCGTAAAAAAGTCAAAGTCAACAGCGTTGACCCAAGGTTATCATGTGTTGACTCTATCGCACCGGATGAGCTGTTTGACGATTTTCTAGCAACGAGGCCGCAGGAGATTGTTCGTATAAGGTATGGCCGGTCGGGCACAGACTTCGCTAGGTGACGTGGCGGCTCAAGGGGAGCGGATTGAGGCGTTGTTCAACTGGAGAGACCCACGCGCCACGTGTATATTCTTGCTGTTCTGTCTTTTAGCGTCGTTTATGTTTTACGTTGTTCCGTTTAAAATCTTCGTTTTTGGGGTCTGGTTTCTGTTACATTCGACATCCGAGGTTTAGAGACGACATGCCTTCCGTTCCGGTTAACTTTTTTCCGGCGACTTCCTTCGATGTCAGATCAGATCCTGTAATTCGGAATTAAGAGTAGTAGTTGTGTTTCTTTTTATCTATTTTGGGACATGTAATCATCTGATATTTAATTACATTCTATTTAATATACCTTAATTATTTTATTATTGAAGTCAAGCATTGTTTCTTAAATCCGTTATTGCTTTGTGGGGACAAATATTTTATATAAATTTAAAATAAGTATACATTTAAAAGATAAAAGGAAAAGAAAGTAGTGAGTATATTATATATATGACCGTTGAAGCGTCGCAGGCGTGCTGCTCTAGGAAAAAAGAAAGAGAACATATTAATTGCGCTTCCAAAAAGCTAATTTACGGAGTTAGTAAACCAGTCCGAGGATGAATTATACGCTTTTAATTGAAGTATGCGAAAAGCCCAAAGATGAATTTGAGGGGAAAATAATTTATTAAAAGCAAAAAAAAAAAAAAAAAATGCTCATAATGATTTTGGACAAAAGCTTATATTACATGGAGTTATGGACTATCACAATCTTAGCCCACCAGACATTCTTACGATTTTGAAGTCCAAAACCAAACCAACCCCCAGCTTTATGTCTAAATTCTTCGAAATTCCCTCCTGAATCACTAAAGAACAAACACCAAATTAATAAAGAAAGAATAAGATCAAAGGTGATTTCCATATAATGTTGTGTAACTCACTTCCTCCTATCTACATTGTCTATTAACAAAGTTTTTTCTCAACAGGAGCCTCAGTAGCAAACTCTTCAACCTCCTAGCCCCCGGACCAGGACCAGAATCTGGTTTCGACCCACCTTTATGTTTCCTTCTCAGAATTTCCCCGTGTATCCTATTGAGAACCGGGTCATTGCTCTTTAACTTCCTTGCGAATGGTCGATTGCTCGTTACCATCTTTCTGTAATCCCTTGTCCCTAGGTTCTTAGGGTGTTGTTTTGGTGGGTTATCCCACGCGATGTAGTGGAGGTCGTGGTTTACAGTTGTGTTCTTGAACTCATCCGAGTTGTATATTAAGTGTCTGAAAGTAGCCTTCGGGGGATGAAACAAAGTTTGTGTAGTAGAGAAGGAGTGTTCTTGGTAAGTTGTCAAAGCCTATAATGCTATATTCTGAGAACCGTCTTGATAGGAATGTCCAAGCAGAACCTGAAATATTTTACATGTTATATACAATTCATTTGTCTACATTACTTACTAAAGGAAAAAGACATTTGACTTTAGTAAACTTCTCAATATTATCTTCTTCTTTTTTTCAATTCTAAAAACAATATATTATACCACAATAAAAATATATTAGGTCTTATCACTTATGTCTTACTCAACTAAAATCAATCCTCAGACGCAACAAAATTCTTTAAAATTGGGTCTAATGTCAGAATTGAAATGTACATACATATAAAATTAACAAAGTGAAAGAAGACTTTCCCTATTTATTCTTACAATACTTACGCTAAAGTACAAAGCGAGGACGTAAAAGTTAGTACCAATGATATAAACTTTGGATAAAAAAATACATCTATTAAAGAGTGTTTTGTGTTTAAGAACATAGTAAAAGTGAAAGAAGAAGGAGAAACCTGTGAAGAGTTTGAAAGAAGTAGGGAGGCTTCGTTGTTTGATAACCCACCAAATCTCTGACTTATTGCGGCTATAAAGGCCTGGATCTATTATTATTGGTTTTCCTCTTTTGTTCCTACACATTTTATTATGTTAGTGTTAATCACATATTTTTTCCATACCGAAACCTATGATACTAGAACCACATGTTTTAAAAGATAACTCAAATGTTTTTCTAAGCATATTAAAAAAAAGGAAGGATCGATGGTCAAATTTCGATGATAAAGTACGTAATTTTTTTTATTATTGAAGCCGTGAATGGTATATGCAATTTCGATACTTATCCTCTCACGCCAAATGTTGAAAAAGACCTCTCACGCCAAAAAGTAACACAAAAAGGCATAAAGGAAAGAACACAAATTAGATACAAATTGAACTGAACAAACGTGTTTCGTTTGTCTTCTCGCTCCTCTCTATTTTTCCTCGATACACCCTTTTAAATTTCGTTATTTGCTAAAAATGACTTAAACCATCATTTTTAATAATTTTATTCCATTGATAAAAATAATTAGAGACAAATGCAAGTTGACAAAAAAAAAGTAAGATAGGGATAAGATTTTTTTTTACTGTTAGTCTCGTCTGTTGCTTTTTTCCCCCTTCAAGGATTAAATATATCATTATAACGTTATTCATGTCTCCATATCATCAATCATCATCTAAACAAATGAATAAACCAATTTTAAATTCATGAGAATCTTGAAAGATACCACGTCAACAAAGTTTACCTGTCACCATTTGCCATGTCATCAAACACGTCAACAAAATCATACTTGGATTGGATTCAACCAAGAAAGTTGAGAGGACAGTAGTGGAAGTTAGTACGTATATTATATATGATCTAGACATAAAATTTATAACAATATATTTACACATATCGGCTTGCTAAACAATATTTAATTTTCACTAAATATAATATAGTTATCCAGAACTCTTACTTTGATTTCTCCAATAACATAATTTGGAGTAGCTTTGTTACGGCGATGAGTAGCAGAGTAGGTAGCCAAGATGAACCTAAATGTATCAATACTACCAAAATATATACCTAACAGAAAACATATTTTAATAAGTATGCAAAACGTATTCCAAAATTTGTGGAGAATGGATTAATTTATTGGGGATTAGGAAATGAGGAAACTTAAACTAAAAAGTCAAAACAACAATAAGTGTAGGTTTAGTTTAAAGATGGAGTAAGTCAAAGTAATTCAGTATATATAATATTCGAATATGATTTTATAATAATCGGCGAAACAATAGAGCTGATTGACTAAGATGAATGTATATTTATATATACAGAACAGAGAATGATGATTGATGAAGATGTTTAAGTGGAACTTGGGTTCCAAGGAACTCTCCTGGCAAATACAACGCAACTATGCCCACACCAACAAGCAACGGCCATGCCTCTCGCGTGCAGATTCAAGAACCAAGAACAATATATACTCTTCCTCCTCCTCCTTCTTCTCCAATCGCCTTCAAGGTTCTTTTCTCTCTCTCTCTTGAATCAAGAATCATGAAACTCCTCTCTCTCTCTCTCTCTGATTTGTTCTGTTTGCTTTATCCTTTATGCTCTCTGTTTTTTCTCCTTTCTCGTACACTTTAATCACTATCTCTTGACTCAAGAACCAAATTCTTGCTTCTCAATGGTGCTTTTTACTTGCATGTTCATATTAATTAGCCTCGAATCGAATTACCAAGTTTGTTGATTCGATACCAAATTGTTAATTCTTTTGTTTGCAGGAACAACAAGGTCGTAGACCACCTCCCAGCACACATCAAACAATAACCGGAAAATTCTTTAGAAATCTCTTCAAGGGTCTTTTCTTGTCACAACTAACCTTAATCTTACTTTTAGTGATCGTTCTCACCATTCGTGGTCTCATCTTAGCAACTTCACACCATTTCCACCCAAAGAAATGGTATCCTCCTTTACTAACATCTATTGCTGTCTCAGGAGTTGCATCTTTAGCTTGGCAATGCATCTTTATCTATAACCCATAAAGAGCAGTTAAAGCTACATTCTGGCTTGGCCCAATACTCACCTGCTCTGTAGGGATCTTGCTTGTTCTGATTGGCTCAGTTTTAGATGCAGGGATCGGTGCTGTTTTTGTGGTTTTCGCCATTACTCAATCTCTCTATGGCTGCTGGATCACTCCAAGATTTGAATATACTGATAAGATAATATCAGTTTCCACAGCTTTCCCACCAGCAAGAACCAGAGAAGTAGTCCTTTTATCAATCATTGTTAGCGTTGTATACTCTAGTTTCTTGGTGACTGGAATTGGAGGAGCAACTTCCACAAGAACAAATCTTGATCTCTTGTTCATCTGTGTAATCTTGATAAGCTTGGCATGGACGATGCAAGTTCTCAAGAACTTACAACAGGTTGCAATTTCTCGGGGAAGATTTGTAAACTTTGCACGTGGAGAAGATATGGACGCTTGGGATGCTTTACGCATCACTGTGAAACATTTGATTGGAAGCATCTGCATTGGCTCGACGCTTGTTCCAATCATCGTATTCATCAGAGGATCAATTAGAAGCGTTAATCTAATGTCAGGGAACAGCGATGAGGTCATGTATTCAGGTGTTGATTGCTTCTCTAGCATAGCTAACAAACTCATTACAGTTGGAAACAAATGGGGCTTTGTACATGTTGGAACCTATGATAAAGGATTCATGGAGGCTTCAAGTGATACATGGAAGAAGTTCAGAAGTACAAGTGGGTTAGAGAAACTGATTGATTCAGATCTCACAAGCTCCTTTTGCTTCCTTAGTGCGGTTTTTGTTGGAACAGTGTCTTCGTTAACTACAGGAATATGGATGTTGTTAATCCACAAGGACTATGCCTTGGAAGTGACTCTCTATGCTTTCATAATTGGTTATTTCGTGGTAAGATAGCTAATTCTATGGTCATTAGGAAAAGAATCAAAATTATAGTTAGACAAACTTGCGTATGTTATTTCGTTTTTGCAGGGAAGGGTAGGTTTGGCGTGGGTACAAGCATGTGTAATGGCATACTATGTTGCTTATTCTGAAGATCCTGAAAGCATGAGGTTTGACGGTACGATTCCACAACGTATTCAGCGTCTTCAAATGTTAAGTGCTCACCGAGATAACAGAGATCAGCTTGAGGTGGGTCGAGAGAGAGACGAAGATAGTGATAATTATAACTGTTAAGAGTCTCGAGGAGAGTTGCCACAAACATGTAAACAAAACACAAGGATTACTACTATCTTTTTTTCAAGCTTATAAATTTCAATTCTATTGATAGGCAAATGTTAGCTTTCAACATGTTCGTATGCCAAAACTAGAGCTAAAGAAAGAATGTATATACTCGTTATATGTACCGCACGAAAAGTTGTATCTGTTAAATAGTGATTCATTTTCAGCTAGAGATTACAAAATCACAAGGAGTAATTTTCAGTCCTAATAAAACCAGTTCAATGTCCTAAATTATAAGTACCAGTTCTTAGTTCTATAAAACGCCGTTTGGTACTGGCTGGTACTTGGGAAACTCAAACCGAGGAGTACTGACCGGTTATAGTTTTTTTGGCACAGAGTCGATTTGGTAAATAAAAGCCCGGTTCGATTTGAAACCGGAAACAATACTCGCTACGCCTGAAAACTCACACAGTCACAGAGACAGCTCCCGCGTCTGCAAAGAACGGATAAAGTCTCTCTCTTTCTCTCTCTCTCAAAGAAAAAGAAGAAGAAGAAGAAGATGCTAACGAGTCCAAGTAACGCGCTTCACAGTACTCCACACTTCTGGCCAATTCGCCGGAGCAGGCTTTGCCGTTCCCGTAATTTCACTCGTTTTCACTCCGGCGAACGCAGCAGTGCCGGAGGAAAATTTTGCTCGCTTTCTCTTCTCTCCCCAAGTAGCGTCAGTAAATTTAGTGTCAGAGCTCTAGTTAGGCCAGATATTACCGAAGATGCTGACTCTATCGGCGATGGAAGTCTGGCTTTCCCTAACCACATTTCTGTCAAAATTCCTTTCGGAAATAGAGAGGTCATTTTCCATAAAGCTACAAAATTTTCATTACCCTTTTGCTTTTTACATTTGGTTTATCTGTTGAAGTTTGATTCGGAGATAATTTGTCTTGTAAAGTGGTTGAATTGGTTGTATTCGTTTAGTTAGTGAGCATGTTTTGTTTGAATTTGAGAACCTTCTCTTCGATAGTATAATTGAGCTCAAAATCACGCTGCTTTAGATGTATGTGTTGGTGAACTTTGTTAGTTTCTTTTTGATGAATCCTTCAAGTTTCTTTTTTCTTCTGTTTAGATTTTAGTAGAGACTGGACTTATGGGGAGACAAGCAAGCTCTGCTGTAACTGTGACAGATGGAGAAACCGTAAGCTTGCTTCATTTTTAAATTAGCCTCTTTTTGTTTATCTCTAACCGTAACCGTAAGCGTGTTTCAGTTCAAATTATTTACTCTTTCTAATTGTCATTATAGATTGTCTACACATCTGTTTGTTTAGCTGATGTTCCGAGTGAGCCATCAGATTTTCTTCCCCTTTATGTTCACTATCAGGAGCGATTCTCAGCTGTAGGTCGAACTAGGTAAGCGTTTACTTTTTTTTTTATCCGTTGCTCTATTGTGGAGTCTCGTGCTATAATAGGACCAGAACATTGCCAAAATGGTGATCTAAATGGAACTTCTTATGGTACAGTGGTGGATTCTTTAAGCGAGAAGGAAGAACCAAAGATCACGAGGTATTTACTCATGCTAAATGATGGTTGGTTTCTTCATCCTTCTTAACATGTTTCTACTTATGGCGTTTATGCAGGTTCTGATTTGTAGGTTGATAGATAGACCTCTACGCCCTACTATGCCCAAAGGTTTCTACAACGAAACTCAAATATTATCCTGGGTATGGTTCTTCTCCATGGATTTCATTATGATTTTATAGGCTTTTTTACTATTTAAGTAGTTTTTGGATGGGGTTATTAGGGAAATAAAGATTGGTCTTTACTCATGATGAATCTGGGGTTGAAACAAAATACCTTTTTGACATGCGCGTTCTTGTATGAGATGATTGTATTCATCTCCTTGGTTCGGGACTCATCCGTAATTGAACTGTTGCTTGTTTGTGGTTTCAGGTTTTGAGCTATGATGGATTACACGCACCAGATGCTTTAGCTGTTACATCTGCTGGAATAGCTGTGTATGTAGTGCCATCTCGTTTCCGTTTTATATGAGTGAAGCTTTTAATCTTGCTGACATTGACATCGCTTTGCAATGAATGAATATCACAGAGCTCTTTCGGAAGTACCAAATTCGAAAGCGATTGCAGGAGTTCGGGTTGGTCTTATTGGGGGTGAATTTATCGTCAATCCAACCGTGAAGGAGATGGAAGAATCACAGTTGGATTTATTTCTAGCTGGAACAGATACTGCAATTTTAACAATAGAGGTCAACTCTAATCTTTACCTGAGTTTGCAAGATTTGCACATTTCCTACTGTTCTGTTTTGCTGATTGCAAATATGTGAGATTGCAGGGATACAGTAATTTTCTTCCTGAGGAAATGCTGCTCCAAGCTGTTAAAGTTGGACAGGTATTCGATATTTTAGTTGAGATTATTTCAATTTTTAAAATATCTGGATTAGGTACTAAAATGTGAGGCTTTTTCAAATTTTACCAGGATGCTGTACAGGCTACATGCATTGCTATTGAAGCTTTAGCAAAGAAATATGGAAAGGCCAAAATGCTTGATGCTATCAGATTACCACCTCCTGAGCTATACAATCATGTGAAAGTATGCTATACACCTTGTGGCAGAATGGGCTTGCAGTGATATTATGTGTCAAATGAATTGTTTTCTGTATGCAGGAACTTGCTGGTGAGGAATTGACCAAAGCGCTACAAATTAAGAGCAAAATATCGAGAAGGAAAGCCATATCGTCCCTGGAAGAAAAGGTCTTGACAATACTGACAGAGAAGGGATATGTTATTGATGAGGTAGCATTTGGAACCATAGAAGCACAACCGGAACTGCTGGAGGATGAAGACGAGGATGAGGAAGTTGTTCCTGAAGGTGAGGTGGACCAAGGCGATGTTCACATTAGGCCCATCCCTCGGAAACCTATTCCGTTAGTGAGTCTCTTAACCTTTTTCTGCATGGTAACTTAAAATTGACATTTTCTCCTATTCATTTGCTTAAGTAATGTTAACAAACTAGTCATTGCCCTTGTCCAGCTATTTTCTGAAGTAGATGTCAAACTGGTCTTCAAAGAAGTATCGTCAAAGCTCCTACGGAGGCGAATTGTTGAGGTACAACATCTGATATCCTAATGTTTCTACCATAGACGTGTATGTTAATCATGCATTTTATGAACTATACTACAGTAAAGAATCATGCTTGATATGTTAAAAGTCAACAAATATTTCACATTGTCTCCTAGTAATTCTTTCCTAAATTTTCAATTTTGTTTTCACTTTTATTAACAAGTTTTACTGATTCCATATTACAAATCTCTCCATCTATAGGGAGGTAAAAGAAGCGATGGTCGGACTCTCGATGAGATTCGTCCAATTAATTCAAGATGTGGGATGCTTCCAAGGGCACATGGAAGTTCTCTGTTCACGCGTGGTGAAACACAGGTAACAGAGGAATGTTGTCTTCTAGGGAAACCCTGCGTGGCTATTTCAAATGTCGATCCTTTGTCTTATCGCCTTTAATGTATGTTAAGGAAGTTGGTTCGATAAGGAACATTATTGTATGATTATTTCAGGCACTTGCAGTTGTTACTCTTGGCGATAAACAAATGGCTCAGAGAATTGACAACCTTGAGGGTTCTGATGAATACAAGAGGTTCTATCTTCAGGTCTATTCAATATCTGTTCTGCTTTTCACTCCTTTATTATGATTTACAGATCAATTTATAATAGATAGACTTAAAAAATTTGTCGCTATTAATTGCATGTTTAATTCTTAATACGTTTAATGTCTGCTTTTGACACAAATTTATAGCATCTGACAGATCTACTTTGAGAAATTTCAATGTCTTTTCTTTTAATTTTCTTGTTGAGCTTAAAGAGATTTTCTAAGCTACTCCTTTTGATGTTTCAGTACACTTTTCCTCCATCGTCTGTTGGTGAAGTTGGACGAATTGGCGCACCCAGTAGAAGAGAAATAGGTCATGGGACACTAGCAGAGCGAGCATTGGAGACCATATTACCTAGTGATGATGACTTTCCTTACACAATACGTGTTGAAAGTACAGTAATTGAAAGCAATGGTTCTTCAAGGTCAGCTTTTCTTTTTCTGGCTGTAGGATCTGCACTTCCCAAGTTTGTTTGAATGAAAAATTCTGTACTCTGAAAATGTGGCAGCATGGCATCTGTTTGCGGTGGTTGCTTGGCTTTACAAGATGCCGGAGTTCCAGTCAAATGTTCTGTTGCTGGCATAGCAATGGGGATGGTTTGGGATACTGAAGAATTTGGCGGTGATGGATCTCCCCTTATCCTTTCTGACATCACTGGAGCTGAAGATGCATCCGGTGATATGGACTTTAAGGTCAGAAAATATAAGAATTCTCTTGATGGTTCTTGCATTGATTGGAATGCTGATGTTTTTATTTATTAATCAATAGGTGGCTGGGAATGAAGATGGAGTTACCGCATTTCAGATGGACATTAAGGTTATTATCTGTTTCTTAGTTATGGCAATAGATAAATTTGTTGGTAACATCTTTTTTTTTCTTCTCTTTGATCATGAACTAGGTAGGAGGAATCACTTTACAGATAATGGAAAAGGCTCTGATACAGGCAAAAGCTGGCCGCCGACATATTCTTGGTAAGGAATTTTGGGGTATTCATGAATTATTTGTATGGCACTTAAGGTGTGTAATTTACTGTTTCTTTACCTTTATGTGCAGCGGAAATGGCAAAGTGCTCGCCGCCTCCTACATTGAGCCTCTCAAAATACGCTCCACTGATACATATTATGAAGGTTTGGCTTCAACTATTTTTCCCAGAATTTCCCAGTCTAACAACTTATTGCCCTGAACTAAAGATTGTTGGCATTTCGTGTGCTACAGGTTCATCCAAGCAAAGTATACTTTCTTATTGGTTCTGGTGGTAAGAAAGTAAAAAGCATCATTGAAGAATCTGGAGTTGAGGCCATTGATATGCAAGATGATGGAACTGTAAGATATTAAGAAATGTTTTTATTCTTCTTAATGTGTATATATATATATATGGATTTCTTCATCATGACTTCTTTATATTTATCTTTGTCAAGGTCAAAATTATGGCAAACGATGTGGCGAGTCTGGAAAGGGCTAAAGCAATTATTAGTGGATTGACAATGGTTCCTGCTGTTGGTGATATCTACAGGTATGTATCCTTCATATGCTTTCTCTGACCAAGAAGCGTAAATGGATTTGAATCCTGACCTCTCTCTCTCTTTTTTTTTAATCAGGAATTGTGAAATCAAATCAATGGCTCCTTATGGGGCCTTTGTAGAGATTGCGCCTGGGCGTGAGGGACTTTGCCATATCAGTGAGCTAAGTGCTGAATGGCTTGCAAAACCAGAGGATGTGAGCATTACCCATTGATTTCCTACCTTTATAGAAAGTATTTCATCTTTTATTCAGGTTTTTACATATGTTCATCCATATTACTCTTGTCCTTTCAGGCTTTTAAAGTAGGAGACCGCATCGACGTGAAACTAATAGAGGTCAGCGAGTTCTTGCGTCTCTGTTACTCATAGAAACATGTAACTGATTGGAAATGATAATTAGATTAGTTGTTGAACAAAGAAACATGGATAATGTAGGTGAATGAAAAGGGTCAGCTTCGGCTTAGTGTACGGGCTTTACTTCCTGAATCAGAGACAGAAAAAGACAGTCAGAAACAACAGCCAACAGGTGATTCTACCAAAGACAAGGCTTCTCCAAGGAAATATGTAAATACTTTCTCAAAGGACCGTGCATCTGCAGGAGCGTCAAAGGTTGCATCTGGGGATGAACTAGCCCTGAAGAAGAGAGATGTCAGGAGGGCAGCTGGTGGTAGTAATGACAAGCCAACGAAAAGCAATAGCAGTAGCAACGAAGAACAGAGAAGCAGTTTAGTAAACGGTGAAGCTACAATCAGCTAGTGAGTGCAAACAGGATCAGTGTTCACATCTGTTTTAACGAAGACTCATTACGAAAGGAGGAGAGTTTCTTCCAACTGAACCACAGGTGCGACTTGAGAAATCTCGAGTCTTGTTTTTGTTTCGGGAAAGCTCAGGCGGTAAATATGTAAAGAGAAAAGTTGCAGATGTCATTTCTTGAAAAAGTTTCAATATTTCTTGTTATTTTTCTTGGCAGTTTCTGGAGGCTCAGGCGGTATATATATATATATATATATATATATATGTTGCATGTCTGGTGTGGAGGAGGATACCATTTTTGAAGACGACATATGTTGGGGACTCTCAGACATTTATTTAATCAGTTATTTCAGTTATTTCTGTTATCTTCTCTTGCAAACTCGCTAGTCCTTCTACAGCCCGGTTAGACTACTCTGTATTTTAATGCTATAGACTTAATCATATTTAAATGATTTTTGTTTTCAATTTTTAATGTTTATGTCTACATCGTAAGAAGCTATTGTGGAAGAAGGCAGTTAGCAAGTGAGCATTCTGCAGATTGTCAAAGTTTCTTATTTTGGTTGATGTTTCAATTTTGGCATTTTGAAGAATTTTATCATTTAGCTGATGTTGGCAAAACTACGTAGTTGGAAAGGGAAAAGTAAAAAAAGAAAAAGAAATAGGCATTTAGAATGATGACAATGTACATGAAATGTCGTTGTATGTATTGGCCTGTGTTTACCCTTGTGCCATCTGTTAAATTCTCTTTACATGCTACTTCGGCAACAACAAAGCTTGCAGCTCGAGTCCCTTTCAGCTGTTGTACTGAACCACCAGTCTCAAGCAAGATGATCTGTTGTTTTTCTGGTAGAAATCGTCGTTGGAATGTAAATAGCATTGTTCAGTAAGCTGTGAGATCTGCCATAGAAGAGATAGATCATGCTTCCAATAAGTAGCCATATCAATACCCTGATCCATGTCCCAGCTCTGCCATTACAAATTACCAGCAAGGGGTTAGAAACATCCCAATATTTGTTGATTTATTCATGGATCCATCAGATTCACTCACCCAATGTTGATGATCAAGTAGGTGTTGATCAAAATGCAAAGAACTGGAAGGTATGGAACAAATGGGCAGAGAAACCCTGAAATATAAAATATAGAATCTCAGTAAGAAAACGCAGCTCAAGCATAAATCTAAGTATATGGTTTAGAAGTCGTCCTAAATGTATAGAAACTCTAAGTAAGCAGCACTTTGGAGAAAGTAAAGTACCAACCAATGAGATGGCTTGCAGAATCTTATTTTCAATTAAATTTCTCATTTTTGTGCTGTGTGAATAGGCCAAAAAGGCATAAATAAGCTTCAGTCCTTACCTCCTTTGTGTCCAAAGTTGTGCCTTTCTTCATCCTCATCGATGTAGCCAAGTGCAATCAAACTGCCAAGCAAGATGGCTGCACTGACACCACATATAGTGAACCGAGGAAAACTGCCACAGTCAAGAAGAAAACCTATTAGACATAACGAAGACTTAACTATACATGAGCAAATATATACAGGGCGAGTAGTGCAGACATAAGATATCAGATAATGAACAGACCTTGGAAGACGCTCAGCAGAAGCTGCTGAAGCAAGACCTACGACACCTATACACACAAGAGCTATACTCCAGGCAGCAATTTTTCTTCTCTTTCCAAAATACTTTCCATCTGTTCAGTTGAAAAGATGCAAAAAGATTATCTTTCTTAAATGCCGATGATAGCTGTAAAGATTGAACTGTTGGACGAATTATAAATCAAGACAGAGTCATCTTAATACAACTAATTACGTGATTGAGAACATTTAAGTACCTCGATCATTTTCATTGCCAAGTAGAGGGGAATCAGAAGATTCTATGGCATCCACAAGAAAAGTTTCAGTTTCAGCACTACTTTCATCGGTATCAGTGCAAGTTTGAGAGGAAGATGGTAGGGGAACTCCATTTGGTGGTACATATCTAAGAACTAACACACAGGCTGCAACGGCAGTGAATGCCATTAGAGTGCCTACACTAACCTGTTGGATGAATTACCAATGTTAGTTACTCAGAGAAGGATCTGTTACTGTAATAGAATTGTGTTTCAACCTGTAACAACTTAATTTTATAACGCTAAATATCAATACCATACTACTAATCGACAAACCCTTAATTTTCTGTTTGCCACGAGTTGTAGGTGAAAATCCGTCCATAAGACGTTGAGATATGTAATGTAGACACAGATCAGCTTACCATCTCAGACAACTGTGAAACATCCATGAAAAATGCCAGTGCAGCGGCCAGTAAACCAATTGCTATTGTGCTTTTCACTGGTACTTGAGTTTGTGGGCTAATTTCTGAAAAGAAAGCTGGCAACAATCCGTCCCTAGCCATTGCCATAAAGATTCGAGGCTAGTAAAAGAAATCACAAAGCAATGTCAAAATGACATGTGTGCATTACCATAACCCACATGAAACATAGCATTGGGTTTTCAAAACAGTTTAGAATTTGATTAGTACCTGAGCCAGAAGTGAACCCAACAAACTTGCGCACAGAGCAGTTATCGCTCCAGTGGTTAAGATGTACCTGAAATATAGAGGAACAATAAGAGAACACAAAGCATAGAAGAAAGGAAGTATTTCACTCAATAAATCGAGAGAAATTGAGTCTCAAGGGATATATCATGCTTACGCTGCCCATTGCATCCCACTGTCTCCAAATGCAGAGGAGATAGGAGTATCAGGATCCAATGTATAGTATGGGACTAATCCAACAATAACTACTGATAAAAGCATATACAAAATGCAGCAAATCAGTAACGCAATCCCAATGCCCAATGGAAGATCCCTTTGAGGATTTTTAACCTGTTGTGGCAATACCAAAATTTTAAGATTCTAACAGATAAATTTGGCGATATTATGGAAGAAAGAGTTCACAATAGTATGACAAAACATCCTTTTCTATCACTGGTTACTTCTATGCAGAATCATCAAAGTCAATCCTTTGTGAAGACAAAACAAGGATAATAATTCGAGAACTATGAAAGTATTATTCAATAAACTGTGTACCTCTTCAGCGGTGCTAGTCACGGTATCAAATCCAATATAAGAGAAGAATACTACAGCAGATCCGGCGAGTATTCCATTTAATCCAAAAGGAAAATACCTGTAAAGACAAGAGTTAAACATTGACCTTTAAGATCATTTTGAGACACAGAACTAAGCTCATTGGAAGAAGAATAGTTTAATTACCCATTTGGAAGATCATATCCAGTCCATCCAGTCTTGAAAGCTAAATATCCACCAACAACTATGATGAAAACCAAGGTGCAAACATTCACTGATGTTACAATTGCTTGTACTAAGGAACTCTGTCAAGACAAAATAAACCGGCACTAACACTATTAGACGATCTGATCATCCTAAAATGAATATTATTTATAAAAAAGTTCCAATAAAGTACCTCCTTTATCCCAAAGCATAGTAGTATCGTGACAATCATAATCAACAGCGCTGCACAAGGATCAACCACAATACCAAATCCTGGTATGGTTTGTCGAGCTAAGAATACTGGAAGTTTGTCCAGACCTCCAAAAAAAGATGCCTACAAAATAAAATAAAAATAAAAATAAAAGCATTAGTCGGAATTAAATCGATAGGAAATAAGAAAATACATACAACTCAAAAGGAAGTACCAGATTTGGAGTTATGCCACGGGCAATGGCCGATCCACCAATTGTGTAATCCAACACCAGTGCCCAACCAACCAACCAAGCAATCCTATGAAATAAGAAGAACAAGAGTATCAGCTTTAAGACGAAGTCAACAAGTAGAGGTAATGTTTCAGAAATTTTGACATAAAAATCCATCTGCATACCCTTCTCCAAGACATATGTAGGCATAATGATACGCACTCCCAGCAGATGGACAGCGAGAAGCAAGCTCAGCATAACAACAGGCCGAGAGAGCAGCTGCTACTCCAGCAATGAAGAAAGATACAGCAAGAGCAGGTCCTGTGTGTTCTCTAGCTACTGTTCCCACAAGAATATATACTCCTGCTCCAATTGTTGTCCCAACTCCTGACAAATTAACACAATCAACATCTGTAGGAACAGCAATCTGATCGATATTATTATCAAAATTCGGCAAAGCTTAAATCTTTCTCATACCAATAGCGACAAGATCAACCGCAGATAGTTTCTTGGCAAGCTGATGACTCCCATCGTTCTTTATCAGATGAACAGAATCAACTCGTTTCCTTCTCACAATACTGTTCATATCAACCAACTAGAAAGATGACAAAAAGACTACTTCAGATTTTGAATTTTAAACGGTTCAGAGCGAACCCATCTGCATTTTCTCTCAGAAAATCCAACAAAGATTAAAACTTTCAACCTTTCAAAACCCCCAAATCCAGATGGAGTATCGGAGCCGAAGATACTTGGAGAGCGTGCACAATTCGAACTTTTGAGAGATGTGGAATCAAGATTCTCGTTGGTAAGATTCTTTAAAGGTTTGATGACTTTTGTGATTTGTTTGTTTTGTGTTCACAATTGGGATAATTTGTGCTTCTGTCAATTTTTCCTGATTTATGAAAATGTATGTATATTTCTATCCTAAAAGAAAGATATATGGATCTCATACCATTTATCTTAATTCTTCATTTTTACCAGTTATTATAAGAAAGAAATAATTGCCAGTAGATCATGCACCAAAATGTAAGTAGATTAAAAGGCTGACAGATTACTGAACAATACCAGTATTATTTTATAGTTTTAATTAATCAATCAAAATTTAAAGAACTTTTACTGTATTTATCAGATTTTCTTTTAGGTTTACATATCAAGCTATGTTATTCTCTTGGACCTAGTCATGTACTGTATTGTACGTAGCTATAATCTCAAAATATTGGTTTGCCAAAGATGAAAATGAGATGGAAAAAAAAAATGAGATGAAAATCATATACATTAAGAGGATGAGGAACACTTGGGTTGGAGAAAAAGCGAAGTCATGAGCATGTCGATCAGATTAACTATTTCATGATAGTTAATCCAACATACAGAAACCGTAATATAACACAAAACAGTCTCCTATGATCTCTGCCTTTGGCCTGATCAGCCACAGCATTTGACCGTGGAAACACTAGTAATGGAAGGTGACCCAGTCTGATCCTACTTCAGCTTACTCGGATTCTCCTTCAGCGTTTTATTACTCTTATTTGCTCAATCTTCTGCCATGGGATCATCATTGTTATTGTTGTCATTATTGTTTCTACCGTTTGCGTTCACAACTTGAACCCAAACACTCTGGCTTCTCTCTGCTCCTCCATTAATATCTCCCCATGTCTGTTGTTGTCTTCCACTTCTCTCATTTGTGTCAGCTCCACCGTCTGAGAATTGGCCCCATACGCTTCTTGTCTTCCCTCCTCCCCCGCTTAAATCCTCTTCGCATCCCGCAACTGTTTTCAGTAGCTCAGACTGAAGTGATGGGCAGTGTTCTCTTAGATAATCAAACCCATCTGACCTCATAACAGCTGCATCAAAACAAATGTTTATGCAATTTAAGTTTGGTGTGAAATCAAATTCAGGGAAGATCATTATTACCAATGAGATTTTCTGCTGCGAATTTCAGACAAACGGATTTTAGCGCGGAAGCATTGTAGCGGTCTGCAAGCGCCAAAATATTTGCAACGGAATCTACTGATATATCCTTGCAGAGAACTGACTCGCACATTAAACTGAGTCTAGGCAACTTGTATTTATCAGCAGCTCCAAGCAGTTTTGCAGCTAATGTGTCTGATCCAGAAGGACCAACGGAAGAACCGGAAGATGAAAATGACTCTGCATCTTCAATGAGAGCATCCTTGTATATGTAGTGGAGCAAAGCCTTCACCCAAAATGCATAAAGAATTAGAGAGAAATGCAATGCAAGGTCATATAGTTAAAGAGAATGTCTACCTTGAAAACGTTAGGCTCCATGTCAGTAACTTCGATGTCACAATCTTCTTCTCCGGCAAAATCAAGAAACTCGCTTTCAAAGACAGGAGATCGAGCAGCCAGTACCAACCTGTGAGCACGGAACTTTCCACCTGAGACGTTAAAAGTTATATCTGAACCGTCTTCATTCTCCAGAAGCATCCCGAAATGAGATCCAATATCAGATGCAGGGACATGAATAGAATGTAACCGTGGGCAATCTATCTCTGAGACCACAACTCCCACGGTGCAATTGATTTTCAAACAATCATCCTTAAGAAAATCAGATGTTTCAAGGATCATTCTTCTAAAAAAGCGTTTGTATCCCCTGTAAGAAAATAAAAATAGAATAAGAATCTGTTGAGCGAAACAGGGAAGTAGAAAACTCTACGAGGGAATGATTAACAACTTGAGGTCATTCTAATGCAGAGTCAAATCAAAGCCAAGTGTATCACCTTCAGACAATTCTTAATTCATTCACAGAAGCAGACCTAACAACAGATGCTTAAAACTTAAAAGCAGGAAGACCGAAGGTACCACATTCATATTAAGTGCAAAAGACAATAGTATGTTGCTTAACTAATACAGGCGTCGTAAAACCTAACCATGAACAGATTCAAAAAAATCAAGAAACCTTGCATTTCTGCTTCTAATATGCATGTGAACAACAAGAAATATTCCTATTTGAAAGCATTGGTGCCTCTATCGTCGCAAATGACAAGTCTTTGAAATCATGCTAACATGTAAAAACATATTACTTATCAAGAAAACCCTAGATATCAATCTTCCAATCCTAATCGAATTTCCTTAAATACAGAACCAACGCTACAAGGTGGTGAAACAGCATAAACCAAACTCTTGTTCACAGCCAACTTATCTCAATTTTATATAAATTTCTCAATCTCTTTCATC
The DNA here is from genome assembly GCA_963854855.1 of Nasturtium officinale. NCBI lineage: Eukaryota > Viridiplantae > Streptophyta > Magnoliopsida > Brassicales > Brassicaceae > Nasturtium > Nasturtium officinale. Next base: position 11,745,843 of record OY978508.1, on the reverse strand, counting down.
TTTTATTGTTGTGAGAGCTCACAACATCTTGTCTTCAAACAATCTACATCCTTTTCTTATCCAAAGATTCCAGTTTCCATTCACAAAGTTGAACACTGACAATATCCCTAAGTAACCTCATTATATCAACCACAAAAAATTAAAGAGCTTTCACTAGAAATCAGAGAGCCTAAGCCAATTGTTAACCAAACCCTAGCAAAGAGCTAAGAAAATTTAAAAAGCAAAAACAAAAAGGAGACAAACCACATGCTCCCGCGATACTTGAGGGTATAAGGACCGCTCTCAAGAGCACGATCGAAATGGCTATGAACCTTATGCTTCCCTTTGCCACTCTGATCAAGCAAAGATAGCTCAAACAGAGCCCTAACATCGGTGCCATCGCTAGCTAAAGCAATGAAAACGGAGACATAAGCTGAATTATCCTCCGGATTCTTGCCGTCGGGATAGAAATAGATTGCCCACTGATATCCTCCAACGGTGAAAGTGTCGCTGGCGATGTGTTTTCCGATCCCAATTCCTTTGGCCAAAGAGTAGCCTTTGATTGTGAAGCTGTGAGATCCGTTTATGGTTTGTGTGACGGAGAGAGAAGTCGTCGTCGGTGGCGACGGCATTATTGAAATTCCTCTGCTTCTTCTATCGATTGATTTCTCCTAATCAAAATTTTTTTTTTCTGGTAAAAGGACAAAACTGATTTAAGGCAGCTTTCTTTTAGTTTAAGAAATATAATGAAACAAGACTATCCCTAACTAAAATATGATTCTTTACCTCCTCTTATTTGTAATATATATAAATATAAAAACCGTATATTCTCAGATTTACACTCTACATATAACGTATATAAAACAACATTAACATAATATATAATAAATTTTAAATAAATAATCACTAAAAATCTATTTATTTATATATATGTAGATAACAAAATTAAATTACATAAGAAAAAATTCAGTTTATTTTAAATCAATTTAATCTATAATAACATCGTTTTGGCATCGTTGTTATTCGTAAAACAGATTCTTTCCCCCCGGAAACTAGTAGAAATTTGTTAGTCGTTAGCATTTTTTAAATTAGTCTGTTTTTATTTTGTTTTACTGTCGCAAAATGAGTTAAACAGCTTTTACTTAAATATGAAATGTTGGAAGTCAATGAAAAATTATGGTCTCAATACAAATTACGACTAACCATCTTGTTTTTATTCCTTAACCATCTTGTTTACAATAAGAAAATAAACTGCATTTTCTCCGATTATCATTTAACAAATAAATTCTTAGAATAAGGGCAACATCAACCTTTCCTCCGATGTGCCAATTTAATTCTTCCATGGTTAAACCCTCAAGAAGGTCTCTCAAACCTGCAAAACATTAGCCCTAGTTTCCAAATCCCGCAGCTTCCACCAATCCCTTAACGCTGCACGAATCCTTTTCAGATTCCCGCTTCATCTCCTCCGTCAAGACCTTGTTTTGACCGACGATTTGGAGTGAGTTTAGTTGACGAGTAAGGAGAGAAGATGTTTGGATGCGAGTGCGAGAGGTGTGAGGAAGGATACTGCAAGTGTATAGCAGTCGCGGGGACGGAGGAGATTGGTAACGAATGCGGGTCGGGTTGTCCAAACCGGGTGAGTCAAAAGGGGATTTCAGGTAGTTTGAAGATCGTAAGAGATGATAAGAAAGGTTTGTCCTTGTACGTTGATCACCTCATCAAGCAAGGCCAATTCATCTGTGAATATGCAGGTTATAGTTTAGTGATCATTTAATATTTGAAGTTGAATGGTTACATCATTAGAGGAACACGAAACTCAGAAGCTGGTTTTTCTTGTCCTGTTATAGGTGAACTATTAACAACAGATGAAGCACGTAGGCGTCAAAATATATATGACAAACTCAGATCAACACAATCTTTCACTTCGGCTCTTTTCGTTGTACGTGAACACCTCCATTCTGGACAAGCTTGCTTAAGGATAAACATCCATGCCACAAGAATTGGAAACGTCGCTAGAATCATCAACCATTCTTCTGATCGAGGAAATCTCTCCACCGTTATGTTGAGAAGCTCAGGAGCGTTGCTCCATCGTCTCTGTTTCTTTGCAGCAAGGGACATAATTGCAGAGGATGAGTTATGGAGATGTCTGTAGTGTCACCGGAAAGAACTGTGACAACAAGTTAAATTGCTGTTTTGGAACGTTGCCTTCTGAGAACACCTGGTTTCATCATCACCATTGTCCTCTATTTATCAATACTAATGTTCCAAACTATTACTATTTGAAATTTTGAATTTTTGAGGAATTAAAATAAGGGAGTAATAGACATACAGAAATACTTTGAATTAAGTGAAAATGTAATGTGAGAAAGTAAGAAAAAAAAAAGAAAAAAGAAAAGGGAGGAATGTTGTGAAGAAAAGGAGCACGACAGACATGAAGGTTGGTTAGCATACAAAGAACTCCACACGAAACGGTCAACACGATTCTCGTGCCTCTACTCTCTCAGACATATTAACATATATACACTAACATTTATACGAATTTACGAATACCATACTTAGATGCTCCTACCATCTTATACAATTTGTTATTAATTATTGTAATCCTACGTTTGTTTAACCTTTTGAGACAAATAAACTATCTTTTAACAAAACTAAAAAAAAACTATCATTTAACTTTGGACTGGTTTATCTTATTTTCTACATAGACAATGAAAATTTATGTGAATTTTCGCTATAACATATGCATGCATCACTTTACTTATATTGCGTCATCAGTTCCTTTTCGACTTACTTTTTTTACATGACCATCAAAAAATCCCCCTGGAATTGCTTTATTATAGTTTGAACATTGGAAGGAGGCAGTCACATGTCACAATTTAATGTGCTTTGAAACGTTTACAAGTGTTCTTATTTTACCAGCAAAAGTACTCTCAATATTTATGATTTAAAATAGTATTGAAAATGTAATTGCTATTGGTTTCAGATGTAATGTACGCATTTCAATAAGTTTGTTAGACTAGTTCTAACCATAAGTAATAAAGTTTACAATTTATAATTTGATGACCTAATTAAGCAAATAACGAAATACTAATAAAATATCGGTTTATCAAACACTCTCTTTACACGTGCGCCCGACGCCTCACACCTTCTTCCCATTGATACGCTCTTTCTTGCGCCTAACATTACCAACATACGTATATACGTATTGGGTTACAAGATACATGTAGAAGCTAATATATTTATACCATATTCTTTTTTTTAATAGTCAAAATTATTGTACTTTTTTGTCATTCTACTATTTTATCAATATGATAGTTATGTGATTTGTTTTCATCTATAATAGATAAATAGTGTTCTACTTGTAATAAAAGTAAAAATTACTTCATTTTTCACCATATAATTTAGTCAACAATGTTTCACACGTTTTCTTGCATCCGACTATTTTAACCGTTAAACGTTTTTCCCTTTGGTCATTTTTTAAGATTTCCGAAATGCCACCTGAAAGGACGAAAAGAAGAGTACTGAAGCAAAATTATGAGTAACATATTTATTAGGTAATATCAATTGGGTAATGGTAGAGTGGTAAAACAAGAAATAGCTTTTAAATGTATAACGCTTAAAGCTGTCAGTTTAAAATTTTAATTGAATTTTGGAAATGAAATAACGGGTAGGAACTATGTCATTGACCAAATTCAATTTGGAAATGGAATAATTTCGTAACAAGATTATCTTTAACGTTTGGTAACGATGATAAGGAAATGTAGCTAGTAGCTATTGTTATACTATTTTGTGGTTATTGACAAGTATTCCAAAGAAAGAAGAAAACTAGTTATGTTTATTTGTTTTTTTTTCATCAATCAGTGATATTTAGTTTTAAATATTTTTATAAAAAAAGATTACCACATTCACCTCGCGACCTCCATCATGAAACAAACGTGGCCTCCTCCGTTTTTTATTTTACTTATATATAATCCACATTTACACATGTACATAATTTCACTCATATAAATTAACAATCATACATATATATATATATATAGATATCATCTATCTCGCAAGAAACTCTCATCAACTAAACCTAATTAATTTATGTTTCTATAGTGATGGCTGATCAGCAGCGTGGCCACAATACCTCCGGTCCTCGCCGGAAATCAGTAGCCGGAAAACGAACCTCGCAACAAACTCTGACGTCATCTCTAAATTCCGGCGGAGGAGCCATGGCGGCTGGGGCAACGACAGGGACAGGGACGGCGTCTCCTTGTGGGGCTTGCAAGTTCTTGAGAAGGAAGTGTGTGAGTGGATGCATTTTCGCTCCACATTTCGGGTCAGACCAAGGAGCGGCTAGGTTCGCGGCTGTTCATAAGGTTTTTGGAGCCAGCAACGTGTCGAAACTGTTGCATCATATTCCGGTGAACCGTCGTCACGACGCGGTTGTTACAATATCGTATGAGGCTCAGGCTAGGCTCTCGGATCCTGTCTATGGCTGCGTCTCAACCATCCTTGCTCTCCAACAACAGGTGAATTACATAAGAAAATACTGGAGATATATATATATATATAGTGAATATCCGAATTTTCCTCTAATTTTTACTTAAATCAAAATTAGCATTTTCACAAAAATTCTTTTATTTATTAAAAAAAAAACATTTTACCTCTTCGGAAATAAAAATTACCTGCTGATTTCGTCGAAATTGTAAATACGGTTGAGAATTTTTTCGCTGCAAACAAATGAAAATATATATATTTTCTCTCTAGTTTTCTTAAGTTTCTTTCACGTGTATATATATGTTGCTGCGACCTGTAAATACATTTACGTAATTCTAAGGTAGTGTTAATATATCTAGTTCTTATGTTGATGACCGTAATAAAATGAAATAATTTTATAACTATAAATATATTAGGTGGCCTCGCTACAGGCAGAGTTATCGGTGGTGCAATCACAACTAATAAACAGTAGAGTCGCAATGGCCAACGTTATGCAACAACAAAGTCATCACCAACAACAACAACTAGTGGTTATGCAACAACCCGAATACTCCAACAATTCCTCCGCCTCCACCACTCTTGCCGGAGCCGCCATGAACAGTTTCACCATGCCAGCAGAAGCAGCAGCCGCCAGCTACGACGTCATGGCTCCGACAAACTTAGAGAATTCGTTGCAGACATTGCCATCCCATCAGCAAAGTAGAGGAGATCAGCATGAGGATGAAGAAGAGGGCGGTGCTGATTATTCGGTGGCTACTGGATTGACAACAGTGGCTACAGCAGAGGTTATATTTCCACCGGAGATTAATATGTAACTAGGACGTTGCCTCTAATTGATATATTTCCTTTTTTATAATTTTGAAAAATAGAATAATAGTAGTATTAAATATTAATAGATTAATACCATATATATGTAGAGTTGTCGTGTGATTTTAATGAGAATACTAACTATTGTAAATCTATATTGATATTTACAACGCGTTATAACAAAAATGTAGTACTGTATTTGAGTCTTGATACCATATCAATCATTATAAAGTTATTAAAATGATATTTTCTTGGATTTATAGTTTTGATCATTTCCAACAAATTAAAAAAATAAATAACAACAAAAATTACAAAAAGCTACGATTCAATGCATATAAAATAAGATCCATACATATAGAAGTAGTGAATTAGGTTTCGTTACAAAGGGTAGTGAATAACACACAAGGAACCAAAACTCTTGTCTCTCTACCTCTCATGTTCTTCATATCCTGCAATTTTCAGCCGCACGCCATATAAATCTCAGATCAAGACACTCATTTAATCTCAAGTTTTATATTCCCTTAATCAAGTAGTTTGAATCAATTGATCATAAAAGGCCGTGCAATATCAATTCAAAATACCTGATTCTCGAGGAGATTCGAGTGTTGTTATGTGTAAACGAGAAGGAGGAGCAAGAGAGGAAGCTCCAGGGGAAGGCGAGCCACGAATGCTTGGGGAATTGCTGTTTTGTAGCCAACCTTCTTGAACTTGAGAAGCAAACTGAAGATTCCACAGGACATCTTCAATGGAAGGCCGTTCTAGAGGGTCTTTAAGGAGACACCTTACACATATCTCCATCATTGTCTTCAGAGATTGGTCTGAACAAGCTCTATGGACCGTTGGATCCACCATGCTCCTACGTGCTCCATCATCCGCTGAAATGCTTGCTTGTAACTACAACAGAAAATCACAGTTTTAAAAGTAGATGATCACGATTTCATTTATAGCTACATATCGAGTGACTTTACCTGCTCTTTTAGAACATCGACTTGACACTTTGCTCTCAATGGTCTTCCCACTATAAGTTCAAGCAAGATCACTCCAAACTCATAGATATCGATTTTGTCTTCGTCTTTGATGCTGATGAGAAACAGAGAATTTAACCATACAAACCGTTTTTACAAGCTGATGAGATACAGAGTGAAGAAGATTTTACACACCTTGGAGTACCTTTGGGTCCGCTTCGAGATACCACTTGTCCTACCTTGAAAAGGAAAGCAAAACAGATTCAACATAAGATCCAAGAAACAAAAAAAAAGTTTCAAGCTTTGACATCAATTTACCTTTCCAAGACCTTCCACAAGTAATGGAAGATTATAGCTACTGATTTTGGCGGCAAGGTTATTGTCAAGTAAAATGTCTGTTATTTTCAGGTTGTTATCATAAACACCAGGCACAATTCCGGTATGCAAGAACTGGATCCCTTTTGCTACTCCTATCGCTACGCTTATGCGTTGTTCCCAAGTAAGCAATCTTCCCATATGCACATCTAACATAGCAAGACAAGAAAATATCAGACAAAATTATCAAAAATATATTGCGTTATGTATGTATGTATGTATGTTCTTGGGAAATGTTTCAATGTAATACCAGAGATCCAGCTCCTGAGTTCTCCATTTGGGACATACTCAAAGACAAAGAACATTCTGCTGACTGTTGAATCATCCAAGTAACACTCGAAGCAGTGTCCGAGCACACTAACCAAGTGACGGTGCCTCAGTTTAGCGATGAGCTCAATGTGATGCATCAAGTTTTGGGTGCTGCAACTTTTCTTCATTTTCAAACATCTAATTGCCACAAAAGATCCATCTTTCAATCTCCCTCTATAGATCTGAAAAGAACAACGAAAACAACAATAAGAAGCTCAAAGATCTTGTTTAGAACATGGAAACTAGAGAAAGCTTGAAGCTTCACTGCTTTACCTGTCCTTGAGAGCCTTCACCCATGAAAGCAGAGGATTCAAAGTTATTTGTCGCATACTCAAGCTCTTCCAGTGAAAATGTTCTGTAAGCAGGAAGACCAAGCGCTCCTAGCTTCATTGTTTGAGAGATATATCCTTCAAAGTATAGCAAAAACCACAAGTAATCAATAAAACTCATGTTATATCTGAAATTTGACAATTTATGCGAGATTTATTACATCTTCTTACTTGCATCTGAAAGTAGTTTTGATGTGTACCCCATTGAAGCCTGCTCTGTTATCAATCTTGGGGAAGCTTTTGTCGCTGTTATCTTATCATTATATCTATTAAGAAGCATAAATAATGCACCAGTGAGGAGAATCACCCCAAGAATGCCTGCGGTTACGCCTAAGGCAATACCCAATTTTGATTTTCTGTTCCTCCTATGTGGTAGGATTCCAACAGCCAGAGCTTCATTGCTACAAGATGAAACTGGACGTTGACTTTCATCTGGAGTAGCCAAACAGTTACCTGCAAATACAATAGCTCTGCTTGTTCTGGAACTCGGTTTAAGACAAGTAGGCAAACTTCCAGTAAGAAGATTTGATGACAGGTCGACGAACATCAGCTGTGAGTTGCAAGAAATATTTGCTGAAAGCCGCCCGGTGAGTTTGTTGTGTGAAATGTTTAAGTAAGTTATGGCCGGAAGAGATATCAAGGAAGTAGGAAATGGACCGACAAATGTATTGAAGGAAAGATCCAAATGTTGAAGCTGATACAAAGAACTCACTTTTTCAGCAGAAACTGCAGATCTAAACCTGTTCTTGCTGAGTACAAGAGTAACCAACTTGTGACTTAACCGAGGAAACAAAGGTCCAAAAGAGTTTCCTTCAATATTAAGCACTTGAAGGTTAGTCAAATGGCTTAAATCTGGTAAAACTCCATTAAATCGGTTATCAGCTAGAGCAAGAACTCTAAGACCTGACAAGGTACTCAGTGAAGAAGGCAATGACCCATTGAGCACATTCTTTCTCAAGCTCAACACAGCTAAACTCGGTAAAGAACCAATCCAATCTGGTAACTCACCAGAAAACATATTCTCATCAAGTATAAGCGTCTGAAGGCTAGCAAGCGACGAGAGTTCATGAGGAATGTGTCCAAAGAGGAAATTAGAACTCACATTTAGAATCTCCAATGAGGATAAACGGTTGATTTTCTTAGGTAACCGACCCCATAACCCAAGGGACACAAAGGTGAGAACTTTAACATCAGGGAGCTTAACAAGAGTAGTAACAAATGAGTTTATTGAGAATCTCTTTGGTAACATGTGAGCTCCTTTGTCTCCAATAATGTGAAGCTGCGTTACACTATCTTCATAACACACAACAGTTAGCGAAGGGCTTGGCTCAGAATTGCAGAAATCTGTAAAGTTGTTCCAGGTGCTTAACACTTTGGGATAGTAGAGAAGCTGTTGCAGCCTCAAGAGCGTCTGAGATTGAGATGATTGAAGCTGTATAGAGCCATCAATGGAGGCTAAAAGCAGAACCAGAAGCAGTAATGGCATGCAACAAAAGAGTTTCTCCATTGCCACACAAGACAGTAAAACACACACAACTACTTAAGTAATAAAATCACATAAGCATCATTATCATAAGTACCTGCGAAGAGAGACACATTAAAGTCAAGAATCGCATTTATATGTAATGTACTGAATATATTGAATTTTGAATTCAGAACTGGGTCCACTCTCAAGATCTAATCTTTGAACTCTTTTCTCGTTAATGCATTAAACAGAAGAGATGCTAGAGAAAACATTCTTCAAAATATAAGGTTAAGTGAAGAGGTATAATTAAATAAAGATTGATAAAAGGATAAACTTTTGCATGTGAATTCCAGAAAAACAGGAAGAACTCACCACCCGCGTTACAGAATCTCTTCTTTAAGACAGCTTGCAAGAAGAGAAAATGCAGGAAACTTTTCACCCCAAGAGATTATCTTTGGAATTTCAATTTCCTGGAAACAAAATTTATTAGTTTCATCAGAGAAAAGAAGAACGAGAAAGGAGAAGATAAATCGTTTCCTTTGAGATGAAGAAATACCTCTGCAAACTTATGAAGGAACTGAGAAACGAATATTGATTTTATCATAAGAAAAAAAAGTAGCAACTTGATTTAAAAGAGAATGTGTGAAAATTTCCCAAGAAAATCCCCTGTTACTGTAACATAGGAAAAATCCTCAAGAAGCTTAAAAACATTCAAGATTCTTTCACGAGTGATTTTTTTTTTTTGAAGGACAAAACAGAGAATACTGTGAGAACAATGTTAACCCAACAAAGATATCTTTTAAAAAAAAACTACAAAATCGAAGTAAAATCATTTTAGCAACCATACGATTGAGCAAAGTGTCAGTGTTGGCCCTCCGCTCTATCACGAGAGGAAGACAACAAGAATATTTTTTTCTTTTAGAGGAAAAGAAAAAAAAGAATCACTCAAAATAATAATGTGGGAGAAACATAATTTTTTGGAAAAAAATATTGAAATTGTTCACATGCATGACTAAATAAGTAAATAGAGAATCCCACCGGCTCTGGCCGACAATTTTTTTAGTTTTTTTTTTTGTTGTATCAAATTTGTTTATATACAAAATTAGTATTTTCAGCACTAAATATGTTCATATTGACCCACTCGGGCCAAAGCTGTGGCCAAGAAAACTTAGAAAAAGGTGTAAAAAAGCCCCCAAAAAGATGAAAAGTAAACATAAGAGGCAATATTCTTTAGGCTTTTAGGGGTGGTGGTCTACAAATATTACGAGTCGAGGGCAAACAAGTCTTTGTTTTAAATTTTAAATTTATATTCTTGTTAAGTTTCATAAGCATGAGCATTATCTTTGTTGAGAATAGTCTGTATATCAATTCTTTGGTTAAACTGAATAACTTAAACATGAAAGGTAGTTTAATTACAGTACTAAGGTGAAAATAAAAAGTGAAGTTGTGTCACACATTCTAATGTAATCTTTCGCACGGTGGCATCTCCATCAGAAAAGTCACATCAGACTTTTTTGAAGGACATATATGGGTCCCACGACACTTTTGCCATTTATTCCCAAGAAACAATACTTCAGCAAAGTAGCTCACTTATGTTTATAATCGATGTATTTATCTAATTAAAACTAGGAATACAAAAAATATATATATATATCAAATTTACTTACATCTTAAATTTTAACCTATATGCATTTCAGTTTTTGAACAATATTTCTACAGTCTGCAATGTATTGCATATTCTAGAATTTGAAACTTAGGCATTATCGCTTCTTAATCTCTTGACTACTCACGTGCCAAAAAGCGATTCTTGTAGTTTTTTTATTGATTTATACATGGAGATTTAAGAACATGAGTGAACCAAATACTTACAAACATTAGAAAACAAAATTTTGGGAAATTTTATTCCACCTAGGATTTATAAATACATCTTCTTCTGTTAGATTTTTCTGTGCAACATATTCGAATAAACAGATAGGTTTAAGACTTTAATAGCTATTTGTTGAGGAAACCATAGATAGGTTTAAGAGTTTGTGAAATAATTTCTGTTTGCAAAAACATTATTTATAGACGGAAACAATATTATAACCTTAGTTAGTCATTTGTTGTTTGAATAAAAAGTTTGAACATCTATAGGCTGTATGTATTAACATAATTACAAGTACATGTGTAGAAACTAGAAAATAAACATGTCAATTAGTAATTAACTAGCATACTAAATTAGAAAACGTGTTGATCACTTAAATAGTCTTTTATAAAAGTAAAATTTGGTCTAATAAATGATTTGCTCTTGTTTTACTTTAGTAGGTACCTTGTGGGTATTTGACTATTTGTATAGTTTTTTCCTAATCTTTTTGAGTTAATTCGTTAAAGTTATGGGGTCTATATGAAATACTTGTAAAACTATTGGAGGCCAAATGTAAACTTTACCTCTTTACCTTCTTCACTCCTTTTGACCTAAGAGGATCGTTTCAATTTTTTTTTTCTGTTGTAATCGATCGCCGGTTCCTCCGTCCACTATTCACACTTCCGGCGCCGTCAATCCAATTAATATTTGGCTGAAAACATGAGGTATCTGTTGAATTTCTAGGGTTTTAGAGATTTACTTAATTGGATTTGGTGTATGGTCGTTTAAGCCACAGTGCTTATAGCGTCGCAATCTTTCTAACTAGACCATAGAAAGCCATGATTTTTTACTTATTTTGCTAAAGGGTTTTACATGAGTTATAGGAAATAGTGTTCTGTGATGATAAGATACTTTTTGCCACATTTTATGGTTGGTTTCACTATTCATGCCTAGAATTTATAAAAGCATTGAACTTTAGTTTTACTTGTGGAAATTCAAAATTGAAAATCTTTGTGCTAGAAATTTGTCATACAATGTACCAAGTTAGTCTGAATCTTTTCTTTTGTTTGTGCTTTTTTGATGGTTTTCTTGTGTGAATGGGGGTGGTATGTTTATGTCCGCTGAGTAGAGTAACACAGTATAGTACAACTGTTGTTTCCACCTTGTGTGCAGTCGTAACCCGGAGGTTCTTTGGGCTCAACGTTCGGATAAGGTTTACCTAACTGTTGCCTTACCTGATGCCAAGGACATTTCAGTTAAGTGTGAGCCTCAGGGTCTGTTTAGCTTCTCTGCTCTGGGTGCCCAAGGCGAGCATTTTGAGTTCAGCGTGGAGTTATATGGGAAGATTATGCCAGTAAGTGCCGTTTCTCTCTTTTTAAATGTGAAGAACTAGCAGCAACTGCTGAAAGCTCGTTCCTTTGTAGCTAGTGTAAACTAGATAACTGAAACTCCTAGCAGGGCATCATTCCTATAAATTTGAACCAATATGAAAAGTTGTTGAATTATTTAGGAGTTAGACCTGATGTTTGGAAGAAAGGTTTCAGACATATGTTGCAAGTTTCGCTACAGATCTGTCTCCTCTGATAGAGATTCTTTTTCTATTATCTACAACATACTCTTTCTTTTCAACTGTCCTATGTTATGATGCAGGAATATCGAAAGAATGTTGGGCTAAGGAACATCATATTTTCAGTTCAGAAAGAAGAGAAAGGCTGGTGGACACGACTGCTGAAATCAGAAGAGAAACCTGCACCTTACATTAAAGTCGACTGGAATAAATGGTGTGATGAGGATGAGGATGTCAACTGTAAGTCGTTAAAACTTATCCTTCAAGCCATTATTCTCTTTTCACTCCAACATCTAGGGGAGGGATAATCCCAATTCTTCATATATATACTTTTCAAAGATTAGGATTTGGTTTAGTCTGGATGTGCCCTCACTCAATCTGTCGTATGTCTTGTTCTTACTCGCTTGATTAAGTTGATTTACAACAGATCTTAATTTCCTCTAATCTCAGTTTGATAAAGACGTAAAAAAATCTCAAGTATTCTGATATCATTCACCACATATTGTTGCTTATAGACTCTTTTGGCTTCTTTTCAGCTGAAACGGCCTCCGATGATGAGAGTGCAGTAAGTTTTTTTTTTCTCATGATTGCTTTCTATTGTAGTTTAGTAATGCGACTTTGTTTAATTATTTTCCCATATTATTTCCATAGTTTGTTGATGAAGATTGCGAAAGCAGCGATGACGATGGATTGCTCTGTAAGTTTCTACAATCTTGATCTTCTTACCGCAATGAGAAAAAACATTTCACCAATTATATAAATGCATATCAGCAATTAGAGACTAAGTGAAGATTGATGAATTATTGTGTTGAAGGCCAAAGTTTTAGTGGCATTATCCTGTGAATTCAGTCCTTGTTGGTATCAAACATAAATCTACACTTGTCTGTACACCTCTCTACATATTTTTCTATCTATCTTACAAAAATATAATATTTGATCAGATCTTCCTGATCTGGAAAAGGCAAGAAGGAAAGCTTAACCGGACAACAACCAAGCAACTCTGTTTTGGAAGTTGAAGAAAAGGCAAAAGACTAAGAACTGAAGCAGAGTGGTTCAGGATAATCTGGTTTGTTTTTCACCTGACTAAACCGAATACAGTTCTTGCGGTTTACTCGGGTTTACCTCTAGTTTAGGTTTCTTAGGGGATCATCAGCCTTAGTCGTCTCTGATGTAGTTTTCCAGCTTCCCAGACTGAATTTGGTATGGTTGGTGACTTGGTGTCCATCGAATCTGTTTTCTAGGTTTGATCCGGTTAGGGTTGGATATGTGAACTCTACAAAGAGTAGGAACTGACATGTAAAGACTGGACTATAATATCAGTTAGTTACTTTTTTTAACGTGTTATGTTTCATTCATTACTAATGCGAAGCTTGTGTTTGCATCCTTTATGGATTATATTGATCATATTACTATTTTATTCAAAAGCAAACAACACAACAATACATATTTTTCCACTAAAAGTACAAGTATTTTTTTTTTAGGGTCAAATAATTTACTTTTCGAAGTCGATGATACATAATTCTTGCCATCGTTTGGGTTTGGCTACAAATGGCATTCGCGAGAGAAAAGAAAAAAAAAAACAAAATTCTCATTAAATGCTCGTGTGTGACTGTTATTTAATTTGGACATACAATATGGTAGATCTACTATATCCACCGACATGCGACACACTTGGAGCTCATAGGAAGGAATATGCATCTAATAAAAGCTTGGATTTGACCGATGTTGCATATCGTGAAGAAATATTATATTCCCAAATGAATGTTGTGACTAGCAGATGTTCATAATTAATAAGGATAACCCATACGAAACTGCTTTTTAAATTATATCGCATGTAAAATGGTGTCATGCAACAGAACAAGTTACAAGAGAGGGTAAAAAATACACATCTATGTTGAAAACATTGAATATTCGTATTAGTCGTGCTGAAAGAGCATGGAATATTCTTTACTCACATGGTTTATCAATTTATGTAATACTTCTTTACATGTGTTTATTTTATACACGTTTAATCCACATTAAGGTGAATAATTATGACACATTATCGATGTTAAGGTTAATAGGTTTGAAAACTTCAGTGTTTGGTGCTCAAATCATCAACAAACAAGAATATGGCCAGCTGACTTTTTACTTTATTTTTGTTAACTGTCTACATAAATAGTTACACTAATACTAAAATAGTTTACATGACTACTAACAAGTTTCAAAGTTGAATACAGATTTCAATTTAAAAGCGACCGCTTATCTATCTATCATATATATACAATACTTTATCTAATGTGTGAAGTTAATAGTAAAAGGTTGAAATTTTATGATCCCTAGAAATAGTAGAGTATAAAGTAAAATCTCCTGATAAACCACTGGAGTTAAAGCACTTGTTGAATAAAATATGAGAAGAAACCTAAAAGAGACGTAGGTAGGTAGATCTCATAATCCTTCACCTACTTTGTTTACCAAACAAATCTCAAAAAGTGTGGGACAGTGGATGATAGTGACTCTTAAGGCGTCGTCGTTTTGTAGAGAGAAAAAAAAACTTAATGGTGAATATCACCAACCTCATTGTGGGATCCCCACCCACCAATCCTGCCACCTCCTTCTCCTCATGGACTCTCTACTTACACACCAACTCTCCTCCCCCCTTGACGATTTCAAGAATTGTTAAAAGTTACTATTTACTAACCAGTAAGTAAGGAGTTGAAAAAAGCAACAAAAAAAAGAAAAGAAAAACCAGTAACCACATTATTCCTAGTATATTATTAGTTAGTTTAGTTACTAGTAATTTTTTTTCAGCTTAGAAATTGAGTGTCACGCCATCATAATAAATACATTTGTTTTTATCTAACCCGTATAATTTTCAAAATGTTGTACAACATTGACCATGCGCTTTAATTTTAAACGTGCTGAAAACATGGAAGTTACGTATTTAATTTATCAATTAAAAATTAATTCCGTATGTATCAAAAATAAATATATACGGTGTTTAATTAAGTATGTATGTATGTATGTGTATATTTAAAAAAGAAAAATATTGAGGCAGCAGCATGAAAGAGTGAACGATTTGTAATTGATTTGCTATAAATAAGTTAAAGAGAGGCACTCTCTATCGTCGCTCTCTTTGCCATCTCTCATTTCTTCATATAACTCTTCTCTTCTCTCCGTAAGGTACGTCTCCGAGTTTCCATGGCTTCCCCATGACTATTATTGTCTTTCCTTTTGCACTCTCTTATTTAGTTTTCCTCTCCCACCGCATCTATTCACTTTTCAATTTACATTTCTTCGCCTTCTCTTTTATTACTTAGATCTATCTATTTCGGTGAGTGTTTTTTTTTTTTTTTTTTTTTTTTAATTTATATCGCAGATCTGTCTATTTGATCAGATTATTAGATCTGGTGTCGGCATCTCTGTTTCCGTAGTTGTGATTTTTTTTTTTTTTTTTGTAATATTCAAACGATGAGTTTCTAACTTTTCCTGCGTTAGATCCGATTTAAACTAACATCTATGGCTTCGAGTTTCGTGATTCAATCTCATCTTAAACTCTTAGACTCTGCTTTTTAAGTGCACTTATCTCTTTTATTTCAGTAAATACGACAAAAGCTGTAAAACTTGTTTTTGTTTTTGTTTTTGTTTCAATGATAGAATGGTAAAGCCGTCATTATTTGGTAGCTTTTACGGATTTTACTTTTACCACATTACAATGTGTACATTTTAGAATTATGCTTTGATTTTAGTGGCTGATTTTTTAAAAATCTTTTTTGGTTAGTAAAAAAAAAAGAAATCAAAAATGGCATCCCACATTGTTGGATATCCTCGTATGGGACCTAAGAGAGAGCTCAAGTTTGCATTGGAGTCTTTCTGGGATGGTAAGAGCACTGCCGAGGATTTGCAGAAGGTGTCAGCTGATCTCAGGTCTGATATCTGGAAACAGATGTCTTCTGCTGGGATTAAGTTTATCCCAAGCAACACCTTTTCTCACTATGACCAGGTGCTCGACACCACAGCCATGCTTGGTGCTGTTCCTCCCAGATACGGTTATTCCAGTGGTGAGATTGGTCTCGATGTTTACTTCTCCATGGCTAGAGGTAATGCCTCTGTTCCAGCCATGGAAATGACCAAGTGGTTTGACACCAACTAGTGAGTTTCTTCTACTCTTTATCTTTAGTGCCCTTGTTGTGATTTTTTTTTATAAAATCTGTGACTTGTGTGTTTAACTTGTTTTTTTTTCTGTTTCGTTTGATGCAGCCACTACATCGTCCCAGAGTTGGGCCCTGAAGTGAATTTTTCTTACGCATCTCACAAGGCTGTGAATGAGTACAAGGAGGCCAAGGCTGTACGTACCAGTACTCACTAATATTCTCATTTTGAAGATAGGCTTCTTTTGGTTTGCTATCGATATGATGATGTGTTGTTGTTAATGCAGCTTGGTGTTGAGACCGTCCCTGTACTTGTTGGCCCTGTCTCTTACTTGCTTCTTTCAAAGCTTGCAAAGGGTGTTGACAAGTCCTTTGATCTTCTTTCCCTTCTCCCCAAAATTCTCCCTATCTACAAGTAAGATATTACTTTTGCTGTAGGTTTTCTTTTTGACTCTCTGAAATTTATATCTGACATGCATCTGGAATGATGAATCTGTGTTCAGGGAAGTAATATTAGAGCTTAAGGGAGCTGGTGCCACCTGGATTCAGTTTGATGAGCCTCTTTTTGTCATGGATCTTGAAGGTCACAAACTCCAAGCTTTTACCGGTGCCTATGCTGAGCTTGAGTCAACTCTCTCTGGTCTGAATATTCTTGTGGAGACCTACTTTGCTGATATCCCTGCTGAAGCATACAAGACCCTTACTTCCTTGAAGGGTGTGACTGCCTTCGGATTTGATTTGATTCGTGGCACCAAGACTCTTGACTTGATCAAGGCTGGTTTCCCTCAGGGTAAGTACCTCTTTGCTGGTGTTGTTGATGGAAGGAACATATGGGCCAATGACCTTGCTGCCTCTCTCATCACCTTGCAGTCACTTGCGGGTGTTGTTGGTAAAGGTATTATGTTTTTGCCAGAATCCTTTGCGTCATTTCCATATCTACCTATGTTAGAAGTTTTTTATGTTTCTATATCTCATTGGTTTATTCTTTGTGCATTGATGCAGACAAGCTTGTGGTCTCAACCTCTTGCTCTCTTCTCCACACTGCCGTTGATCTTGTTAACGAGATTAAGCTTGATGCCGAAATCAAGTCGTGGCTAGCTTTTGCTGCCCAAAAGGTTGTTGAAGTTGACGCATTGGCCAAGGCCTTGGCCGGTCAGACTAATGAGGTACTGCAAGAATCTTACAAACATGTTTGCCTAGTGAACCCAAAATTTGAAAAATACTACAAAGTCTAATATTTCTCTCGTTCAGGGTTTCTTTGCTGCCAACGCCGAGGCTTTGTCTTCAAGGAGATCTTCCCCAAGAGTGACCAATGAGGCTGTTCAGAAGGCTGTAAGTTCTTGCGCCAAACTTTAGTTTTATTCACATTCAGTGCTTTTTGTACAATAATATTTGCATCGATACTGATGATTGCAATTCATGTTATTCCAGGCTGCTGCTTTGAAGGGATCAGACCACCGCCGTGCAACTGAAGTTAGCGCAAGGCTAGATGCTCAGCAGAAGAAGCTCAACCTTCCAATCCTCCCAACCACAACCATTGGATCCTTCCCACAGACAGTGGAACTCAGGAGAGTTCGCCGTGAATACAAGGCGAAGAAGTTAGTTGCTTCTTCATCACAGTCTTTTGGCGTTGGTCATTTAAATCAGGTTTATTTAGCTAATTGTGATGTTAACTGTAACTCTTTGATCTCTCTTCTACTAGAATCTCTGAGGAGGATTACGTCAAGGCCATCAAGGAAGAAATCAAGAAAGTTGTTGACATCCAAGAGGATCTTGACATTGATGTTCTTGTTCATGGAGAGCCTGAGGTAAGTGTTTCTCTGTTCTTAAAACCCTGAAACTAACCACCAGCGTTCTGTTTCTAACTCGAGTCATGCTTTGACAACGTTGCAGAGAAACGACATGGTTGAGTACTTTGGAGAGCAATTGTCAGGTTTTGCATTCACAGCAAACGGATGGGTGCAATCCTACGGTTCTCGCTGTGTGAAGCCACCGATCATCTACGGTGATGTGAGCCGTCCCAAGCCAATGACAGTCTTCTGGTCTTCAACAGCTCAAAGCATGACCAAACGTCCCATGAAGGGAATGCTTACAGGACCAGTCACAATTCTCAACTGGTCTTTTGTGAGAAATGACCAGCCCAGGCATGAAACCTGTTACCAGATCGCTTTGGCCATCAAAGACGAAGTCGAAGACCTAGAGAAAGGCGGTATTGGAGTCATTCAGATCGATGAAGCCGCACTTAGGGAAGGATTGCCTCTTAGGAAAGCCGAACACTCTTTCTACTTGGACTGGGCTGTTCACTCTTTCAGAATCACCAACTGTGGCGTCGAAGACAGCACTCAGGTAACAAACAACACTAAGAAATTCAAAATCTCAAATAGAAATGAATGTTTCTGTTACCAACTTCTAATGGTGTTTTTGTTTCTATTCCAGATTCACACTCACATGTGTTACTCAAACTTCAACGACATCATCCACTCTATCATAGACATGGACGCTGATGTCATTACCATTGAGAACTCTCGTTCAGATGAGAAGCTTCTATCGGTGTTCCGTGAAGGAGTTAAGTACGGTGCAGGAATCGGTCCTGGAGTTTATGACATTCACTCTCCGAGAATACCATCCACTGATGAAATTGCGGACAGGATCAACAAGATGCTTGCGGTGCTTGAGCAGAACATCTTGTGGGTTAACCCTGACTGTGGTTTGAAGACAAGGAAGTACACCGAGGTTAAACCAGCACTTAAGAACATGGTTGATGCAGCCAAGCTTATCCGCTCCCAGCTCGCTAGTGCCAAGTGAAGAGCTTGAAGATATAATTAGTTATATTCCTCGATTTTTCTACATGGTTTGTGTGTTGTTCGGTTTCAATAACTTTTCTTCCAAGAAAATATTATTAGCCAAAGTTAGGTTTTGCGGAAATGATTCTCTCTGTCTCTTGTGTTGAAGAGGGTTATGGTTTCGTCTTCTTATTTTCCTCCTTATCTACTGCGGTGTTATATGCATCTTTGTTTTTCTGATGAAATATGCTTCTTTGGTCTCTTGAATGAGAGTGAGTATTTTATTTCTTATACGAAGCCCACAAAAAAAAAGGGAAAACTTGAAATATTAAAATCACTAGTCTTTTTAGACTTCTAATAATTTGAGGGTACTATTTGTTTTATAAGATCATCAAGCGGGACTACGATAAAATTGGTTTGATGATGTACCATGAAAAAGGTACATTCTTTTTTGATAAAATAAAAAGGCACATATCAAGACTTTTATAAGTTTGATTCGTGCATATAAAGGATACACGTGTGTATTTCGTGTTTACATCGTACAAAATCACCTCTATTGGGGAGATTTTCATGTGAATATGCTTTAAGTATTTATTTATGTGAAGTTTCTTTAAAATTTATTTTATCCAGGAATTATAAACTAATTTAATAAAAAAAACTTTTATTAGTTTTGTAATAAAAATGGTATACAGTATAATGCAATTTTTTTATATTCATAAATTTCACTAATTTAGTCAAAACATTTAATTAAGAAACTGGTTGATGATTTGGATAAATTATATGAAAAAAACTAGACGGAAATCATCAACGGAATCATGGAAGTACTATAAACGAAAGATTTTTATAAATAGATAGTGTTACTGTTTCAAAAACACATTTTTTTTTAATTACAAGGGATGTAGATGTACTGGAGTTTTAATTTCATGAGAAAACTGGAAAATTAGGAATTTGGTAAACGTGATCTTAGGCCGGGACCTTCTTCTTCGGATGACGGTTTACACTTTACTCTGTCTTACCGAGAAGCTCCGTGATGTGGACATTTGGCTGGCAAAGAAAAGGTCTGACATCCAATCAGGGAAGACCACGTCATCAATTTATGTCACGAGAGCTGACGCGTCACGTTATGCCATTGATTTAGCATCTGTTTATCTCTTTTACCATTTTGTCCCTCAGAATTTCAGCTCTTATAATAAATGAAATTTCAATAAATCACAAAAATTCTTAGAAAATGATTTTTTTTTTTTTGTTTCTTTGTAGAAAATGCGTGATACACAGAAATTATGAACAATGAAAGGCTATAGAAAAAAAACTTAAAATATTTTGAGAAATCTAAAAAGAGGTGGAGAGAAGTATCCTTGGTTTCAGCCATTTTGATGATGGCTATGTGTGACCTTGTCTTATCGCCACGTGTCGCGACGAGTAACCTTTCTATGTAAAGCAAACAAGTTAGGTGGCTGTAGACAGATGAAGGTAGTATGACTTCATCCCTTCTCCGAGTCTTTAGCACGTCACATGCCTACAAGGGCTCTATCGTCATTTTCATAAATTCTATCTAATTACTGAGTTACCCCTTGGCTCCGTTTCTCTCTCGGGCTCATTTACGAACTTTTATTTATACGCCTCTCTGTCTCTGCTTATGGAAAGGGAGGGTATATTCTCTGTTTGATTCGCTTCTTTATAACACATTGAAATTTTCATAGAAGATTCCATTTGTGCTCATTTATCCTTTTCTCCCACTCTTTAATAAATAGTTAAATACCTGTCTTTGTTCGCTTCTCTTGTTAAATCTCATCGCAGTTCAATTTCAGGAAATCAGTTTTTTTTCCTTTCTTCTGTCTGTTTATTTTAAACTAAATGACAGTTTTCGATAACAGCATCGAAAACGGTTTTATTTACTTGTCTTTTTTTTTCCTGATGCGTGATTAGAGATGAGGCAAATATATTTGTTTGAACTCTTCGATTTAAGTGATGGTTTGCTTCCAAAACTGGTAATTTTCCGTCATTTCTGTTTTTGTTTTGTTTGATGAGTTGTCTCGTTATTTTCTATGTTTAACACTGATGAGAGATCTAAATTAATTTTTTCTTTTTTTCCCGGGATTTTGTATTTTGTCACATTTGTGGACTGGTTTTACTAAATGTATGTTGCTTCTTAAATTTCGAAATCGTGTAGGTTTAATTGTCTTTGAACATTTCTTTAGTTCTGTTTGAGTGACACTAAATGAGATTCTTTGCTTTATGGTTGACTGTGGAACTATTAGTCGCTTTAAGCTGTTCCTAGATGCATATTTCTGGAGTTTTTTCTTTAAAGAAAAGGAGAGATGCGTTTCCTAACTTGGGTTTACTATTTTATTCATTCTTCTCTATATTTTCTAACAGAAGCGATATGAATATTCTTTAATCCAATCTTATTTATATCCTTTTCTTTTATGATCAGGGTTACCATGTGATTGTGAAGTTTTGAGCACACTTAATCGTTTGCTTGAGTGATTTCTTTTACTCATTTTCAAGACGAAGTAAATCAGTTTTCGTATAAGTTGAATGTCATTTAACCCTGTAGAGAGCCAGATGAATCATTTTCGTTGTTCTTTTAGTTAAGTAATCGAAACCGAGTCTTTGTGGGAATTCTTGCCGTCTAGAAATATGGAATTGTCAGTCTCTCCTCAAACGCAGAAGATTAACTTGCAAACTCCTCGTAAAAGCTCACTTTTAGGTTCTAGGAAAGATTTGTGGTTTGCTATAAGGGAAGGGTCATTGGTTGATGTGGATTTAGCATTGAACATACTGAAGAAGAGCGGTGGCAATATTAATTTAAGGAATGTCTATGGTCTGACTCCTCTGCATATTGCCATCTGGAGAAACCACATTCCTATTGTTAGGAGACTTCTTGCTGCTGGCGCTGATCCTGATGCCAGGGTTTGTGACCTTTTCTCTGTTTTTGTCTTCATATGTCCAAGTATTTTTTTCTTTACTTTATAATCTGGAATCTATACGTTCCATATTTGTACTTACTCCTTCCTATTTGCTTCTCTTTTCATTAAGTTTATTTGGTTTTTGTCTCTATGTTTGTTACAAAATTGTATTCATAATGCTTAAAATCGAGCTTGCTCTATATGGTATAATTTCTATTTCAGGATGGAGAATCTGGTTGGAGTAGTCTTCACAGAGCTTTGCATTTTGGCCATCTTGCTGTGGCTAGTGTACTAATCGACTCTGGGGCTTCTTTTACTCTGGAAGACATAAAATTGCGAACACCAGTTGATTTGGTCTCAGGTCCAGTGGCTCAGGTCATTGGTGAGCAACAGAATTCAGGTAACTAATATTTTCTCAATTTGACCTTCAAAGGAAAACCTTAATCTTCTGGTCACTCTTTCTCACACAACTTTTGAGAAGCTGAATTGTCGTGTTTAGTATCTTCTTTTTCAGTGGCTACTGAGGTTTTCAGTTGGGGAAATGGTGCAAACTACCAGCTTGGAACTGGTAGTCAACATATCCAGAAGCTACCTGGAAGAGTTGATTCACTGCATGGTTGTTTTATCAAGTTGGTCTCTGCTGCAAAGTTCCATAGTGTTGCCATTAGTTCTCATGGAGAAGTCTACACGTGGGGATTTGGAAGGGGTGGCCGCCTTGGACATCCTGAATTTGACATTCACAGGTATTAATCGTTGTTTATTCTCTGATATGGCGACATTTTTTGTGAGATTCTCTGATATGGTGGCTTGAGAAGGAGCTTATTTACTTTCATTCCTGCAAAGTTTTCATGGTCTAGTTTGTTGCGTCTATATGAAGATTTCCAGTTGCCTATGGCATTACTGATGTTTCTAGACTTTCCTTGCTAGATTTCTGGTGGAACATGAAGAGATCAATTATAGTCTTCTAGTGTACATAAAATCATCATAAATTGCTAGATATTTTTCAAGCTTACCTTGGGTATTTTTAAAGGTTATGCTAACCATAGTCGAGTTTCTTTTTCTGTTTTACTTTTTCAGTGGTCAAGCGGCAGTTATTACTCCCCGCCAGGTCTTATCTGGTTTGAGATCTCGCCGTGTAATGGCAGTTGCGGCAGCTAAGCACCACACTGTTATTGCTACTGAAGGCGGGGTTGTATATACTTGGGGTTCCAATAGAGGTGAAATACTTACGAGCTACCTAGTTTTCAGTGAATGGGATCTCTAGTGCCCTAGTCTTCTCGAGTTATAGTTTGGACTTCTTAGCCCAGTTTCTTAGTTCATCTGAATTAGAGGGAACTATGTGCAATCTATTTGAGTCGCCTCATTATCCTAATTCCTAGGTCTGATTTTGTTTGTTGTGCTCCTGTAGAGGGTCAGCTTGGTTACACCTCAGTGGATACTCAGGCAACACCTCGTAAAGTGACTTCACTGAAGGCAAAGATTGTAGCTGTTTCTGCTGCAAACAAACATACTGCCGTAGTTTCTGACTGTGGTGAAGTTTTCACATGGGGATGCAATAAGGAAGGTCAGCTTGGTTATGGAACCTCCAACTCAGCATCAAACTATTCTCCCAGATTAGTTGATTACTTGAAAGGAAAAGTTTTCAAGGCTATTGCATCTGCAAAATACCATACTCTAGTGTTGCGAGATGATGGAGAGGTAAAATTTCTTACTACATGTTAGCTAAACGTTTTGATACTATTATGTCAGTTTAAACAGTTTATTGAACGTATGACAATGTAGAAAATCTTTTCCCGACTATGAAAACCCTATTTCGATAGAAATTTATTTTTCTTTAGTATTTCTTTCTTTCTTCTGTGACCAGGTGTACACCTGGGGTCATCGGCTGGTGACTCCAAGACGTGTTATTATATCCCGGAATTTAAAGAAAGCTGGGAACACACTGTTGAATTTTCATCGAAGGAGACCTCTTCGATTGACTGCAATAGCTGCGGGAATGGTACACAGCATGGCTCTAGCAGAAGATGGTGCAATGTTTTATTGGGTTTCTTCTGACTCCAGTCTTAGATGCCATCAGGTTGGATTCAAACTTCTCTTGTTTTCTACAAAATTAAACAAGTCAATATGACTTGTATAGTTACAATAATCTTTTCCCTGTTTTGATTCCTTCAGTTGCATTCGCTGCACGGTAAAACAGTTGTGAGCATTTCAGCGGGTAAATACTGGGGATCTGTTGTTACTAGTACTGGTGAAGTTTACATGTGGGATGGGAAGGAAAGTAAAGATGTGCCACCATCCCTTTCTCGTCTCCACAACTTAAAAAGAGCAACCACAGTTGCTGTTGGTGAAACACATCTTCTGGTTGTGGGTTCTCTTTATCACCCTCCGTATGCTCCTACTGTGCTTAAGGAGTCTCAGATTGTGGAAGGTGATGAAAGTAGGGAAGATGAACATGAAGAACTGGATGAGGGTTTTATGTTTGATGATGATGAATCTGTGAATGTGTTACAATCTGTGCAACAGGATGATCCTAAGGAAAGGACAGTACCTAGCTTGAAAAGTTTATGCGAGAAGGTGGCAGCGGAGTGTATTGTAGAGCCACGAAATGCCATTCAACTACTTGAAATTGCAGATTCACTTGGAGCAGAGGACCTTAAGAAATACTGTGAGGTAATATGCTAACTTTCCTTTGTGATGATTGCAAACCGCTGGGAAGTTTATGTTCAGTGTTTTCTTTTGAGGTTGTCTGGTGATTACTTACACAGTTACACGTGTGTTCTTCCTGCAGGATATTGTGATACGAAACCTTGACTTTATTTTGACATTTTCTCCCCAAGCAATTGCAAGTACATCACCTGATGTTCTTGCCAATCTTGAGAAATTACTGGATGACAGATCATCTGAAGCATGGAGCTCCCGTCCACTTCCAACACCAACAGCCATATTTCCTGTTGTAATAGATAGCGAAGAGGAGGAAAGGGAGAGCGACATTCTAAGAACTCGTGATATCCATGTGAAACACTTTTCCGGTATTTTTGAGGGAAGCAATCGAATGGAATCATTCTTGCAACCAGAAGATGAGCTGAGTCAACGTAACTCCAAGGAAGACCGAGCTTTGAGGAAAAAGTTGCAGCAAATTGAGATCCTTGAAGCAAAGCAATCAAGAGGACAACTTCTTGATGGTCAGCAAATAGCAAAACTTCAAAAGAAATTAGATATTGAAAGTTCACTGGTAGAACTGGGTATTCCTGTTGAAGAATCCTCAGAAGCGAAATCATCATCAGCTTTGCCACTAGATGGTAAGGCGGCCAACAAGAAAGGAAAGAAAAAGAAAAAGGGAAAACAGAGGTTTGCACAGGCTGAGGCATTCCCTGATTTTGGTGAAGTTAAAGTGGAAATAGATACAATGCAGAATAAAGAAACCGAGGAAATCTCTGAAGCTATCAAGGCAAAGGTTAGTCTCAGTACCGGTTTTTCATGATAAAATGTCTGTTGTTGAGGTTTGCTCGTATTACTTATGGTTTTAAGGACCCATCTGCAGCAGTTGAATTATTTTTACTTTTTATTTATAATAGGATGGTAATGCCATGTTGGATATGACGATAATTAGTGGGTTCCCCAAAGAATCAGACTTTGTCTCGCTCTCACAACAGAAAGAAAATCATTCCGATTCACCGAGAAGCATGAAACTTGCAACATCAGCAAAGAAGAAGAAGAACAGAAAGGGTGGGCTTTCCATGTTCTTGACTGGTGCTCTTGATGATATCCCTAAACCTGTTATTGCCCCTCCACCAAAGCCTAAGATTGAAGGTCCTGTGTGGGGTGGAGCTAAGATTTCTAAAGGATTATCTTCCCTCCGAGATATTCAAGACGAACAAAGCAAGTCTCAGCCTCATGAACCTGTAAGGAGTACTAAAAATCAGTCAGGTGATGATTCCTCTGGTATATTTGAAGGAAAGATATTACTGAGTTCTTTCTTGACGTCGAAGCCAATTCCAGTGGGATCAGCCAAAAGTTTGCAACAATCTGATATGGAAAGAGGTACTCCTCCTTGGGCTTCCTCTGAAACTCCTCGTCACTTGTCTCGGCCTTCTCTCAGAGATATCCAGATGCAGGAGGTACGTTGTTGCTCTCAGGCTAGATTGTCTTGTTGCATTACAGTTTGTATTTGAAAGCTCATCTTTCTCTCGGTACCTTTGTCTGGTCTAACACAGGTGAAGAAGCAACAGTCTCTGTCCCACAGTCCAAAGACAAAAACATCAGGCTTCACTGTCACAACCGGGCAAGGATCTCCATCAGATTCGCCTGGAACTAATCGCTGGTTCAAACCAGAGATAGATGCTCCATCACCAATCCGGTCAATCCAGATCGAAGAAAAAGCCATGAAGGATCTCCGCCGCTTCTACAGCAGCGTGAAGGTAGTCAGAAACCAGCCCTGATGATTAGTGAATGAGACACTACTACTCTTCAAGAGGTCTCAACAATGTTGTAATTGTACAGATGATGATGCCTCCACTGTACATTGAGTCATCCATTTTTTTTACTTTGGATCTGTTAGTCTTGGGTAGTCAAAGTACTTGCTCATGGTATGGTTATGTACATGAAGCTCTTTATTAGTCTTCACAAGCCGTTTCAGATGTACTTTTGTTTCGTAGTAAACTAGTAATAAAAAAAGCTTAGATAATTGAAACAAGGTTACACATGTTGCAATTGTATTTACTTAAAAATCAATTTTGGAAAATACTTAAATTTTAGTCATAGATCCGAAAATACAAAAATTTGAAAATATTTTTATTGAAAAATACAAGAAAAATTAAATGTTAAATTTATATCACATAAAAACATGTTGAATTTATAACAGCTATAAGGGACCCTAGAAGATTCTAAAGACGGAATGTCAAATTCTATTTGTTTTCACATTTTAAAATTTTAACATTTAAATTTTTTAAAATAAAAAAAAACTTATTTATTTAAAATATAATTTTGAAAAACACTTTTTTCTTAAGAAATTAATTGTAGAAAGGAGTAAAAAATACGTACGGAGCAAATAGAAGCCCTTGTGATTACGTACACTGTTCAGATCTGTCTGTCTCCAGCTTTTTCTCCGATGATTCACTATGGAAGACCATCAACTCTGGAGAAAAAAACAATTTGAATTGGAAAACAATATTACTCCTCCAAGTACGAAAACAGAGTAGTCGATGGCACGAATCTGAACAAGTCTAATAATACAAAATTTGAGTGAATGAATAAATTGCTGAAATCGAAGAGTTAAGAAAAAGTAAAAGAAGCAATTAATTGGAAGAGAGATCGTGTAGAGATCAGAAGAGAGATGGAAGACTTAAGCCAGCCTTGGGGTTAATACCAGTTCTGATGAAGACTTCTTAGCCTTGGGGTTTCAAAACAGGTTCAGCTCTCATCACTCCCACGTCGGCTCTTTGTTGTCCCTCACGCTAAATATTTAAAGGAAAGTTTACGTTTGTTACCGTTAAACTAACGGCTAGTTGACATTTGAGTTTTTTTTTCTGAATTATAATATTTAGTCCGACGTCGTTTTGGTGCAGGGATTTGGCAAACTCAAACGACATCGTTTTTGCAACCAAACAAATTACTAAACCCAAAAGCTTTATTCTTTCCATCCGAATATAAAATTTTAACTTCAATTTGTCTCATCTAATTTCCCAAATGATAAGAATATGAAAATCATCATATCAATCGAATTTCAAGATTTCGAATTTCTAAAAGTTTGTATACTAACGATATATACCTCGGTCCCTCAAAATTCAAAAGGTGTTAATGTTGTTTAAGATACTAAACGTAGCTGCAAGCAAGGCTTCTGTGTAGCGATCCCCTGGCAAGAGTAGCCTTTGCCCGTGAAGTACAGTCATCTGGAAAAGCTACCAAGAAACTTTATTCATGGATCCAAACTTCTAATCTCTGTGCCTCACTTAACTTTTTATACATTGGTTGTCTAGATAAATGAATGTACTGAACCCCATTGTAATGTTAGGGTTCCTTGTGTAGCAAGAAAGCTTTACATTCTTAGGTTTGATTATCTTGTAAGATACTGTCCCAAAATAAGAGCTTGACTAGAACATTGATTAGTATCTGTCAACAACGGGATTTACCTTTTTTTTTTTTTTTTTTGATGTATAAAGAACAAAACATATGAAAATGAATCTCAGCCTTTGACCTTAACCGGACGTGTTTAATAAAGTAATAATCTCATCTTTGTGCTCTGCTTTATACGGTAACGAAGCTCCTTCTGTCTCTTCTTTTCTCTTATTAATATTTAGAATAATAAAAAGAAAAAAAAACAAGGAAGAGGACAAGAGAGATCTGGGTTTATTACAAAACCAGGTTTGCTTTCCTTCCTAATTGTGGCCATTTTTTTCAGTTTTCTTTATGCAATTTTAGGTTTAAATCTCATATATGTTCATGGTATCTGAAATATGGTTGATTGTTCGATAAGTTTCTTTCTCCTTTTGTAGATCATTCTCTCTGTTCAGGGTTCTCCGACAATGAACGACCTCTTAAAGGTTTGTCTTATATCTTTTCCTTCCAACTTTTTTCTCTGTTTCGCTTCGGACATTACGTGATCACAGCGATTTTCTGTTCGAACCTAAGCTACGTTTCCGTTTAAATTATGATTTAAAAAGTAACGTAGTTTAGTTTATTTTTTTTCCTTTCTGGAAATTAGAAACTCGGAATTTTAAGGTTTTAATTTTGCTTGGGTTACAAGATTTCTTCGAGATGACGTTTCTTTAGTCATGTATGTTTCTCGTGAAACTTCAGTGGATGACGATTGCCTTGTGAAATACAAACAACAGTCTTTTTATAGAAACAAAAATGATCAAATAAGTATTGAGATTATATTTGTTGGATTTAATGGAAGATATATGTATAGAGTGAGAGAAATCAAAGATCAAACATTATGAGGGTTCTTAAGACGTTGTGAAAAATGTTTTTATTGGACAGGGTTCGTTTGAGTTCTCCAGAGATCGCTCTAATAGAAGCGATATCGAGTCTGTACATGGCCCAGGTAACTCTGGAGATCTCGGGCTCTCTGGTTTCTTCAAAAAAGTAAGCGTTTTTAACCCCTCCTGTAACTCTTCTCAATCAGTATCAAATGTGTGTATGAATTGAGAATTTGAGATCATATCAACTGTTCAGGTCCAAGAAATCGAAAAGCAATATGAGAAGCTTGAAACGCATCTCAAGAAGCTTCAAGGGGCACACGAGGAGACAAAAGCTATCACTAAGGCTCCTGCGATGAAATGTAATCCAAACAAGCTCCATATTCAAAAACTCAGAAACAAGTTCTTGAGGGAAGACTGAAATTTGAACACACTCTGTTTTTTTTGTTTTTTGAATTCTGCAGCAATCAAACAGAGGATGGAGAGGGATGTTGATGAAGTGGGAAGAATCTCACGTTTCATCAAAGGAAAGATCGAGGAACTGGACCGAGAGGTTAGGCTTATTAGAGATGAATACAATGTTTCATCATAAGACCTGATTTGATTTATCTTCAGAATTTGGAGAACCGGGCTAAACCGGGTTGTGGGAAAGGAACTGGAGTAGACAGGACAAGAACTGCCACAACTATGTGAGTTTTATTTCCTGAATCTATAGCTTTGCTTCAGTTATATCTTTCTTTCTTGTCTCTTATTTAAATAATAATAATAATTCATCTGCAGTGCGGTAAAGAAGAAGTTTAAGGACAAGATATCTGAATTTCAGGTCAGTTTAAGAAGGTTTATAGCTAATTTTGAAAGCAAAACTCTAAGAAAGTTATGTCTAAGTTCTTAAATTTTTGTTCTCTACAGACTCTAAGACAGAATATTCAACAAGAATACAGAGAAGTTGTAGAGAGGCGTGTGTTTACAGGTTTGTATTAAGAATCTGTCTAAAGATTCAACTTGTTTCATTAATGATCTTTTGAGAGCTAAAATTGTTTTGTGTTGATCTGATCCTTGAAAATGGGTAGTGACGGGCCAACGAGCTGATGAAGAGGCAAGGACTTAACTCGAATTTTATTGATTTACTAAAATCTATTGAATTAGTTTATGATAATCGTTTTCGGGTGTGTAGACGGTTGATAGATTGATTGAAACTGGAGACAGTGAGCAGATTTTCCAGAAAGCAATCAGGGAGCAAGGACGAGGTCAGGTGAGTACTTATATTTCAACACAAATCTGATTTGATTACCAGTGCAAACAAGATAATTGCTACGTGTGTCTCAAGTTAGGTTATTTGATGGCTTTGTACAGATAATGGATACACTGGCTGAGATTCAGGAACGCCATGACGCTGTCAGGGACTTAGAAAAGAAACTTCTTGACCTACAACAGGTAAACTTCAACCCGATTTACCAAAAAATCTCAAGATTTTTAGATTGATTCACCATTGATGCTTCTCTTTTATGTTTTTCGGTGTAGGTGTTTCTAGATATGGCCGTGCTGGTGGATGCACAGGGAGAGATGTTAGACAACATAGAGAATATGGTAATAATCTCTTCACTACCTGCTAAAGTCGTGAAATCAGATTTCTTCACAATCCTTCTTACTCGGTTTCTGTTCTAACAGGTCTCGAGCGCCGTGGATCATGTTCAATCCGGAAACAATAACCT
Source organism: Nasturtium officinale (assembly GCA_963854855.1). Classification (NCBI taxonomy): domain Eukaryota; kingdom Viridiplantae; phylum Streptophyta; class Magnoliopsida; order Brassicales; family Brassicaceae; genus Nasturtium; species Nasturtium officinale. The sequence goes on along the minus strand of OY978508.1, from coordinate 11,715,268 downwards.
AACAAAGGCAATAAAAAGCCAGAAAAGTTCAAGGAAATGGATGTGCATTGCCATCCTCATCCTACTTATCATCATCATCATTACCGTTATCTCTGTTCTCAAACCATGGACCCAGAAAAACGGTGCCTAGAGTTCTCTTCTCTTTGCCCTGCTTCTAAAGCTTCTGTATACAACCGCATATAAATACATACATGTATCATCGCACTGAACACTATTGACCTTCCACTGTCACAATGAAAATGATGTTTCTTTTGATTGGACCAATGAAGTAACTAATATCATTTCAGTGGACATCTCAACCTAATGAATACGAATGTGGATTGAATCAGTAGACAGTAAGAGTATATTAAAATTCTGTTGAATTTTTACGTTTATCCTTTATATCTGTAGTGTGTCAAAACAAATCCAGAAGAAGAAAAATTTGGAGAGAAAGAGAAAAGAATCTGTATATGAACCTTAATCAAATTTACAATGATGAGAAAAGAATAGCAAAAGATACCTCCAGCTCCATATTTGCTTCAAGGGAAGACCTCAGAGAAGGATGGAGCATAATAGTCGTCCTTCGCTGTGTAAGGGCATCAGGAGGCAATACCAATATATTTGAGAAGGTTTTAATGTATAAAGACTATGCAACTAACTTGCAAGGAGCTACTAACAAAAGAATAACACTAGAAGCTTATTCTCAGAAAGGGGGAAAAAAGCCGGTAACTATAGAAAACAATAAAAGAACCTCTGTTTGTTTGCTTCTTTGCCTTTCCTGAAAGAATCTGGGAAAAATCAAATGACACCTCACGGCAGAATTTGCATCGTTGTCACGCTAGTCATTAGGATCCCATTCTTCGTCCTGGTCAAAGGCTGAAGCTACCTTACTTTTTGCAAATTCTTCTTCAGTTTCTGACTGTTCAGCGAGAAGGTCATGTTCATAATCAGACTGATCACTATCATCAGTTTTACTCTTTTCCACTCCAGCAGATTTTATCCATTTAGGGCATTCATCTTCACCTCCATATAGAAATCTGCCATCATCACCGTGTATTTGCTTGGAATCCTCAAGTGTCGATGTTCTGCATGAGCATTCAGGAAGTGGATGCGAAAGAAACGACCTGGGTTTCGACAGCATAGATTGCCTGATAAGCCCACTTTCACCCAAACTAGAGTTAAGATATTTCCTCACACGAAGTGTCCAATTACGGCTGGGATGGTACATGTCCCCACGGGTAATGTTGAAAAGTTCTTGAATAACTTTCCTGTTTGAGTAAACCAGTGAACACTTAATGAATTTGCAAAAGAGAAATTCCATAAGAAATAATGACTTATAAGATGCATGTATCAGCTAAATTTACGAGATTAATGAACGCAAAAGAAGTTTATCCGCATAACAAGTGTGCAACTAACCTACCTATGGGAAAGAAGGTAAATGCAGTCATTAATTGTCAAACAATAACCCTGCTTACCTGTCCAGTCTATATGTTCGTGAAGAGGGTCTTTCATAAAGCCTCTGTCCCATTACCAAACTTGAAAAATCTGGCCATCCACTTCCATCGTTGTTGAAACCAGGGAAAAACACATCTGCTTCTACAGATACAGCATAATCAAGGGCATCCCACAGTAATCTGTGTGCTTGATTTCTAAGATCCATAGGTGAAGGGGTTGGTTCAGTGTCATTCTCTGTAACCCAACCGTACCATCCTTCCTTTTCATGCTGGTAGATAGGTCTGTCTGGAGGAGGAGGGAGAGGTCGAGGCCGAGGACCTGCCTTGTTCCACTCTTCTTTGAGTTGCTTATCGCTTTTCCTGTGAGGCAGTTTAAATGTATTTTCTGGAAGAGGTGACTCAGGACCCACCAATTCTGATAATTCCTCCATGCTGCATAAAGAAGTTCGATCCACTAAATTAGGGAACATGGAACGAAGAGGGATCAAAACTCTGTGGCCGCCAAATAGTTCAGAACCAGCTAAGTATATAATCGCCTTTTGGGAATACCCCAATGCTTTCAGAAGAATTCCAACCTGCAAAATTTCAATAATAATAAAGGCTTTAGCATCATAAAGCCAATGTAGTTCAATCAGAACAGCAGTAAAGAAACAATCCAATTGGAGCATTTGTATGTCAGCATTACGGACAGGAATGAAAACAGTGTAGGACATGTAAACTCAGAAACTTAGAGCCTGGATATATAAAGCTTTCTTAGAGACTCCAAGAATTCAAGCAAATCATAAGGTGCATGTTTCCGAGGCTTTCAAATGAATTTATGAAGGCAGACATTGATGGTTCATCTAAGCATTTCTAGCATAGTCTCAGAGAAGCTTCAGGTTCTACCTCTTCTGGCATTAGAGGACATAAGCCTTTGTCCCTGCGCAAGTGCGAGTCCACGATAAGTTCTTCTGAAATCAACTTCTGCCTGATCAACTGAGCCCGCCGATACTGGATGAGTTCACTGTGAATATCCTTCAAAAATTGAAGTGATAAGTAGAGTCAGAACCTGATTCCATTGTCAAAAACTACTTCACCATGTAACTCAAGCACAAAGGGTAGACAGAGAACAACAACCCTAGCTGATATAAACACTTTGCTTATCAAAGACTACAGATGGTGAAGGATGAAACTTTTACCTGGAAAAGCTCAGCACAGCCATGGTATGCCAATTTTTCCCTCATCAAGCCAGGGTGATAAGCTAGGAATGGTTGACCTGATTTACGTAACCTAGAAAAAGGTATTTACGTATCTCATTTATGTCAGGGACGTGGGGGTTCTCGGGGGTAGATGGACAAAACCATGACACAAAGGTACAGTCAATTGTAGTTTACGAAGTAATCTACCTGAAGATCCCAAGTTATATTATAGTTCTTAACTAAAAGTGTAGAATGTAATGATCTATCCCCCCCCCCCCCCCCCCTCTATATAATCCAAAGCAAGAAGTCAAGAACTGTTGGCAATGGTTGTCTTTTTTGTCGATTAAAATGAAGTATCACAAGTACCTGTCAACTATCTTCTTGCCTAGCACCTGGACTCCTGAACGAAGCTGAAGGGCATGGAATACAACTCTACACCTTAGTCTTTGAAGTTCAGGCATTGAAGCTGGCAAAATGGACTGAAAACAAGATAACTTTGATGAAGATAAAACACTTTGTTTAACTAATCTAACAACTTCTTTTTATGTTTAAAGATAAAATGATAAGAACATGGTATGATGAATGCTTGTAGTTGGCAAGCAGAAATATATCCATTCAAAGATCTCTACAGATTTAGAAGTTACTGCATACGCTAAGAGGGGAAAAAGTTCTCGGTACCTGCAGGCATCCCCCATCAGACACGATCAATCCAATAACACTAGCTTTCTGCAACTTTGGCAATACATCCTCGAGGTAAAACTTTGGCGATGCAGAGCTTTTGGGCTTAAAAAGAGGGAACTCATTCCTTTTTCTTGCAGCTTTCAAGCTCTCAGGGAGGGCCTTCGTAACTATAACATCATTTTTAAGAAAGGCTATAAACTGCTCTTCATCATAAAGATATGAGAAACTCTTGAACTTGTTGCTGCAGAGCATGTAAAAATAAATTAGAATAAAAAAGAGTCTGATACTAAGGCAAAGAAGCTTGGTTTAACAGAGGATAATGGAGAAACATAGAAAGATAAAAGGAGAACATAATGGATAGAGCTAGGCGTACCTAATGCCTTTTGAGCGAAGACTTTCTTGAAGCTCTGGAATGACAAGAGTAGCATTTAGAAGCCTGGATATGGTGACAAGATCACATATCTAGAAAATTTGGAAAGACGTTATCAACATATAGAAGAAAAAAATAAAGAGGAATCATAGCTTATGGAGTCAACTGATACATACAGAAGATCTTATCTTGTCAAATCCACCAAATATCTTAGCATAAATGAAACGATTGTTTTTGGAACTGGGAGCTGCAAAGAGACAGTAGCAAAGAAATTTATAATAATATAGATAGATTTCAAAGAACCAAACTCACAAAAGAGTCAAAGAGAATTTTCATGTTCAAACAGAACATACACCATCCCTAATGGCTTTCACATTCTTCTATAGTTTAATACAAACTGGGAAAAACACTGCTACCAGGATAAGCACTTCTTGGATTGGCATAGGGGTGCAATGTCTCCAATGATTTTACAGGACGCCATAAGTGTTTATTTCTAAAATCCTGCAATAGTAAAGAAAAATACATTCTTCAATCGTCCATTCAAATTGAAAACCCAGAATCCCATTGAATATTACCTGTTTCCCTAACAAGGAATCAAAATCTTGCCAAAGGTTATCCCTTGCAGAAAACGCCAACTGTACACCTGAAGACTTAGTGATGGAGAGATGAACAACCAGAGATCCCATTGACAAGATGAGCACAAGGAGTGCGATCCATTTGATTCTGGATTTGAACACCATCTTCTACAAGCCCGAAATCGAGCTCTCTCTCTCTCTCTCCCCAGCTAACTAAAATCCAAAAAATAACAGTAAAAAATCAAAAATCCATTGGCTGAACGATTTCACAACACACAGAGAAATTGAAATTACAACAAAATCCGAGAAGGAGGAGCTCCTCAATATAAATAATACCGAATGGAAGGCGAGATCCAGGGTCAAAGGAGGAAAATTAACGCCTCGAATTGAAGGAGAAACGAAGCACGCTCAGGATCTGATCAAAGAGATGCATTAAAAAAAAATTGGAGAATTCGTTTCCAGGAGAAAAGAAACAAAAAGCCTTGCAGAGTCAGAAGAAGTAGTAGTTAAATTAAATTGAGAGTCAGATAAAAGCAGTGAGAGAGAGAGAAAGAGACTTGTAACTTGTAAGAGACAAATTTCCAGAATTTCGAAGAACGGAATCATTAATTTACTTCAGGTTGCTGCTTCGCTTTGTTTTACTTTTACAGACTAAAGCCTTGCATTGCATCAACTTGCTCGCCATAACCGGCTCTCATTTCGGTTTATGATTCTCAATTACCGACATTTAGTTATATTAATTTGCCGTCAGGTGTTACATGGCGTCGGTTATGTTCAACTAGTTTGATTTTGATTGGGAAATTATCCTGCAATATAACAAATCGGGTTTTAATATCCGTGCTTATAAACCCGGATTGGATATTTAACTTTTTGTTTTTTTTGTATTTAACTATTTTATTTGAATCTGATTATAACGACCATCTTATGCAGAATCATAAAAAATCTTTCAGTTTTTATCGTATTTAAACACATCATATTAATAATACATATTTTAATTATTGTAAGAATAACTCTTATAGAGGTCAACCCTGAAACTTGAATTTCACTTGTTCTTTTCACTTGTCGGCCCAGATCAATACTTACCAATAACCTGATTCATTTCATCAAATTTAACAAAATATCTAAGTTCATAATGTGATTCATATAGAAACCAAACAAAAATGCGTTCAAAACAAAATGATGACCAATCATGATTTCAAAAAATAAACAAAATTATTACCAAATCTCTAAAATAAACGAGGCGAATGCAATTAATCAAAGCATTTATTAATTTGAACAAGAGCGGCAGTTGAAGGAAAATTTTGAGAGAAATTGAACTTGTTAAGGAGAATAGAACCTTTAATCTTTAGGGTTTGATTTTATTACGCTAATAAACTGACAAAAAATAATAATAATAAAGCCTAGCCTAATTAAGAGAGGGATTGAATATCTAATACATAAAAACATGGGTAAAGCAATCTATTTGGGGTCTTTTAATTAATTTAGTTGAACAAAAGAGAAAAGAAAAAAAAAATTATATATATATATATATCCACTATATTTAGTCAATATATATATATATACAGTTGAATGACTTTCCTTTTCTTTTCTCTTTTGACTGCGGTGACTTAATTTCCTTTTGTAATTTGATAAAAAAATAAAATATTTGACTAAGACAATGCCATCTTTCCATTCTATAAAAAATGGTTCCACAATTGCTCATAATTCAGACACCATCATATCCACTATCTTTAAGCAAAAAAAAAAAAATGTCAATGAAGTTTTCTTTCGTTTTCCATTAGGCTGAGAAATTTCAACGGGAGCATCGGAGGTAGCCAAGGAAGATCTACAAGTGAATCCGTATAAAGAAAGCCGTGATCTTATGTCTCCGGAACATAGGCCGATTTGTGGTGTTTTTCTGAGGTTTGCGCGGTCAGCGGCGGAGAGGTGACGTTCAACGGCGGCGCCTTCTTTTTAACCCTACAGTTGACGCGTGTTATCACACGTGTAACTTTGTCGTACTGGTCTCATACGATGGGCCTTTATTGGGCCTGTTTTTGGAATAGGGTTAAAACTTTACTAAAGAACAAATGTTAATGTCTTTTTGTATTTTATAAATGCAATCACCATTGTATAATGAAAATCATCACTTCCATATTCTCACACATATAACTAGTTGACAGCGATATTTAGTCAAAATGTATTAAATGTTCCAGAATTAGTGTCATGATCTAATCTTGACATATTTATTAGATTTAGGCAAAAAACAAAAAAAGAATACAGTTTAATGACTTTCCTTTCATAATTTGATAGAAAATATTCGATTAACACAATACCATCTTTCCATTCCCTTCTATAAAAAGGGTTCCACAATTTATCAAACACCATTATATTCAATACCTCAAAACAGAAAAAATGTCAATCAAGTTTGCTTTCGTTTTCCTTTTGGCTGTTACATCCGGTAAATTTTATATTATTATGTAAAAAAGTCTACATCCTAATTTGGATTTATAATAATATACATATATATAATTTGCTTTTGTAGTGATGAGTATCGTATCAATTCGAACAGCTGAGGCAACACGTTTATTACCAGAAGAAACTTCCCAAGTTGTGTTGCGTCATGAAGCTTCGCCACAGGTTTTGAAACCGGAGAGTTTTCACTGCAAAAAAGGGTGTCACGTGAAATGTGTTCCCAATATATTTATTGTTGAGTGTTTTTGTGCGTGCCCCTAATTTTTCATAAGATCTCGTTTTATCGAATAAGAAAGATTTTTTTTTGGAGAAAAGTCATTGAAATGTCTATGAAACAATATATTTATACATAGAAGATGTTTTATTGGAAACTAACTACGTGTATGCAAAAATCTTAAAGAGCAACACAAGATTTAATCAAAAAAAATTCTATAGGTTTTCAAAATATATAACCCGTCGTCAACCTTAAACTCTGTCTATTTGAATGTAGACCACCATATACTTCAAAATATGTCTGGGAAGATTCGGAAATAATAATTATAGCCGGTTAAAGGCGTTTTATATTATATTAATAATAATTAAATGTAACTTAAACATCCGGATCCGTGGCGCAATGGTAGCGCGTCTGACTCCAGATCAGAAGGTTGCGTGTTCGATTCACGTCGGGTTCAAATCCCCGAACTAATATTCCGGTTAATTATTTTTTTCTGCTATTTTCCTGTTTTGCACCTCCGACTAAAGTTTGTTCCGTGAGACCACGCTCTAGCTCAAGCTGCGAGAGTACCTCTGAATTCGAATGATAAATGTTGTTTTGGGGGTAACATACATATAAAGTTTGAGTCTTTAACTTCTTCCCTCCTCTTTTCTCCTTAACCTCCATATCTTCTTCTCGATTTCAAATTTTGCAAGCTTCTAATTTTTTTTTTTTTTTTACCCGGAAGAGGGAAAAAGGACATTTCGACTGAGAAAATTGGACGATGGCCCGGTTTGGGCTGAATCAAAGGCCTTAGATATTTTTGTAGGCCCATATGTGTTTTCCACACTGGTAACTGTTCTTGATCATTAATTTATACGTACGTACTGTATTTTTTGTTACGAATATATACTTTTTCACAATTAATTGACTTGAAAAACAAACAACCCATAAGTCCATAACCATCCAAATACGAAAATAGTCAACTATAGCGTTATCACAGTTTGGGAAACGAATTATACACTCAAGGAAAATTAATGAATATACTATGGAACAAAAAAATATTAAAATATATATAGACTTGTCAAAAGAACTCCATGTGACTAATACTTTTTTTTTTCTTTCACTTACAAAAGATAGTCAAATTAACTATTAAGTAGGTGAAATATCTGGAAATTTTAATTTTTTTGCCTTTGGACAAAGCATGAAATTAAATGGTGCTCCAGATTTTTTTAAATCCAATATCAGAAAAATAAAAGTGTCGGGAAGAGAAAGAGAAAGAGAAAGAGAAAGAGAAAGAGAAAGAGAGAGGAAATAAACACATCAAACGAGAAGGAATAGCTTTTCTAAAATTTTCTAGTTTGTTGTTAATCGAAAATTGGTGAATTATTCGGATCCGAGATTTGCCCCAATTGTAAAATTAGGTTTTGTTGTTGGCGGCATGGTGCTAGCCCTAGCCTAGTTTTTGGTTATCTTAACCATTCAGTTTCAATTTTTGGCAGTATCTTCTTCTTCTTCATCCTTTTGATTTGATTAGGACCTTAAGAAGCTTTTCTCGACTTTAATGGATTCCCGACTTCCGATTATCCTCTTGTGTGCGATAGCTGTGTCTTGCTTTCCATCTGGGTTCGCTTCATCCCCGGTTTGCAATTACGAATTCGAGATCTTCCGGTTCGATTTAGAGGCGATATGCCCTCTTTCTCTCTATCCATCTCCTCCTATTCAGGTACCTTTTCATAATTTCTACCTTCCTTATTCCGATTCTATTGGGGCTTTGCTTTTCATTTGTTGGATCTTCATAGGGTTTTGTTTGAAATACGTTTCTATGGCGGATTATACTTTTATCCAATTGATCACTATTTTTTGAATAGAGTTCTGATTTTCATTCTCTGTCCGCAGTGATGATATAGCAAAACTTTAATATGTGTATTTGGTTCTCCTATGACCATCAAGTTGGCTTTTTTTTTGTAGCTCTATTCTTAAATTATCAGTCTCTAAATTTGCTCTGTGCAGGTAGATGGAGACTCATTGGACAGGTTAATGGCTTCCAATCATGGCAATGGTTATATGTCTGTACTCTTTTATGCTTCCTGGTGCCCATTCTCACCTGCTCTCCGTCCTAAGTTTGATATGTTGAGTTCCATGTTTCCTCAAATACACCACCTAACTCTTGAGCATTCTCAAGCACTACCATCGTAAGTTGCCTATTTTGTTTTCTTTCTTGAAAGACTACATAGTTTATTATTCTCTCCCATTACTACTTTGGAATTGGATTGAATGACTCACATCAACAAATTTGGGTACTGATAGTTTAGTTGAGGGTAAATCACCTTAAATTTGCTTTACAGATTTTTGCATTACGTGACCCATATAAGGTGATTCTCTATCACTCTCTGATGTATAAATATGTTCCCTAATCAGATATTTTGCTGATATAGGATCAGTATCTCAACAAGATTATGCCAAAAGAATGTTGTGTGTTTTATCTTACATTTCATTAACAAATATTCATTTGATTTATTTTGGTGATCAACAAATATAGGTTAGCTAATGCATCATGACCCTATCTGCATTCTGCCCTGTGTCCCAAATGCTTTTAGGGTTCCTCATGTGTTTGGTCTTTTCTTCTTACTTGCTGACTGATTTCACTTTTTGCTTTGTTGCAGTGTGTTTTCTCGGTATGGTATCCATAGCTTACCTTCAATCCTCATGGTAAATCAAACTTTAATGGCGCGGTACCATGGTCGAAAGGATCTTACATCCCTGATTGAGTTTTATGAAGAAACAACAGGTGAAACACCAAACCACAAATCTGCTTGTGTTTTCTTCCAATCTACTTATATAGTCTCTGTTTCACTTTGAATCTATGACCAGCACATTTGAGATTGAAAGATTCAATAATAACTGATTATTTTTCCGGCTTTCCAGGTTTCCAACCTGTCCAGTATGTAGCTGAAGGAGAACCAACAAGCTTAGGTGCCGCTGGTGGTAACCTGATCACATGGTTACGCAACGGGACATCTATAAGAGAAATATTCAAACACAATTCATTCTTGGTACTATCTGTGCTGTTTATCTGTTTACAAATGGCAATCCTTGTCTTCCCCATAGCTGAATCTCGCATGAAATCATTATGGGCTTCTTATGTTCCCAATCTGAACCTGGGAAGATTTGGAGAGATAAGCCAACTGGTCAGCCGTGGACTTCATATGGTCGATGTGAGGAGGTTATGGTTGAAACTAAGACTCGTCAAAACAAGGAACTTCCGTGAAAGGGCAAAGAATGCACAAGCCTGGGCTTCATCGCTGGCATCTGTCTCTCTAGGCCAAACTTCATCAGACCAATCCTGATCTTAAGGGTGAAAATCAAAACCCTTGAAAGATATTCTAATATTTCGTCAGCAGCATTGGAAAGAGATAATCTTTAAGTGTGTTCTGGGAGTCTAAGAGTTCCTTGAATGAATGTTAGATGACTTCTGAGTTTATTTGTCTGCATGGAAGCATGTAAATCCAGGAACAGCTTTGCTTCTGTTTTGTGAATATCTTTCTCTCTTTTTGTTTTATAAATTTGAGATGTCCGTTTAGTCCTCGTTTTTTATACTGAATAATTTGATCGAGTCTGAAACTAATACGCGACTTTGTATTGTAATATCTTTCATGGGTTACTTACCTATTTTACAAATATGTTGAAACTGAGGATATATCGGTTTGGTTTGGTATGGTATAACTAATTATTTTTTGGTGCTTTATGGTTCTGGACTGTGATCGACTCGGATACATTTTCAGGTTCATTTATAGTTATTTAACTACAATATGCAATTGTGAATTGACTAAATAAAACATCAAACACAAGGAATCAAACTAAATGTCCAAAGTATGGAGTACTTTGCAAGCTTAAAAAAATTAAATTGAAAAAGGTATAAGTGGAATAATCACTTTGGTTTCTTCAAGGACAAAAAGTAATATTTTTTTTTTTAAAAAGGAAAAGATCACAGCTCCATTTGTGATTTTTGGAAGGTTTCTTATTCTCTCTATATACGATCTCTAGAGTCTAGAAGCTTTTAGGTATAATATGAGATGAAAAACACTTCAAAAACGAGTTATTCCCAAAACAATGATACTCAGCTTCAGCAATAATACTAAATCTAAAATATGGGTAGTGTCAAGTGTGTTCACATCAGGCGATGTAATTCGCCTTTCTTTTATCACTAGGCACTGACATTTAGTACTGAAAGATTCTTCGTAATCCCCTTACTACAACATTATATTATCCATTTAACTAACCTTATCCAGAGCTAGTTAACGTTTCAGCTGAATATAAATAAATAAAAATATGTAACCAATTCAATTTTACTATTTCACTTTTATTCAAATAAACTACTAATCGAATATTAACAAATACCAAATTGTTAGGATGATTTTATTAATTAATTAAAATATGATCGGTCTAAACCCAAAAAAAAAGTGATCGAAAGTATGATTTGAATTAATCTTGCGGGTCAGTATACTAAAAATATTAAAATAGGGGAGAAGATTTGATCAAGGGGGAAGAATTAAAGACCTTGTCAAAGAAGGCAATTAATAGTTCTCGGAATGGGTCCTACACATAAGGACCACTTCTTCCTTTTTTTGTCACTTCATTGCCTTAGATAAGCTCTGATTCACTTTCGTCAACCACATCCTTCAAACAATCTGTATTTACATTTAAAACTTAATTAATGTACATGTCATCTATATGTATGTTCACTTCAAATAAATATCAATTCATGTTTACAAACTGATATTTTCTTTTAAAATTAAGATAAGAGCTTATATTATTTGTGTATTATAAAGAGCTTATATTATTTGTGTAATATAAAGAGCTTATATAAGAAATTGATGATACCACACGCGTCTTCAATCTTATTTTTTTAAAAGCATCTTGTTGTATGTGTATCTTCTTCATTTATTTATTTTAGGAAAGAGTCTCAAATCTTAAATATTTTGTTGTTTTTTCCACACTTAAATATTTTGTTTTGAAAGCAGTTCTCAAATATTTCATATTTTATTTTTTGATAAAGATCAAATATTATTAACTAATCCAAACATTCTCAAATCTAAATTGGAATCTTCTGTTCTCATCTATTAATAAAGGATCTTAAAACCCCTTCACATGGGAGAGAGAAAGAAAGAGAGACAAATGTTACTCCATGATCATAATACCAATTCCACTTCGCTCCAATAATTCAAAAGATCTCTCAAAAATAATTTCATCAAAAATCTTCTCTCTTTCTTCTCTAATCACCAAAACCCTAAGTGAAGATCTGATCAAGGAGAGATGGATCTCGATGAGTGGGAATTACTTCCCAAGAACAGCTTCAACGACCTTGATCTTGACGAGGATCATGATGGATCGATGATGATGGATTACTTCCGCTGCCCATCTACTCAAGAACCTCTTCACAAAACAGAGTCTCCTCCAAGATCCTTAGTGGTCCCCACAAAGCTTCTCCAAGTTCCCATGGCTTGGGAACCTGTGTTGGATCACGAGAACAATAAGACACCCAATAACCCTGTTCTTGACCCGGATCCGGATCGGGTTTCAAAACAGACCCTTTCGACGGACTCTGTTCCGTCACCAACAGTTTCTTTCAAGAATATGGAGGAAACTGAATCTGTCGACATGAAAATTGACCCAGCGACGAGGATCACGAGTCCTCTGCCTTATATTGATGATGCTGCATCGAAACCCTCTGAATCGGAATCCCAAGGGGGTGATGACTTGCGAGGCAAGAAAGAAATTGTTTTGAAGGAGGAAGATAATATTGATAGTGAGAGATTGAATCTGTGGAAGGTTGGTCTCAATGGGATTGGAGCAATTTGTTCTTTTGGTGTTGCAGCTGCTGCTGCTACTGTATGTGTCTTCTTCCTCGGACACAACAATATCAAAATTTGTAACAACAAGAACCAGATGCGATTCCAGATTTACTCCGATGATAATAAGGTAACCTGAGTTATGATCATTATCTTCTTATTTAACTGTTTCATCTTTTGATGTTCTTAATTAATTAAGTTAATGATTATGATTAAATAGCTTTTTCTTGAGACGGATTATTGTTTTCTAACAACAATATTTTTTTAACTATTTCATGAAATTTTAAATATTTAGTATTGGCAATGGTGTCATGTAAATTGATAAATTATTAGATATGAAAGATAAGGGAGTGGTAGATTTGGATAAAAGGCTGTAAAGAATATAAATCTTTTACAAAAGATGAACCAAAATAGTGAAAAGGGATGGTAGAAAACTATTATCTGATATTAATGGTCTATGACGATTAGTTGGTAACTTGTCTGCTGAATATATTGGCTAACTCTTTAGTATAATAGTTGCAATTTTGATTTACCCTATAAATTATATGATTAATAACTTTTGATCAAAATATAGAAACAAGTTTTGAATATTTTAATCCGACCAAATGATAAGGTCAGGTTTACGTGTTTATATAAACAATCTCTATCATTGAAGAGAACGATTCTCCGTTTTATCTGTGTACGTTTTGTATCCTGATTGTGAAATTTTTCAAATATAAGTATGGACGGCTGAGATTCAAAGTGAGATTGTATTCTTCAATTTTGTTTATTTTATTGGTGGATGCAGAGGATGAAAGAAGTTGTTAATCATGCAACAAAACTTAATGAAGCAATCTTTGCTATGAAAGGTGTTCCTGTCGTAAGAGCTCAAATATCTTTTGGGGGTCACTACGATGGACTTTGAATCTCAGCTGTCTATAATTATATTTGGAATCAACGGGTCAGATCGAGTCTATCTACCCACAAGCTTCATAAGTTATTACGATGATTGTAGTTTATAATATAAGCAATGTAAATTATTTTTACCAAACCAAAAAAGCTATGTAAATTATATCATTTTGTTCAAATATAGATTAGTGATACATTGTTAATAGATCATTGTGAAATTTCCCTTAATTTTATTGTCAGTAAGAAGTCATATATAATTTATGGGTTTTTTTTGTTCTTATAAGGCATGTCAAATAAAGCCATACTTCAAAGTCCCTTTTTATAACAGAAGCTACTGTTCAATTTCGAATGTTATAATGAAAATTGTAAATTAAGACTTAAAATCTAAAATTCTTCAGTTGGGAGGATAAGAGAGCTTGGAAATGTTATCGTTAGAACAAGAAATCTTCTTACAGTGGGTAAACAGGAAGAGAATTAGACGTCTTAGAGCCAAAGACCAACACATCTCTCGCGCCAATAACTCTTCTCGGTCTCTAGCTCAACAAACCATCCTCCTTCAATCCACTAGATTGAAGCTTTATCAAACAAAGAGAAGGAAGAAGATTTCTTGGCTATGAAAGGTTGCAAACCTTCTCATAGGCCTAAGAAGAGAGCCAAACTCATCCATAGAAGCTTACTTGTGAGTTTTGAGATAATGTTTTGTTTGATTTATATACAGTTGGTGAGTCCTGGATCCTGGAACATGGTTGCCTGATTTGTGCCCAGATAGATATGATGTTAGGGTCAAGAAAAAAAGCTCTATGATTTATTTTAGCTAAAGAAATGATGATAATGTGTTCTGCTGTGTTGTTTATGTGCAGAGGCGAGCAAGAGGATTGAAAGCCATGGGAAATATGGAGACTCATTCAGATTAAAATGTTTTACTATAAAATTTTGCGTATTGATTTGACCTGGCTTTCGTGGGTTTACTTGAGCAATCTTTTAAACAGCATTTTAGATGAAATTATTCAGCTGAGCATTTTGAACACAAGGAAATATCACTTCTTTGTGACAATGTATATACTGTATGTGCTTCTTGTACCTTGGTACATGATCTATCATATTTAGTCCTATTTGGCATATCTTAATAACGGACTTGGTGCAACCAGTAATTTTCTGACATAAATATCTTTACTTATGTTTGCCTGGAACATTTACAAAATGTGTCTCTTGGGAATCTATCACTGGATGTGATCGGGAACATATTAAAAATTAAGGCAAGTTCTAAAAATCTACTGATATCACAACCATGATTAACGGAATAAGCATATATGAACCCCAATTCAACTTTACAACATCAACAATTATAACCTTTTCCATAGATGAGTTTAGTTATAGTCTTGTTAAGATATGTACTGCACTAGATGAGCGTTCTTTTGAAACTGATAGATAATACGAGGACCATGTAGAAGAGGAAGCTTTTTTGTCGTTGCAGGAATTTCATATCTTTATTCTAGCAAACTAATTGGAAACAGACTTGGCAGCTTGAAGCATTTCCACTATCAATGTCTTCACATCCCTGGAAACACCACCACCATTCAAGAGTTATCAGTTTTGGAGCACTTTGATAGCAAAGAGAATCAGTGGTTTTAACTCTAGACAGAAACCCGGAACAAAACTGCAACACTGTGTGTCTTACTTTCTGTCTTGTGCACGTCTTGGGAATGGAACTCGGAGCTTGAAGGTATTCCCTTGAAGAGTAGCCTGTAACGAAGAAGAGAACATATGTTTCGTGAATTTAAAATAAAGGATGTGAAAAAGGGTTTCATGTATTAGAAAACACACCTTAACATTGAAACCAAGGCTGTCCAAATCAAGCATCAAGGCGCTCTCCACCTGTCTCATTTAATTTATGTAAATATACCGGCACGATATGATTGTGAATTTACTCACAAACAGTACTAGGCTTCATCAGAGTCCATAGAACTAAATGTTCATTACCTATAGTTTATGTTGACCAAGATTAAGATGATGAACTGAATAGTATTACTTACAGGTACGGATGTTATATTGTGTACAATGGCTTTGGTATCCTCTTCATGGTCTTTATTCATGTGAGACTGTCGAAATGAACAAGGAGTTAATACATATCAACAGCTACATGTTCACGAAAAAATGTACTGAGGATATGATTTTTCTACCGTAACAGGTTTTGCAAACTGAGCTATAGGATCGACTTTGGCTGCTTGGTACTTCTCTTTGCTAAATTCTGGAAATGGAGATTTCAGAGAGTAAGTAAATATTAGCGGGATCATGTAAACTGGATCACAATAAGATATGATATTAATAAGATGAAGTAGAAAAGATACCTCCAGATCCAAGAAAAGCAGTTGCAATTCCTGAAACATATCTGACCACTTTCGGTTCAATTCGCATAAAGCTGAAGTCCCCGAAATCAACCTTTGGTGTTTCAAGAAGAAAAGGTCCAGTTAACTAACTGAGACGTAATGTTACATTGTCTTTGCGAAGCTCTTCAATTTATAGTCATTACAAGAAAGGGTGTTTACCCAGAAAGCATTGGGATGCTTGGCTAAATAGGCAGATCGAACAGCTGCTTGATCTTTGTCAGAAACCTAAATGATACATAGAAAAAAATTTAAGCATTTTATTTGAATGTAAGTGTATATACAGCAATACATCGAAATACATACCAACACTGCATCACCATGTACGGTGATCCTCAAACCAGTCCTATCCTCTGGGTCTCTAGCAATTAGTAATGAGCATTTTGGATTAGCAAACAGATCCTGCAAACGGCAGAAATTCTTCAGATGGATCATACCAAGACATCTAAATCAGTAAAAGTAGACAATCGCTCTTTTCTATACTTCTGGCGTCACTTTGCTGATCAACTCTCAAACTGCTCAGAATTGTAGCAAAACAAAGATGAATAATCTTAAGTCCTTGAAAAATCAACAAACCTTTGTATGAACCGCCAAGCTACTAACTGCCAGAATCGGAGAACCATCAGCATCACATGCAAAATCAACCATTGATCCTGAAGGGTAACCCTCATACTTCTGCACCAGATCCAAATTATGGTAAATGAGATACAGTCAATGTGATTTATAAAACTATAATGCGTGACTGGTAGCCAATATCCTTCATCTCCTCTCTGAGAAAGCATATTCATTGAAGAAAAACTCAGTTGCTCACCTGAGAAAAAGTGGAAAGCATACCGCGAACACTACCATCAAGCACAGTTCGAATTTCTTCGACTGGAGAAAGACGAGCAGCCTTCTCCTGGAAATCAGACGACCACATAGCGATATAGCTAAACCCATTCCTTACAAAATCCAGTAAATGTCTTTACATGGCATAGTTACAAAATTGTCACATTAGGTACCTCGTGAGCTTGAATCAATTTGAAAACATCTGTATCACTGTTGACACTCCCAGGTGATACAGCCTGATTATGACACAAAGTTTGGATATTTCAACTACTGAACTCAAAAGCAAAATGATCTAACTTTCAATCTACATAGCATCCTCCTAGAGCTAGCTATATATAGAAGTCTGGCATTTTGCAAAAGATTCGACCTTTTCTTTCTCTAATGACAGAAACTAATTAATGGAAAATAAGAACACATATAATCGGCGCAAATATTGTACAGATCAACGAGGCACATCAAGATACATATTCACTGATTTGCTTGAACTATACCAATAAAACCCACCCAGTAAATTCCAAAATCAGAACTTAGATTCTTCAATGAAAAAAACTATAAATCTAGAAATCCCCAGATAGATAGATACCTGAGAAGAAGACTGAGCTGATGAGGCCATGGTGAGAGGAGAATATCGGCGGCGAACGGTGAGAAAATCGATGGCGGAGATTGAAGGTCGATGGAGGAGACATGTAGGGAATAATCTAGAGGTGATCAAAGGCGTTGGGAAATGCGCTACAAGCGACTTCATCTTCTTCCTCACGAAATCTTCGATGTTCGTTTGGTTTACACGTCTCTGCTTTGTGACGACAACAATTCCTCACAATATCGGTTTGGTTTCAATCTTTTTTTTTTTTTAATTTCCCGGTTTATTACGGTATTCAATTTTAATGTCCCTTTCGGTTTACATTTTACAAACAAACAAATTGAAATTACAAAAGAAAAAAATTACAAAATATTAAAGTCGAAATTTCTGTAGAAACCGCGGCGGGAAATTTAATCGGAATGAGCACGGCGATCGGAATCGAAGCAGAGGTAGGATCCAAGAGAGAAAGCGAGGCGGCGGAGGTGAAGAAGAGGAATATAGAAGATGAAGTGAAGGACGGTGGCGCGAGGAAGTCTCTCAGGATTACAAGCTACATATTGCCATAGATCCGCCGATACATTCACTGTTGTCTCCACCAATCGACTATTCAACACCATATTTCTCTCAATATTGTTCTCTCCTGGGATCGAGTTTCGTTTTCTTCTGTTTTTCTATTTTAATTGCACAACTCGCTATCTTAAAAGTTAGAGAAAATAGCAAACAACCCCCTATATTTTATTCACTATTCAAATACTATCTAGTTCTTTTTTTCTTTCTCAATTGATGTATTCATTTATTGTAACTCTGATTTTGACCAAAAAGAGAAATTGAATATATTAGAAGGTTGCATTCGTTACACATATCTTTCTATAAGAAAATTTTATGGCATGACTCTTGTCGTTGTTGTACAGGATCTAATATAACTTGCCTATGAAAAAATTGAATTGGAATGGCTTAGCTTAGTAAATGTGCTTTTGTATAGAAAAGATTATCGGTTTCAGAAAAGAAGAAGAAGAAGAAGAAGAAGAAGCATGCAAAGGATTCATAGTTGAAACTTGTCAAAAAAATGCATTATTTCACGAAACTAAAAACAGACAACATCCAGAAAAGGATAGGAACAACAAATCTCAGCCGTCAGGTTATGGTGCAGGAGGTTACTGGTTTTGAAGAAAGCCTTTGTCTTCTAGGTAAGAGATGACTTCCTCAGCCATAGCTACAGGGGAAGGACACTCTCCCTCCTTCTCCTTCAGCTCTAACTATTATGTTTCAAAACAATAAGTACCAGAAGAAAAAGTGAAACGATATTCACACACATACACGTACTTTGCTATAATCTTGAAGCAGCACCATGTATTCATATGGATAATACCTCACAGTTCAAGGGAGATTCATACGGGTCATCTATTCCTGTGAAACCTACATAAATGGGTACGAAGAAAATTGAAGCAAATTGCTCTCTTCTGTTTATATGGAACCTTGAAGCTTATGCTATCTCACCTTTGATCTTTCCTTCACGTGCAAGCTTGTATAGGCCTTTAGGGTCTCTTGCTTCACACAATTGTAGAGACATGTTCATGTAAACCTGAAGAGTTTTATATGCCACAAAAAACATCAAACAAGATGTTTTTAAGCTTCAACCGAATGGGGACTATAAATTGAAAAGCTTCGTTTCAGATAGCTTACCTCGATAAAAGTATGGCCCTGCATCATTTCCCTGCAAGCGTCACGGTCTTTCCTATACGGTGATATGAGGCTGGCGATACAGATCAAACCAGCATCCGCAAAGAGTTTGGCTACTTCTCCTGCATATTGATGCAGGTTTGGTAATATGCAAGCTAAATTACTAATACACTGAGACATCCTTAAAAGGTATTTGCAATGGTACTATTGATTTTCTTGGATTCAAACTTTCATCAATCAAATTCAAAAAACAGTATGCAACAATGTACTTACCGACCCTGCGTATGTTTTCCACTCTATCCTCTGCCTTGAAACCAAGATCTTTATTCAAACCATGACGAAGGTTATCCCCGTCAAGAATATATGATAGCTTTCCTCTGGTGTACAGCTCTCTACTAAGCGAGCAAGCCAGCGTGCTCTTCCCTGTATAAGCTTGAGGTTAACAATTTTGAATATAGAGAGAGACTTAAGCAAGGAAAGAACTTTAGACGTTAACAAGGCATCTTAGGTAATCATCACAATGGAGAAACTTTAAGACTGTTTAGAAGATTGACCTGAGCCACTGAGCCCAGTGATCCAAACTACACAACCCTTCTGGTTTAACAACTGCTGCCTTTCAGTTTTCCCAATGGGTGATTCTTGCCAAAATATGTTCGTCGAATTTCCCACTGTCGACATATTCTTAAAACCTTGCCTCTTAATCTGATCTATCACCGAAACTCAGAAAAACTAAACCACCAGAAAACTGCAATGAATCTGCAAAGACACATTAAAAAAAAACATTAATATAACCAGTCTTTTTGAAAAGAAAAAAATTGAGATTATATTCATCCTTTCACATATGATCTTGTGGCTAGAAAAATGTAGGTCCTTTCATAAATAAATAGTTTTCGATTCCAGGATCATAGCCTAAATTAAAGAAGAAAAAAACAACAAACCAACTTAAATTCAAATCCTTTCTAACAACCCATGATTTATAGAAAAAAGGGTCAATCTAAAATCACCAAGATCACAGGAAAGAGGAACAAAACAATAACCTTGAAATGAAAGTGCTCTCTGATTCTCCAATGAAGGAAGTGTTCTCTTGTCCACGAGTTTCTCGGAGATCATTGTGACATGTGAGTAGGAAAATGGGAACCGACATTAATGGAGTGGCAGACAGTTGGAGAGAAACGATAAGGGTGATTGTAATGATGAGACTCGGTCCCCTTAACACTTGTCACTCCGCTTTTACCATTCTTTTTTCCTAATCCCAAGACGAAGAATGAACGAATTTGGGTTTACAGATATTGATGGGCTAGACAGCTATAAATTGGGAACATATTTGGGTAAAGCCCATTTTAAGTTCGTAGTTAATTGGGTCATCCATTTCCACCGAGATCGTATTGTTTTTCTTTCTTTCTTTTTTTTTTTTCTTCAACAACATATATATAGTTAATGAAGTATATAATATAGGATAGTTATGGCCTCAAATTTCAGTTTTCAGTTTTTTTTTTTTAAAGTTAAGTACATTTTTTAATTGTTTTTTGAAGTTTTTCATGCCATTATTTTTATTTTTATTAGGGAAATGTCCTTTTAGGAGAAAGTCCAACTTGTTTGAGTTATTTATATCATTTCTTTAAAAAAAAGTGATGTATAGCTAATGCATAACGTTTAATAAAAATAGTAATTCCGTGACATTAGCTACCATGAACCGGGTTTTCTATTGGGGTGTTATTCTTATCAAATTTGAGAACCAAAACCCGGATTTGACCAAATTAAAGAGGTTGGAAACAAATTTGTAAACACTAGTTTACGGTCAATGTTATTACCAAATTGATATCTTCTTTTGGAAATTGAAAGAGAAAGAAATCTTGGTGGATATCCACAACAAATCAATTAACTAGTGGAATCATAAATCATGGGGAATCTCTTTTCCAAAAGATTCTTTGATGGTGGAATCTTGTAATTTTTTTTATGTTTCTTTATTTGTTGTATCCTCTCGTGTCCTCCTCTAATTCCCTAAAGATTCTTATTTGAGTATATAAAAAAACATATATGCGAAGAATATTTACTATTAAAACTGAATACTGTATATGTGTGTGTAATATGTGTATACGTTTTTTTCCACTAACTCACTTAGTGTATACGTTTTCGTGTCATCACTCTCGAAAGTGTTTACGCTATATATGTAGGGCTAATAGAGTAGAATAAGTTAATAACACGTAAAGATCTTATGACATGCAAGATTCATTTCGGATCGTATATAAAAAATATGCAATATTATCAAATACATATAATTTATTCTCGTCCCGCATTGATGTCTTACAATTTGCTGTTTGTTTGGTCTACCATGCTCACTATGTGACTCGAAATGTTTTTTTGTTAATTTAGTACGAAATGTTTAATATTATCAAACATTATATAGATGATATAGAAAGAGTAAACGACCTTATTGGTTTCTAAAATTAACTCCATATTATAGTAGTCATCATTTTTGGTTTTTCATTCATATGTTATTTAAATAAAATAAGTCTAGATCTTTGAAATTAATAAAAATGACATAGTGTGAAACAGTTAGATAGAATATTACGAACTATCTCTTTCATCTATGTAATATGTAGGATCCTGTGATATATTTATTCTGCTTATTTAGTCTCCGAATTTGATTTTCATTTTCCATTTTCTAATTTATACACAGGAAAGACATGTGCAATTTCTAATAACTATTACTTTCTATTGTGTTCCAATACTATAATACTACTCTGACAACTCAAAACCAGGATCAATTATGGGTATCATTTAGTTATTCATATTCCTTATACAAATTCACTTTTATATCAACCAAAGAAAAAGAAAGAGATTTTTTTTTTCTAATTTATCAAGTACACACTCACACCAACAAGAGGTGTGTACGTAACTCTCTATATATATATACACTTGCAATAACATAAATAAGCAAGGATCACATTTTTCCAATTGTTTTACTATCAGAGAAGAAAGCAATGAATGCTTTAGCAGCAACCAACCGAAACTTCAAGCTAGCTTCTAGGCTTCTTGGTTTGGACTCAAAGCTCGAACAAAGTCTTCTCATTCCCTTCCGAGAGATTAAGGTTCGGTTTGTTTACTCTGTTTTCTTCCATCTATAACAGATCTCCGGAACCAATCCGGTTCAACATCATTAAACCGGAACTAACCAATAATTGCAGGTAGAATGTACCATACCAAAAGATGATGGAACTCTTGCATCATTTGTTGGATTCAGAGTTCAACACGACAATGCAAGAGGTCCCATGAAAGGTGGAATCAGATATCATCCAGAGGTTTGCTTTTACTTTTTTAAAAATTGGACCAAAAGAAACTCGATTATGGCATGAAATAAACCGGATTTCGGTTCTCGACAGGTCGAACCGGATGAAGTAAACGCTTTGGCCCAACTCATGACATGGAAAACAGCAGTGGCTAAAATACCTTACGGAGGAGCCAAAGGAGGTATTGGTTGTGACCCGAGCGAGCTAAGCATCTCAGAGCTCGAACGTTTGACTCGAGTCTTCACTCAAAAGATTCACGATCTTATTGGGATCCATACCGATGTCCCAGCTCCTGATATGGGAACCGGTCCTCAGGTTTTGAAAACATCTTCTTGTACTTCCAATGGAGTTTTTATGTGTTATCTGAAATATAGTGATGAATTCTTCAGACAATGGCTTGGATTCTTGATGAGTACTCAAAATTCCATGGACACTCGCCAGCTGTTGTGACCGGAAAACCCATTGTAAGTGACCGTTCTAATTGCGATTTTAGCTCGTTTAAGTTTATATGCCCAACCGAATGAGATGTGATTTGTTGAGAATGATGCTTTGAGCAGGATCTTGGTGGATCTCTTGGGAGAGATGCTGCTACAGGAAGAGGTGTGTTATTTGCAACAGAAGCTTTACTCAATGAACATGGAAAGAGCATATCGGGACAGCGATTCGCCATACAGGTTTAAGAGTTAAAATGTTTAGGCAGAGAGATTACTTGCTTGTGAGGTCACTGCACTCACACAGTCTCTGTCTTTTAGGGTTTTGGAAATGTGGGTTCTTGGGCGGCGAAGTTGATAAGTGAAAAAGGAGGGAAGATTGTGGCCATGAGTGATGTCACAGGAGCCATCAAGAACAAGAATGGAATCGATATCTCGAGTTTGCTCGAGCATACCGAAGAAAACAGAGGAATCCGAGGCTTTGAAGGTGCTGACTCAATCGATCCTGACTCGATTCTTGCTGAAGATTGTGATATTCTTGTACCTGCAGCTCTGGGTGGAGTCATCAACAGGTTTTCTAGTTTCTTGTCTCATAAGTTAACCTCTTTACTAGTTGGATTTATCTCTCAAACGCTAAGTTTGATTTGTTTTAAGGGAAAATGCAAATGAAATAAAAGCGAAATTCATCATTGAAGGTGCTAATCACCCAACTGATCCTGAGGCGGACGAGGTTCGAAAATCTGATATCTTGTTTTCGCTCTTTTATTCTTCTTCTTCTTCTTCTTATCAAACTCAGCATAACAAAGACTTTGAATAATCTTTCTCTGCAGATCTTGAGGAAGAAAGGTGTTGTAATCCTCCCAGATATATACGCAAACTCGGGAGGCGTAACTGTAAGTTACTTCGAGTGGGTTCAGGTATGACTCTAAACCAAGACTGCAGAACCTAACCGGATCTAAAGACTGATTATATAATGTATTATGTGAGCAGAACATACAAGGATTCATGTGGGATGAGGAAAAGGTGAACAAGGAGCTGAGAACTTATATGACTCGTGGGTTCAAAGACATGAAAGAGATGTGTAAGACTCACTCCTGTGATCTCCGTATGGGAGCTTTCACCCTTGGCATTAACCGTGTCGCTCAAGCTACCATTATCAGAGGCTGGGGTTCATGATAATACCCTATGGAAGCGCAAGAACAAGAACTTAGACGACCCTTTCTATATTGCTGGTTTTCTCTGTGATTTAAATCAATTTCAGAGTAATAAAAATTCAGTGCTAGCCGCAGTGTAACCTTTTGTATTTTCCTATCAACGGAAGCTAATTGATGCAATTTTTTACTCCATTGAAACTATCTAAGTATAAAAAATTGAGAATCTGCTAATAAAGTAGTAGAAGAAGAATCTAGGCTCTTCCTCCGAAGCTTCCACGACCACCGCCTCGTGATCAGTAGCGGATCTAAAACTTAGTTTTATCTGCGGCTCATATTATGAAAAAAATGATTTCATTATGTACTGAGAAGACTACTAAAAATGATGTTAACAATAACATCAATTATTTGAGGAGAAAGCAAGTCAAGAGGTTTTTATTTGTAGTTTTTCCAGGTTACAGAACGAGAATAATCTTAGGAGGGGATTGAGTCATCTGTTCTTGTGAGATCACCTTGGTGGTGATGCATTGCTGAAATGGATACAAGAATATACTACACGTGTTTATCAGCAAACTGCTCGACCATAGCATATTGATGTAATGTACATATTTTTCGCCCATTTGTCCTGAAAATAAAAAATGCAGACCCAAGTCAGTACGTGAAACAATCAAAACCAAAGTTTTTATTTCATGTTTTGCTTCTTTTGATTCCTAGTAACAACACACCATCACCATGAGGTAGGAGCTTGGGAAAGCAGAAGTGCGTAGAGTCTCTTGGATTTCATTGGTTGCTTTACGTTTTGGTTTACTCAATATAACAGCTGCTTGATCTGCTGTTGCAGCCATTGATGTTATCTTGTATCCACTCTCCCACCTTCGATTTATATCTTCACTTGGATTCAAAAAGTCAAGCTCCACCACATAATTAATAAACATTATTATGCTCCCAGTTAAAAAAAAGAAACAATGCCTCGGGTACATATATAAATTGAAACCTGTTCAGAGTATCCTGTGTTCTTGGACGTTACTGCACACCAACGACACCCAGAAGTGGCCATGGAGGTTACATGAAAACCCTTCTTTCCACTTTTTATTCACCCATTTGTAGGGAAACGAGTCTCTGACTTTGTAAGATTGATGGGTATATGGAGTTCCTATCGCATTAATTATATGAAAAGTTAAAAAAAAAACGACTTTATGGATGAGTCATGATGACTCAATTATGAATCAACACCAACCTTTTCCTTTTGACATAACGACCAAGGAGCTCCCGTTATTTTTTTCCATTGTTTCATAATCCACTCCTGCCAAGATTCTAGAAACAAATATATTAGATGAAACGGCTCTGCCTGCCTCTTATGTCGAGGATTAGTTAATTTTAATTGGGTGAAGAAGGTTTAGTTGAGGATTTTATTAGCGCTTATGATTCGGTCGAAGATTTTTATTTAGGCCTTTTTTGTTACCGGAATATAAAGAAATAATAATTTATGTACGAACTTATCAAACAAATCATATGAAAATCAGAGGATCCGATCCCACATTATGGTGACAACTGGATAATAACTGTTATAAAAGTTAACCACGGTAAAAGTTTGGCTTGGTATAAAACTTTAACCACAGTGTTGTTTTTCTCCGAATATTTTTTTTTTGGTTTTGCATGCTGAACTGAACTATTTACGGTTTCTTTGGCTGTAAATTTCGAAAACAAGTTTTTGGAAGTGATTTAAAATAAGTACATTTTCATTTATAATAATACTCCTAAAAACAAGAGTTAATGATCACTTAAACACACACGCATCACTTTAACATTTTCCTTATTTCTTTTTTATGGATTTTTAAGAACAAATTATTTGTTATAACTTATAACTGACAAAAGAAATAGAGAAAAACGATGACAATAAATTCAATTCTAATTTTAATTGTTATAATTAAAATTCACATATTAATCCAAACTCGGAGCAAAGGCTTGAGACCAATAGATGAACGCCTTCTTAGATTTATATGTTCATTACAACAAACATATTGCTTCCTCCTGATTCTCTACTCAAATCAGGCATATAAAGCAATTAAGCCAGAAACTGCATAATTCTTTCCAGCTACTCATCAATTCTATTAATAATGCTTCTCTTCTACTCATTTAATTTTTCTTTTCTTTTTTTATCTTGTACTTACTACATACATTGAGACAAATTTCTCAGTTACACAGGTTGGCTCCTGGTTAAGGTTTACCTTTGGATTGTACTGAAACCGAAGCTACAGCGAGAGTAAAAGAAGTTGAAACAGTATGCTCCATGTTTCATCAGCAAACAGTCCGACCATAGCATATTGATGCAATGTACAGATTTTTCGCCCATTTGTCCTGAAATCAAAAATGCAGGTCCAAGTCAGTACATAGAACATACAAGAATCCCAAGTGTAGATAGTCTCTTGGGTTTCATCAGTTATCAAACCTTAACATGGGTGCTTGGGAAGGCAGAAGTGCGTAGAGTCTCTTGAGTTTCATCAGTAATTTTACGTTTAGGTATACTCAATATAAGAGCTGCTTGATCTGCTGTGGCAGCCATTGATGTTATCCTGTATCCACTCTCCCACCTTCGGTGTATTCCTTCACTCGGGTACAAAAAGTCAAGCTCCACCACCTTAATATACATCACATAAACATCAGTATACATTATAGCGCCTAAAAAAGAAACAAAAAATACGTTGAAATGCCTCAGGTAACGAGATTGGAACCTGTTCAGAATAGCCTGAGTTCCTAGACATTACTACTCCCCAACGACTCCCGGCGGTGGTCATGGAAGTTACATGAAAACCTTCTTTCCACTTTTTATTTATCCACTTGAATGGAAATGAGTCGCTGACTTTGTATGACTGCTGGGTATAAGGAGTTCCTATTGCATTACATTAAGTAGAATAAGTAAAACGGCTTCATGCTTTAACAAATTAATAAGTAATATATGAGGTATATTTTTTTCCAGAGGCGAATACCAACCTTTCGCCATAACAACCAACGAGCTTCCATTATTTGCACCAGCTATGGAACTGATATAGTAGTTCTTTTCCCATTGTTCCATAATCCAGTCCTGCAAAGAATCCAAAAACAAATGGTGAGCTGCTGTAGTCGAGTATACATATGACAGATGATGGCTCCCGATGCTTCAGCTGTTTTACCTTGTGCAGGAAGACCGTGGACAGTTCATAAACTTGAGAGCTGAACCCAGTACCAGCATCCATGATGAGGGCCCAGAGATTAGCTGCTGATGCTACACAGCTTATGAAAAGGCCATCCTCATTACCTTTCTCTACATGTTGGTGCAGCCTCGAGTCTGAAACGTTGTAGTGATATCTACACCAGCAAAAAAGATTGACCGGTTATGGAAAGGAAAGGCAAGCAATATAAACGAACAAATATTTCTACTTCTAGGATTTAAAGTTGCAGTCTGTAGCCAAACTCAATCTTTCCATACTACCCAACAATTCTTTAATGTCTTAAAGATAAACAGACCCTACCTACCATACAGACAAAAACCTACAAGTCCAGTTTCCCATCTTCTTACCTAGTGTTAATATATACATCATAGTGAAAGTGTACATCTTAACAGTATCAAAATATCATCTCTTTGTTTGTCAACCAAAAGATTTATTTATCTTTCCTAATAGGAATAACTAAAAGCCACAAGAAAAGCAAAACCGCAAACAATATGTTCTGTTAGAGACTGCAGAGCAGACTGATCAGCTATAAAGAGAAATTTGATTAATGAAGGTTTTCAGGTCTTTATACCCCAGAAATGACTGATGAGCAAAATATTCAAATGTGTAAAAGTTACCTTTGTTTCATAGGACGACGTGCATTATAGACAGAAATCCACTGGGTAGCAGGACTGCCGATTCTGATTTTCTTCCTCGGCTGTTCATCCTCTTCCAAATTGATAAGCAATCTTCCTCGTTTTTGGCCAACCTATTCATGCAAAAGCAAAACATCAGCAAATGTGAAAATATTTATAAATAGTTAAAAATAACTGTAGGAACCAAAGTCAACCACCTTAAGAGCCCCATCAATTCTAATTGGTCTAGATATAGCACATGGCTCGATGAGAGTATCAAAAATCGAGATAAGCTTGGCATAGTTGGGCTCCTCATCAAACTTCATATTAGTAACTGCCTCAAGGAACAGCTTAAACGGGGGAGGACAAAAACAGCACATCAGTTCAGGAGAGGTTGACATCTTTTTCTTGCAAACAAGAAAGCTCTTGTTGTCACCCTGCGTGCAAAAACAATATATCATTGACTAAAACTGAAACTTACAAGGTTTTAGATTGTCAATAAGAGATATATAACTTACCTGGTACCCTTGCCATGGCAACCTTCCCCGCATCAGAAATATTAATGTATATGCCAATGACTCCAGATCATCCCTCCGACTTCCAGTCCGACCAAGATGTGCATGACAACTTGCATACCGTATAGTTCCTCTGCATATGAAGCATAATAAAGATGTAAGCAATATATAGTAAGAATGATATCAATTATCATACACGGATACACCAAGCAAAATACCTGAATACATCTGGTCTTTGATCATATTCAACATGCTGGCCAGAGTGCGAATCTTTCCATCTTGATGCTGAAATAAAACATAATGATATATGTTAACCTTCTGAAAAACAAAAAGGCATACAAATATGTTACAAAAACTCACCTAGACCAAGATCAATAAGGTATAATTTCTTCTCATCTGCTGTTCCAGGCTGACCAAGTAAAAAGTTTTCTGGCTTCACATCTCCATGCACAAACCTTGTTTGATGAAAGAATTGATCATGGAATGACAGTCAGCTTTATGATAGCAAATTGTTGACTGTAAAGGTAAATTTTTTTTGTTCGAAATAAATGAAAAAAAAATTGCTAGGAAGTTGGCGACAACAAAAATTTGCACTAACCCCTTCATATGTAGTTTCTCGAGAATAGATATTGCCTCCACTGCAATGCACGCTACCATGTTTGGAGACATCCTACCGCATATGATAATAAATTTAGCATATCTGCATGAGCATGGGTGGTATGGACATATAGCATGATAAAGTCCTTACGATTGAGCCAAAGAATTCCAAACATCCCAAAGGCTAGGGCCAAGCATGTCCATGACCTGAAATAATTGTACATGTTACTTCATAAAAGGTACCTGATTCTGATTGATCTCAATGTGTAACCAGGCTCATATTAAATGCTTACCAGAATGTAAAAATCTCCTTGACGACCCTTGTGATGCACAGCAGGAATTCCATAACAGCTATTAAGCGTACTTTATAGCAGAAAAGGAAAAAGAACCGATAAGTAGCGAAAATAAGGAGACAGAGAAACTGGGCAGGACATTTAGACAGTAAACAGGCAAGTCTTACTTGTACACTTGCCACTCGTACGGTGGGCCAAAATTACAGCCTTTACTATTTCGATGTTCAAGCTTCAGAGCTACCTGAAAAGGAAAAGAATTAACATTATTAATTTCTTCACTTTTTGTGTTTAACTGCGATGATTTTCACCAAGATTGTTGTCTAATATACCTCAATTGCATCTGCTCCAATCCCATCACTTCCACCACTTACCCTTCTGCCAACATAAACTTGACCAAAGCCACCCTTACCGAGTTTCCTTTCGGTCTTATAAACAGGAGAATTTCCAACTTGTACCTACACAAAATATTGAAATCATAGTGAATAACTCTCTCAAAGGAAAATGAAAAGCTGACACAATGCTTAAACCCATTCGCATGGCTTGCAACCCACATATCAACAAAAGAACTGAGAGTTCCAAGACACTAAGTGATGTCATAGGGTTAACAGAAATTACCCTTTCAGGGACTGGAGCCATGTTGGAATCTTCTTCCATGCCTACTATTTTCTCTGCGCTACCGCCTTCCGCAACAAAATCCTTATCAGCTACCCCTTCAACTCGATTTAAAGAAGGTTCAGTAGCCCCTAAAGCACCTGGAGCTGGACGAACCTCACAAGGTTCTGGCTCTAAGTCTGTCAACCTGATACCCCTACCCCTACCGACAGCAGTTGGTCTTGGAGGTGCCGCCCCTTTAGCTAAAGCAGCATTCCCCCTTCCTCTACCACCACCTCTTCTCCTTGTTGCAGTCTGAGGAGGATTTACAATATTTTCTGTTTGTTCAACTAGCGGAGGGTTAGGTTGATCGTCAAGGCGTCTAGATCTCCTTGCTCCACTTCTTAACTCTGGCATTCTTACTCCATGCAAAATGTAAAAAGTCAAATTCTTTTAGTCCCCTCTTTAGACTACCTGTGGCATTACAAAATTAGGAGCAGAGTGTAAGTTTTTTTGGTGATAACAGTTAATTTGATGCTACAATCCACAAAAAGAAGGTGAAGGAAAAGACTTTTGCAGAATTCTTCTTCAACGACAAGAGCTGACAGTGATATCAATAACGAGACTAATAAACCAGCTAATAATAGATTAATCATCAGGGTATAACCCATTCTTTTTTAGGGAAATACTTAAAACGAATAAATAGCAATACCAAGTAATAGCAATCTAATACAATACAAGAAACCATAGCTTACATTATGAGCATACCTTTTCAACCAAAACACTCTTAAAGGCGTTGCATTTTTCAATCAAAACGAAAACTCACTAAAGCATAAGCATTTGTAACCAAGTTTAAATCTTATCAATGAAATTTAGCTCCACAGTATCACATTCATCAACAATCCAAGTTTCCTAATGTGAAAGCCATTACAAAGAGCTGGAAAATAACAACATCAATAGACCAATAAAATATACGACCCCATAGATCAATCAACACAAGCCGCCACTTTGATTTTAATTTTCACAGACACATACAAATCGTAAGCTAAAGTAACATAGATTCACACAAAAAAAAAAGTTTCAAGTGTAAACATGCGTCAGTAACAGAAAGTAAGTTCGATCATCTTCAAAAAACACATCTTTTTCACATAGTCATAAGAAGTACCAAGAAAGTCACAGCACAACAACACCAAAATCGAATCGAGATGTCAAAGGCTTTTTACCGGAAGACCGATTTCTTCACCAAAATCCAAAATATGAATGATCGGACGACGGAGAGAGTGGAACAGAATCAATCCAGAACAAAAACTATCAGATCTCTCCTTAACTTCCAAAAAAATGAAAACCCCGATTCAGCTACTTTCTCCTCCTGCTGTGACGATTTGAATGTGGAAAAAGCTTTTGGGCTGTCAAGTACAGACGGGGATAGATATATCACATAGAGAAACCTAGAGAGAGAGGTAGTTGCGGCTAGATTTAGGGTTAAAATGAAGAAGAAGAAGATGACGATGAAGCAGAGGTGCAAATTTTGTTAAGAGATTTTTGTGTTTAAGGAAAAATAAAAGGTATTTATTTATTTTTCTTGGGAGAAGGATTGATTCACTTTTTTCAATATTTTCTCTGTGTGGTAATAATAATAGTATTTTTCATATATTTTGTGAATAAACCTATTTTTATATATTTTTAAAATGTTTTTGCAACGTTAACTTTTTTTTCTGTTCGTTCGTCATCCCTAATGACTGATGCCTAATTGTGTTAGCTATTTATTGGCTATCGCTGTTCCGCTTTGGATTCCTCGCGTGCATTTTTTTTATAATTAATTTTCTAGAGTATAATATTAAAATATTCTTACAGGTTATATATAACAAATAGAGCTTCTTAAGAAAAATGTAATAATAGAAATCGGGCGTAAATGCATTCTATACACGAACAGTACGTGAAACCATTTTTTTTAACAAGGTGTCATTCGAATGGTTTTAGTATAATACAGTTTATACTGTCATATACATAAAGTACAAACGTTTTGTATAGAGCAAACAAAGGTGTATATGGCACTTTGCATTTTAGTTTTTTTTAAAAATAATAAGAAGTGAGAAAATTACTCAGCAATTGGAAAAAAATGCACTAGTTAATAAGAAACTTATCATGTTAAAATCTCGTATGTCACATGATCATTAATTTATGGAGATCAGTGAAACAGATCACGCTGTATGCATATAATGCATTGTATAAGAAGTCAATAATTTGGTATTTTAGATTAGGTTTGACATACATTTGCCAAGTGACTCCGATATGTAAATTAAAAACGCATAATTGCGTAAGTTTTGAGTGTATTTGTTTGCAAGCAACCAATTTTGATTATTTGGCAATCCGCACATATATAAGAAATCATTTGATCTAACCTTATCTATTTATCACATGTTAGCAAAATAAGCATGCAAATACAGATTATGAAAATCTATATGTATTAGCACCAGGAACAGAGTTCAAATTTTATTTGTTTACAACAAAAGAAAAAATAGTAGATGCATGTAACACCAATAATGATGCGTATATATGGAATTACTTAAGTAGTTGGGAATGTTTTTGAACTTTTCCAACGCTATTGGTCATTAACTGTGAACTCGAGGATGATGTTGTCCTTTCCGCCTCTCTTTCAACTAATAAATGAAAACATGCGAGACAAAGGATAAACATACTGATCAATTTTGTGGAACACAATGTTTTGTTTTCCATAAATAATCTAATATATAAATTAGAAAATCCTTCATGAGAAAAGGCAAGTCATATACATATACTGATATATATAGCAGAAATCAAACTTTAAAGATTGTGAGTTTATCATCTCAAATACGTTTTCGAATCTATTATATGTTTTGTCTACTAATTTGTTTATACCATATACCGTTTTACGTATTAACCCCACATAATAATCTTCTTCTTTTTTTGTTCAGATAGGATCGTTCTTACTTGTAGAGCAATATGCGACCAACTGCAGTGTACTTTCATCTGATGGAAACGTGAAACAGATTAGATTTAGCGCGTCCGATTAGCTAATGTGGTTGGGATAGGAAATGATTACAACATGGTCAAGCGACAGTAGCACTTCTTTATGCAAACATTTTTAATACTTGTCAATGTTTAACGATTAGAGTTTTATTGATGCTTAAAACGAATAGTGAGCGGTCACCGGTTTATCCAAAAATAAGAGGTCATCGAGAGTCCACTCCACACCGCCAGATCCTTCATGCGGATTAAGCATTTGGGCCAACACTTTATGGATATTCGAAATATTGGGGGTTTATTGATTTTTCCTTGTGCAAATTTATTGCCCATATATACACACGAATTCAATTAATTTTCTCTAGGTAGTTAAAAAATACCCCAATACATTAGCATAATAAATAATTAAGTATCTATATAATGGTTACGCTAAATAAAAAAATCAATCACTAGTTTTTTTTATCTCAAAATATGTTTGATAGAATATATATATATATATATTTTTTAAAGATATCAATATGAAGATTGAAGACCAAATTTGTTTTCATCTCGTAAATATTTTTTCTTCAAAACAGCTCTTAGATTTGTATATGTGTATGGTTCAAAGTTCAAACATCACCAAAATGAGTACATCATCAACAAATTGAAATCACTATGTTTGCTCTCAACAAAAGTCCTAGAGGTATCGGATTTAAACAAAAGATGAGGGACATTTTGTTTTGAATAAAAAAACCTAAAAATCATAAGTTGGCGATGCTTTATTGTTTGGCTCTCTTGTGATTTTTAATTATGAAAGGCCTCTCTAATAAAAAGCAATCAACATCAATTATGAGAATGAATAAAAGCCTTATCTTTTTGGGTTAAGGGAGTAAAAATAAAAACCGAGCTTTGATTTGAGATTTTTTTTTTGGTCGCTTTGAAATCCTCGTTAAGTTTTACCACATTTGGGCATTTGTGTTCTTTGTTAAAGATCACACCGCCTCACGTTAAAGGGGGAAGACGAAGAAAACAAAAAAGAAACACAACTTTCTCTAAACCCTGAAGCCTCTGGGTTTTTCGAGTTTGCCTTTTGCTTTCATTTCCCCAAACTTCACCAGACGTTTTCTAGGGTTTTCCTCCTTTAAAGTTTCTACCCTTTTTTTTTGCCTTCTCTCGACATGGCTGGAGCCGCTTCTTCTGATCGTCTCGTCACTAGCTTCCCTCTATTGGGTACGTTAAAGGTTAACCCTTTTTTTTGGCATCGGAAGTTTCATTTCCTTGCGATTGATTTGGACTTTATGTTGTCTGTTTCGAACTTCAGTAGTATGAACAAATTAGAATATTGTTCCCAGTATCTGTCGTAGGTTGTCTATTTTGGATAGAATGGTGTCCAGTCTATAAAGCTCGCTCTTGATTGGAAGATAGATGAAATTATGTTTTTTTTTTTTTTGCTAGTTAGTGTTCGTCTGCCTATGGGTTGAATTTCACTAGTAATTTGCCTTGTTCGGACTATGCAGTTGATATTTGAGGCTTTGTTATTAGAAATACTAATTTGGCTATTGTATTTAATCGGTGCAGATACAGCTGATTTGTTTCAGGAGTTGTCTTTAGGTTCAGATGCAAGTGAAGTCCCTAGGACCCGTAATAAGGTACTTATTTGCTACTTCTTTTTTGAAATTAAAAGGATTGTGTTGTGCCTAAGGATTTTTAAAATGTAAGTTGTTCTGGGGAGAAGTTTTGCTGCTTATTTAATGTAAAATTCGATTTCCATGTGAAATTTTTTGGATAACTAATTGTGTTTTGTGAGAAGGGTTCTCTTCAGCAGCAGTATGGTCATGTACCTTATGGTGCATCTTCTCATCGAAGCGAAGCAAGGCCTAATGTGAATGTTGACAGTCTGCTAAATAATGGAGACTCGTTTGGTTCATACCCGTGGGGTTACTTGCCAGCAAATTATCTTTCTGGTGCCTACCAGAATCCGAGGTTTGGTTATGACCACAACAGCAATCACAATACGTATTCTCATCTCATGGTATGATGTTTATTTCACAAGACCTTACACCCTCTTATCATTCTTTCTAAAGTCAAGAGAATGTATGTTTTGTTCTCTTCTTCTATGGTGGGACTGAGGGTTATTTGTCTAATAATTATTTCCAACCGTTTGCATACAGAATCCACACAGCTCACAAGAAGCATCGAGTTTTGAAAAATTTGGGTTTAATGATCATTTATATTCCAACCATGGACTGTATGGACTTTACGGTACTGTAATCGACTCTGGTCATGCATATGGAACTTTTGGTTATGATTCCTGGAAACGTGGGCGAGGATGGTATCCTGTTGATGGTTATAGAAAGACCAGAAGCTTCAATTATGGGCGTGGTTATAGTGAAGAGAAGGCAGATAGGCTTAATGAGCTTTGTCGAGGACCAAGGAGTAGTGATCTCAAGAATCCACAAGTTCTTAACTCTACAATGCTAGAGACAATGAAGCAAGACGTTTCAGCAGTAGAACCCCTGCGCTACAATGGGGAGAATTTCCCTGACTCATTTGCAAAAGCAAAATTCTTTGTGATTAAGTCATACAGCGAAGACGATGTTCATAACAGTATAAAGTATGGCATGTGGTCGAGCACACCAACTGGCAACAAGAAGTTGAATGCTGCATATTATGAAGCCAAAGAGAATTCCACAGAATGTCCTGTGTATCTTCTGTTCTCGGTCAGTATGATGAGACTTCACGGCTCGTGCAATATCTTTTTGGATTTATGTTAGTTAATTTGTAGTTATCGGTTTAACCTGCAGGTGAATGCAAGTGGGCAATTTGTTGGTCTTGCGGAGATGGTAGGCCCTGTTGATTTCAACAAGACAATGGAGTATTGGCAACAAGATAAATGGATTGGTTGCTTCCCTGTGAAGTGGCATATAATCAAAGACATACCAAACAGTCTCTTGAGACACATAACGCTTGCCAATAACGAGAACAAGCCTGTCACCAATAGCAGAGACACTCAAGAGGTTCGTTAAACTCCTTTCTTGGATATGTTTAAATTGAAAGCTTGAAGCTTTCCTGAATTCTAATGAAAGATTTTGACATTCAGTAAGGCCTTTTAACTGTAACGTTATTGGTTTTAATGCAGGTGAATCTGGAACATGGGACCAAGATCATAAAGATCTTCAAGGAGTATATGAGCAACACATGTATACTTGATGATTTCAAGTTTTATGAGACAAGACAGAAGATCATCAAAGATAAGAAGATCAAGCAAAAGAAACAGGCACAGGTCCTTAAACCATGCTACATCTAAAACCCATCGACATGTTCCTATAGATCCAGTTTCTGAGGTTGTTGTTAGTTCTGATTGTTTTTGTATATATATATATATAGGTCCTTGATGGAGCTTCTGGGGAAAGAATTCACTTGTGTTGAAAGCTGGAATCGATACAAGGAAAGAAGATGACTTTTAATTAAAGAACTTAGTTTTGAATTATGTTTTTTTCTTCAGGCTTTGGATTTCTGAAAACCTAATAATACACATGTTTAATCTATGTGTTCTCTGTTTATCTGAACAAACTTACATTGTCTTTTGTTCTTTACATCTGATAAAACAAAAACTCATGATGCGTTCTTATTTCCTTCAAAGTTATTGTCAATAATTCTTGATTTTACATTTCTTTTAATGTAAAACAATATATTCTCTCTTCGTCTCTAAACTTTGGTAAAGTTAGAATTTCACTCCTAAAGATTAAAGATCTCACTTTTGAACATGTCTGTATATTCACCATATCAGAAATTTACCCGTAATATAAGGAGATACTAATTGATAATCTATACAATTGAATTTCAGAATCCTTCATTTATTTTCAGAATATCTTATATTCGAATAACTATGAGTCTATGACCCATTTCACATGAAAAGCTGAAACGACACCGTTTTAGGGCCCAAATGAGGAAACTAAGTATTTAAAAGCTCGAAAGGTTTCTAGGGCAATCTCGTTACTCTCACACACACATACATACAAAAGAGCTTTCTCTCTAAACAGGTCCAAAAATATCACAGAGCTTCTTCTCTGCTGCTTATTTTAGGGTTTTTG
Organism: Nasturtium officinale; assembly: GCA_963854855.1. Classification (NCBI taxonomy): domain Eukaryota; kingdom Viridiplantae; phylum Streptophyta; class Magnoliopsida; order Brassicales; family Brassicaceae; genus Nasturtium; species Nasturtium officinale. The sequence continues at coordinate 11,678,405 of OY978508.1, read as the reverse complement.
CTCTTCAGTTCCACTAACCCAAGTTCCAATCCTATAGATCGTTACCGGAGAAAATGGGTATGTCGATGCAGCCATATGGTATCCAATCGATGCTTAAAGAAGGTTACAGGCATCTCTCTGGCTTAGACGAAGCCGTTATTAAGAACATTGAAGCCTGCAAGGAGCTCTCCACCATTACTCGCACCTCTCTCGGTCCCAATGGTTCGTAATGTTTTGGTTGATTTGGCTTGATCTAATACGCCGATTTGATGAATCTCGTTTTCTCTGTTTCATTTCAGTTTTGTTTTTTTTAGTATTTTAGTGATTGATCTGTTACTGTAAAGGTGAAGTCTTTTTCCAGGGACTCATATTCGGATTTGAAATGAGTTTTATTGAATCTGATCTTTCTTTGTTTTCTGCTTTTTTTAGGAATGAATAAAATGGTTATCAATCATTTAGACAAGCTGTTTGTCACAAATGACGCTGCTACTATTGTGAATGAACTTGAGATTCAGCACCCAGCTGCTAAACTTCTGGTTTTAGCTGGTAAGGCCCAGCAAGAAGAAATTGGAGATGGAGCAAATCTGACTATTTCTTTTTCTGGTGAGCTTCTTCAAAACGCTGAGGAGCTTATCAGGATGGGGCTACATCCGAGTGATATCATTAGTGGATATACTAAAGCAACCGCTAAGGTTGGTGTGTACTGGAATTAGTCTTTGGTGCTTTTTCCATTTTGATTCTCTTGTTTGTTATAAGATTAGACTAATGCAATTGGCTATTTTGTGCAGACTCTTGAAATTTTGGAACAACTTGTTGAGGCTGGTTCTGAAACCATGGATGTGCGTAACAAGGATGAGGTTATTTTTCGGATGAGAGCAGCTGTTGCTAGCAAGCAGTTTGGCCAAGAGGAAATTATATGCTCTTTAGTTGCCGATGTAATTATTCCTTGCTATCCGTTTGTGTTTTGTATCCTGTTCCATTGTTCAAGTAATTGCTTCTTAAAAGTTATCACTTATTTTTCCAGGCATGCATTCAAGTCTGCCCAAAGAATCCAACAAACTTCAATGTGGATAACGTCCGTGTGGCCAAACTTTTGGGAGGAGGCTTGCACAATTCGTGCATAGTCCGAGGTATGGTCTTGAAAAGCGATGCTGTTGGGAGCATAAAGCGAATGGAGAAGGCAAAGGTGAGATCGCTTTCTTTCCTTTATGCTTTTGACCAAGTTTTTGGTCTGAATTGATTGATAGTTTGGCCCCTAAGAATTTTAGCTTTGTAGGTATGTCTTTTATTGCTCAATGTCCCTGAACTGCATTTTATATTTTCTTCAGGTTGCTGTATTTGCTGGTGGCGTTGATACCAGTGCAACGGAGACAAAAGGAACTGTCCTGATTCACAGTGCTGAGCAGGTTAGTTTTTTCTTGCTCTCAATGATAGGGTTGAACAAACTTTTTAAAATGTCAAGATTACAAATCTGGATTCTATTATCTTGTATCTTAAATATAAGGATGTTTGTGTGTGACCATTATTTTAACAAATTCCTCTTATTTTTTGGTTTTGTAGCTAGAGAACTATGCGAAAACAGAGGAAGCTAAAGTTGAGGAGTTGATCAAAGCTGTTGCTGAATCAGGAGCCAAAGTCATTGTTAGTGGGGGATCAGTTGGAGAAATGGCATTGCATTTCTGTGAGCGCTACAAGTATGTGTAGACCATAACACTTTATATTCCTTTTAGCTAATTTTATCATTTGCATTCTGATACCCCCTTGACATTGTTCTGTTGTAACTTCTCATTATATACATGTTTTTATTGCCATTTAAAAGACGAATATTTTTTCTTGGCAGGATAATGGTCTTAAAAATCAGCTCAAAGTTCGAACTGAGGCGTTTCTGTCGGACTGCGGGAGCTGTCGCCCATGTAAGTTTTATAATTGGCTCTCTGAGTGAGAATCTGAGAGAGGTTTTATCTTAGTTCTAAAACTTTAACAACTATCAAACAGTTGAAGCTTAGCCGCCCAAGCCCTGATGATCTGGGATATGTTGATTCTATATCAGTCGAGGAAATTGGTGGAGTGACTGTAAGTACATTGAAATAAATTCTTATAATTTTGGTTATTTTTCGTACGTCTTTCATTGATCATAGGAAATTCTTGGTTTTCTTGTGATGTCTTTAGGTCACGATTGCGAGAAACGAGGAAGGTGGTAACTCCATCTCTACAGTGGTTTTGCGTGGAAGCACAGATAGCATTTTGGACGACCTTGAAAGAGCTGTCGACGACGGAGTTAATACATACAAGGTACTATCTGCATGATAAAAGTTTTTTTCCTCGTCTAGTTTCCTTTGCTTTGAATATATTGTTGAGTTTGACGGTTGTTGTGCTCTTCTTCTCAGGCCATGTGCAGAGACAGCCGTATTGTTCCGGGGGCTGCTGCTACTGAAATAGAATTAGCTCAGAGATTGAAGGAATATGCCAATGCAGAAATTGGGTACTTTCTTTTACTAAAATTTCTGATGATATCATTTGAGTCTTTTGTGAAACATTCTTTGTGGAAGGCTAGATTTTTATACACAACTGTTTATGGTTTGGTGACTAAACGTAGGTTTTACTTTGATTTTCAGGTTGGACAAATATGCCATCACCAAATACGCGGAGAGCTTTGAGTTTGTACCCAAAACTCTTGCAGATAATGCTGGCCTTAATGCGATGGAAATCATAGCCGCTCTGTACACCGGACATGACTCTGGAAATACAAAACTAGGCATTGACTTAGAGGAAGGTGCTTGTAAAGATGTTTCAGAGACAAAAGTGTGGGATCTTTTTTCCACCAAGTAAGTTTCAGTCTTTCAGCCATCGGATATTTCCATCCGACTTCTCGACAACTGCATAACAGTTGTGCTGTTTAGGACGAAGACCATTCTGTTTCTTTATAACTAATACTTGAAAGTTTCTGTGCAGGTTATTTGCGCTTAAGTATGCTTCGGATGCTGCATGCACTGTACTTCGCGTAGACCAGGTATGCCCACACCGATTTAGTTAATATCACAACGTATTGGTCCATTAAATAAATTTAGAAGTTCTTGTTCGCCGAATGCAATATCTCAAGTCCCTTGTTTGGTTGCATACTTTTAAATTCAATTTTCAGTTTCTATTGGATAGATACCAACGAATGTTGTAAAACATTAAATTTTGTGTAAAATATGCAGATTATAATGGCGAAACCAGCCGGTGGACCAAGGAGAGATGCAGCGGCAGCTGCAGGTGCTGGTGCGGAAGAAGACTAAGCCGGAGAACAAATACCTTGTAGTGAAACTCTTTTCTTCTGTAACCTTGTGTTCTTTCAATTCTGAGAAAATTTTGCTATGTCTCAGTTTAAGATTTGTGCTCTTTGTTGTATACACCGACTTAGTTTTTTTTTTTTTTTGCTTTGTTTTGTTTGGTTCGTCTCAACACTGAAATTTCCTTGTTAGCTAGTGAAAATTTTCTAGGGCTTGCCAATCTATGTTAAGACTTCTATTAATTTAGGGCTTTGCCAATCTAGGTCTTAATTCTGAAAAATATTAATTTAAAAGATTTGATTCGATTCGATTCTTGGACTTGGAGTGAAAAGAACGAAATTTGGACAAATCCTTCAACAACAAAGAAAACAAACAAAATGACTTCGGTTTCCCTAATGGCTTTAAGTAGGAACAAGATGAGGAGGCATCATACCATCCTGGAGATGCAACCACATGAAAGAAGCAACCCCTGCAACTGCAATAGGGAAGAAACTCAATCCCATTTTTAACACAAGCTTGCTCCGGCCCCGATGTGTTTCTGTTTCCATCTCCCCTGTCTTAAGTTTGGCCTCAGAATCCAAATCTGACTTCGGTTTCTCACATGTATCTTCTGTTGTGTTGGTTGGAGAAGTAGTGCCAGAGGTATCATATATTGATGATGATGATGATGATGATGATGAGCTTTCACTGCACTGTTGCAGCTGCTGTCTGTCCTCTAGTAACTCGGCGAATGGATCTTGTGTGAAGCCATGCCTGTGATGTTTTGGACAGATGTCACCTGATTGTCTTTTCTTTGTCTTTCGTCTTGAACTTCTTGAGCGGTTAGTACTAGAGCAAACAGATTCATTAAATTCAGAGCTTCTGTTCCTCTGATGGTACCAAACTGACTCTATGTTGCCATCATCAACACCAAAACATTGAACCTAAAATCAAAGAAACAGAGCAATGAAACTTCCCTCAAAAGAACACGTAAGAGACGGTATTTAAAGTTTATAGCTTTTATTTACCTGATTTCCAATTCTTGGACTCAAACCAGTTTCTTGGTTATAGTCACCGTAATTCACCAGAGGAGAACCTGAGACCATAGATCTTCCACTGGCTACACCCGAAAACAAAACATCATCACCCTCTTGATCATTTACGTAGCTCCCATCATGTCTACTATAAACACTCTCATCAAGTGCTATCTGACATGGTGTAGACTTGATTGATCCGCCAAGCGAGATTCGGATTTTGCAATTCTCTTCATCAAATATTGGAGCTGCTGCCTCTCCTATCAACCTCTCTGCTGTTCTCATGGTTTCACAAGCTGCCATTTTGACATAATGCATATGATCTTTCTGGTGTTTATCCATCTCTTGGAATATAAGCTCTAGCTCAGAACAAATACTCTTGGGATTCAAATTCTTCATCAGAAAGTTAAGCATCTGTATAGCTAAATGCCGTTTCTGAGAATCTCCCTCGACAACACCTAAATCCAGAATCCTCAGACCCGACTTCACAAAAAGCCTTGCATATGCCTCAACGATAAAAGGATTATGCTTAGCAAGTGCCATAACAAGGGCCATATGAGACTTAGCATCACTTGATGTGGCTTCAAGGGCAACAGCTAGGCTTTGACAAACATTATTAACCATTTCATCAGAAGCATATCGCCAGTTATCACAATCCACAAGTGACTTCAAGCAAAGAGCAGATCCCAAAGCAAGATGTTGTTGGTGTTGAGAATCTATAAGAGAATTAGAGAGTGGCTTGCAAAGAGAGTGTACCACATTCCTTTTCTTATCTTCTGGTGTTGCCGGATCAATTCCATATCTCGCCATAGCAGCTAGCGCCTTTGAGCAAGCCTGTTGAACACTTAAGGACCCTTCACTAGAGCTCAATGTCCTAATGATTGCGGGCATGATAATTTCTACATGAGGAGCAACTTTAACTCCATGAGCACGAGCAAGGTCTTCGAAGAGAGAAACTGTGTAGCCACCGGACGCAGAACCAATCTCTTTGGCTTCAGAAAGTTGAGCAACAAACACATGAATCACCTTTGCATCCAAACCTTTCACAATAGATCTCAAATTGCTCATTGCAGTCTTGAATGTATCTGGACCTTTGTCAAGATTAGCCAACTCTTGTCTAAACGCCGAACCAAGATTTCTCCCCATTTGTTCCCTCCTGGATACTGTGAAAAACCAAAAGCCAGACTGAAGTCAACAGGCAAAGTCAAAAACAAAAATTCTCTTGATCTCTGTCTTAAGTGACAAGAACAAAAAAAAAGTGACAAGAACGATATACACAATCTAGAATCATAAAATCTCTTGAGTAAAAGATATGAGGGTGTAATCAATTATTCCAAACCATATCCGAATAAGGAAATTAAATCAATCTACACCCATAAAATCAATGATTCTACCGAAACAAATAGTCAACTGCCAAAAAAAATAATAATCAAATTTCTTTGATGAACCAAACAGAAAGAATCGTTCTCCGCCGAGAATTGATAAAATCGATAACTTAGAATTCGTAAAAAAAAAATGTAATCTTTTACTAAAATGAACATCTTACTCTGTGGAACATAACTAACATCGAAAGAAAGGAATTATCAATTGTGAAGTGATGAATACACGAAATGGATCTTTTGAATTCGAATTCCAAACGAATAAAAATGAATGAAAAAAAAGAAAATCAGAAACCCTAATCGAGAAAAAGGGTTTGTACAGAGTTTTGAATTTCCGCGAAAGTAAAGTTAATGAACAGTTAAGAACGAAGCGTACCAGTGTCTCTGAAAGCGAAGCTTGACCCAAGAGAAATGAAATCCCCAAGGATCTGAAAGTCTCAAGCACTAATAGAAATCGCTCCTCCTCTCTGCTTAAGATACGACGCCAATAAAACCAGAAACTTTTTTTTGAACGTTGAGATGGGCGCGTTTAGGGTATATCTCCGTAATATTTGGGTCCTAAGCAAATCTACCCCTTTATTTTTAATTTCTATTAAAATGGAAACCAACATTTCAAATCTTGAAAGTGGAACCTTCGCACTTGGTGTTCTTTCATTATTATGATCAGTCATTTAGTTACAACATGGTTTGGAAAATTATTTATTTAAGTGAGATCTTATTAGTAATTTGATAGAGTGATGCTGCTCAACTACTTAATTCTATCAACCTAATGAGAATAATGTGGGTAAAAAAAATATGATGCTTTAGAGTTTTTTTTATCTCAAAATAAAGATTATGGGAATTTGTAAAATAATTGGTTTGTTATAGATGATTTTTTTCTTAAAACCGATAAAGTCGTGGATTAGTATAGCAGTTATTTGTTTGCAAAATATAACGAAAGCAAAATCTCAATTGTCTTTATTTTGGGTCAAACATTTTAGGAGAGTATTATATTATTGCACAAAATCCCAGCTTGATTAAACCTCCTGAATTAGGGGGAATTGTCCGCTCTCCTTTATAAAATTTGACCAAATTTATATGGAAAAAAATAGTAGTCAACTTTCATTAAAAATGAATATTCTTCTCTATCAAATGAATTTGTTTCCCTATTTTCATCCACAACCAATTTAGTTCCAGATCCAATGCGTTGGTTTGAGTTAGGGAACTGTAAGAATTTGACTAGAAATAAATCATTCCAAATGCAAATCAATTGGCAAAACAGTGGGGGCAGTAATCTGCAAATCTAAAAGAAATAAAGGGAGTAACTGTCAAATAGCAATAAGGTGACATTTGTGAAACTACAAAGTTGGAAGCTGAATTATCAAAACGACATGATTCAATCAATCAATCAATCAATTAAAAAAAAAAAAGCGACTCCCAATTTGTCTTCTTGATGGCTTATCAATCATCAATTTCGCAACCGTTGTTTCCTCTCGCCGGCCGAGTCGCCATTGTTACTGGCTCATCCCGTGGTATAGGTCGAGCTATAGCGATCCATCTCGCTGAACTCGGTGCGAGGATTGTTATCAACTACACCTCTAAAGCAACAGACGCCGAGCGTGTCGCGGCGGAGATCAACGATTTTCCAGCTAGAGAAGAAATCACTGGAAAGGGACCAAGAGCTATTGTAGTTCAGGCCAATGTTTCTGAGCCAGACCAGGTGAAATCGCTGTTTGATTCTGCGGAGAGTGCCTTTGAGTCGCCGATTCACATTCTCGTTAACAGCGCTGGAATTCTCGATCCCAAGTACCCTTCGATTGCAGACACATCAGTCGAAGATTTTGATCGCACCTTCAGGTACACTCTATATTGTTCTTTGATTAGTTACGTGCTCTATGATTTTGGGTTAGAAAGCTGTTTTTTTTTTTTTTTTTCAGCCATTGTTGAATATGTATGTGTTCTTGATCACTCTCTGTTTGACATTCTCTAACTTCTAACTATCCTCTGTTTGTTTATTGTATTGGATTGTAGTGTCAATACGAAAGGAGCGTTCCTGTGTAGCAAGGAAGCTGCCAATAGGCTAAAACAAGGAGGTGGTGGTCGGATCATACTCCTGACATCTTCCATGACCCGATCCTTAAAGACTGGCTTTGGTGCCTATGCAGCATCAAAAGCAGCTGTGGAAACTATGGTCAAGATTCTTGCAAAAGAGCTCAAAGGGACAGGAATCACTGCAAACTGTGTTGCTCCAGGACCCATTGCCACTGAGATGTTCTTTGATGGAAAGAGCCCGGAGTTGGTGGAGAAGATAGCTGCAGAGTCTCCCTTTGGGAGGGTTGGCGAAACCAAAGACGTGGTGCCTCTTGTTGGCTTCTTGGCTGGTGACGGTGGTGAATGGGTCAATGGTCAAATCATTCCTGTTAATGGTGGATATGTGTAAAAGGGCTTGGTCTTGACTCTTGAGAGTTAGTGGTTTATTAGGCCATCTTTATCGGTAATCTCCAGAAAAAAAATATTTAAAATTAAATAATAATAAAAATAATTATTTCTCCAATAATATTATGACAAGTGGCAGAGATCCTGATCTTTAGTGTCTCTCGATAAATACGGATCTGCACTGTTTTGATTAATTTTCATTTAAAAAAAATTAAAGACTCTCTTATTTAATCAGCGATGTAGATGATTTTACTGTTCTATCAAGAGGCAAATGCAAGGGTTAAATTGAAACATCGAGGTTCAATTAGAACACAAAAAACAAAAAAACTATGATCTGTGATTTGCAGACAAATTGTGATTAGTCTAAGTTATGGTTAATAATAAAATGTCTTATTTTGTTTTTATTACACAGCCGTAACAGTACAGTCGTGACTCACGATTAACCTCACTACTCGTGAGTCGTGACTCACCTACAGGCTACAGATTATTAGTCCAAAAGTACATACTGTATATATTTTCTACATTTTTTTGTCGACATCCTTATGTTTTTGCTTTCGTTGACATCCTCTTTTTTTTTTTTTTTTTTCCTAAACCTTAATATATAATATATCCAGTTCACTTCGTATACCTACTCGTATTTTCGTACTGTCATTGGAACCACTTTTTATGATATTTTAAATTATTCATTTTGCCCCAAAAAAAATTATTCATTATAATCAACAGTCGAATAAAATCAATATATGGATAGATATAACTTCGATGAAATATAAGTAGAGGATAAAAAATGGTTGGGAATATCAAATATGTCAAGTGCAACACCTAAAAGTCTAAAACAATACCCTTGAAGCATCTTAAGATTTTTAAAATATCAAATGTATATGGAGGAATAAACAACGCATGCTATTGTATGATGTAACATGTAACCATATAAACTTCTTTTTTAAAAAATGAAGCCAATCGAAAGTAGTGATAATATGGATATTAAATGAAGTGGAAAAGAAGAAGAAAAATAATAAAGAATTTTGATCCAAAATAAAACGGGATCTTTTATATAAACAGTAGCCATCCTCTGTCCTCAAAACACACGCATAAAAATGAGTCAACACAACATCCTTGAAGCTCTAAATGTTCGGGTCGTTGGTACGGGTGATCGGATCCTGGTTCTAGCCCATGGATTCGGTACTGACCAATCGGCTTGGCACCTAATCCTCCCTTACTTCACCCCGACTTACAGAGTCGTCCTCTATGACCTAGTTTGCGCCGGCAGTGTCAATCCCGACTACTTCGATTTCAATCGCTACACAACTCTCGATCCTTACGTAGATGATCTTCTCAACATCATCGATTCTCTCGGAATTCAAAACTGCGCTTACGTAGGTCACTCCGTCTCAGCTATGATCGGAATCATAGCTTCGATCCGTAGGCCTGAGCTTTTCTCGAAGCTTATCTTAATCGGGGCTTCACCTAGGTTTCTCAACGATGAGGATTACCATGGCGGATTCGAAGAAGGTGAAATTGAGAAAGTTTTCTCAGCTATGGAAGCTAATTACGAAGCTTGGGTTCATGGATTCGCTCCGCTCTCTGTGGGAGCTGATGTTCCAGCGGCGGTTAGAGAATTTAGCCGGACGTTGTTCAATATGCGTCCAGATATATCTCTGTTCGTGTCAAGGACGGTTTTCAATAGCGATCTGAGAGGTGTGCTTGGATTAGTGAGAGTTCCTTCTTGTGTGATTCAGACGGCGAAGGATGTATCTGTGCCGGCTTCGGTGGCGGAGTATCTTAGGGCTCATCTCGGTGGAGATACTACAGTGGAGACGCTTAAAACTGAAGGACATTTGCCGCATCTAAGTGCTCCGGCGCAGCTAGCTCAGTTTCTCCGGCGTGCACTGCCTCGGTGACTTTGTTTTTGGTTTTTCTTTAAAAGGAAATAAATAATTGGAGGAACATGGAACTTGTGGTTTAGTGGGGTCCACGTGGACAAAGAATGGCCTCTATTTGTGGAGGACAGTTTGGCATTGGCAAATCTAAGATAAGATTGTTCACATGACACGTGAACAACGCTTTTTTTATATTACTATGTACTTTTTTAATATAAAATAATTGGCACTAGATTTATTTTGGAAAATAACCACACACACAAAAAAAAAAAAAATTAATTTAAAAATCTTAAAGCATGCTAGGGTATGTGAAAATTAAAAATTAGAAAGTTAAAATGAGAGAAAGGGAAAGAAAAGTTTATAAACACGTCGATGCAGTGTACAACTTAGACAGACACAATATGAGCATACTGAACCAGTGATTTGGTGTACTTTTTATTTGTTCTTGAAATTTAATTTATTTGGTATTGACAATATTCTAATTCTTTCTATAAGAATTTCAAAATTAAAGGAATGTTGGAAATTGGAAGGGAACAAAATCTCATTCGTATGGCTGCAGCGACTTCGGTTTCTTCTCCGCCGCTTTGCCTCGCAGGTCGAGCCGCTGTAGTTACTGGATATTCTCGACGAATAGGCCGAGCCATAGCCATCCACCTTTCTGAGCTTGGGGCTAGGATGAGGCGGAGCGAGTCTTCGAGTCCCCGGTTCATATCCTAGTTAACTCAGCGGCTATAGCCGATCCCAATCATTCCAATATCTTAGACACATCTGTACAACTCTTCACCGCATTATCCGGTTAATTATTTTCAAAATTTTCTCTATCTATTCACTCGTATACATCATACTTTTATTGTGTGATAATTAGTAAAAAGAGGTTTTAGAATTCAGGATATATAAAGGAATGATGGTTTATATTTTCCAAAAAAAAAATTATTGATAGTAACATGCGGAGTCACAAGTGCTTGGAATATTCTTTGATGAAACTATTCCACAAGTTTGATGACATGTGAAATTTAGTTAAGTTTGTTGCATTTAATTATTTTCGAAATGTTACCAATCAGATTTGTAACGTTGTTTGATAACATGAGTGTGAACACAAGAGGTGCGTTTCTTTGCGTTAGAGAAGCAGCAAACAGGCTAAAACGTGGAGGCGGTGGCAGGATATTCATGCTCTCAACCTCACTGGTTCAATCCTTAAAACCACATTTTGGCTCTTACACGGCTTCAAAGGCAGCCATAGAAGCCATGGCCAAGATTCTTGCATATGAACTCAAAGGAACATAAATCACTGTAAACTGTGTTTCGCCGGTACCAGTCGCCACAGAGATGTTTTTTTTTTTTGCAGGATTAAGCGAAAAGATTGTGGAGAAATTTAAGTCACAGAACGCATTTGGTAGGCTTGGTGAGACCAAAGACATCTCACATGTTGTTGAGTTCTTGGCAAGTGACGCTGGCGAATGGATCAATGGTCAAGTCATCATTGCTAATGGTGGTTCTCTCTTGTGAACAGAGAGAGGTGTTAGTCTTCTTAAAGCTATATTGGGGTATTTAATGATGCAAGGTTATCTCTTGAATCCGTAATTAAAAAAAACTGATAAATGTCAAAATCAATTAGTTAGCCAGATCAAAGTCAAACCAAAAGAACGTTTTTTTGGATCTAATCCAATGGACCAACAACCTTCAAATGATTGATGAAAACAAGAATCAGTCATATACATATATAATAACCTCAATGTACCAGAAGAAGAAACACCAAACTACTCATTACCATACCGAACCTAACCATGGAACCATAGCTATAATCATAATGACCAGATGATGGCTCTCCGATCTGAATCGGGAAATTACATTGTCCTTGAGAAATATTCTGAGTAGTGATCGTCGCAAGCCCTTCAAAATCGCACGCTTGAGCTTCTTGATTTTGTACTTGAAAATACATATTAAACGCGTAAGACGCGTTCCCATTCGCATCAAGATTGCCACAAGACGATCCGTAACCCAAAGCAGTACAGTCCGAATGCGAACACGCATAGTTTATATTATCTCCAAGCCTACTGATATTACCACGACCAATAGGATTAAACATACACCACTGTTTCAGCAAATACTGAACGTTTCGAGCTCCGGTTAATAACTTTTTCTGACCTTGTCCCTTAAAATCCACTGGGAATTTCGGTTGGCCGTCGAACTTGAATACCCCCCAATGACGTTCGAAGTTTCCCGGCGCCACGCTCTTCGCATCTTCATCGATAAATCCGAACAGATAGACCTCAATATAACCTTTACGCATAGGAGTTCCAACGTTGTTCGCCAACCTAGGAAGCAAACCGGAATAAAAGCGTTCTGCGTTTGGAACGTTTGCGTTCTTGTCTCCATTTGTAGGCCAACCAACTTCTCCAACGATCACTTCCATGTCACCGTGATTCAACGCGTTTAAAGAAGCTAAGAGCGTGTCGAAATTAGCGTCGAAGACGTTTGTGTAGATAACGCCGTTATCGTTGACAGTGTTTTGGCCGTCAAAGAAAGCATAATCGAAAGGGAAGTCACTGCTTAAGTAGAGACTTAAGAAAGGGTAAATATTGACGGTGAAAGGAGCTTTGTTCTGTGCGAGGAATTTAACGATCTGTGTCATTTCTTGGATAATGTCGGAACGGAATCTTCCGGCGGATGGGACTGGGTTGTCCGGGGGGGAATTGTAAACGTCGGCGTTTAAAGGAACGGTGGCTTTGATGAAATCACCGACTCCGGCTTCGTTTAAAGCGGTTTGGATGTTGAAGAGTGCTGGGTACGTCAGGTCTATGTATGATCCGTTGTATGCTGTCAAGAATGGCTCATTCCCTACCGCGACATATCTGCAACAACAACAAAAAAATGGATTTATATATTTAAATCATAATTCTAAAACTATAAAAATTCCAAGAAAATTCTTATTATTTATGTCGGTAAGTAAATGATTTAGTATTTTCAACGTCGGTTGTGATAAAAAACATACGTGAAATTTCACATGTTATCCACTATTTGGAAAGTTTGCATATTTTCAATAAAGAGGAAATAAAGATTGAGATTTTCTTTTGTTTTTCAGAACGAGTTCGGATCTTGTGCAATAAATGCTTTGCACATACATGACCGTCCATGTTTGAATAAATATGAAATATGTGATAACACACTACACACATGGCGGTCCATATGCATTAATCAAATTCAAGTAATTTATTAGCAGAAGCATACATAATATAATATATCAAATAATTATACATAAAAGGTGTGGTGCTCAACCAACTATAACAGGTAAAAAACTGATATAATAAAAGAAAATTTCAACCAATTCACTTATAAATTAAGTCGACCAATGATCGTAATTTTAGAGACAAATAGAAGAGATTAACTTTTTTTTAGTTGTCCAACTAGTCAAGACTCAAAACCAACGTGTAAAGGATTGGAGCTCTTATCAGTCTGTCTAGTTTGGTCGGCTCAAGAGACTATTATGTACCTCCTAATTCAGAAATTTTATTTTCTGTCTTTTTTATCATCATTTTTTATCCTTTAAACTAACAAAGATTATGCCATAATAATAACAACAGTAAATTCATAATTAATGTTCTACAAAGTTCGATATTTATATTAAAGGAGAAAATTCCAATACTCGGTCTGATATCTGATTTTCAAATCACCCTAAGTAGTGCCAAGAGACTTCAAACATCTATGTTGTTGACATATGTATAACTTATATATGTAAGTTTCATAATGTTTTTAAAATATAACTATAATATTTTTGTAGAACTTTATAAACTCGCAACCAATCACAAAATGAAACTTACTTGATCTTAACGCCGCCGTTGGAGTTGAATCTAGAGATGTTTCTTTGGACCCAATCTTTAGCTCTTTCATAATTCCCCATGGCTTGGAGCAGATCATTAGGGATCGCCACCATCACTTCGACGCCGGAGCCGGCGAGAGCTCCCAACGTGTCCGTGTCTGCATCGAACAGCTTCACTTTCCCTATGTTGTTGTCTTTTAGCATCTCTACCACCGTCTTAGGCGGTAACTCATGAGTCGCCATTGTTCCCCAGTTTACTCCCAAAGCAAAGACACCGCCGGAGGAAAAACAGACGGCGAAGATTATGATAAAGATAACGGCAGAGTTAGTAACGGTACTCTGTATCCGTCGATAGTTCATTTTCGAGCTTTCCTCTGTTTTTTTGGCTGCTTTAGAGATAGACAATTGATGCTTCCGGGAAAGTTTTGCACTTTGGGGGATTTTGAAGTTGGAAAAGAAGAGATGGGTTGATTTATCTGGGAAAGTTTTGAACTTTGTAGAAAGGATCTGATGGGCTTTTATTGGCTTTTCCTATGAAAAGAATTGGAAAAGTGTATGAGAGAAATAATAATTATGGTGGGTTTATGTTATGTTGTACTTGTAGCTCGATGATTTGAACAAATAATGAAAATAATATCTAAGCTGACTAAAAAAATCTGAGTGAGCGAATGGAAGAAGAAGGAAGAAGAGATCAAATAGGTGAAAGAGAGTAGAGAAGGAAACAGAGTCAAAACCAACCTTTAAAAAAACAAAAACAGGGAAACCGACCAATTAAAATATCTATAAAATATTACTATTTATTAAGAAGATACAAAATTTGGGTAACATATTCTTAAGGCTATATACTACACGTAGCCACGTATTATTTATTAAGACCTAACCAACATAGTTGGCCAAGTGTTATTGGTTTGGAATGTGAAATTCAAATAATAGTTATTATAATATTTCCGTTTAAGTATGAAAATAAAAAGATACGAAACTAAATCTTATGCACATTACAACTTCAATTTTGGATGTTCACATACGTACAAATAGATTGACCCAAAATTGAAGGTTAAGATCGCTGTCATATGTTTATGCTTACGAATTGGATCATCTCAGTTAGGTCCATTCAATTGATCTTACCAAATTTTGTTTAAAACATACCAGATTTTTTTAGTGGTTGTATACCAAATGGCAAGTTAAAAACTCTCATTTCTTTTCCTTTTTTTTTTTTTTTTGCAATTATTGCAACACTAAAAAACATATATGGTGTTAATGGTGGCAATTTCTTGCAAAATGTCGTAAGCAACTGAGCATAAATTCAACACCAAATAAAAGACGGAAACATATGCGTTGAACAAGTTTCATTAATCTTTTTTTTTTTTGTATAAAATGGTTCATTGAATATTGGCACACACTCTTTTTTGGGGTTTGACTAGGACAAGGCGACATGCAAAGAAAAGGGAAAGGTTTCAAATTTGTTTTTTCTGCGTTCGTCCGTTTTTAAGGAGTATCATTCTGATATGTCTGGGTACAAAACAATTATTGTATTTGAATGTTTGATTTGATATTTAACTGGCCCTAAGCAATTATTTATTGTATTAAGTACTTGAATTTTCAAAAAGGGTACAAAGGAAAGGAGTAGTAGAAGTCGTGATGAAATATAGTAGGTAGTCACTAGTCTATAGACTAAATTTGTTATTGTCCTTTTCACGATCGATCGAGTATGTACAAACGTACTTGCAAGAAGAAATCCCAAAGAACGATGTATGAAAATTAAATTCCAATTAAATATCAGATCGAATTTGATTTTAGTCAACAAGATAACAATCATGATTAGCTTAGCTGTGATTTTCGTTCAGCTTAAAAATATTCTTATTATCGATTTTCAATATTTGATAAAAGATAACCACGTAAAGATGAGCAAGAAATACTGTAAAATAATAATTATAAATAAATAAATGGGCCTGAACTGGGCAATAATTGGGTATCTCCGACAAGCATTCATGGGCCCTTGGAGATGTAAACAATAAACATACCGTTGCCTGCCTTCATCAAAACATTGCAAGTCTGTGTCTCGTATCTAAGAAGCGATCAAAGAGGCAATTCCTCGAACACTTGGTGAGCATAGAGTGGCGATGAAAGGAAGCAAGGCGAATCTCTCTACACTAGCGGAGAAATGCAAAGTACTTTCTCTTATCTCTATCCATTTTCCTTCAAAGTAAATCTCTCTCTTTGTATCGGTTCGGCTAATTTCTTTCCTCTGTGCAGACTGTAATCGTTTCGAACTGGCAAGGATATCTAAATACTATCAAACCTGAAGATAAAGCTAGGTAATTTCCTGATTTTTCAGGGAACTAATATTGTAGTTTCAGATATTTTTAGTCTTGCTAGTTTGAGATTTCTTGCCGGGTATTTGCAAGAACATCATATTTGGTTAAAATAAGGATAGAAAGACGATAAAAGCTCAGATTTTTGGAGATAAAAAAGCTTTAATGTTTATTTTATTTTATTCAATAAACGATCATTGGATTATGTAAAATTGTTTTTTGAGTTGAGTATTTTTAACTGTTTTGATTAGTATAATACATACTTCAAAGATTAAGTACGTGATGAGACGAGGAAAGCCCTATCTCTGGGTACCAGAAAGCGAACCTCACAATGTCGTAAGTCCTACTGTTACATAATAAGTGGGTTTTGTTTTCAGAGGGTTTAACATGTGTTTGACTCAAAACCTACTTTTGGATCACTAATTTTGCCAGAACATAATGTTTGATGAACGTGGATCCTTTTCTATTGCCCATCCGTATCCTGGTCCCCTTGCATCTCTGTTCAAGTTAATAGGAAAGGTTTGTGTCTCTTTTTTTTCTCTAAATTGGATCCTTTTGACTTCTACATTTATAGCTTCTGCAATCTCTGTCACTCTCACGGAAACAGGTTTAACTTTCTTTGTAGCTTCCAAACCGGGTTGCTTTTACTGGAGAGATTGTCCCTGTTAAAGAGAAAAGGGTAAGATCCATTGAGAATTTCTAGTTTGGATCAAAGTCTTGACTTTCTCTTCTTTATTATCTTCACCATGCTTGTCTTCTTCGTAAAAGGTTGAGCCGGTAAAGAAATATGTCGAGGAAGCTATACAATCAGAGATGAAAGTGATTAGTGAGACCCCAAATTCTGTTCGCAGTATATTCAATTCTGCTGATCAGATGTATGCCTCCCGGTGTGAGAGTCTTAGAACCCTGGTCGATGATGCAAAAGAAAAATACGTTATTTATAAATTTGTTCCAAGGTAAAACACACAAACTCTGAACCTCATCTTTGTTTATGGTTAGCTAAACTAATATATATGTTGTTATTTTTAACTTAAGTGCATATTTACTCTTACTTAGATTTCTTCATGCACTTTTCATAAGAATTATAAGCGGACAATGATATAGAGCCGATTACTAAGATTGTCTGGTTTTCTTCTCAGCTCATGTATGTTTATCGACCCAAATGGGGCCACGAAAGAAATAGACTTGAAGGTGTTGGAACTTTCAAAAGCAGACCCATTAGGTAATGAAACTAAAGACAGTTGATTGCATACTATAGATAAAGTTTTGTAATGGCTTTCATCTTAAGTATTTTGCTATGGCTTTTAATTCACAGGGACTTGGTCTACAAAACTTGTGGATGGAATCAATAAGAACGAATCGAGAAGACGAGCTTTGATTCTTTTCTGTTTATACTATCTTGATATAAATGCAAGGGTAAAAAAAGCTTATATGATGAGTACTGGATCTCGGATTCTGTATGTTAGTTTAGTCATTTACCGGTAAATTTTTTGGTGATTAGGATGCTTATATGGTATCAGTAGATAAGAAAGGTTTCCACCTGTTGGGGAAGGTACCGAGTGCTGAAGAAGCTGGAGATGAGTATCAATGGAGAGAGTTTAGATTTGAGTTTGAAGAAGAGGTGAAAGACGTTGTAGCTTTTTGCCAACAACTTGTGGAAATGGAGCAAGAGGTTGTGAGCAAGTTCACTGACCATACCGGTTTGTGATTTCAATCATTTTCTTATTGATCACGACTCACGAGCCGAACCGGTTTACGTTTTAGTTAAATTATTTATTTAGGCAAGAATAAGAGATTAATGATAATGACTGTGTATTATTGAAGGTCCGCAGACACGGTTTAGATTCGGTTTATTGAAGGTTTTGAGCTTTATCAATATAATTCCGGTTCAATATATGTATACTACTTAGCGTTAAAATCAATTTAGTTCGTATTCGCCACTTTTATATTTCAACTATTACGCTACACAGTAAAGTGATTAAAATCTCGAAATTCGAAATGTAAAGACGCATATACAAAAGTTTTTGTATTTAGAAATTCATGGGCTTTTAGTTGTCCATGAACATTGGTTTTATGATTGTTGAGTATCTATGAAGTTAGGGAATGCTCTGTATATAGGAAGTAGTACTAATAACAATGAATAATTTGATACATTATCCTCAAGAATCTTGATTCAACATGAATCTTTGGATTGAGGAGTTTTTCCCCCAGCTTTTCCATTTTCTCTGTAAACTCAGAAAATGATTGAAAACTCTCTTTAACTTTTCAGTTCCAGCTGAAACCATTCAAGTCGAACTGTTTTGTACGCGTTGTACAGTAGTTGTCGACATGTGTGTTAAGATCTAGCTCTGTTGTTGAATCCATGCCTTGACGGCTTCGGCTTTCAAGCTTAAGATCCTCACTTTTGTCTGTATACTCATTGTTGCCTTGTTGATGACCTCTGTGTCCGTGCAGTCCTACTCCTATTGATAATCTACCTGGACTTCTTTCTGAATATGATATTCTTTGTTCTGCGTCACTAACCATTGTTGAGATATATGGATTCCCTCTTAGACCTTCTGTCCATGTGAGCTCCATCCTTTGGAACAATGGTTCTTCCATTCTCTCTTTCTGCTCTGATGATGAATCACCAAGATATGTTCTTAGTCCTAATCTGTTGTTCTCTAGCATTTTTGTGTTTTTTTTAGTTCCCTCGCTTGAAGTCAGGCAACTTTCAAGAGAGCAATCAGGTAGATAGGTTGTTTGCATCTGTTGTGAGCATAGAATTTGAAGTTCTTTTGGTTCTAGGAAACTAGAGTTTGGGTATTCTGATGATACTTTAGATACTAATTCCGAGAGCTGAACTTTGGCAGCTTCGAGACCAGCTGCGCCGAGGTTCTGTCTTCCAAGAGTCTCTTGTGCTTTCTCCAAAACCGATTGCAGGTATTTCCCTTGAGCCTCTATCCTGAGCTGAAAATGTCGCTGTACCTGGCTCAGTTTAAATACCAAAATGTAAACTGAATGCTTCAACCTTTTTATATACTATAAACTTATCCTCTATTGAGTGCTCTATCTATAATCATGATATTCACTTGGTTTTAAGATTTTTCACATGCTTGAATAGACTTTTGCATAATGTAACTTACATCTATTCAAGGATAAATTTAACAGTACCCTGGAGAATTTTGATTATGTTTTATAAAAACAGTGTTGTGTGAAAATGATACCTCAAGTTGCTCATGAAGCCTTCTTTGGACCTCTATTTGCATTTGCAGTGCTTCACTTATTGGCGAGTTCCTGTGTGCAAATAGATTAAAGTTCTTTTGTGATAAGCTAAACGTTAGTATATATATATATATATAGAAAAATAGTCATATTCTTACTTGTTTGGTTGTTGTCCAATACTCAAACTCTCGCTTTGAATTTCGTCTGCATCAGGGGTCTTTTCTTCTATCATGGTCATCATACCTGTACGAGCCATCTTAGATTTAGATCTTTGTAGGAATTTAAAGTTTGAAAGTTCTTGAATCTGTGAATCTGGTTAATGTAAATAAAGTTTACCTATTTTGTTTAAACCGCTGTTAGCTTGTCCATTGAGATTCTTGCTCAGCCTGTATTTCTGGTGGCCAATTTCATGAAGTTAGTAGCTTTTTGTGAATGCAAAAAAGAGAGCTTATTTCACCAGTAAAGCAATTGATGACTACGTCATGTACCCAGAAAAGCATATTTGTGTATTAAATAAGTGATGATATGAAGGCTTACCTGAAGATGACTTTTGAGGTGGTATAAGGTAAGGCCTGGAATACCCATAACTTTCATGATTGTCTTTGGAGTAGCTTCTGCAACAGAACAGATAAAAAGTGTACAATATTATATCTAAACCCCTGCTACTCAAAGATGATTATACAATTGATCTTGCTAATGATGTAACTCTCACTATCTGCTCCACCAAGTTGATTGACTGCTTCAATGAATCTCTCATGTAGATCAGGAGTCCATTTTAAACGTGGCTTTGCATCGGTTGAAAGGATGAGTCCAGAATCTCCAGGATTATTCCCTCTAAGGAATGGATGCCTTTCAGAAGTTATATGCATTCTTGAAGAAGAGAGGATGTTCTTTCCTTGGTGCTGGTTCATGTAATACATAAAGTCTGTTCACAAAAAGGCATATTGTAAGTTTAATCCCCCACATGGAAATTGCAGTAATATTTTCGCCACAAACGATCGATGTTTTTTCTTACCTGACACGATCTTAGTTCTTAAATTCAAAAACTGCTTCTTTCAGAAAGTTGGAGAGTGTATAATAATACTCCACCAACTAAGGAAGATGTTATTTTTGGGTGCTTTTTCTTACTTGTTCTTTATATTTTCTCAGGTTGGTTTGGTGCAACTTTGCTTTATATAGGAAGTTGAATGTAGAAAAGTGGGGAAGTTAGAGAACGATGATTAAGGTATGGAATATGAATAACTGGTCCAATCGATGCTTTTGTTAGTTGTGTCCTTGTCGTCGTTTTGAACTGTTATGTTTATTTGTTTGTAGATGATTGTTTTATTTAATGTATTGATTCCTATGGACTACAACTTTTCAACTCAATTAGATACCAGAATTGATCCACAATTAATGCATCCTATGCGCATTCTTTCGCCATTCTGGCAGAGGGAAGTATCTTATTCCCCATTTTTCCTAACTTTTTTGTTCTTAACTCTTTTCTTATTCTTTGATATTTTCATACTCACAGTTCTTACTCCTCTATCTCTCTTGGAATATTCTCAATGCTTTTCATTTGTCTTTATTGTATTTGTTCCTTTCATGGAGTCATTTTCGGTCTCTAGGTACATTATGAGTCTGAACTTAGTCAGCTGTTACAGATGATATTTAAAGTTTTTTTTATCTCGCTATGTTTCAAGAATGTAATATGATGATAATACTTTTGACTTAGTGTTTTAGATAGCAAACAAATGGAAGTTTTATATTTGAAACATTGGTTTGCTTTAAAAGATGATTAGGAATATTTTCATACTGTCTCCTTCAACAAGTTTAGTACCTATTCTCTCACAGTATAAAATTACTGGAGGGTCCCATTTCTTATCATTCTTTGATTAGCTCAAAAACACTTGGCCCCTCCATGCCTCTGTTTTATTATGTTTGTAGCCTTTCCTGTCTGATCTAATAACAATTATCTCTCCGGTCCATGTGTGTGTGTGTGTTTATATGTTCATACATTTATAGAAGTTAAACATCTCTGCATATATTGCTTGATCACTTTCTTACTCTATACTTCTCATGCAACAGTTTTGATGATCTCTACAGTTTTCTAGTTTTCAGATAGTTTATGCGTGCATAATTACTGTCATGGGCTGGGCCAGTCCACTCAATTTCTAGTCGAAAGCGGCTTAAATTTTGTAGATTTTTTTCCAAATTATGTATAAGCAACTGAGAATATATCCAGTTTTTTGAGTCCCACATTAGCTGAATGAATGCTTTGATATGGTCTAGTGTTCATAAGGAAAAAAGGTAAGAGAAAAAACAAATATAATGTTCCTTGAATGATATCTTTGCATTTATTTTATACAGAACCAAACTTTTTTTTGTAATGGTTGTGATTTCTCAATACACTTTATTCGGTTTCGGGAAGAGAGAACCTATCATAATCTTGAGTTAAAAGTATTTGGCATATTGCCTAAATAGTTTCATCTCCATGTGGGTGAGAATATGCTTTCATCTTGTGTGTTGCAAGTCTCTAAAAGTCTTACTTAGCTTGAATGAATCTCATCAAACTCACTATTCTCATAAATTATAAGTTTCTTAATTTCTTTCTTACCAAAGTTTCTCCAGTGTTTTTGTACGGTTAGTCTTCCAGCAATAGCAAATAACTTCATAATCATATCAAGATTTTCAGAGTTCATATATAGTTTTTAATGTTGTTTTCACTTTTATCCACTGTAGTGCCTTGGAAGAAGAAACAAGACGAGAGGATTTATAATCCAATCAAGATTTGTGAACAATTCGTGATAATGGTGATACTGTATGTTTTTTTTCTTTACCCAATTGAAAAGTCATTGTTGCAAGTGAAAAGAAAAGAGAGAGAGAGAGAGAGAGAGACTGTGATAGAGACTAAATGTTCTTTCTTGTACGTTCATTTAGTAGATTCTTGTTCTTTTTTTACGACTAACTTTGCTAATGATGCTTCGAAGCTCTGGCGTAGGGAGCATACTTCAACACGTGGGCTGCATTCGCCAGAAAAATACTCGCGGAATTGTATTCTTTTGCTCGAAAATATATTATATTAAAAGAAAAGCAAGAAATTAAAGTGGGTGATTCTGTAGATATGAGAATCAAAAACTCTGAAGACAAACAAATAATAATTAAAAAGGTGAGTCGCATTCTCAAGTCAAGAATCTTTATTATTCATTCATCTTAACCCAAAATTTTTAAAACATATTCGAGGTTCGTCTTCTTTCCACTTATAGCTAGTCGTGTTTCATTATTTGCTAACAGCAGTGTCTAGAAGATGATTAGCCTTAAATTTTATTGATTTTTTTTTTTTTTTTTGCTTCGTTGTTCATCGTTACTTATGTATGAATGTCTATCATTGCATATAACCTCATTTTATTTTAATTTTCTTTTGTTAAAAGGCCTATATATCCTCATTTTGCGGTATCATTTTTCATCATTGGTCTTGGTTTTTTTGGGATGTGTCAAAATACGGTAATTCGGTTTAATCTACAATGAATAGTAGACTACTGTTAATAAATTTATATATTTTTAACGAGCATCAAAACAAAATTTTGAATGTGGACTAGACCTTTTCTTTTCATACGGGGTCAATTTTGAACTTTTACGTTTTTGTGGGGTCACAATTTGAGTCTGCGGAAATTTATCTATGGTGTTATTTTTTCCTATTATTAAACATTGTTTTTGGTCGCATTATTAAAGTTTTGACATTTTTGATGTTTGCGACGAGAGATACAAATCAACCATTTTCTTAAAGTTCATTCAAATTGATGTGTTTCAATTTTATAATTGTATCTTCGAATCATCGTTCGTTAATGGCGTTTCTTCGATTTAATTGAAACTTTTTTAACTACATGGGCTAAAATTTTATGTAATTGGGCTCATATATAAAGCCCTTTTTCTATTGTGGGCGGCTCGATTCGAATATTGAAAACCCAACACGAAAAAATAGTTTTAGACTTGGTCACCGTTTGCGATGTTGTTGGATCCGGTTAACATTTTCTTTCACCGATGAATAAATTTGGTGGAGGCATGTTATTGGTTGGTGAGCGTGACCGTCCATTTTTCATGCCCAATTTAGGCATTTTTATTGTTCTTTTGCTATCGGACAACAAGATGACTACTACTAGTTTTTAGTTTTAATTTGGCAAATGTTTGTATATTCAAAGGAGACTTTTATTCTCTAATAAATTTTTCATTTTTTTGTCAAACTATTCTATAAATTATTATTTTCACAATTTCCTTGGTTGTTTTCGGGTCAACAAAATTATATTAATATACAGTCATACCAAACACCGTGCATAGTGCGCATTAAGCATCTTGTTTAGGATATATCTTTTTGATAAAGAACATCAAAATATTTGTTTGCAATCCAACTACAATATATATCATATTCATATCAGTGATATCATAAGCTTTTTGTTTTTTTTTGATAAAATATATCACACGCTTTTTTGAGAGAAAAAAGATAGCAAATTAGCAATCATCTAGAAACCGAAAAGGGAAACGAAGCGGTTAGCTTTGCTGCAAGTATTCATTGCTTTAAATGGAAAGCTTGTTATAATGCGCATCTATATATATATATATTCGTCAATTTTTTTTTTTTTTTGGAATTGATTTCCTCTCTTTTTTTTCCTTAAAATTCTTCATGTGTGAAGAAAAGGAATTATCCATGTAAATTGACTGAGTGTAATAACTAAGTTCCTTCAGACATAAGATTTAGGGATCTGGAGTTTGTTTTTACAAGAAACCCATCATTAGTTACTGTCCTTACTTAGCATCTCTCTATTGTTTTTTTTTTTTAATTTATACACATGATTATTTATTCAAATTGTTTCTTAAACTAAATTATTAGCCATATGAAAAGGCTTATATGATGCCCAGATTCAAGGAACAATTCATATTCTTCGTGAGCTGTGTTCTTCCTCTCAGATTATTCAGATTCTGCAGGTTCATATGTTTCCATTTTATGTTCTGAATTTATAATTCTCCTTCACCCAACTAACAACACAACCTATAGATATTGAGATGGCAAATATAAATGAAAATGGTCGGCTTGAGTATACAAATCGAAAATTTTATTAGAAGTTTTATTTTGTCTGGTTACTTTAGCTTTCCCCAAAAAAAAAACTACAAGCTTGTGGGATTAGTATGAAACTATGCATGAGGTTCGAACGGGATTGTTTTCCAACTTATAGGATAATGCGGCATTAGAAAAACAGATTGAAACGTAAATGACAACAGATTCACACCCAGTCTTGACCAAGAATTGATGAAGACTCAAGTATACATATTATTCATGTTTTCTAACTATGTAACTAGTGAAGCTTAATGAGAACTATAGATATACGGTGTATTTATATTTGTGAGCTATATGACTGAATAGAAGTATATACACATACATGTGTGCTGATATATGCTTGTATGTACATAAAATACGTCCAAAAATAATGATAAGAAAGAAACTAAGAAAAATAAGGCATCGGATACCTGTCGAGAAGACAAGTTTACTTGAAAATCTTCCAAACTCTAAAATTTATGTGCAAAACTAATATAAGAGAAATCAATCATACGAAGAATTTATATATATATATATACAAGTTAATCACAAAGTGAAACAAACTCAAAAACTAAGTAAACAATCATCTAACTTAAGTCCAATGCCTAAGAAAACCTAAGAATCTTATGTATATGTATATATACACGAAGGAATTACACGATTGAAAACCAATAAACAAGTAATCAATGCCACTCTTCAATCACAACTAATAAATAACCTTCTCCCAAATTTAGTAAAAGTTGTCCCAGTAGATCTCCAAGTCATCATCAAAGTCATCATACGATGACTTGCTAGCACCCACCATCGCCGCATTGGCCGCCGGATTCATCATCACCGGATACGAAGATATCTCTGGCGTCGCGGTTGTGTTCACATCGGAACTTAAACCGGTTTCTTGAGATACACTCACAAGAGGATTTTCCAACTTGATCATACCCTTGTTATTAGTGCTTAAACCCATCCGGTAAAGTGAACCGGAGCCGGAATTAGAGACCGAGTGGTAAGGGAAATCGAGGGTTTGGGTAGGGAGGAAACTGTTGTTGATTGGTGCGGTTGTAGGCTGATGGTAGAGGACGGGTTTGAGGTCGTTTTGATGGCCTGCATCGGAGAAGCTTGGTCCGGGTTGATCCAAGAAACCTGGATCTATGAGAGGAGGGAGAGATGATGAGAAGTCTAAGAGATGATCAATGTTGTCAAGCGAATCAATCCTTGAGAGTTGGTTTGTAGTAGCAATAGGTGTAGGAGGAGCGTTCTTGTGTAAAACCCTACACACCACCCATTCATCCTATTATCATCACCACAACAACAACAAAAAATTAGTTATAGATTGCTGATTAATTAAACTCTTAATTAAATTTCATGTTTTCGATTAATCTTGAACTATAAGACATACTAATGTAGAAGAAATTATAAGATAAACATTTCCGTACCAAACAAATATACTATGCATCGATCTCGGCTCTATTTCATTGAACCGAATAAAAATAATTAAATCGAATCAATGTTTTGCTAAAAAGAAAAGATACAAACTTTTACATACCCTTGCGGATTTTGGGAGGTTGTGATAAGAATATTGGCCATCAAGACGATATTTGTTAGGAACCGAGAATATATGAGTATATATTCTCGGATTGTGTTGATAGAGTTGTAGAGATTTAGTGTTATCTCTAGAAAGATTTGGTTTTATCTCTTCTTAGTATATATAAGCTTGTATGCACATGAATGGAAGATAACTTTCCCAAAACACATTTTCTCTCGTTTTACATGGTATCAGAGCTTGAGTTGTGATCCAAGAGAGAGTTGATCAAATCGTGAGAAGGGAAAGATAAACAAAAAAAATAAAAAAATAATAAAAAAAAAAATAAAAAAAACAAAAAAAAAAACAAAAACACGTAACAAAGAAATATGAGCGGAAGTGGTGTCGTGAAAACAGAAAGCGGAGATAGTGCGATGGCATCACCGTACTATCTTTCTCCGAGTGACAATCCAGGAACGCCAATTTCTTCCGTCATTTTAACAGGAGAAAACTATGGCGAATGGGCGCAAGATTTCTGGAATGCGTTGCGTGCTAAACGCAAGATTTGTTTTATTGATGGGAATTTACAGTGTCCGTCCGAAATAGATAGACCCAATGATGCCGAATTGTGGAAAACGGTGAACTCTATGGTGGTAGGATGGATCCGTGCATCCATCTCCAGTACTCTGCGATCCACTGTCGGATTCAGTGCTGACGCGTACAAACTTTGGTGTGACATCAAACGCAGGTTTGAGGTTGGTAACGCAGTCCGTGAATATCAACTCAAATCTGAGCTTGCTTCATGTAAGCAAAATGGATTAAGCGTGATGGAATACTTCGGACGTTTGACTTTGAAATGGGATGAGTTGACCAATTATAAACCAGTTCCGGTATGTAGCTGTGGTGCGGCTGATAAATTCATCCGTCAAGTGGAGGAAGAACGAGTTCATCAGTTTTTGATGGGACTTGATGAAGCTAGGTTCGGCAATGTATGCACTAACATCATTGGATTGGATCCTCTGCCAGATATTAATACGGTTTACCAACGTGTTGTGAGAGAAGAAAGAAGAATTGGTGCCTCCAGAATCGAACATCTGTCAGATGCCGTAGGCTTTGTTGCTAAAACAGAGCATGCCGCAGAATCCCCTACGATGGATGGTCTGATTGCGTTTACTGCACGATCAAAAATAACATGTACTCATTGTGGTAAACCTGGTCATGATCGCAAGGATTGTTGGCAGCTCATTGGCTATCCAGATTGGTATACAGAAAGAGGGGATCGTAGTAAAGGAGGAGGTACTGGTCGGGGTAGAGGGCGTGGAAGATCAAATCAGGCACGCTCGACTCCTGCACAAGCAAATGCAGCTGGAGTGTCAAATACGGGAGGAGTGCCCACATTAACTGCAGAACAGTGGGCATCGATAACTTCTCTACTCGAAGCACAGAAACCTCGCCCCATTCCTGACAAATTACACGGTAAAATACAAACCGGTGAGGTCATTCTTGATACAGGTGCCTCGCACCACATGACCGGAAATTTGCAGATACTTACTGCTGTTAAACGAATGATGCCGTGTTCTGTAAGTTTTGCCGATGGTAGCCAAGTAATGGCGACTCGGAGTGGTAGTTTGAAGCTATCGCAAAAACTTGTCTTACATAATGTTCTGTTTGTTGAAGATTTGAATTGTACTTTGTTGTCTGTGTCAAAATTGTTGCAGCAAACCGGATGCTTTGCTGTGTTTACTGACACTTTGTGCATTCTACAGGACCGTTTTACGAGGACTTTGATTGGAGCCGGTGAGGAACGGGATGGTGTTTATTTCTTCCGAGATGTTATAGTGGCGAAAGGAAACAGAGTCAAAGCTGCGGAAAATGAAACATTGTGGCATCGTCGCTTAGGGCATCCTAGCGTTAGTGTTCTAGGCCTTTTACCTTTTAGTTCTGGTGTTGCTAATAAACCTGACAAATTTGGTGGGTGTGATATTTGTTTTAAATCCAAACAAACTCGTGAAGCATTTTCAGAGAGTTCTAATAAAGCGTTGTCTATTTTTGATTTGATACATGTCGATTTATGGGGCCCATATAGAGTTCCATCAAGCTGTGGAGCGGTGTACTTTCTCACCATAGTAGATGACTGTTCTAGAGCAGTTTGGATAAACTTACTCCTTGAGAAAACAGAGGTCAAAACTATCATTCCGAATTTTTGTCGAATGGTACAACGCCAGTTTAATAAAGAGGTCAAGATGGTGCGGTCGGATAATGGAACTGAGTTTATTTGCTTATCAAAATATTTTTCCAACAATGGTATCTTGCATCAAACGTCTTGTGTCTCTACACCGCAACAGAACGGTCGAGTTGAAAGAAAACACCGCCACATACTAAATGTTGCTCGCTCTTTGCTCTTTCAAGCTAGTCTTCCTGTAAAGTTTTGGGGAGAGAGCGTGCTTACAGCCGCACATGTGATTAATCGGACTCCATCTCGTCTACTAAACGGGAAAACACCCTATGAATGTTTGTATAAGGTTGCACCATCTTATATGGACATCAAGGTGTTTGGCTGTCTATGCTTTGCACACAAGGCATCTCGTGACAAAGACAAATTTAGTGAGAGAAGTAGAAGATGCATTTTCGTTGGTTACCCGTTTGGGAAAAAAGGGTGGAAGCTATATGATCTGGAAAAGGAAGTCTTCTTTGTGTCTAGAGATGTCGTGTTTAAAGAAAACACATATCCATTTGAGTATCCCATTGCTGATATCTCTTCACATAGTCAGAATTTTGGTGTTCCACCTCAGCAGGTGACGTATTTCGAAGACATAGGGAGTCATAGTTCCGCTCCACCTACCACCGAGGGATCAGATATAGCTGAGAATATAGGAGCATCAGAAACTGTTTCAGCTACTGAGAAACAGACAGAAGAAGTCGCACCGCTTGTGTTAGAAGAAGAAAGTCCAGAACCGTTGTTAGAAGGCGGTCCTATTGACCGTGTAAAACCGCATGCGTTAGAGAAAAGAATACCGCAGCCTTCGACACGACTGCGAGATTACATTTTGTACAATGCTCAGACCACGCCGGAAGGAAATAAACACTCGCCTCCCGTCCCGCCAGCTCCAGAAAAGCCCTCTCCAATGGTCAAAGGTACTTGTTCCTATCCTATTGAAAGTTGTGTCTCTGACGCCTTGTTCTCCGAGAACCATCAAATTTTCTTGGCAGCTGTGTCTTCTGGAGTAGAACCATGTTCGTACAAAGAGGCTGTTTTGGATGAGCGGTGGAATAAAGCCATGTCAAGTGAGATAGGTGCTCTTGAACTTAACAAAACATGGGAGTTGGAGACGTTGCCAAAAGGGAAAAAGGCGATAGGAAACAAGTGGGTCTTCAAACTCAAATTCAATGCTGATGGCACAGTGGAAAGGTACAAAGCTCGACTTGTTTGTCTAGGTAATCATCAGGTGGAAGGTCAGGATTATGATGAAACATTTGCTCCCGTCTGTAAAATGACTACGGTAAGAACGCTGTTGGAGGTTGCTGTGGTTAAAGATTGGGAAGTCCATCAGATGGATGTGAATAATGCATTTCTTCATGGGGATTTGGAAGAGGAAGTGTATATGAAACTACCGCCGGGCTTTCACACTGAGGATCCAACAAAAGTTTGTAGATTGAAAAAATCTTTGTATGGCTTGAAGCAAGCACCCCGTTGTTGGTTTGAAAAATTGTCTACGGCACTCAAAGAGTTTGGTTTTAAGCAATCCTATGCTGATTATTCTCTTTTCACTTATCTTAAAGATGGGAAGAGTCTATGGGTTCTTATTTATGTAGACGACTTGGTACTTGCTGGAGATAATCTGAGCATGGTGACCAAATTCAAAGCGTATCTCAGCAAGTGTTTTCATATGAAGGATTTGGGCAAGATTAAATACTTTCTCGGCATAGAAATAGCTCGTGGAGCAGAGGGTATGTTTCTCTCTCAAAGGAAATATGCTTTAGATATTGTTGCGGAGGCAGGTTTGCTTGGGGGAAAACCGGTTTCCACTCCTATGGAACAGAACCATACGCTACTTCGAGATGAAAGTAATTTGTTTCAAGATCCAGCTCGGTTCCGCCGACTAGTTGGCCGTCTAGTGTATCTGACATTTACGCGTCCAGAACTTAGCTATGCGGTGCATGTATTGTCACAACTTATGCATGCGCCACGGGAAAATCATTGGGAAGCCGCATTACGTGTGGTCCGCTATCTGAAAGGATGTCCCGGACAAGGTATTATGTTACAGCGAAATAGCAATTTAGGCATACGAGCTTATTGTGATTCAGATTACAATTCATGCCCTTTGACTCGGCGCTCGCTTTCTGCTTTTGTTGTTCTCTTGGGGAATTCTCCGATATCTTGGAAGACAAAGAAGCAGGATACGGTGTCCCATTCTTCTGCGGAGGCTGAATATCGGTCCATGGCTGCAGCGTTAAGAGAACTGAAGTGGTTGAAAAAATTACTTGCCGATTTGGGAGTTCCGCATCATGCTCCAATGGAACTGTTTTGTGACAGTCAGGCTGCTATACATATAGCTGCTAATCCCGTATTCCACGAACGAACAAAACATATAGAATCTGATTGTCATGCTGTACGGGATGCAGTTCAAGCCAAACTTATTGTTACTCGTCATGTCCGTACTACTGAGCAGCTTGCAGATATTATGACAAAGGCATTGGGAGGTCCGAGTTTTAGATACTTGTTGTCCAAGTTGGGCGTTAGCAATTTGCACGCTCCAACTTGAGGGGGAGTGTTAGGAACCGAGAATATATGAGTATATATTCTCGGATTGTGTTGATAGAGTTGTAGAGATTTAGTGTTATCTCTAGAAAGATTTGGTTTTATCTCTTCTTAGTATATATAAGCTTGTATGCACATGAATGGAAGATAACTTTCCCAAAACACATTTTCTCTCGTTTTACAATATTCATGCATAACCCAATTGGTCTTTTCACCTTTAGGAGCTCTTCCTCTATAGAACACAAGTGTTTTCTTCATCCCAACAAGACAACTCTTGCCTCGATAGATCTCTTTGTCCTTCCCGGTCGCCTTCCAATAACCGGACACAGTTGCACGGTTCGTCCTCATCCCGGTCGGGTACTTCCGATCCCTCTGGCAGAAAAAGTATAGCTCCTTCTCCCCCATCTTTGCAATCTCTGCACTCAAATCAAGAATCAGAATCTTTATCGATGATGACTTCTGAAACGGTCAAAAGAAAAAGAGATATTGACTAAACTTACTTGGTAAATCCCAGGGCTCGCTCTTATTGAGGTCGGCTTCACCGATTGCTGCCGCGGTGAATCGGATGTTTAAGACCTTCTCTTTGAGGTAGTGAGTTATGAGCTCTTCATCAGTTGGGTGAAACCGAAACCCTGGAGGCAAATCCACCACCTCCTGATCTCCTCCTTGATTCACAACTACGCCGCCTTCTTCCACCATCTTGATAGATTTCAAGAAAATAAGAAAAAATCAGGAGACTTTTTTTTGAGGAAGAAATATAAGGAGATTGATCGAGGGAGATGTGTTTATTGCAGATATACGTAGGCACTAAAAAGAAACAAGAGGTTGAAGAAAGAAAGAAAGAAAGAAAGAAAGAAACAGAAGCAAAGGTTGGATAATTTTTTAGGAGGAGGAATTATGCAGTTAAAGGAAATGAAAATAAATTTATGAAATTGGAGAAAAAGGACTTTATATAGGAAGATAAGAGCTCAGATTTATTTATATATTATTGTTTAAACAATAATTACTTCTTTTCCTTTTCCTAATTTTTATTTTTTTTGGTGATGTAGCAAAAGACACGTAAGCTCTAAGCAACTTCCTGAATTGTTGAAAAAGCCGCTCATTAGAAAACTCTTAAAAATATCTTAAATGCGGGCGATTAGCATTTGAAAATCTTTGTATATAAATGTTATTGAATTTATCTTTTCCGTAATCCTAGTTTCAGTTATTTTAGTTAAAAATTAGATAAATATCTTTTTCTTCATAATTTATTTGGATGTCTTTGGAAACTACCACAAAGTTTCATATTTTAAATGTTTAGATCATACCATTAACTCTAGCTGTAAAATGAAAGTTTGGATAGAATCCATATGGTGACACGTCCCTAGAATAATTCTATGGTTAATAGAGAATTAATTAGATTTTCCGTATGTCATCTATTTAATATTTTATTTTTCTACATTTCGTATGACTTTGTCAGTATTGTAATCTTATGGCTTCCTTAGCCACCCACCAAAAAACTGGCTTCGATAGCCACATGACATACATCTAGCTACCTTTTGAAAAAACTCTTTTTGGAAAGAAAATAAAGAGTCGTGTGTGGCAGAAAAATACTTTGAAGCAAAATATACCACTCTGAGTTTTAAGTACTTATGTGGACCCATATTATTGAAAAATGTCTCTTTTTATGTATGCTACTGTTCATTTTTAAATGAATGTTACATTTAAGTTTCTATGAAGATTTAGTTATTGAGAAAATCGAAAATGTTCAATATGGATTTTAATTCAACTAAAAGAAAACGATTATGGATTTTAATTTGAGTTTGGTTTAATTTAATCAGTTAAAAAGAAAATAGAATAAAACAGATTATTCGATTTTATTTAGTTTAAACTTTTAGAATCTATTAAAGTTAAAGTGTTTTTCATCAACTCAACTTAATGTTTTTTTCCATAGCCAATAGCTCTACAGGTGAACCATGTCACTGAACGGACAGAGTTTCCAGCTTTGAATGTCGACAACAATGGTGAAAGGTTTTTTTAAAACGTTTTTGTTCTCAGTTCCAAAGGATTATGGAATTTGAATCGGAAATTTCTTGGATATATTTAAATTTACGTATTTATTATCTTTTATATATTTGATTAGACGTTTTCGATAATATTGATTAGACGTAAATCGATGTAGTATATTTAATAATTTAGCAACCTTACTAGTGAAGCTGAAGGAATACAAATAATGTTTAAGTTATCAACCAAGTGGTAGCAGTGACGTAATCTTCGATTTTTTATTGGTTTAAAATAGATATATGTTGGCTGGCCAGAAAACAAAAAAAAAAGAAGATGAATATTTTAAAATCTTAGATTGTTCTTTACTATTTTAATAATAGTTTCATATACCAAGTATAACGATCAATACTATAGTTGTACTGAAACTATGTGAATGTATTGATTGTATTAAACGCAAAAGATTGATTAATATGTATCACTGTATGCTAGAGCATAGACGGTAGTATGTAGACAAATTTAATCGCATGTATTTCAGTATGAGTCTAATTTTATTTTCTTGTCATCATGTAAATTTAGTTTAAATATTTTTTTCCCCGCATCGTTTGCGAAGATTAATTAGAAGGAAAAAAAAAAGAGATCAAGTCTGTGCTTCCTCCCACTAAATCAAGACCACGTCAAAGCTTTCTAATTTATTTATTTTTGAAAACTTTTTAATTATAACATTTTGAAAAAGGTTTTTCTTAGGCCGAAAAATAGAGCGAACGTCTTATTTACAAAACATATAGGTTTCCAAGTAGTTCTAAACTCGAGTAGGAATCCAAATATTAAAACTGATAAAACTTCTTAAATTCCAAATGTGAGCAGAGAACAAAGTACATTACGAGGTTACGTAAACCAAGTTCGTATAACCAAATATTTTAGGTTATAAAGATTCAACAATAATATTTACATTTTTTTCTACATTTGTTATGCATCTCTAGCAAAAAAAAAAATAATAAAAAAATCCTCGAACCTTGTACAGGGAAGAACTAGACAAACTAATTTCAGTATTTTTGGCTTATCAATTTAGGAGAGTGTCAACCCCAAGATCTAAATTTGCATATGTATTTGAACAATAAAAATGTTCTCTTTCCATTTTATTGACTGGAAAACATATGTTGAAAGGATGATTGTCAATTCTAACTGCCGCTGTATGAGTAAAAATTCGGCCCTGTCATCAATAAAATTATGTAATACTAAACAATTTCTCTGACTCTTTTTTTTTTGTTTGTACCATGGTAAGAACTATTCAAAGTAAATATATCAATACAACAATATAAATCATATGATTCATCAATGCCTAACGTACATGTTAAAAAAAAGTTATTCATATGATGAGAGAATTCTAGCCGTTAATGGTATTAACAGTAAAAATAAAATGAAAATATTAGATGGTTCTTCTGGATATGAATGATGAGCGAAAATAGTAGCTGTATTTTGACAATAAAGCTATCTGGTTTTAATATCGAGGAAAATAATTTGGGTGCTTTCTTTGAAAAGTTTCTACGATTTGACGCCTAATGGCCAACTAACTTAACTGTCTTAGTTGTCTCTATCCTCCATCTTCTGGATATTAAATACTTCAAATATTAAAGATAATATATTAACTAATTAAAATACTTATAAATTCACATAGTACTAGAGATGCTCTTCGGCCTATTTCCATGTGTATGTCGGTTAAACCCAACCAAACGGAATGCCCCCATCAATCAAAACAACTATGTTATTATCTATTATGTAGTCGATTGTTGCAACTTTTGAGGGTCGTAAATGATTTTAAATTTTAAATTGTTATTTCTAAAGAATCAAATTTTATTTTTCTATTTTTTCTTTTAAGTTTTTAAAGTTGTTAACTGTCTTTTTCTTATTTATTTTTTTCAAAGCCATAATAACGGGATTTAAATAGGTTTAAGATTAATATATATTTAATTTTAGTTTCTTTTAAAACTATTTTTCACCTTAGTTCTCTCTCTCTTGAGTAACAACTAATAAGCAAAGTAAACAAAATTAATAGATTCAATTAGAATAAAATCTAAATGGATAATTTAAATTAGATTTTATTGTGAAAACAATAAATAATATTAATTTATAATTTTTATATTGTATTAAATATATTTAATTATGTATTTACATCAATATTTCTTTAATAATTAATAAAATAAAATCTAGTATTATTTTAGATAGTAGTCCGTGTATTCCATTAATAAAAATGGACAGTGTAGTTGTTTTTTTGTTTCGTTCTGAAATGTCGTTTTATGAATTCAAGATATTTTTGTAACGAATACCTAATTTGAACGTAACCTAAAACTGATTAAAAATTAACTTATAATAATTTAATTTAGAAGATGAAATCGGTAGTTCGGTACATATGAAAATATTAATAGAAAATCCAAAAATAAAATTTGTATGAACAGAGAATTAACAATCTATCACTCTAATATTGAAAGTTAACTAAATTCGAAATTACATTAGAAACATTCTCACATCATATAAGACTGAGTAAGAATAAGTTATCAGATAAACTATTGTACAATAACCTAATGTGGACCGAAAGTTTCGGAATTAAATTAGGGACCTTAAATAATAATTATTCTTTTTTGATGGTGACCTCAATTTTTTTTTTAAAACCACTGTCCTTATATTTTTATTAACCCGAAATTTCTCTTTCAATTAATTGAATAAAATCGTATATTATGTTTTGGCGCGTGGACCCCATAATAGAAGATTATAAAAATGAATACGGTTTTAAGAAGGTTGACTTTTGCTTCCAAAGGCAAAGACTTAAAGGCAAAGGAGCCGCATCATTGGATGACGGCATCTGACGTAATCTTCGGCATCACCACCTCCTTTATTGGGTCATGTGGGGGCCAGCCCAGGCCTGTTAACACGATCTTTCACTTAACTTGTCCTCATCTGCATTATAACATTATTTTTAATGGAGGGATCTCAGTTAACACTTAACACGTAGAAAACTTTTTTTTTACAAATATTATTTAATCACGTGTCATCCAAAAATCATCATAATATAGTACTCTTTTCTGAAATATAAGTATACTGGGATGCAATTTTTTTTAAAAAATATTATGTTGATCTACAGTTTTCAAACTAATATATATATATATATATATATTAGATTAAGTTTTTTCACAAACGACTTTATCAAGGTTCGGTGAAATTGCTCCGTCGTTACAACACACACAGACCTTATATAGCTTAAATAATGAAAGTATCAAGTGCATTAAGCCCTGAATTTTAGTAAGTCACGTAATTAAACAATCCAATGTGTTAATCATATTTATGAAAAATCCAATATTCATTTGCTTTGAATCGTGACATTCCCCTTAATTATAATCATATTTTTTTTTTATAAAAAAAACTGTTAGGATTTAGAATTACAACCATATTTGTAAATCATAGCAGGATTAAAAAATAGTGTTGTGAAAGTAACCCGTAAGATTCTTTTTGAAAATAAATGTGCTTCGCTGTCTGTTATGATGTAGATATTTTACTGTGGCTACAATGTCTTAGCTTCCGTAAGAAGCCTCAGCAGTCATCTACTAAGAAATCATTTGTCTTGTACTATTTCTGAGAAACAATATCGTAATGAAATCAAAAATTTCTGAATTTGTGAGTATATTGCTTTCTTACGAAATAACCTTAGCTTTTTAAAATTCCCAAAGTATAATTTATGTTATGAATTAGAAGTTTTAACGCAGTTTGGCAGACTTGGCACTAATAGGTACGAATTCATTGTTACTAATGATTGGCACTGATAAACCATATAACGATAACCGACTTGGTCTAAGCTCAATGGTTAATACCGGTTCCACCAAAACGCGCTTTCGATAAGAATCCCTTCCATTCCAAAAAGTCCATTTGGGCCTTTGGGTCTGTATGGGCCGTTACTACCCATTTTCACACACGTGTGAATTAATTACCATGATACCTTATTATTTAAATGCCGAATATAAACTATAATTATGCCCACCAAAAAAAAGAGATGATTATTCAATTACTTGTGTGCAAGTAATTGTGAAGATGATCTTTCGAGGGCTCTGTTATGGAAGAGAGAATTGTTAATCTCCACGTGGAAATTAAACTAGTTCGATAAGATTTATATGGTAATTTAGTAATATCGTTGTCCGACTTCAAACAACTGAAAAAACTTCTTCTTTAATCTTACTTTAAAAAGAATAAACACGAGAATTTGAACCATAATTATAATTAAGTATAATTACCTCATAACAGAACTGCAAAAAAAAAACACTAATTTCAATATAAGATTGTATTTTGATATGATCAACATCAACTTTAAATTATTCTATAAATTTAGATTTGTAAATATCTAACGACTCCTAGTTTTTAATCATACATCGACCGGTTCCGAAATCGTAATTAGGTTTTAAAATTAATATCCTCAATAGACTTGGTATTTAAGGTGAGGACTCATCAAGAATTACTGGTTGAGGAAATTAGATTCTTGAATCATACTACGATCCAATTGATCTATACTATTATTGTAACTAAAGGTGTTCATCATCCATCATCTTCTTCGAATTGTTTATTGTTTCTCCCGCAAAATCCACTCTCTCTCTTTTGTTTCCAATGCCTCTAGTGTCTGAAGTAGGAGAGCTCAATTGTGGTAACTTTTGATCCAAGTAATGGTTTCCGTAGATGTCTGGATTGGAGAAATTTTCAAGCATTAAAGAAAATTCTGACTCATTACGAATTTCAGGATTTTCGTTAAGAAAATTTGTGAGGAACGTCAAATCTGTAGCGTCTAATAAGTTGGAGAATGAACAAGAAAACTTCTGGCGTTTGAGGGGTTGATCGTTTGGCGAAAAGGGTTTGAGGACTACAAATGGTTCTTCTTCATGATGTTCTTGATCGCTTGTGGATGAAGCAACAACATCAGGTGATGACAATGACGAAGCCTGTGATTTTTCGTAAATCCGGCAAAGAACCCAATCATCCAGCTGTAGCAAAATAATAATGAATATTATAACCTTTAAGTATTTGGGGCAAAATAATAAAAACAATCAAAGTTAGTGACAAATAAATGTAAGCAAATTCGAATTAAAATAAAATAATAATATATTAATATATCCGGCGTATACTTTAATTAACCTGAACTTTTTTTTTCTTTTGATTGAGTCAAAATCACCATGGTAATTTATATTTCAATTAAGTATTTGCAAAAAAAAAAAAAAAAAAAAAAAAAAATCTTACCCTCATCGAATATTTTTTAGATTTCAAACTCGTATCTCCCAAATTATTATTGGCTTCGTTACAAGCACTCCCAGAACAGTTGATTCTTTTGGGAGATAGAGATTCGGCAAGACGATATTCATGCATGATCCAATTGGTTTTAACACCTTTTGGAGGCTTTCCTCTATAAAACACAAGAGCTTTTTTAATACCAATATTTTCACCATTTGAAACCGCTATCAATTTATCTGTTCCCGTAGCTTTCCAATATCCAGACGCAGCCGCTCTGTTTGGTCTTGCTCCATTAGGATATTTCCTATCCCTCGGACTGAAGAAATACCATTCTTTCTCCCCAAACGGTGCCTTAGCTATACACATCAAACAACATGTTTTAACACTAATAAAATTGTAACATAAGATTAAAATTAGTTAATTCACCTGGTAAATCCCATGGATCGGATTTGTAGATATCGACATCGGCGATTATCGAAAGTGGGACTAGTGAAGAAGAAACTTTCTTCCTTAGGTAGTGGAGAATGAGTTCTTCATCTGTTGGATGAAATCGAAAGCCCGGTGGTAAACTCGATCTTGGATCTTTGCTTATCATTTTTACTTTGAATGATATTTAGAATCTTATCTGTAAATAAAAAGTTTTGACTGAAAAGAAAAAACAGCAAAGGAGAAATATTGTTTTTGGTGAGGAGCAAAATAGGTAAACAAGAAGTGAGCCAAAGATTGAAATTTTTTCGTAGAGCAGGGTGGAAGGGCAATTTATGGTGTGTGGATTTTTGTCTTTGTATGCATATTTTTAAAATATAATTAAAAGAAAAAGAATTAGAATATTAGAATTTAGAACACACGGAGAATACATAATATTATTTTCTGTAAAGTAGACCGGGAGAAAAAAATCCGAAAATGTTAAAAGTGGTCAATAAAATAAATGAGTTCGGTTAGGATTAATTTCAATTAAATAAGAGAATCTTTTTAAAAATTAACTTTATGGCGAGAAACTAACAAGCGTCGTCATCAAACCCAAGCATGTTTATGAACAGAAACTGAAATACATAATTATATGCTTATCTTCTCGAAATTTTGGTCGTTTGTGCACGTAGTATATCTTCTCCTAATATTTAATTTATTTATGTGAATCTTATGTTAAGAATCAATTCTTAAAGGAGTATATTTTAAAGGAGTAACTCGTACTACCTAGATTTTTTTTTTTAAATATGGGATTCAATCCAACAGAGTATTTACATTGTTAAATCAAATTCAAATTGGATTTGTTCAGGAAAATGTATTAGTAGGGATTGAATCCGAAATTTTGAATAAAATTTATATATATTTTTAATGATTAACAAAAAAATATAGAATTTTACATAATTAGAAGTCTCTCCATATTTTCCAGAAAAAATATTATAACATAGTAATGACCTAAGTATGAACGCAGAAATTCCGTTTTCATATTATATTAATAATGATTTAACTGTCTATTTGTGTCATTGTATTGGCCATTGGGTGTGAATAATTGAAGAAGTTTTTTTTATTGTTAGAGAAGTGGACCCAAACGAGACAGCTGTGTCCTCTGATATTACATCTGATTGGTTAGTTTTACTTTTGTCCTCACCATATCCACGTAAACCCAGATGCGGCTGCTGACGCCAGCATCATACTCTATTCTAATTATTGTATCCTTTCAGAGTGGAAATATCTAAAAACAATTTCGAGAACAAACTTGATAATTCTAAAACAGTTTCTTGCGATGAACATATTGCATATTTCGACACTACTTTTTCCTGGTTATATTTTTTTTTATTTTTTGCTGTGAAATTTTAAATTTAATTTCGAGGCTGTAAATTTATTTATTTTGGATTATTTATCTTCAGTTTTAGTAAAATTTAAATCAATAAATAGTAAGACCCTAACATATTATATCAAATGCGATGCTTGCTACTTTATAAAATTCATGATTTTTCCAATTTTGTTAGGTTAATTGAATTTTCCCTATTTTCCTAATATATATATATATATAGCAATTTATCATTCATGAATGGTGAAATTAGGTTTGTATGTACAAAAATAGAAATTAAATATATGAAAGAGGTTTCCTTCGTCCCTCAAATATAAAAGAGATAAGAAAAACTTTACAATGGTGATACCTTTACATAATATTTGTTTTTTGCATACTCATAATCATTATGGGCTTGTGCAATTGTGCAGTACCGGATTAATTGTAATATACATTATATATCATATATAGCATATTATTTACGTAATTCAGACTATAAAAACTGTAAAGATAAGAAATTATAAAAGCGTTGAATTGCGGATGTACAGAACAATAATTTGTTGACAAAAAAAAACAATTTAAATTTAATATATTAAAATAGTAATTAATTAGTGTTTTGTCTAATGAATCAAAAATTAAATTAATATTAATATGATATGTTTCTTGGTAGGATACATACCACCAAATTTAAGCATTTTTCTTCCCAAAGAGCAAACGTGGAACCACAAGCACCCCACATGATATATTCAACGTTTTCTTTACATCGTAATTACTAAGTTAACTATAGATTAATGATTTTAAACAGACATCATTCAGGTAAAGTTTTTTTCTTTCTTAAATGATAACGATATGCCACGGCGGCATTCACACCACACGCTAAGTACGCGTCAGTTATTCATTTTTACCAGTTATTTTATATTTTTGTAGAAAGAGTACGGTATAATGGTGCAATCAAATAAACCAATAATTGAAACTTAGTTCTCCGGATAAAAAGAAATAAGCTTTTTCATATAACGTATGTGATTGTCAATTATAATTAAAAACTTTATGACTTTTTTGGTTGGTTTTGTAGGAAATGGAGTTTCTTATATGCCAATAAGGTAACTAAAGAAAAAATTACAAATCTCTCTCAATATTATAACAATATATATAATCAATCAACCAATAAGACGTCGTAATAAAGAAAATTAATAGTCAACGTGCAGCAACCACAGGTGTGACTTTCGATTCAATATTTTTTTTTTATACGAAGAGTTTGAAAAACTTAAAAATAAACGTTTGACTAATGTTGCAGGTTTGCAGCTACATTGATGAATTGAATACTGTTGCTAAAAAAACAAACTCCAGACGAGTTATTTGAACATAGACCAGTGAATACATTTTTAAAATTATTTCTACACATATGTTGAATACATTTTTAAAATTATCTCTACACATATGTTGTTCGCTGGTCTATGTTCAAAATAATATAGGTTATTATTATTTTTTTATTTTTCTGCAACTCGTATATATAGGTTATTTGTTATAAAGTCTAAATTGCAGGTAAAAAATAAGGTAGAAATAGACGGTTTTAGAAAATTGGAAAACGCTAAAATCTAAAGAAACAGAAGTATATTATAATAAGACAAGCCGTGAAAGATAGCATATGCCAAAACAAAAGAATGAAGCAAGTCCACACTACTCGATTTTTTTGATATTGTCCACTTGAATGCAACGGTTTTAATTTTTTTAAAAAAAGCATGACAGAATAGTATATGGATCAATTCAGATTTCAGTGTATTATTTCTACGTAAGATATTAATCTTTTGATGAATCATTTCATCAAATTTGGTTCGTAACTTGATTAATAATTGGTTTCTTATTGTTTTGATTATTGAGGCCTCTCTCTAAATAATATGCATGGATAATAATAATATTATACATATATGGATGTATCCTTCTATTAATAAAATATCTTACAATATTAGATTTTCGTTTATCTCAATAATTGTGGTTAGATATTATAATTAAAGCTTACTTGTTCTACTGAAATTTGAACACTAACTTGTCAAGTTACCAATCAACATCCTATACGTTTAAGTTATATTGAAATCTCTTTTAAAAATGCATCTAAACAAATACGCAAACAAGAGCATACTCTAACTTAAAGTAGTAACGATAAACATCTGGCAAACTATCAGTCATAAGACGTTTTATCTGCTGAATCTTGTCTGGTTGAAGCAATCAATGAATTGTTTGTGAACCAAATAATGAATTTTCTTGTATCCTTGAAGTCGATAGATAACTATACCCGATATAAGTTTCATGATATGTCTATTGTTTATTACAAGTATATTAATGTAGTATATTAATCTATTACTTTGGTCTTCGAAGTCAAATTGGTGACATGTGGATTAGAATGAATGGGCGTGTAAACGGTCATAAATCAATCAAAGTATTTCAGTGCCCACTCATCTAACGTACAAGTTCCAAACTATATTCTACCTATGACTGGTCAAAGCCGCATCTCCACGTCTTTTTGCACACTTATCTATAATAATAATAATAATTATTATTATTAGAGAAACATATTGGCCTAATAAAAAAATTTATTGGGATTTTGATATAGATTACATATTACAAATGGGGGAATATACTCGTGTTTGCTGAATAAATCAATCAAATCTTAATAATTGTAGGTTTGAAAAGAAAAGATTTGAGATTCTAGACATACGACAATCTCAAATCGTCAATCATTCCAAGATCAAAACGCTCAATAAGGAAAGTATTTATAATAAACAAACCGAGGACACGTATGCAGGTAGGTTTACAAAAAAAAAAGATAATTAAGAATTGAAACTCTTTTCTCTTTTCTCTACATGATTATTGTAACAAAAATCAATAGCAAGGAACTAAGGATTGATAACAAAATTTTGAGCTAGAAAAAAGCTTGCGGGTAGATTTTGGGAGAAATCAAAAGAAGATGGGTTTTATGCAAATACCCAAAATGGGCTCCCCTCAATCCTCATGGTGAGGATACGGCCTCTATGGCGCTTCCTAGTGGCCACGCAGCTTCCACGGCGTAATCTCCGTATTTCACCTTCTTCACTAACGTTATTGTCTGTGTTGGCCTCAATCCTGTTTATTTTTGAACAAAATTTAAGATTTAAACACATTTTTACTAAACCTATGGATTATGTTATGGACAGTCAAATACATTTTTTAACAATGCAAAAAGTTTCAAGTATGAGTGCTACATTTTTTAACAATGC
Source organism: Nasturtium officinale (assembly GCA_963854855.1). Classification (NCBI taxonomy): domain Eukaryota; kingdom Viridiplantae; phylum Streptophyta; class Magnoliopsida; order Brassicales; family Brassicaceae; genus Nasturtium; species Nasturtium officinale. The sequence continues at coordinate 11,635,527 of OY978508.1, read as the reverse complement.
AAAAAGTTTCAAGGAGTGCTCAATCATGTATAACCATGATCATGATCATCCTAAATGATCAGTGGACTAATACATATAAATTGACGCTTTTGGTTAGTGAGTTGAAAATATACATAAAAGAGTAACTTACCGAATCCATCAACGAGAAGAGTATATTGGTAAACAAGATCCAAGCACAAGTAAGGAAGATTATCTTCCTCCACACGTGGAAACTTGGATTTCCCTTCTTCCATTCTCATGTTACAAGCTTTGTTGGCTGCGTTCTCAAAGTCAATGGGTCGAACCTCAGCCACGGGTTGGGTAGGGTCAACAAAACCAGCCTGTCATCATCGTTGACGTTATTGTCTATGATGGCATAAAGTCTAGTGGTTGAACAATTTGATGTTTCCCAAGTGCTTGATGAAGTCAAATAAAAAGCCATTCAATATTTACCTCTGCGGCTCGATCAAAGAAAAATGATGCAACAAACATTTTCTTTTGTCCACCACCACCTCCACCATTCCATACTCCCCCGAATGTGCATTTCATGTGCGTACACAGTGAATCATTGACTTTGAGTGCGTTAAGAGCTACTCGCCGGCATTCGTCTAGACTTGCACCAGATGGAGAAGCTGCGGCTTTAAACGCATTTCCTCCATATTTGTAAGTATCTGAAATGAATTACTGAGTTTAGGAAACAGAGAGTGCAATCCAATATATGTAAAGAACTACAGCATATAGCCCACGTGTACCATACTTCTAGCTTTTCACTTACCAGCATAGCCAGTTACAATGCATGGGTTGTTAGAGTCCTCAGAAACTTTCAAAATCTCGGCCCGGGCAGCCAGTAACCCGTAATGTAGGTAGCTGCAGTTATCAAGCCGATAAGTTATTCCGTTAAAGTTTAAGGATAAACGAAATCCATTCTTATCTACAGCATGCAAAATACAAAAGCAATGACAAATAACAAACCTATGAACATAGAGGAAATACTTCCGTCCCTTCAGATACATTTCTCTGACATAAGAATCCTCGCCTTCTAATGGTTTTGGAGCAGTTGCAGCATCTTCCTCTGATATAGCATATGCCATTTGAACCGAGCCCCCTCCAAGATCAACTACTCCAACTGTTTCTGAGTACGGCTTCCCCAAAGTCCTTAGCAAGTAGTTAATTGTGACCTTAAGAAGGGAAAATTTGGAGAAAATGAAAACTTGTTACTTGACTACAGGTGGTAATAAGATATAACAAAAATATTCAGGGAAGTCAGTCCAAGAATTACTTCAGGATGAAAGATTAAAAAAGACTTCAGAGATACAGACACACAACAAATACGGGCACAAAAATCTCCGACTGTACTACAATAGAATGAAAATGCAAAGTAGATATAACATGAGTCTGACACTAATAGATGGCAAGATATACAACATACCCACTGATAAGAACCTTCCTGAGTACCATCCAGAACAGTAACTGCATTTGCTTCAGTCTTAAGCCTGCTTCTATCTTTCAGGAGCTCCCTAACCTTAAAACAATATTATATTTTAGTATAAAACCTATACAAGCATGCGAATATCTACAGAAACCATACAAAAATTACCGCTTGCAAAATGTTTTCAGAAGCTTTATGACCCAAAGCCCTCAAACCTGCAGTTGCCTGAAATGAAATGATGCAAAACAGGGTATATAATTAACATAAGAAATGACGACCACATGAATAACTCTAATAGTCTTTGTGCGAGAGGAACTTGTTTCCATACCCCAACTCTGACAGGAGTCTTAGGACGCAACTCACGGGGAACAGAAGCTTCAGCTTTGTCAAGAAGAGTTACCAACGAGTTTGCTGACTCACGCGGATCATTAGGATATGCACTTAAACCCGGTTTAAGCTGAAATAATATCAGAATAAAAGTTCAGACACAGAAACCCTAGCGAGCTAAAATGCCACCAAAAATGGGAAACAAACATTGCATTACATTGAAACAATGCACAAAAGGACTTTAATTTCATCCGTACAAGGTCAGGGGTATTAGATTATCTCTCACGCGAAGATATCACAAATACTGTATTAGCTTCAAAGCAAGATCAAACACACACAAAATTAGCAAACAGGCAGCTACTTCTTCTCATATCAAAACAATTACCCTACTATAACACATTTCCCCTATAACGGTCAAATTCCACTCAACTTCAATTTAAATAAAAAATAGAAACAGAACCCAACAAAACTAACAATAGAAACTTAACCAAGACAATCGCATCATTGATTACAAATCAAATATCAACATCGGGTTAAGATCGATCTAGCATTGCCAGGGAGAGATCGTTATAATCTCTTAATGAAAGAAAAAAAAAAGTTAGGCATAAATTTCTGATATGCTAAAGTCTATGGAAGAGCAGAACGACTGCGATACCTGTAAGAAGAGCTCGAGCTCATTCTCCAAAGGAATAAGATCCAAATTCTGATCGAAACAATAAACATGCACACGGCTTCCAGAACTTCCAGCATCAAAAATCACTGCGTAGTTCTTCGGACCCCTCGAATTCTCACGGTTTTTCACCGTGTACCCTTCAATGACAGAGACGGACGTCGACGTCCCTGGCATTAACAGAAGCACTAGACCGATCAACACAATAGGAATCGAGATCGCGAGTAAGAGACCGCGATGCCGATGGAGCTTGTCAGCAAGAGATTCGTGCCTCCCGATCGCTCGCTTAGCCGTCATTTTCCCTCCGTCGATAGACACAAGGCCTTGATGAGAGTCGGAGGTTGGAGAATGGTTACCAGACAATCCGGTGGCTAGTCCTGACTCTAATAACTCTGAAGCAGAAGGCGAACGGTAACGGATCTTATTGCCGATGGCGGAAGACGCCGACGTCTTCAAGGACTGCGGCGGATCCTTTAACGGATCCAGATCGGCAATCGATTGCAAGTTTCGGCTGCTTACAGGATTGATCCCAGGCTTCGATTCAAATTCTACAACAGATCTGAATTTGGCGTGAGCGATAATAAGACCATTCCAAAGACGTTACGTTATTTATTATTTAAAGATTTGAGGAAGAGAGTTGGGTAACATCCACGAAAAGCTGATATATATTAATGTAAAGTTAAGTTTTGGCCAAACTTTTTAAGAAAGTTAAAAATTAAAGCAAGCTAAATACGGTATGAGAGAATTAACCGCGCTAAACATATCGGTTTCTCCTTTTGCCTTTAGAATTAAAACCAAATTAGAGAATGAACCGAATAGACCAAACTGAACCAGATGTTGATAATCTAAAATGCTTCTAACCGGAAGGTAGTCTGAATGATTTACGCACAAATCCAATTAAAAAGCATGAATCCTAAACAATGACAATGAGATTTTGATTTTGATTTTTAATCATCTTCTCCAACAACTTTCTGAACCTTTTACATCCCAAACTGACCGGTGCTCTCTAGATTGGGTTTCCTTAGGCTTTCTTCTGCTTCTGCTTCTTCTTCTGGGCTCGAGGTGGCGGGAAGATAGTACGGAAGACCAATGCAGCAGATAATGCTCCAACGAAAGAACTGATCCAGTAGACGTAGAAATGGTCCCATGTGTTGTGAGAGCTGTAAATGAAAGCCCATCCAAATGCCTGCATTGCAAACACAATACATATATAGAAAGGTTATCCATCTTTGAGGATATAATCATGTTACCCGGGTTTAAGAGTGTTAGAACTTGGAACTAAACAAATGATGTATATATGTGACCTAAAACAATAAGAATGCTTCTGCAATCTAGCAGAGGACTTGGTAGTCACAGAAAGGAATGAGACATTTTGGATACTTACAATGGCAGGATTCATGGCAGGTCCAGTGTATTTAGACCCAGCGACAATTAATGAGATGGTTGCAATAGCAAGCAAGAACGTTTTAGCGAGCAATTTCCGTGGACCCCTGAGCATAATTAGCAAAACCGCAAAGGTAATACCAAAACTTAATACGGTTTCTGCAATAGCTCCAGTGTGCACATCGACCTGTAGTGAAGGCCCACTAATCATATGCTTGTATTTCTTTGGTATGAACTCCATGATGGCCAATGCACCTCCTGCAGCACCAGCTGCCTGGAATCACCAAAAATCATCTCCAGGAATTAAGAAACTTGATTTCTTGAGGAAAAGGATATCAGAGTCAAGAATCAATGAACATAGGATCATGAAGAATGAGAGACAATCAAAGAATGTTTGTTCTTGCAAAAAGGCAATAAACTCATTTTGCTCGATTTATCTCCCCAAAAGACTAAAAAATCACTTATTGCTGAATCAGATTTACCAAATTTTCAATTAAAATTCTCTCTCTTTATGTTATACACAGGAACACATGGACACGCAAGAAAGTTCAGAAAAGGGCTAAAGAAAAAAAACAAATAAATATCGACGAAAAAGATAAGGTTTCGTTTTCCTACCTTTATAAATAAGTGGGAAACACATGGATCAAACAAAAAAAAGAAACGTAAAAATGTTGAAGAAACGAATCTGATTCTCTCTGTTCTTCTTTACGACAATGATGACCAAATCAAAGGGAGAATATACGAACAACAGAAGATAAAACTCGCTGTACCAAAATGATAAACGATGAAAATTGACCAAGAAAAAGTCGAATTCTACTTCAAACAACGTAAATGGGGCAAACCAGTGGGGACAAATCTCATGAAAAGCATATACTACATAGATTTTGAGATTCAATGATTCATACAAAACAAGATTCTAATTCGCAGACAAAACATAAGGCTATACACCTTTGTTAAGAACTATCACAGATCACACATATTGACTAAATCTGTAAAAGCAAAAAAAACAAGAAACTAAGACAGTAAGTGAAAATTCAAAAAAACTCAAGAAGAAAATCCAGAAATTTCCGAAAATGTTTGGATCTAAGATTTGGATACCTGAGCAGGTAATCTGATGGCCAAGGAGAAAAGTGTATCTCCGGGGATACCGGCGAGATAAAAGGCAGCGTTTCCGGTAGGATTAAAGCTAGCGCTACCGAAGATAACGGTGAAGATCGTAACGTAGAAGAAAATCAGAAACGTCGTGATCGCCAACGGAGCCCAAGTGATTCCCTGAAAAAAATCAGCAGCGGAGATAATCGCCGCCGTCTGTATTCCGAAAGTCGCCGAGAGGACAACCCAAGAGAAGGTCATCACCATATCCCCAATCGCTGACTTCACCGCACCCATCTTCTTCGATATTTTCTGTGTGTTTTGGGGATCTGGCACTGATAGTACCGCCTTGGTTGGTTTTGAGAAGATTTTCACAGCCATTTTTCTCCTCAAATAGATATTATTATTATTATTATTGTTTTTGTTATTTTTAAGTTTTTTTTGGTTATGACAACGAAGATATCTTTGAATGATTTACCTAACCGATAGTCTCACACTATGTAGTATAAATATATATTATTATATATTATTATATATATTGTATTGAATATTAGTTGAAATTATATATGTGGTTTTATTATAAATGATTTTTAGTGGTCACGCATATAAATTTCATAAATTTCCCTGTATTTTTATGTGTATTACTATTAGTTAATCTATGAGAGGAGATATCATATTCATGTAGGTCATATTAATATACCTTTAGAAATTTATGCGAGCAAACTTCATCATTAAAGTTTGTTTGCCTGCTATTTCATTACACTCTCACCATGGCATTTTGTGATCATAGTAGTAAAATTCATATGAAAATATATGTGTAAAAGAGCCAAGCAGCTTTCTTAATGAGAAAATTGGGTTTTGGTCAGTAAAACTGCATAATCGCATAATAGCATATATGAAGCTGTTGCATATAATACTGCATACAAGGATAATCCCAACCTTGTTCTAAATTAATAGTCGAGCATCTCGTCATATCGACTGTCTTCCATAACATATATATATACTGAACTTGTCTCGAATTGTTTGTCTAATGTGGAGTGATGGTTATCAAACGAGTATGAAATGGTTAAAATATTTTGCCATTACCAAACGTGACAAATGGGGTGCTACAAAAGATTAATCTTCAAAAAGTACATGGAAAATTTGGCGTTTCACCTTTTTATATAGCTAAAAAGCAGAGGCGATTTTGAAAAATCTGGGGTCCTAAATAAAAGATTTTTTTCCAATTACTTAATCTAAGTAAAAAAAATATTTAATCAAGAAAAAATTAGTTAAAATTTTTATATAACATAAATTTTTTTATGACAAAATATTTACTATATATTTTAAAACTCTTTTTCAAGAATTTGTTTTGTCTACGCTCTTTTTTACCTTTTTATTGATGCAATTTTTTTTAACATATATTTTTTTTTGTGGGGCCTCTAAAAATTAGGGTCATTCCCATATTTATCTAGATGCCTACAGGCTCGGCTGCCAAAAAAGGAATTATGAAAGATGCCACGTTTTCACTTTGAAATTTTATTTTTGACAATAAAATGATTTCAAAGATTTTTAAAAGAAAATGTGAAGAAATTTAAATCACGTCCTTTAATGTTATTGTACTAAAAATATATATTATGTTTACCTACGGAGGAACATGAAAACGCAATAATCCAATGCTAAAATGTGAAACAATTAAAATTAAAAAAGGTGAAATAACAACTGTTTTAGTCTGTCTATTTTCTTGAAAGCAAATTCGTAACTTACACTAGTCAAGACTATACACTAATTAATCATCTGTCGATTGTTTCTTAGTTATTTTGCTAGTCAACTAAATTTTCAAAGTACTGTAGAAAGCCCTTGGCAAATATAAATTCAACATACATGTGTGAATCTGAATCCTTTTGGTACACTAAATTATTTAACTGGATATCATTAAATATCTCAATGCTTAAAATTGTAGGTTATACGTCGGGTTTCGTTGAATTCTTCTCGACGAATTTGCCCCTAACAAATTTTGTAAGTTAGCGTCAATGCTATGCTATCTATGAACAGCACTCGTTGACTTGATGGTGGGATGTCGTATTAAATGAGTTTGTAATGAACGAATGATCATGACCACAGTTCAAAAAAAAAAAAAAAAAAATCAAATACTACATTATTGTAGAAATAATATTTTCATAATTTCAAAATAACACGATAATGGAGATTCTGAGTTTTCTCCTCGTTCTTTTTCTTTTATTATCGACGATCAAATCCGAAGTAGCTTATCCAACCGATGGCGTTTACGAAGAAGAGGTTAGGGTTGGGTTGGTTGTGGACTTGAGTTCTATAGAAGGAAAGGTTCTGGAAACTTCTTTTGCCTTAGCGCTTTCAGATTTTTATAGCATTAACAAGGGATATCGAACCAGAGTCACAATTACGTCCAGAGATTCCCAAGGAGACCCGATCCTTGCCCTTGCCGCCGGTAAGTTCCACAACTAGTAAAATAGGGATTATATGATGCCTATGGACATATAAGTCAAACTAGTCCGAATAAAAAAAAAATAATAATCTGAAACTGTAACTGAACCAAAGTGAACTTATAATTTGTACTCAGTTTAGTTGATGAGATAAGAAAAATCAAACAATTGTTATAGTCTTTGGAGCTTACCATGGAAATCGTTGAGTCTCTTTTAAATTTTAAATTTTATTCATTATTTTATTTTTTTTTTGTATACATGACACAGCTACAAATCTTCTTAAAACTGCAAAAGTGAAAGTCATTGTTAGTGCACAATCATTACAGGAAGCAAAGCTTTTGGCGAGTGTTAGTGAGAAAACTAAAGTTCCAATGATATCTCCTCTTGTGCCAAACTCGTTCTCTTTGGACAAATATGATCACTTTATTCAATGGACGCACGATGCTGCATCAGAGGCCAAAGGGATTACGAAACTCATACTTGAGTTCAATTGGAAATCAGTTGTGTTTATATACGAGGATAGTGATGACTGGAGAGAAAGTTTGCAAATATTGGTGGAGAATCTTCAAGATGAAGGAATCCATATCGCTCGTTCTGCTTCTTTTGAAGTCTCATCATCAGCAGACTATCTTATGATGAATCAGCTTAGGAAGCTCATGAAGGTCTCAAAAACATCAGTTTTTGTGGTGCATATGACTGATATTCTCGTTTCTCGTCTGTTTCAATGTTTGGAGAAGCTAGGATTAATGGAAGAAGGGTATGTTTGGATCCTAACTGCGAGAACCATGAATCGTTTTCATTACTCGGATCATTCTGAAACATTCAGGTTGATGCAAGGGGTCCTTGGTTTTAGACCATACATTCCAGTATTAGAAGAAGTTGAGAATTTTACTTCACGGTTGAGAAAACGTATGGGTGAAAATACAGAAACAGAGCATTCTAGTGTGGTCGTTGGTTTACGAGCACACGATATCGCTTGTATTATAGCAACTGCAGTTGAGAAAATAAGCCTAAGTGGTAAAGCTGAAGCCTTTGCAAATGTATCATCAGATCTTCTTGAGACAATTAGACATAGCAGATTCAAGGGTTTTAGTGGTGACATCCAAATCACTGACAACAAATTTCTCTCAGAGACATTTGAGATTGTGAATATTGTTGGAAAAAAACAGAGAAGGATAGGATTATGGAGTTGTGGCAGCTTAATCGAAAGAGGACACATTGTTTGGCCTGGTGGGTCTGGTAAGATTCCAAGACACCGTGGTCTGGCAGAGAATGGTGAAAAAAAGTTTCTCAGAGTCTTGGTCTCGGCAGGAAACAGAGTTCCAAATCTAGTGTCGGTGCGTCCTGATCCGGAAACAGGTGATAATACAGTTTCTGGCTTCTGCGTAGAGGTTTTCAAGACTTGCATTGCTCGTTTTAACTACCAGATTGAATTCATACCCTATAGTGGAAACTATGACAATCTTGCTTATCTACTCTCTACTCAGGTGTGCTAATGCAAACAACATTGTTTCAAAATTTTCTTAGTTAAAAAGGTATGTATGTTTCTAATAATTTGAGTTTGCAATTTTTGACAGAGCGACAAATACGATGCAGCTGTTGGTGATATCACCATTACTTCCAACAGATCTTTGTATGTTGATTTCACTTTGCCGTACACAGACATTGGTATTGGAATCTTGACTGTAAAGAAGAAAAACCAAGGCATGTGGACATTCTTTGACCCTTTTGAAAAATCCTTGTGGCTAGCAAGTGGAGCTTTCTTCGTCTTGACTGGAATTGTTGTTTGGTTGGTTGAACGACCCGTAAATCCGGAGTTCCAAGGCTCTTGGGGACAACAACTTAGTATGATGCTATGGTTTGGATTCTCTACTATTGTGTTTGCTCACAGTAAGTGTTTATGTTACAAGATTAATAAAATCCCGTTCTTTTGTACACTTTTTATATGTAATAAAAATCATATTCTTCGCAGGAGAGAAGCTGCAAAAAATATCATCAAAATTTCTAGTTATTGTTTGGATTTTTGTGGTGTTGATATTGACGTCAAGTTATAGCGCAAATTTGACATCAACTAAGACCATTTCTCGCATGCATTTAAATCCTCAGGCGGTTTTCGGAGGATCTTCGGGTTTAAAGAGTATGAAGCTGGGATCTATTAATGCGATTGAGGCCTATGCTCAAGTTTTGCGAGATGGAACTCTGAGTCATGTGATCAACGAGATACCATATCTCAGTATCCTTATTGGAAACTATCCGAATGAATTCGTAATGACAGATAGAATGACTAACACCAATGGCTTTGGCTTTGTACGTGCCGTGCCCCTCTCTTCAAACTTCTCCTTTTTCTCTCCATTATTGTTTACTAATTTATGTTTTAACTTCAGATGTTCCAGAAAGGTTCAGACTTGGTTCCTAAAGTCTCACGAGAAATCGCGAGGCTAAGATCATTGGGAATGTTGAAAGACATGGAGAAAAGATGGTTTCAGAAACTAGATTCACTAAATGAACATTCCAACACTGAAGATGTAGAATCTCCCAACAACGATGATGAAGCATTTAAGCGCTTCACATTCCTTGAGTTACGCGGTTTGTTCATCATTGCAGGAGTTGCTCATGCTATTGTACTAGCCCTGCATCTCTTTCATATGCGTCGAGAGATGTTTCGACTATGCACCAAACTTCTACAAGTAAAATAGATCCACCATTTGTAGAACACTTCTAGTAGAGTTTTCGGGACGAGAATTCTCACAAGTAAATTTGTAAATTTTGTAATGAATATCATATGTAATACTAATGTCCACTGCTACTAATTTTAATTTATTTTTGTTAAGAATTACAGGTTTATGAATATCATATGTCCAATTTAGTTTGATCGCTGTTTCTGAAGTTAATATAATCACTATTGCTGATTGCTGTCACTAACACGAAGATGACCAACATAAGTATTATACTTTTCTTAAAAAATTATTCAGCTGTCACTAACACGAAGATGACCAACATAAATATTATACTTTTCTTAAAAATTATTCAATTGGGCGTTACGTTCTAGAAACTGGAATCCGTCTACTAAAATGGGCCGTCTCGTGAACTCGTGGCAGTTAGGCACTGGTTGGCGTAGAAGAGCATATTCAAATGCGCAGCGTTTTATGCCTACCCGACACGTCATCAGGATTTTAAAAATATTCTAGTACATCGCGTGAGATGCAGACGCCATGTCTCGCCTCAGTAATGACGACATTTGCCAAAATAACAGGGATACAACGGTAAATAACGCTATTCATGGGCAATTTTGTCATTTCTCTTGAGGAAAATATTGAATCAGATCTGACTTTTTTCCCAAGAAAAAATCTCCACCACTGGATCTTTCCGACCCCTTCATCACGTTCTTCGATCTTTTTAAATAGCCCTAAAAGGCACTCACTCTCCATGTCACTGTAATATCTCTCTCTGTGAATCTCATCTTCGATATCTCTCTATCTCTCTCGCGTCTTTGAATTAACCATGGGTGAGTCTCTCGCTTATTCTGATCTCTGCTCTCGTCGTTGATACTTATGTTTTTATGTGTTTCTGATCTGATCGTTTTCGGATTTATCTTTTTTTTTTTTTTTTTTTTTCTGTAGCTGACAAGAAGATTAAGATCGGAATCAACGGTGAGTAATATATGTAATTGATATTTAGTTAGTTTTTATTTGTTCTGGAATATTTAGATATAGAATCTGACTTATTTTTGGTATCTGTAATCGCTAGGATTCGGAAGAATCGGTCGTTTGGTTGCTAGAGTTATTCTTCAGAGGAACGATGTTGAGCTCGTCGCCGTCAACGACCCCTTCATCACGACTGAGTACATGGTTAGTTTACACGATTCGATCTGGGATTGGTTAATATCATTTCGATCTATTGATACTGAGAAGCAATTAGTCGCTCTGATCTCTTTTATTTGGAAGATGCCTCTGAGAAATGTCGTCGTGTTTATGCATGTGTGTTTTGATGATTTGTTATTGGTACTTTAGAGATCCACGAACTGGTTTAGTGCTATTTTAATGTTGATTTCGAATCAGATCATTTGTGTAGCTGATGATTTTCTTGTTGTCTCTCTAATGTCATTGATGTGATATAATTGAGTAGTTATTGATTACTCTTGTGTGTTTACTTTCCTGCAGACCTACATGTTCAAGTACGACAGTGTTCACGGTCAATGGAAACACAATGAACTCAAGGTCAAGGATGAGAAGACCCTTCTCTTTGGTGAGAAGCCAGTCACTGTTTTCGGTATCAGGTACATTGAGCGATCCATTCTCTGTGTGTATATTTATGCTGTTGGGAGTTTCAATCTCATTAGTAATTGGTATATTTTAAGAAACCCTGAGGATATCCCATGGGGTGAGGCAGGAGCTGACTACGTTGTTGAGTCTACTGGTGTCTTCACCGACAAGGACAAGGCTGCTGCTCACTTGAAGGTTTGTCTTTTTTTATTTATTTGGTTGTTTATGTTTACTACTTGTATAAATGGCTTAATGTGCAATAATTTGTTGGATTCGGATTAAGCATATTGGTCTTGCTATCATTCAACTAATCATGAGTGACTTGTTTTTGTTCAGGGTGGTGCCAAGAAGGTTGTTATTTCTGCACCGAGCAAGGACGCTCCCATGTTTGTTGTTGGTGTCAACGAGCATGAGTACAAGTCGGACCTTGACATTGTCTCCAACGCTAGCTGCACCACTAACTGCCTTGCTCCCCTTGCCAAGGTAATTTATCTCATAGCCCATAACTCATTTTTACAGCGTCGTATTTCAAGTGTTAATTTTCCTTTACCTTATTGCCAATTTTGCGTTTCTTTGTGTAGGTTATCAACGACAGGTTTGGAATTGTTGAGGGTCTTATGACTACCGTCCACTCTATCACTGGTAAATTTGTGAATCTTTTCAGTCAATCTATTAACAAACTAGATGCCTATAAGTGAAGCCGTGACCTGAGTGGGTATGTTTTATTGTTTCAGCTACTCAGAAGACTGTTGATGGTCCATCAATGAAGGACTGGAGAGGTGGAAGAGCTGCTTCATTCAACATTATTCCCAGCAGCACTGGAGCTGCCAAGGCCGTCGGAAAGGTGCTTCCAGCCCTCAACGGAAAGTTGACCGGAATGTCTTTCCGGGTACCAACTGTTGATGTCTCAGTTGTTGACCTCACTGTCAGACTCGAGAAAGCTGCTACCTACGATGAGATCAAAAAGGCTATCAAGTACGGTTTTCGTCACCCAACAAAAACAAAATCCTTATTCTGAGTAGTTTGAAATAGCTTAATAATTATTGTTGCAATATACAGGGAGGAATCTGAAGGTAAACTAAAGGGAATCCTTGGATACACCGAGGATGATGTTGTCTCAACTGATTTCGTCGGTGACCACAGGTAATCAAACAATATCTATGATTCATAATAATTACTTAAAAGTGTTCAATCGTTGTAATGGTGTACTAATGATGTTTGTATGTGGTGCAGGTCGAGCATTTTTGACGCCAAGGCCGGTATTGCATTGAGCGACAAGTTTGTGAAATTGGTGTCATGGTACGACAACGAATGGGGTTACAGTACTCGTGTGGTCGACTTGATCGTTCACATGTCAAAGGCCTAAAGCTACGAGAAGAGAAGAGAAGAGATGGGGAGGGGAAAGTCATATTTTCATCCCTTTTGATGGTCTGAATTTGTCGTTTTTCGAATAAAATTTCTTCCAACGTGTTTTTTTGTTTTGTTTTGTTTTGGCGATTCTCATTCATGTGAGGTGATGGGAGTTTGTAGACCGATGTTTTACTGAAGCCCTTTATGATTGTCTTTTGATATGTTGAGTTACTTAAGAATTTTTTTTGATTTGAATCACTTCTTTCTTTCCTTTTTTTTTTTTTTTTTTTATCATAAAGACCTAAATAAAATCTAAACACTAAACGTTTAGGATGTTTAATGTCAATCTAAGATTAGGGTGTTTTCTTTTCTTTTTCAAACACATGTAGCATCATATCAATAGTCCCAACCCATTGTTAAATATTTAAGTTGTTACTGTTTATTCATAGGAAGCTTCTGTAAATCTCCATTTATCTCAATTACTACGTTATCTTAATATGGCAGAGAATCGGCTTTTTCCTGAAACATCATTTTTGTTCCAGACATCTAGAGACTAGAATCATTGTGTTTACTTTTTACCATGTATACTGTATGCACCGTGATTACTGATCAGGCAATCAAGATTCTGATTTATTCTTCCAAACAAAAACCGAACCGGCTTTTAAAACCAAACGGCCTGACACTGCTAAGTGCTAACCTTAGGACTCTCGGAATGAGTTTATTATTACAGCGTGTTTCTTCTGAGATGTACATAAGTTTGGGCTTTACATGGGTCGTAGTATGTTCTTTGGGCCCATAAAACCCCGTGTCTGAGATTACACATCGTCAAGTCTCCCTGGCTTGTCTGCCGTCGTCGTTTTCACCATTTCACTTTGCTCAGCTTTCAGCTTACTTAGGTTTGTTCCATTTCGCCAATAAAAATTGGATTTTTTTTCTTTCTGTGTTTGCAGTTTGAAGAACCTTATTCAGGGTTTTAGATATATGATCTCTTAATGTCTTGGCTTATTGAAAATCGCATTGGAAACACCTTGTTACGCCTTAACCCTTCATCATCTATCGCTCTTTCTTCTACCTTCATCAAGAATCTCTCCACAGTACCTGAAACACTTGATGAATCTTCTTCACAATCGGAAGAGATATGGAATGTAATTGCAGGTAGAGTCGGTGATAGAGATAGTGAAGATGAGGTTTTTCATCTTCTATCTAATGATGAAACCTGTAACAGAGTTAATCTCTCTGATGGTTTAGTTCATAAGCTGCTTCATAGGTTTAGAGATGATTGGAAATCTGCACTTGGTGTTTTGAAATGGGCTGAATCTTGTAAAGGTCACAAACATTCGAATGATTCTTACAATATGGCAGTTGATATTCTTGGGAAAGCCAAGAAATGGGATCAGATGAAAGAGTTTGTGGAGAGAATGAGAGGTGATAAAGTTGTTACTTTGAATACAATTGCTACGATTATGAGGAGATTTGCTGGTGCTGGGGAATGGGAAGAAGCTGTTGAAACATTTGATAAATTGGGTGACTTTGGACTGGAGAAGAACACGGAATCGATGAATCTATTGCTCGATACGCTTTGCAAGGAGAAAAGAGTTGAGCAGGCCCGAGCGATTTTGTTAGCGCTTAAGTCACACATTACACCAAATGCTCATACGTTTAATATATTTATTCACGGTTGGTGTAAGGCAAATAGAGTTGAGGAAGCTCTTTGGACGATCCAAGAGATGAAAGGACATGGATTTCGTCCCTGTGTTATAAGCTATACCACGATTATAAGGTGTTATTGCCAGCAGTCTGAGTTTGTCAAGGTCTATGAGATGCTAAGTGAGATGGAAGCTAATGGATCTCCTCCGAATTCTATTACTTACACAACTATTATGTCTTCTCTTAATGCACAGAAAGAGTTTGAGGAGGCTTTACGGGTAGCTACTAGGATGAAGAGATCAGGTTGTGAACCTGATACTCTATTCTACAACTGTTTGATTCACACTCTTGCTCGAGCTGGTCGGTTAGAAGAAGCTGAGCGGGTTTTCAGAGTTGAGATGCCTGAGCTTGGTGTTTCCATAAATACATCTACCTATAACTCCATGATTGCTATGTATTGTCATCACGATGAGGAACATAAGGCGATTGAGCTTCTCAGGGAAATGGAAAGTTTGAAGCTTTGTAATCCTGATGTTCATACCTATCACCCGTTGCTGAGATCTTGTTTCAAGAGAGGAGATGTAGTTGAGGTTGGGAAATTATTGAAAGAAATGGTGACTAAACATCATCTCAGCCTCGATGAATCGACTTATACATTTCTGATTCAGAGGTTGTGCAGAGCTAACATATGTGAGTGGGCGTATTGTCTTTTCGAAGAGATGCTTAGCCAAGATATCACGCCGAGGCACCGGACTTGTTTGTTGCTCTTGGAAGAGGTCAAGAAGAAAAATATGCATGAATCTGCAGAGAGAATCGAAAACATCATGAAGACTGTGAAACTTACTGCCCCTGTAAAGTAAGCTTATTAGTTATTATTACAATGGCTGGATTGTTGTAAATGAGATTGCAGATTGTGATGAGAAGTGGTCTCTTCATGCTTCAGAAAGAATACAAGACCAGTTCATGCATAAAGGTGTTCATTGTGTTGTTTATTCAACATCATTGTAGTGTAATTTCAACAGTTATCATGGTCATGGATATGAACCTCTGATTTGGAATTCAGGAAGAGTTGTTAAGATTTGGAACTCTGGAGTTGATTCTGACACGACCGTGACGGTAAGAGGGTAGGCAAGTTGTGTTTGTTACCTGCTTTGACTTGGTCTTTTAAGGGTATCTTAATTGAGACGTCTCAAGAATCAAGATCCTGAGTTTTAGCAGATTTATATACATTGAGAAATAATGTATGGGAGTTTACACAAGTGGGATCCAAGGAAACAATTATATAAATACGCATTGAGTTTAGAGACAAATACATGTGCATTTGGATGCGTCCACGCTCAACACCGACAGAGAGGTAGATCCATAATACCCAAATCAAAACAAAAAAAATATTTTTGGGATTTTTTTTGTTATTTAGAATAAATAAAATTGAGTAGTCTTCTTCAACATCATAATGATTGATGGTTTAGCTTTAACTACAAATCATTATGCATGTATTTAGAGAATTATTGATTAGATATTATTTGTTTCAAAGGGCCCTCAAGTGTTAGCTCTTAGCTGCCACAACTCAAGTGGGCACACCCTTTTTCTTTGGTCTATATATTTTTAATCGATATTTTCATATTTATATTTAGAGACATTTACATGTCGATTTATTAGGCAGAAAGTACAAACCTACTATATTAATATTTCAACGTCTGGTTTCAACAAGCGCCTAATTTGATCATCATTCTATTATTGTTTCTGTATAAAAGTCTTATCCGAATTGTTAATTCTTCAGATCTGAAATTTTACTGAAAATTAGAAAATTTATTTAGTTTTTTTCTTTTATCGAAATTAACTGACTAGTAAGTAGCAGAGCATGATTCGGATATGTACTACTCTCGAAAAATCAAAACAAAATTCTTACATCAGTTTTAAATTATCTCATATGATTCTTTTCTGGAAAATCAACAGGCTTTTCAGAATATACAAACCTTTTCAATGATCATAAACAGAATAAAAAAACGGAAAAAAAGATAATTAAATCACGTCGGATATGGTCCACTCACGGGAGTGGAATCTATCTATTTTATATGCGCCAGAAAAAAAAAAAAAAAAACTATTTTTCCATTTTTTTCTGGTTAATACACACAAAAAGTTTCATCTTCACCAGAACGACACAATCTTCAAGACTTCTCCTTTTTGTTGTCTTCTGGTTCATTACTTTGTGTTCGTCGTAAAATATCTTCTTTGATTTCAGGCCATTGAATTTGATTTTTGTAATCTTCTTCCTCTGTTTTTTCAATACTTCCACCACATATGCTCTGTTTTCTTTGAGATTCATTAGTTTGGTTTACAATAACCGAAGAAGGCCCGGTTTATTCTCTAAACCGGAAATGCCACCGCCTATATTTCCTCTCCGGTGGGAGAGTACCGGAGACCAGTGGTGGTACGCTTCACCAATCGATTGTGCCGCCGCGAATGGTCTATACGACGTCGTCATCGAGCTGCTTCACCAAGACACGAACCTCCTCGTCAAACTCACTTCCCTCCGCCGTATCCGCCGCCTCGAAACCGTCTGGGACGACGGGGAGGAAAATAACTGCCACGTGGCACTAAACCGCTCCCGCGTCGCGAGAAGGCTATTGGAAGAGTGCGAAATCGGAAACGGAGATAACTCCCTGATCAGAGCTGGATACGGTGGCTGGTTGCTCTATACAGCTGCTTCCGCCGGAGATTTGGAGTTCGTTAAGAAGCTTTTAGAGAGAGATCCACTTCTCGTGTTTGGAGAAGGAGAATACGGCGTCACCGATATTCTCTACGCGGCAGCTCGAGGTAGAAACGACGACGTTTTCCGTCTCCTCCTCGATTTCGCTTTGTTGCCGGCTAATATCGCCGGCGTCGAAGAAAGCGACGGAGAAAAATTAACCGAGAAACAGTTACTAGTTAAGAAGGAGATGGTTAAAAGAGGGGTCCACAGTGCCGCGAGAGGCGGACACGTGTCAATACTCGAGGAATTTTTAGTCGCAGGGAAATACGACGCCGTTTCAGGACTTAAAGATGCTTTTGGCTCTACTCTGTTACACTCTGCTTCTAGCAGAGGTCAAATCGAAGTAAGAACTTAAGAACACAAATCAAATAATTATTAATCATAAATGTATGTATATATATATATTAATTTATGGATTATATAATGTAGGTGGTGAATTATCTTGTATCAAAGTATGATTCGATTATGGAGATTAAGGATAGCCATGGAAACACAGCGTTACATATCGCTGCTTACAAGGGTCATTTAGATGTAGTGGAGACTCTTATAAATGAATCTCCACCGTTGATATCCGTTGTTAACGGCGATGGTGATACGTTTTTTCACACGGTCGTGTCTGGTTTTGCTGCGTCCGGGTTTAAGCGGTTAGACCGGCAGACGGAGCTTCTGAAGAAAATAATCTCAGGAGGAAGCTGGTCCGTTGACTTTTCTGAAATTGTCAACGTTAGAAATAGTAACGGAAGAACTGTGATTCATTTAGCCGTGATGGATACTCTTAACGCCGTTAGACCTGACGTCGTTGAGCTTTTGTTGAAAATTCCTGGTGTTGATCTTAACGTTGTTGATTCATACGAAATGACTGCCGTTGATTTGCTTAAACGCCAAACGCCGAAAACGCAGGTTTCTGATTTATTAATCAAACGGCTTGTATCCGCCGGTGGAAGATCCAATTGCGGTGAAAGCGTTTCACGATTGATAGAAGAGCGTTATGGATTCTGCGGTAGTCCAGGAACTTCGTTTGAGATATCTGATTCTGAGATTTTCCTCTTTACAGCGGCGAGAACAGACCAAACCGCCACGAACATTGAACTAAGTCCAGACAGAGAGAGTTTTGACGGAATCAGTGAGTGCTCAACTGAAATCTCGACGCATTCAAAACGCAAACGCCGTGCTGTTGGCAGTACAGGAGCTCGTCTTAAGCTTCTCTTACGGTGGGCGAAGAGAGAAGAATCAGAGGAAAATCGCCGTTTATCCGGAGATAACAACAATCGTCGTGTTCCTCTCAGAGAAATGTATTCGAGGTCAAGATCACCGTCGTCATGTAACAGAGAAAGAGCGTTTCCGATGAGAACAGAGAGTGGTGATCTCCCGAGTTTATCGGTAAGACTGAAATTCACACAAGGGTTAATGAAAGGAGTCGTGGTTCAAGAATATCCGAGGTTTGTGTTTTCTCCTCCGGTGGCTTCCGATTACTCTCGAGCTCCGTCATCGGCTTGTTCGTCGCCGTTTCAGACGGTTTCTTCGGAATTAGGGAGAAGAACACCTGCGATGAAGAAACAGGGATCTTTTATGAACAGATATTTGTGTTTTGGTGGTAAAGGATTAGCTATTGATGGTTCTTCTGAGATGAGTAATGGCTCTGCTCACCGTCTTCGTCCCCGGAGTTTTAAACGAGTGATGTCTTTGGTTACTTCTTGAAATATATAGTTTTCTTTTGTTACACGTAACCTAATCCGGTTACATAAATCCATATAAGTGTAAGAAAACTGAATTTAAAAAGATTAAGCGCTTTTATAAAGGAGAAAATTTTAGTGTAGAAATATGATTTTCATTATCCGCTATATATATATATAGTAAATAAATTATTTAAAAACCTTTTTGTATTAGACTTACTAATATTGAATTTCCTTTTCTCTATTTCCTTTTCCTAACTATATTCAGACCAAAACCTATTTCATATTGTTATAGGTGAATTTGGACTCTATATTATCAACTTCTGATCAGTTCCATTAACTTCACCAACACTTCAAACCCCAAGCCCCTCTCAGTCAGTCTTTGTGTCAATCTCTGTATTATCGAACGCGAAGACGTTCTGTTATAACTGGGATTTGTGTTGGGGTTTCCCTGAGATTGTAACAATGGGTACATCAACAAATCTTGGTTCTGAAGCCAATCAATGGAGTAAGAAGCGTAAAGCTAAAGAAGTAGAAGAGGTTTGATCATGTTAAGGGGACGAAGAAGAAGCGAAAGCTGCATCGTGATTTGTTTAAAGAATAGAGCCGATCTGTAACATCAGAAGCATCTTCTTCCTCTGGGAGTTTCTGAGAGCAACTTATATCAAGATTCAAAAGGGTTTGTTGTGACACTGCCCTTATCTCCTAAGAAAGCTCTTCATGCGGCAAGAATCAGGATTCGATTTGCAGATACTATCGTGAAAGCCAAAGATAGAAAACGACTGGACGAGGGTAGGAACAAGACTGAAGCAATGAAGAGATTAGAGCAAGAAAAGCAAGTTTTAGTAAGAAGGCAACGCGAAGAGATAGCAAGAATGGAAGCTGAGCCTAGAGCCGTCAGGTTGAAAGTGCGACGCAAGGAACGACTTGCATTAGAGAAGTATGAAGAAGAAGCCAAATCCAATATCGAAGATAACTTGGCATCCGAGAAGGAGATGGTCAAACTCTGTGGTGGATCCCGTCTAGCAAGAACTCGCTGGCTTAAAAAGTTTGGTCTGTCCTTAAGAATGGAGGGACCGGATCTGGAAGATATCTAATGGCTTACCCAACAGAAACGCCTCGTATAAATTAAGATATTTATTGGTTTGCCGTTGTATAGTTTTTCATTGGCTGAGATCAATAACAATGTCTTTATTGGTTGTAACTTAATATATACTATGCTCTAGCAGGAACTAGAATAGTTTGCCCCTAAACCGGAATTCAAACAGAAGCGAAATCAGTCACCTAAACCAGTGTTATGTCGTCTACATGCATTTTCTAAAGTAACAACAGATGTAAAACACTGCAGTCTCTCACTATTACGAATCTTTGTGGAATTTGCCATTTCTTCCCAGCAATTTCATAGCAAGAACATACTTGAATTACTTCTCTGTCACAAAAAGAGGAAGAAAAAAACTGAAATTATATAGACAGAGATGGCAAGAAATTTGAGTACTACCAAGTGAGATAAAAAAAAGATAAGGTTTTGATTAACATCTAGATGAATCAAATAATGTAAAAATCATTGTAAAGGATACAAAAGAGGATACGGATTCACACATAATTGCCAGTGCTCCAGGTTAACTTTTGACTGCAAGATCATCAGAGCAAGCCACCCCATTTCAAAGTCAGATCAGCCCACACTGTGATAAAGAGATAGAGAGATGGTTTTATAGTGACCTACCTTCTTTTAAGTTCACTCCCTTTCCATTGGATTGTACCTATCTTCAAACAAATTTTCATTCCCAGATTCCCGACTGCGACGGTCACAAGGATCATCCCTTTTGGTCTTATATTCTGAAGAACTCTTCTCACGAGATGATCTGTGGTTTTGATAATAAGACTTCTTTTCGAGGCTATGTCGTTTGGTCCTTGTTGTTTCGTCATCTCTTCGATCACTGAGCTTACAGGAACTGTGACTCTGCCGTCTCTAGGAGCTACCTGAATCATAATCCTTAAGCCGCTTTGTTTTATCTGTGTTGGTTCTATTATCAATTGGATATTCAATATCTGCACGGTTCTCTCCTTTCCGTTGCTTATAGAATCTTGATGATGCGTCTGTTAATGTTGATGCTGTAGTATTGTATCCAAAGTCACTTTCTTTCTGATCATTGCCTATAGGAGACGGGGATTGTAATGGCATTCCTTTCTCAAAACATCCAATACCTCCTGCTAGTTTTATTTCTTCTGTATATTCTTCTATTATATCCCGCAACACCTACAAGACAGAGATCGAGAAAACTCGCTGAAAGAAGAGAATAATGTAAGTTTATTGCTAACTGAACTACTATGGTCATGAATGAAATGAAATTATGATTTTAGCAACGTCCAATTTTCTCACAAATTTTGCAAAATGCCTCCACAGGACATAATAAAGCCAAAACGTTCTACACTTTTTCTCAAAAAACTTCAATGAGACTATCCAAGTGCACATTGACCATTCTGCAGCAAACATTCACAACACTACGAATTATGATTAGCATAGACGCAAGGAAGGGGCTTCTTACCTGTCGAGGCGTTCGTTTCACCTTCTTACCACGGTAAGACATTCTTCGACGCTTGTAGTCTCTCTCTTCAGCTAAAAGCTCTTCCCTTGTCTTCATTTTGTTCATATCCTACACATTGTAGAAGATGAATGTATATCAGGTTACTTCAATAAAAGTTCCCTACAGTCATATTTGTTTCCTTCATGTTATATAACAGTTAGTTTAGTATTAACCTGATTTGATGATCGTTGTCTTGGAAGCCCATCATGATCAATAATAGGTCGGTAGCTAGAACGTCTTTTCCGTTCCTCATCCGCTTTAGCTGTCAAAACACCAAGCTCAGCCACCCTACAGATTGACAGAGACATCATGAGTAATCAAACTCTGATCCCAACATGATATGGTGCTTAGATACTATAGAAAAGAAAATGTAAGATGAACAAAGAATCAAGTTGGAAAAATAGAATACTCCTTGAAAGATCTCAAACCGACCGCTGATATCTTGATAGTGGTTGGGCATATCGTATTGCCCTTATTTTCCCTTCAAACACGGATCTTTCATACAAAGCTGCAACAGCTGCTGCAACACGGGACACAGATATCACCTGAGCATTGTCCAAAGTTTTGCCACCTTCCCCACCTGAAATATTCTCAAAGGGCTTCTCCGTCTCCATATCCTCATTACTCAAGTTTGCATCATCTAAATTCTCAAGAACTCCAGAGGATTTAGGTCTAGTTCTTGCTAACCCAAACAACATCATTTGAGAGGCGGAATCTACTATACAGTGTTTAAACATGTCTAGAGCAAAAAACTTCCCATCTCCCTCTCCATACAAGACAGCAAGCTGAGAAGCTAGCCAAGACAACACTTTGATCAAGACTGGACACTCAAATGTTCTACTTTTGCATCTCATAATCTCCTGCTCACCAACTGCATTAGCATCAGACTCCATCATAAACCCACAAGCTTCTTTTACAACCGATTTCAAACACAACCGAAATAGCAAGAATACATGATCCCTCATATATGTATCGATTATAACACCATATCTCGTGGAATTAACCAGAATCCATGTCCCCACCTCACTCAGTTCAATCGCTTCCAAACCCAGAATCGAAGAAAGAACACTATAAGAACACAAAATTGGGAAATCCCTCATTGATCAATCTCATTTTTTATTGCACAGAGATCAGACGGCAAAACCCCTGAACATTTCCCCAACATACTCTTTTTCTCCTTCTCAGCACAACCTACAAAATCGCTACATTCCAAAGATAGAACATTAGGAAGTATTAAAGTTGGCTTTTTACCATCAAGCTCAGAGAAGATAACAGCTCCGGGACAATCTTTATAGAAGAAATTAGTTCCAAAATCGGCGAAATCATCTAAGGAGACACAGAGGTCACCATCACCGTTGTTATTTAACTGTAGCTCACACGGTAACTCGATAGTGTTTCGGTAACTACTAAACGATCCACGAAGATGAGTGAGGTCAATAGGCTTTGGACAACGAAGTGAATGAAGAAAGAGAGCTTCAGGTGGCATAAAGTGATTTGAATCAAAAGGGCAACGAACTAAACCGCCATTTTCGTCCTTCTGGAGAAGAGAAGAGTGATCTAAAGCTAGATTTTTCGAGAGTGAATCCAAGGTTCTTTGACATTCCGATAACAGGGATTGTAAAGAAGAGAGTGTACCGGAGAGCTCACGAATCGGCGGCGGCAGAGATGGAGCAATGGAGTAAGTGTTGGGGTTTTGAAGAGGAGGAGGAGGAGGAGGTCGGAAGAAGAAATTGGGAATTGGAGAAGGACAATGGTGAGAGAAATTCAGATTAGGGTTTTTAAAGTGCGGGAACGACGGTGGTCGATCCATGAGTTCCGGCGACGGCGAAGTTCACAGCAATCGTTGTGATTACTGAATTGTGTGATTCGATACGAAACGTTTTAGACATTTAAATGTTTCGGATATAAAGCCCATTTAATTAGGCCCATTAATCTCTCGATATGGTCCATATATTAAAAAGCTAGCTTATTCATTAATTATTTTTCTACAAAGTATTTAGAAAATAGTACATTACAAATGTTTGGTTTGGTTTGCTTGTTCGTATGATTTGATTTACGCTTTCACATGATTCTAAGTATTTATTGTCTATACTTTACTTTATCACCAACCATTACGCGTTATTTCTCACACATTTTGTTTAATATGTCAATCTGTATTTCCTTCAATTTATTACATTTTTATCTATTTTTTAACCATCAGATTATATATCCACTCTTTTGTATTATCAATAAAATTCCGATATATTCATTAACTATATCGATTACCTCCTGAAGAAAACACTCTCTGAAGGTACTTCACTTTGTTTACCTCCAATGCAAAAGCTTTAGCCAAAACTTTTGGATTAATCCAAGGGTTCGATCCGAAAACTGCGTCACCTACCGCGGTAAATCCAGCGTTTTGGCTCCCAACCGCCGCAATCGCAACTGCATTTTTCTTCCCGACGTTTGCATGAAACTGTATCAAACCTTTAGGAAAAACAAATACATCTCCAGCATGAAGAATCTTGGAGAAAAGTGTGTAGTTGTATTCGTTTGATGAGACAAAGCCAACTAAGATCTTGCCCTTGATGACTAAGAGGATATCGGAGGCGCGGGTAAGGATGTGCGGAGGGACCTGACCACCAGGTGCATAGTCAATGCGGGCGATGGATACACCAAGTGTGTTGCGACCAGGGATTCCAACGGGGCTGATCGAGGAGCCAAGGCGGTTGCTTGTGTTTCCCGGGATGTTTAGGCCAGAAGCAAAGAAATCATTCGCTGTTACTAATTTTGGATCTTTGCAGAGTTTTCCATTTACGTAAACTACAGTCGAAATAAAAAGAAAAATCAATTAAAGGTTGCTAGGTTTGAAATTTTGAAGTTATACACTAACTGTTAATTTTTTTAGAAAGATGCTTATATAGTTATAGTTACGTTAACATTAATTGACATTTTTTGCAAACAAAATGTATATGTTTCTGTGTGTTATTACATACTACTTAATTACTCGTCCACGTTCATGCCATAGATACAATCATGCATGCAAGTTTGCAACTTCCTTCTTCTTGCTAATTTATGGAAGTTTTTTTTTATAAATTAGCAACAAGATGGTATTTTAAAAGGATGATTTGATTACATGAAACAAAGATAATGTTCTTGAAAGAAGCCAAAGGTTTCTGGATTTGATTACCTCTATGATACCTTTTTGCAAAGGTTGCTAGGTTTGAAAACCAACGTTTGCTTTAAACTACCGAACTCTATATCATATAATTCAAATCATTTTGTTAAAGCATCAAATTTAAATAATTTTAAACATTTATTTGTCAAATTACTAGTGGTTGAGAACACATATACATATTGTTTTCAAATATACATATATATATATATATGTGTGTTGATAAAACTAAGGAGTCACATATGCAATACATAAAGATTACCTCCATTATTATCGTCGACTTCAACACAGTAGTCTTGAAGAGGAGATGGGTCGTAACAATATACAAACGAGGATGCTAAAGCCAGCAAAATGATTTTAGCTAAAAGAAAGTGACGAATGTCTTCCATTTTTTCAATTAAAAATGCCTTTTTTTTTCCTTCCCTTTCTTTGTGGAATGTGGATTGAGCGATGCTGCATGAGAAACATGCATTCGCTATAAATAGACCAAGATGACGTCCACAAACATTTGATTTTAGTTTACAAGTAAATTACATCTACTATAGATGATAGATTGATCAAGTTTATAAGAAATATCAAGGCCCAATATAAGAAAACTTTAAAATTCTGGGACTTTCATGCTTTAACTTTCTGTTTATTGACGTGTAAGGCTTTGCTGTTTCATTTGAGTTTGTGTTTGTATTTATATTTCCATGCTAAATGGAATCACAATATGTTAAAAATTTTAATATTTTTTTTTTTTATAAAAGTAGATAAATTATATACACACACAAACTTAATAAGACATTTGATCAATGCTTCCCCTTCAATTTTGTTTTAATTGTAGCTTAAATATAATATTTTGACACATAACACGCAAAAATGAATTGTTTAATAGTTCAAATTTCATGATCCTGATTAAGTCGCCACTTCTACCTCTTTAAAATCACTATGTTTACGTCCAACGCAAAAGCTTCGGGTTAATTGAAGGGTTCGACCCGAAAACCGCGCTACCTTCCTAAAAAAACCCAGGGCTTTGGCTCCCAACCGCCGCAATCGCAACTTCATTTCTCTTTCCCGCGTTTGCATGAAGCTGTAGTAAACCTTTGGGAGAAACAAATACGTCTCCAGGATAAAGAATCTTAGAGAAGAGTGTGTAGTTGTATTCGTTTGACCAGACAAAACCTGCCAAGATCTTTCCCTTGATGACTAAGAGGATCTTGGAGGCGCCGGGAATGATGTGCGGTGGGACTTGACCACCTGGGGCCAAGTCAATGCGGGCGAGGAGACCCCAAGTGTGTTACGACCAGGGATTTCAACGGGGCTGATGGAGGAGCCAAAGCGGTTGCTTGTGTTTCCCGGGATGTTCAGGCCAGAAGTAAAGAAATCATTGGCTGTCACTAATTTTGGAACTTTGCAGAATTTTCCATTTACGAAAACTACATTAAAAAAAAAAAGAATATAATAAAAAAAGACAAATCAATTAAAGGTTGCTAGCTAGGTTTTAAAATTGGAAGTTTTACAGTAATTTTACACTAACATTAATTAATGGCTTATATGTAAAAAAAATTGTTGTGTGTCTGTAATTACATGGTACTTAATTACTCGCCAGCTTTTGCGTTCATGCCATAGATGCAAGTTTGCAACTTCCACAAATTAAATGTCAAGAAGATGGTATTATTAAATGATTTGAATTACATGATATATACGATTACAAATTCTACTTTCTTTTGCCTTTCCGACCGTTCTTTAAAATGCAATAACATTCAAGTGAGTTGATAGACACTTTAAATATATATATATATAATTATATATCTATCGTAATAAACTGAAACAATGCGTTTGAAATTCCCTGAATCAAATAAGTTACGGAGAGGACTTGTTTCCTTGTAGATTCTCTATAAATTTGAGAGACAATACTTAGTATTGAAGTGTTGAATTGAATCTAAAACGTGAGAAGAAGTGGTTATCATTTGCTTGATGATCAATGTCTACAAGCATACACATTTTTATTCTTGCACACAACCATAAACATTAAACATACATGACACATTTTTTTTTATATAGAAATTTGAATTATATACTTGGTTTTTTAATCATAAACATAGAAGCTACATACAAACTCTTACATGTTTAGTTTGGGTTCAAATACATATTATCAGAATACAAATATTTCTTCATTGATTAATGAATGTAGACATGTAAAGCATAAATACAAGTTGTACTAGTGCTAACTATCCTAATCAATCCAAACTTTTTTTAACCAATCCAAACTTTCTTTGAGAAAAACATATCTTTAGAAAGAAGAAAAAAAAAACATACATCTTTAATTCGGATTTCAAGCATATGTTTCAAACAATTTAACTTTGTATGTCAGTCTAATAATTTATTTGTGTGCTGGAGCTTGCGAACGAAACATTAACACATATTTAGTCATTTTAATTTGATAAATTAATTAATCTTTTTCTGGTTTATTTATTTTTAAAGTTGTTAGCTTTATTACACACGACTAAATTAGTTCTTTTAACTTAAGCCTTTATAGATTTGATTACATAATTTGTGCCAATCAGGTGATTTACTCGCTTATTTTATCATTAACCTTAATACCTTATAATTAATTAGCAACAGCCATCATTCAGGAGCAAACACTATCTGGAGAAATTTAACCAAGTTAATGTTTAGCTGAAAAGCCTTAGCCACAACCTCTGGAGGAATCGGAGGGTATGATCCAAAAACCTCGTTTGCGATAGTAATAAGACCAGGATTCTGGCCAGCAAACGCCACCGCCCTTGTCCTCCCAATGTTCATCTGAAAATGCATCATACCAATGGGAAACACATAAACGTCTCCTGAATTAAGAACCTTCGAGAACAAACTATTGTTGTCTTGGTTCGACGACACAAACCCAACTAGGAGCCTGCCTTTGAGGACCACAAATATCTCGGTGGCACGTGGATCTCTGTGCGGTGGATTTAGACCTCCCGGAGCAAAGTCAAAGCGGGCAAGGGACACTCCGAGGGTGTTCAGATCAGAGATTCTGTCGACACTTACGGCTGTGACGTTGGAACCGAGGGAGTTGGTGGTGTTTCCAGCGATGTTTAATCCCGATGTGAAAAAATCACTGGCTGTTACTGATTTTGGATCTTTGCAGAATTTTCCATTCACGAAAACTGCACAAAGAAAAAGAACCAAATACTGGAACGCTAAACTATTGTTCGAGATTATACTTCTATTAGTTTCGTTGACGGCAACACAAAAGTCCTGAAGCAGACTTGGGTCGTAACAAGATACAAATGAAGACGCCAAAGCCAATAAGATAACTTGAGCTACAAGCATTTCCATCTTCTTCTTTTTTTTTGGTTCCAATTAATTAAAATAATGAATGAAGAGTGATAGATGAGAAGAATGAGCTACATATATATTTTAGGCAATTTCTTTGTTACAAGTCAATTACATCGATCTACTGTTGATGATCTAAATGTTTGAGCTATAACATTAAATATTGAAGTAATTACGATTATGATTTGCTTGATGATCAAAGTATTCAACCAAGCATTAGCGACAAATTTCTTTAAATTTTAGAAGTAAAAAACATCGCACATTTACTATCATGAACGTAAACCACACACAAACTTTACTTATTAATCCAAAATTAAACCTGCTAATTACTTTGTTTATACTGTCATTTACTCCATCGGTTTCAGAATATAAGGTGTTTTAAGGTTTTTTCTTGTTTCAAACTAGAAGTGGTTTTCATACTTCTATGTACTTTTAATTTTATTGAATTTTGTGTGTACAATATAAAGTATTTTGTAGTTTTTTTCTTACCATTAGATACATTGTTTCTTAATATGCGTCATTTAGCTAAAACACCTTATATTTTGATATTATAGTTCAGCAATTGTGACGGGGGGAAACTATTGTGACTCCACCATTCTTAAATGGGCTGAAACGGATCTATGTTATACCAGAAAACATTCAATTTTCTTCACAGAAATCGTGTGGTGCAAACAGGTAGTGATAAAATTAAGTAAAAGCCATCTATATATGTTATAATCTATAAAATAATTAATCGCTTATCTCTAGGATCAGGAAGTTGGACGAATCAGTTAGCATTCAAAGAAGGAAGCAGCAAGGAAAAAGCACAAGTAAAGCAGAATCTAACGAACACTCACCAACTGTGTTCTGCATGAATCCTTTCGACGGCCACGATTTCACGGTCTAAAGATGTGTCTATAGTTGTTTTGTCACATTGAAGAATAAGCAACTACTTAAGTTCAGTACTCTTGTCCAATTAGGATACCGAATCTTAGAACTGAGCTCAAGGAAAACAAATCTTAGAAGTCAACGGTGTGACTCGACGGCCGGCGATGAGAGGACGAGGTTTCAGAGTTGAAGGACTTAATTTAAGACTTTGACGTTTCAGTATTTTACTAATTTTAAAATGGTTTCAGGGCAATATGGTCATTTTTGGATTTTAGGAGCTGAAACCAAAATTGAACGCTCAGACGCAAGTGTTTTGCGGATTCAAGTGATTCGCTAATAGTAATTGATCATTATCAAGAATTTGGAAGACAGTTAATGCATTTCTTAAAATAACAACAAAAAAACGATATGAGATTGTTTAAAAATCAAAAGGAAAGGAAAGAAACATTTCATGGGCAAATATCGATAGTTAACATTATTGCGTTTTCACCATGCATCCTTGAGTAATTCCAGAGTCAATGACATTTTGCTTGTAATAAAAATCTTTCAGCATCTGCATCAACAACTGCTGTAGAGATTTCTAAACACATGAAAATTCAAGATTTATTAAGATAAAAAACTTAAACGAAGAATACTAAGATCAAATAGATTTGGATAGATTCATAAAATGATAAAAGAGGAGAGTTGTACAAAGTGACAACTTTCAAAATTAACACTCAATGTTTATATAAAATGCATATTTATATGAAACTGCAAAAACCTTAAACATATGGGCTAACATTAGGTTTTGCAATATTGGTTTGGACTTGACTTTAAATCTCTCTAATAACTGCGACATGGAACTTCCTCACTCTGCTCGTAATGCGTGACAAAAACTTGCCTTTTGTACGACTGATTCTGTATCCCATTCGTTTGTGTATCGGAATATCGGTGACTTGGTATATAGTCCTAAACCTTTTTAATTCGTCTTCCCACTCCTGCATGGACATTCCCATAAAACTAGAGCCCGTACCCTTTATTCCCAAAGGGTGTATACCAGCAAAATGTAAAGCTTCCCGGGCAAGCGCATCAAATCCATCTTCAGGGGTATTCTGACCAAACGCATTCATGCAGAATATTTGATAAGCTTCATCAGGTAATGGAAAATCTACTTTGTAAATGTCTTTGATTCCATGTGCCTTCAGAAGTCTTTCATCTTCCGTGATTATTATAATCCGACTTCCAGGACCAAACCACTGAGTTTCCTTCGCCATGGCATCTAATTGTATTGCATCATCCACGTCATCAAGAACCACTAGCACTTTCTTGTCTTTTAACCGGTCTTTTACAACTCCCAAGTGAGGAACTTTTATATCCTTCTGCTTGAATATGTGAGAAAGTAACTGCTGTTGTAATTGCATCTTCAAACCGTGTTCATCGGACCAACCTTTTCTTGCACATCCTTTGACATCCTTCATAAACAAACTCAAACCAAAACTCTCACTGTGTTTGCTAAATAGAGATCTAGCGATGGTTGTTTTACCAATTCCAGAAGAACCACTTATTCCAATCATCTTCACCTCACATGTGTTCTCTAGACATAACTTTAGCTCCATTTTTTCCATATGAGCCTTCATCCCAACGAAGCTGGTGAAATCATTTGACGCTGTTGAAATATCATTGGTGACTTCTTCTATCCTTTCCGCTTCATTACGGCTAAAAGAAGGAGATAAAGTAGAAGGTGTTATTTTGTTTTCTTGATGGAACCGGATCTTTCTGTAACGCATATAAACAAATGTTCCCAAGCGTATTGCGCCAGCAACAACAGTACGAAGAGAAAACGAAGAAGCCATTATTGGTAGGAAGTATAGAGAAAAATCCACCTCGTAAATAATTTTGATTCCATGTTTCTTCAAAGGTTTTTTATCATGCGTAATGATTATAATTCGACTTCCAGAACCAAACCACTTAATTTCATTCGCCAGGGCATCTAATTGTACTGACCTATCCACGTCATCAAGAACCACAAGCACTCTCTTGTCCTTTAACCGTTCTTTCCCATCTCGAACTTCTATATCCCTCTGGTTGAATATATGAGACAGAAACTGCTGTTGTAATTGCATCTTTAAACCGTGTTCATCGGACCAACCTTGTCTTGCATATCCTTTGACATCCTTGATAAAGACACTCAAATCAAAACTCTCAGAGTGTTTGCTAAATAGAGATCTAGCGATGGTTGTTTTTCCAATTCCACAAGGACCACTGATTCCAACCATCCTCACTTCATCTAAATCTAGACATAACATTGGTTCCAACTTTTCCATATGCGCCTCCACCCAAGCTAGGCCGGTGAACCATCTAACCCATTCGTTCCAACTTGATGGCATTGAAATATTCGGCTTGTTTGAAATAACAGTGGTGATTTTTTCGATCATGACCGACTCATCGTCCCTAACACAAGAGATAAGTATATACACACGTTAACTAAATATTCACCACATACTCATGCAAAAGGTAGATAATTTCTTGGTTGCAAAATAAATAAAACTGCAACAAAAATTATACTAATACTTTTTGAACTTTGAAAGATCAAGTGCAAGTGGAAACCAAAAAGACTCACCATTTGTCGGTACTGTAACCAGCGATTATGGCCACTTTTTCCAAAGCAAGTCTCCATCTCTTAATAACTTCCTCTGTTTTACCCTTACAAGTTATTTGGAAGGCCTTCCCAAAATCTCCTGTCTGCTTCTTTACATCACTTGGCTCCACGTCATAGAAAAGGGGCGTTACTAATTGACCCGATTCTTCTCTGCACTTGATGATCTCCACCAACTCATCCAGGCACCACGAAGAAGAAGCGTAGTTCCTCGAGAGTAAGACAACTGCTGTCCTTGATCGTCTGATAGCGTATGTGAGCTCACGACCGATCGTCATACTCCTCTTGATATCATGATTATCATTGAATACGTACATTTCCTTTCTTTCGAATGCCTTCCTGATGTGGCTGGAAAAGGCCTTGCGTACATCATTTCCGAGGAAGCTCAGAAAGACTTGGTGTTTCCGTTTGGGAGATGAAGAAGTAGTAGGAAATAAAGGAGAAGGTATGGT
Organism: Nasturtium officinale; assembly: GCA_963854855.1. Lineage (NCBI taxonomy): Eukaryota > Viridiplantae > Streptophyta > Magnoliopsida > Brassicales > Brassicaceae > Nasturtium > Nasturtium officinale. Next base: position 11,603,511 of record OY978508.1, on the reverse strand, counting down.
TTTGTGATCTTGATGGAACCTGAACTCTCTGTAAACCATAAGAAATATTATTCCCAGAAGCTTGTACGTTGCGACAGCAACAACCATGCACAGGAAAAAAGAAGAATTCATAACTAGCATGTTATAGAGAGGAACAAAGATCAGAGAGGCTTTTAAGAGATCTGGCTATGTATAGAATGGTATTAAAATTAAGAACAGGATTCATATATATATATATATATTTTAGTACTCCATTGACTTAGAACGGGAAGACTAGCAAAACAGATATCAAATTCGTGAAGGGGCGTCGTGCATCCCCCATTTTTCTACTTCATACAAAAAATATGCGACTAGGCTTTTAAGTCCTTCAGTCTTGCACATGTTTTCAAACGGTTCCCGAATATATTAGTCAACATGCAAATTTCTTCTTAGTAGAAATTAATTCAGGATAAGGAAAATAATTCATCTATTCTACATATGTTATACAAGTTGGTTTGAAACGCTCAAACTAATCTTATTATACAAGCAACCATGCAAATTAAAATGTCTTGATTTTGAACGCCGTCATGATGTGGCTGAGAAAGGTTCCGCGTACATCTGGCATGTGGAAGCTAGGAAAGACTTGGTGTTTCCAATAGCGAGACTAGGACAATGAAGAAGAAGTACGTAGCAGGAGATAAAGATTGTGCTATTGTATTGCTTTCTTGATGGAGCTTGAACTTTCTGTAATCCATAAAAAAAGCAAAAAAAAGTATTCCCATTGTACCAGCAACAACAATGCTCAGGAAGTATACATAATAATTTGTGTGTTATAGAGAGGAACAAAGATCAGAGAGCCTGTTATTGAAATATATATATATATATATCATAGTTTAGAATGAGAAGACTAGCAAAAGAACAAAAGAATATTCGAGAAGGAAGACAAATTCATTGTGGTCCTTCCCACCCCCACTCATTTTTTAAGTCTACAAGTCATCTGCTCAAACGTTTTATTCGCAGTATTTAAATTGCCGTTGACTATTTTAGTATAATTCAAGTCTTGAGGAAACTCAAACGAATCCAACATGCTAGACGTCTTCTTCGCGGAAGTATAGGGGCTCAAGTCAACGACGGCGCGCGTCTGTATCAAGAGAAAGATGATTTAATATTTTGTAAATTTTTAATATAATGCAAGGTCAGTTTGGTCATTCGCATATTCAATAGGCTGAAACCAAAATCGAAATCTCAGATGCTTGCGTTTTGATTCAGGCAATGAGAAATTGACTCAGCATCTTCGTAGTAAAAGCTTGGGAAGACGAGGATGATTTTTCTTGAAGAAGCAAATTCTCACCAAGACAAAAAAAAAAAAAAAAGAGAAGGAAGAAATCAATACAACAGCCATTTATCACAATCTAATCATTCTCATATTCTCGGTCCTAAATGATCTGAGGCTACTCCTTAGCAGTCCTAAACTTGAGCTTAAGCTTTGGGTTCGTTGAACCTAGAAATGTAACAACTACACAAGTTTGGAGAAATATTACATGGCTTTTACTCCAGAACAAGACAACGTACAAATATTCTCAAGCAATATCACATATACAAGTAAATACCATTCTTGCAACTAAAGCTTACAAGGGAAACAACACGAGTAGAGTAATTCAAAGTCTGATTTCTCAAAGTATATCAACACTCAAATTTCAACAACAGTCATTAATAACCTTAGCAACTACAACAAGCCAAATGCATTCACAAATCAACGCAAGTTTCAGCGACAAATGTAATTAATAATCAGTAATCAGAGTATTACCCAAGACATATAAATTTTCTAAATCCCTCAACCATAGAGTAAAATATTAAAATCGTGATCGATTGAGAATTTTCCGATAACTGCAAAAAAAAAAAACATAACTTCTTTAACGAGTCATAACCATTAAAAAAAGAGAACGCAACAGAGAATCTAAAGTCTCACAATTTCAACATTCATATCCCAAAACATTAAAAGTAACGAAACCAGATTTAACGGTAACTCTTCTGGAAACGAGCACGAGCACCACGACCACCAAACTTCTTGGGCTCGCACCGCCTCGGATCCGCCACGAGAAGAGTCCTATCATACCTTACCAAGATATCCTTTATCTCTTTCTTCGACTGCTCATCAACGTACTTCTGGTAGTACGCAACCAGGGCCTTTGCTATGCTCTGACGGATTGCGTACACCTGAGATGTGTTTCCACCACCTCTCACTCGGATCCTCATGTCAACTCCGGCGAATCGATGTTTCCCGAGGAGGAGGATAGGCTCGAATATCTTGAAACGGAGGATCTCTGGCTGATGAAGCTCGATCGGCGAACCGTTAAGCTTAATCATACCAGAACCACGTTTACAGTGGGTAACGGCAACGGCCGTCTTCTTCCTTCCGAAGCATTGCACTGACTCTTTCGCCGGTTGGGTCGCCATTGCTATGGTTTTACGATTCAGTGCTTTCCTGCGGCCAGAGCGAATATATGAGATGATACAAACCCTAATGCACTCTGTAGCATTAAGCCTTTATAGGCCAACGTCATTATGGGCTTTATGTGATGAATTTGAAGGCCCATAAAATTAGGGTAACTTTGGACTGTTATATCGTTAAGGGTTTAGCTTTGATAAACCGGCTGGTTTTTTCTTTTTCATATCGTTACTTTACGATGCTAACTAGTCAACGCCTTTTGTTTGACCTATGTACCCTTGATTCCTTTCACAACCTCTGTTTCCAATTTCTTATCAATATCATGGAAAACACTTGCGAAACACTAAAATCTACAGTTTCAAAGATTGACAAAATCTGATAATAATAAAGTCGTAAAACGATGCTTTTCAGATTTTTGATAATCGAGATATATGTTTAATTTGATAGTAATACGTTGGAATATTACACATGTTCCGGTAATGGATAACATAGGAGATGAAAGATGATAAAACAACAAGCTTCTTTATATAGTACACAACACAGCCCAATAATAATAATAATAATAATAATCTTCTACCTCTGATCATTTATCAATCTTTTCTGCTACTAATTACTCTTCTGTTTTTATTTACAATGCCGCCTCCTGTGTTTTCAATTTTTCCCCCTCAAATGTTTCATCTGTCATGTGGGAATTCCAGCTCGTTTTCCGATACCTTCAAGTGTTGCGGCTGCTGTCCAGAGCAATGGAGGTTCCACATTTTGAAGTAGGACCTCTCCAGATTCTTCACCTGTAGCCAAGGGAACTAATTGGTTAACTAATCAACCAGAACAAGAGGAATAGAGTCACAAACTGTTTCCATACTAACCCAACGCATGGTGTCAAATAGAGGACAAGTTAAGCGGCTAGCCCTTAATTCCTTAGTCAGTCCTTCAAGTTTTGGCTTGTTTAGAGCCAAAGAGACACCCTTCTCTTCGTATTCCTCCAAGCTGGTTCACAAACATAACGAATATCTTATCAATATACATGAAAGTAGAAGACACCAAAAAAAACAACACAAGTTGGTTTATACTGAGACTCACCTATTAACAATCATCTCATGCCCCAGACCAGTTGCAAGACAGAGTGATCCAGCCACTCGAGTTGCCATTTTCTCCAGTGGTAATGTTATCATCGGTACACCAGCCCACAGCACATCTGTCCCTGTTGTGTGTCCGTTGCACAGAGGCCTAATGAAAGGGCAGGAGAGTTGTGGCAGAATGAGCTGTGTTGTTTTTTAATACATATTGAAGTACAGATGAATCATGTCAAGAGAGAAAAGAACTCACGTGTCAAGGATTACATCAGCAAGCACACTTCGCCTGATATGTTCACTCTTCATGGCAACATCAGTGAAGATAATTTGATCAGGCTGTACACCTTGGGCGGCAGCATCTGGATGTAAGGTCAGAAACTTAAGGTTAGAAGTAGTGCAAGCAGAAAGAACAAGGAAATGCAAAGCAATGGAATGGAACCACACGTACATGTGCGAAACCTCATCTCTCCGGCTGCTGGGAAACGGAGAAGCCATAGAGCACTGTTGGATACTCGTTTAAGAATGTTACACCTTAATGGCAAAAAGAAAAAGAAAATTCAATTTGTAAATGTATAAATTTACATCTGTACCCATTAGATAAATGTAATATATGATGGTGTTTAGCGATGAAAATAATTGCTAAACAAACCTCAAAAGCTTAGAAAAACATTTACCAAGTATTGACGATCTCAGGATCCATTTTGTACAGTTGGTTGAAGCATGCAAATATGAACTTGTCTTCAGGAAGTCCATAGTCCGATCGCTTGGGCTTAGAATTTGGATCCAACACATCCTGATTTTTCTGCAAATAGTATATACACAATGAGTTTTGACATAATTCACTTGTGAAACTGATAATGTAGAGTAAGATGGTTAATATAGCTGTTCTCTGATCATACCTGCTTGTAATCGTTGACAAAGTAGCAGTGGGGAAGATGGACCAGCTTCTCCGAGTAAATATGTGCATATTGCAGAGGAGACACAAACTGAAAAGTAAAAGAGAGCAACCATCAAACATAGACAAAAATAAGGTTGGGCTGGAAAAAAAAATTCTGAGGAAATCTTGAAAATTAATTCAATTGCCAACTTGTTGACAAAAACATAAAATATAATTCAATTGCCAACCTCATCAGTCACTAGGTAGTCGATATAGGTTGCCCCAGTTGTACCGGGGAAGCCCATATATGAAACCTGGATCGGTGCAGGCTGCATGGCAAATATTTCATTCCTAGCCCCCTGCATAGGTAAAACCAAGTTACCGAAAATGTTTCCATAGGATGGGTACAGCACCAGAGTAAGAATTTTCTGAAATATTTAGTACATGCCTTGGTGTAACCGTTTAGATTGATGAGTATCTGGATTTTGTCTTCATTTATGATTTTGGCGATAGCATCAGATGACATAGCAGAAACGTCCAGGAAATGCTCGGCTTCTGACTGGATGCGCTGTCTCCACTCAGTACCATCATTTGGACTCAATGCATAGCAGAAAACCTGTAAAAATGAGATTTGCTTTTCTTTCATCCCAAATTACAAACACAGGATGACAAGATACAGAATGATCTACCATCAATTACTGAATTTCTCCTATATTCCACATACAGGATCTGTATGGTTCCATAAATTTCTCCCATCTGAAGAACTAAACCCAACATGCATGAATTTATAGGCTTGCTAACACCAGTGAGTTAAAGAATCTAAACTATCAATATGAGATCACGGCAGGGCTAAGGCATGAATCAACAAATATCCAAATGCAGGATACAAACCTCAACGTTTTCTCTGTTGTGCATTCCAAACACTGATCCCATGAGGTGTGACAACGGATGATTACCAAAATCACTGCTCACATATCCAATCCTTAATCTCTTAAATCCTCCCTCACGTTTTACAGGGAGCCCAGCTGGATGGGTAAAGGGAGGTAGTCCAAAACGGGAGGCGATTATGGAGCAGTGTGCAGCATATTTACGACTGCAAATACAGGGGATTTATAAGGAATAGGCCTATACACAAAGATAAAATAAACAAGTATATTCATGAGAAGTATGAGTATTGAATATCAGTCTCATACCTGATTTCCAGGGCAAGAATAGGATCAATAGGATATGCTATCGCATGGAAGGGTTGTACACTTGGAAGGACTGACATCTGAAGATAAGATCAATAGGATATGCTATCAACTTACTCTGTAATAGCATAAGAATTATCAAAAAATATGTGTTGTATAATTATTTACATTTATTTGCCTCCTAATAATGCCTTCAACTTCAGCGAACATTTTGCTACGGTCCTCCCAACAGCATACACACTGGTCAAGCAGAAGGAAGGAATAAAACTTAGAGAGAGTTAATAAGAATCATAAAACGGAGACAGAAGCTATCACATGACATCAAACCAAAAAAAAAGAGAAATGCCTGTAAGGTGTGCAGAAGGTTGCAAGTTGCTTCTGGGAAGTCAGGTCGTAATACCAAAGCCTGCTTATAGCTAGTAATGGCAGCATCCACATGCCCACTGCTTACGCAAGAAGGTCCAACAAATACATCAACACTGTAAAACAATATTTTTCTGGTGGAACATGCTATCTACACAAAATTCTCCTTGGGTAAGATATTTTCCTTCAAAGTAAAGATTTTTTTGATCTGTTCTTAGGTAAGCGGTATTTGAAAAAATGTCTTACATATATAATAAATGCATGGTTACCTATCCTTGTAAGCTGAAGCCAGGTTTGCATGAGCTTCAGCCATTGTAGGCCGGAAATTAATAGCATGCATGTAATCCTGAATTGCTTCTGTTACCCTCCCAATCTCCTTGTAAGTATTGCCTCTATTAACCAGAGCATCAGCTGCCAATGGGTCAATACGGAGAACTTCATTATAGCAGGATATAGCATCCGAGTAATTTCCCTGTCGTTTCAGGAAAACAACCAAAATTCATCAAACAAGAGCAAGACTCTAAAGATGATTGAACATTGATAATGGTGCACGTACACACCTGTTGCTTGTAAATTATTGCAAGGTTATTGAACGGAGCAGACAGCCCAGTAGTTACAGCCAAAGTGGCCTTGAACAATGAGGAAGCAGGAGCCATCATATTCCTGTTCAAAGTTGTAAAATGAAGTTTACAGTAATTTATAATACTACCTATCTAGAAAGAAGAAAGAAAAAATTCTATACCACTCCATATATATATTTCCAAGATTGGCCATTGCTTGTGGATGATTTGGTTGTAAAGCAAGGCATTGCTGCAGTATAACCACATGTTTATCAGTAATGTGCAAATTGACTAGTAAGTTTCAGATGGTAACAACGCATACATTATAACACCGAATTGCTTCATCAACTCGCCCAATGTCCTTCAATGCATTACCCTGTTGCAAATGCAAAATAAAAAATAACAATCATAAGTTGGAAATGTAGTTCAAAGACACAAAACCCACATAATGTGTGTTGATGATGCTAACCAAGTTGTTGTAAGCCTCTAAAAATCGTGGATCTCGGGAGATAGCCTGCTTGTAGTGCCGAATTGCTAAATCCAGTTGACCTTGCTCATAGTATATACTGGCTATATTCCCTGCATCAAGTAGTTATATCTCAGTTATGAAAAAGACACGCATTTACTTGAGCAAGTAAATTATAATCAAGCTAAGCATTTAATTGATCAACTAACACTCACCAAATGCCATTGCACAATTTGGCCGCAACTGTAAGGCATGCTGATAACACATGATTGCTTCTGTAGGTCTCCTGAGAGCCTTATAAACAAAGGAAATAATTTTGTGTTTCTCATATACTGCACTGAACTACCAGCTACTGAACCTGAACGACACAACAAATGTAAACATACCTTGTACACATTTCCTAGATTTAAATATGCATCAGGGAATGCAGGTTTCAACTTCACAGCTTCCTGGTAAATTAAAAAATTCAGCCAACACAGTTAAGACATAGAAATAGACTCTGGGGGAAAAAGCACAGACCACAATGTCGACAGATTTTTCTAGGGCAGAATGAAGCATACCTTGTAGTATTGGAGGGCTCTATTGAGATCACCTGACTCCATGAAAAGACCAGCAAGATTTGACCATGCAATAGCAAATGTTGGTTGAATACGAACAGCTTCGAGGTAGCAACTGTATGCCTGCACAAAATATTACATTCTAACAATATGGACCTGACTATAAGACGATCATTCCCTTCTTGCCTTTCAGTAAGAACTTGATGGCTGTATTGATTGTGGATTATGACACAGTACAACACAGAAAAAATAAATGCGTCCATCAGTATTTGTAGTTGATAAACTGGTAAAAAGACTACAGATGTGATACTATATTACTAGAGCATCACGTCACCATCCATTTAGTTATAATTTAGATTGGTTCAATTACAAATTCTTCTGCAATGAAGAAACTTTGATTAATCAACTGTAACTTTAGGGCCGACATGGCGACATCCATAACCATGAAAACAAGAAAATTGCACATAATCATTTTAGGGTTAGAACAGGGACGGATTAACTTAAAGAGTTTATTCACAAGACTTACTTCCTGAATTAATCCTTGGGACTTCATCAGATTCCCCAGATTACTATGTGCGTCAACCTAGGAAAAGTTCACATTACCAGGTGAGAAGACGAACAAAAGAAGATACACAGTAAAACTCCCATTAGTAGGGAGCAGAATACGCTGAAAAGGGTGTCAATGACTTATTATGGCTTCACTTTTTTCACGTAAAAGCTAGATAGAAGGATCATAAGTTCAAATACCAAAAGAGGATTCAATGAGAGGGCTTGCTGACAGCATTGTGTTGCCTCACTGAGTCTTCCCTTTCTCATGTATGCACTAGCCAAATTCGACCAAGCATCAGCAAAGTTGGGCCTCAGCTGAGAATTAGATTGAAAAGAAAGTATTAGCAAGGGAAAAATGAAGAAAAAGAAACAGCAGCAGTATACATTAAGCATAAATTGAATATAGCACAACCTCAATTGCAATTAAGTAGTAGCGGATTGCACGATCCGTGTCTCCTTTTTCCTGGAAAGAGCAGACCACAGATATAAGAATATATATATATATATATATATTGGCAACAACCAACTTAACAGGCAAGCCAAGCCATTCATTCACCTTCCATGCGTTTGCCATGTTTCCATAGCACTCAGCAAACTGAGGTTGAATACGAAGAGCTTCTTCATTTCTAGTAATGCACATATCATAATCTTGCAGCTGCACGGCATGATTTTATGAGTTAAAAATTAGTTCACTAAAACAAAAGGATCATAAGAGTTGTGACCAAGGAGAGAAGAAGTAAAATAGTACCTGGTAATAAATAGCACCAATCAGTAGAAGATTATCAGTACGTAATGGGTTTCTCTGGTAAACCAAGTTGCTGTGATCTAGGGCTTGTTTGAATTCGCCTGCTTTGTAGAGTTGATGAGCAAGAGCCAGGCGTGCGTCATCATCAGCTGCACGAAACAGTTACAGGAATCAGTAACATAGAAGCCATATACTCCCCAAAAGAAATTAGCTTTTTTATCCTAAAACGAACAAACCAAATAACCAAAGCCAATAACTTTGCTCGCCCAAAATTAGAATACCCAAAAGTCAAAAGAGAAAACACGAGTTGCAGTTTGTAGCAAGTATGATTTCACCAAATCTAAGATCTTTGAATTTATCATAACCAATTATACCTAGAAAAAGAAAGCTAGATCGCACATACTAATGCTCATAGTAAAAATATCAAGCAGAAAAATACTCTATAAACACCGATCAGGAAAATCCAGCTGTGAAGATGCGATTACAAAAAAAAAAAAAAAAAAGCTCGTAAACAAATCAGAACCTTCATGAGTCTTATTGAAGTGCTGTAGGAGAGTCGAAGAAGACGAAGACGAAACCGACAACTCAAGCTTTCTGGAGAAGACTTCATCAACTCGATCCGAAAGAAACACAGGGCGAGAGATCATCGCAGCTCCGTTTTTCGACGAGAACATCGCGACTTGATGAAATTAAACACCAATTCCCCTGGGATCACAAGTCTCCGGGACTAAGCCGGAGAATCAAAATACCGATGAATAACGCACGAGAGAAGAAAAGGGAAAAACCCTAAATCGAAATTCTTTTTTTTTTTGTTCCTGTAAAGAGAGACCTCATAGAGCTTTGCTTTCTCTTTCACCTTTAGCTTTCTCTCTTTTTTTATTTCCTTTTTTCGGACCAATCAAAGTTTCACACATATAACTACACTTGAATGTTTGACACGTGTAGATTTCAACGCCGTTGATTTACGTTACGGGTCAAAGAGTCAACCAATGTGGCCAAACCCAGACGAGGCAATATTCTTTTGTCTTTTAGGAACACGTGTCAAAGACGCAACAGTTTTTTTTCCTTCTCAAAGGTTGTATTATATCTACTACTACTATCCAACAAAAACAAGAAGTACATATATCCAAAATTATGTTGCAAATGAATTAAATCTGCCAACGTGAAAACCTGGTTCTGATTATAAATTACCTAAAGATGACATATCATTACCAGATTCTTTACCTTTTATTCATTCTTTTTCAAGAAATCAGTAAGACACATGCTCAATGGCAGATATGACCTTTTCAAGGGTTTGATCAGGGACAGTGATCCCTATGGTTTCCATATATGCAACTATCGCAGTGGCTGCATCAAGTTCTCGAAGGCCCAAATAGCAGCTTTTGTAGCAACTATCGCAGTGGCTTCTTCTCATTTGCCCGATGTGTTCCCAGTCTTCAGCCACTTGCTTGATGAATTCAAGGCCAAAGGGGAATTCATAAGTCATGAATCTCGTAGAGAGCCGAAGAAAACAAAGATGGAAAAAGCTTTGATTGATGTATCGAACATACTCGGCGAGAATTCATAGAACAGGTTTGATCCAATCTCCATTTTTTAACCATTACAAAGTTTTCCCATAATTTTACAACGTACATATCGGTTGATATTTTTTCATGTTGCCAAATTTTTGATAGAGGTAACAAAAATCTTTTAATTTTCTCAGGTACAGATGTTTGATATTTTCTAACGAGTTTAATTTCACACCATCAAGGAATTTTGATAATCTACCTGGAATTGAAGCTCATATACCAAAGATGAATTTGAATTATCAAGGACCGAGTTTTAGTTTTAGCATACAATTTTTAGAAATTCGAAGTAGTTTAGAATTTTGATGAGACAAATTAAAGTTAAAAATTTCTATTCGGATGAGAAGTTGAACCGGATAAGGCTTTTGGGTTGTCGTTTGTTTTTTTTTTTTGGTCTAGGTTGTAAGTTTTTTTTTTCTTGAAACGATGTCGTTTGAGGATACCGCAACTCCTAAAGCTAAATCTTGTAGTTTGAGGAGAAAAAAAATTTGAATTACTGACTGATGATTGTTCCATCGGTCACTTCAGCGAGTGCCTGAGAGTTTAAAAGAGTCTTATGTCAATTAGCCGTTTAACGGTAACTAACGTAAACTCTCCTTTATTGTATAAAAATAAAAGTTTATTTGTTTGTTTCAGAGTAATTTCCTTTTTTTTTTCCTAACAAACTCTCTCAACAACGTTCCTTTTTTTTTAATAAATAAAAGTTAATATGAGAGTAATTTCCTTTTTTTTAGAACAAACTTGTGGCTCTTTTGGCCCAGTGGTTGACCAAAGAGGTCTGGAGTTCGAGCCCCAGTATTGCACCGTTGCCGTGATTCTACGCAAATCAAGTAGTGCTGTCCGTCAAGAGCATGAATAAAATATTGTCTGCAATGGATCTAATAAGGGTCGGAAGGAATTATCCGTGAAAGACGACAAAAAAAAAAAACTTGTCTTATAAATATTAATCTCTGTTTTTCTAAGAAATCAAAGAAACAAAACCTATTATTTCTCATTCATACTCTGTCTCGCTAGATTCTTTCCTCACAATCATCATCATACAACAAAGAACCATGATGGCTTAGGTTTCAGCGGCGATGAAACTGCTCTTTTGCCGCGCTTGTGTTTCTCCTGTAAGATGAGATCATCTTCCCGAACTGAATCACACTTGCTTTTGATTTGATATTTCAGGAGTGATCATCATCAGAACTGGGATTAACCCCAAAGGCTAAAATCCTCGTACCTGTTCAATCTCTCTTATGGTGTGAGGTAATTGATTTATTTACACGATCTTAACTCCTCCATCTCTCAGCAATTTATTCATCCCCTCACTTGTATATTATCACTTTTCTAAAATCTTAATTAGATTTGTTCAGGTTCATGGCGTCGATTACTCTGTTCTCAAAGCGTTATTGTTTTCAAATGTAGGTAACCCTAGTCTTTTCGTACTTGAAGGAGGAATATGGTCTTCCAATACAATTTTTTTTTCCAAAGTTGGCGACTATATAAAACAAACCCAACTTCACATCCTATCCATAGTTTTTTGGTTCGTTAGTTTAAAATGTTTTATAGGTTTTGTAAATTTTTAACACTTAATTTTCTTATTATTCTCTATTAAAAATATTATAAAACTTTTGATCTTTGCATCATGGGGTTGCGCCATAATAAATAACCGTTCCTGTTTTCTGTTCTTTTTTGTTTGGTTTGTATGAAAAACTTTTTAATTTTCTTATTATTTTCTTAGGTTTAGTGTTTGCTCTCTTGGATGAGTACGAACTTATTAGGTTTAGTGTTTGCTCTTTGATGATGTTCCTCTACCTATATACCTTGCATTATTCAGATATATATTATCATGGATTCTTATCGCAAAGACTTAAGAAGTCAAAATCTTAATTAATAGTTTTAGATTAACATTCTTATCTCAAAGGCTTAAAGGAAGTAAATCTCAAAATAACATTGTGTTATGGATTCTTATCTCAAAGACTTGAAAAGAAGTAAAGACCTTTAAACAGGTACGACGAAATACAACATATATCTAAGTAACGCTTTCTATTTTGAATATCTAATTTGGTATTCTATTTATAAAAAATCCTGTGAAGTTTTTAAAAGTGTAATGATCACTTTCAAACTTTACAAGTTGAAGGAAAAAAAAAGAACTATATCTTGGGACTGTTAATCGTTCGAAACTGTTCTTTAACAGCATAAAATATGTAAGTTCTGTTTACTCGAAATATGATATTGTAAATCAGGCATGGCCGTATGAGAAGAAAAGATGAACCGGTTTAAATGTCCAGCTAGGGAGATTCAGGGTTATCAATGAATCTTTCAAAATTTAAGGCATAAATCGGAAACAATTGAAACTGGTAAGGACGTGCATGTGATATTTTTACAAAATAGATTGTAAGAACTAAGAGCTTACTGTTGATGGTGGCTCTTCAGGCTCAGACCGAGGAATCTCATTGGATTGTCTAGCAGATATGACCTTGTCAAGGGTTTGATCAGGGACAGTGATCCCTGTGGTTTCCATATCTGCAATTATCGCAATGGCTGCATCAAGTTCTCCAAGGTCCAAACACAGTGTGATGATCTCATCGTACAATGGGCTGAAATTGCAATAGAAGACCCCGGATATTCAAATGTCATTGTTATAGTCATTTTGAATGGCTTATACTAGCTTTTTTGTAGCTGAATAAACACAAAGAATGGTTGTAACTGAGTTACCTGCCAAAAGAGTAGCCCAGACTGTGTGTCGTCTGTAAGATCTTCAAGAAGGCTGAAGGCATGGGAGCTCTTATAGCAGCTCGTAATATCACCGCACAATCGCCAATCGTTGGAATTCCACCCAATTCAATCACCTACACAAATTCATTATTATGTATTAACATGACGGATCATAAAAAGTTGAATAATAATGCTTTAGAGGCTTGAAGGGACTCTTGCCTTTGTCATGAGCACAATTGCCAACTCGACTTCCCACTCTTGTGACCATTTCCTTGGAGTTTTGTTCTTAAAATCCTTCTCCCATGTCCAACCCCAAACGTCTGCTATTGTATACATGTCAGACACATCAAACACTTTTCTTTCCCTCATTTCTTTAAATGCTTCGAATGGATCCTCAGGGAACCAATCCTCATCTGCATCATCCTGATGGAAGTAATCGCCATTGACAAACATGCTTAAACTATCATACGTTTGAACATGTAACTAATTAAATTATAACCATGTCATAGGTTGTAATACATACACACCTCGAGTGTCATGCGAGATGCCCTCTTTCCGCGTTTCTTTGTTCTGTTTGCTTCATCGGATTCTTTCAAGAGCTGGACTCCAATCATTTGAAGATGCTTCTTAGCTTCAGCTGCCTTATTCTTCACTAAATCCTCTCCTTCTGCTCCATTCTCAGTTTCTGCAACCACCACTTCTTCCTCCTCTTCATTTTCATCATCATCCTCATCCCCTTCCTGTTCCTCCTCCTGATCATCCTCTTCATCATCAGCTTCTTTTGCAACACCTTCAATTGTGCTCTTTGACTCACCTGTCGCTACTGATTCATCTGTTTCTTTGGATTCAACTGAAGTTTCAATCAAGCCTTCTCCTAGGAAACGACGTTTCCAGAACTCTGTATCTCCTTCATGTAGCTTGATTCGAAAGATTAATTCGTCTACTTCTTCATCGACCTATATCATAAGTAACTTTATTGCATGTTTCAAGTACTCAAATACATGTTTCACCGCCTGGAAGAAGGGAGCATAAATTTACCTCCTCCTCTTCTTCTTCAACTGGAGGAACCCAAAGAGGTCGACCTCGAGATTTGTTTATTCTCCTTGCCTTTTGGACACGCTGGTAAAGAACATTTCTTGTTCCATCAATTGGTAAACCCTGAGCTTCAAGTTCTTCCTTTAACTCTGATACAACCATCTTGCTTGCTGCTTTCGGCTTCAAAAGATTCAGTGCAGGACCTTTTATTATGTTTCGTAATCTCTCCATCACTCTCATGTAATCAGATTCTGATGCATCTCCTAAAACTGGAAGACCTTCACTCTGTAAGGTTCTCAACAACTTCCTATGGTGAATTTTCCAATCTTCAAGACACCTCTGTTTGAAGGATGTTTCAATGGGGTTTGAGTATATAAACCCAGAAGCATCGGGATCTAAAGGAGTTTTCCCTCTTCGAGGCACCCAACGCTTGCGCTCACCAGTAAGTCCCCCCTCCTCTATGTACCTGAAAATGTTTACAGACTACCAATCTTAATATATCAACGATATACCAGCACAACATGGTGTAAAAAAATAACACCACACCATACTTCCTTTCAGACAATTAGAACAGAATGATGCGTTTAACATGTAAATAGGAGGATGGAATTTGATCACCAAAATTCCTATCAATCCACAGAGAACTCTACTTTCTTACCTTGCTAAATAATCAATCTCATAGCCAAGCTCAGCTTCTTCTTGTAATGGTTCAATCCATGAGCTGACTAGTGTTCGATATTTTCTGCTCATAATCATGGCTCTTGGAGGAATAGGTTGGTTATCTTTGCGCATTGCATCTAAAGCATCAATAAGCTCAACAATTCTTCCTGGTTCAAAGGTAGAGGGTATCTATTAAAGACAGTAAATTAACAAACAAAAAAAAAAAGAGTATGTCACTAGCACATGTCCCTAAAAATCAACAAACGTATAGAGCACTTAACAGTAAAAAGACAAGCACACGGGAAACAGAGAACCATACGTAAAAGTCTATAAATAGTTCTAGTAATAAATTCTCACAATTTCCCAGAAGGTGTTCAACATATACCTCTGCTATTATGTATGCATACCTTCTCGACACAAAGCCCGGAGATACAAAGAGAGAGGATCCTCAAAGTTCCCTGAATTATGTAAAACTGTTGTTCCTCCTTCAAAGTTTTTCAGAGCACGGAAATGTCTAATCGCTTCCTTCACAACGCAATATTTTGTGAAGCACTCAACTAAGAGCCTGAAATGGATCATTTCATTATACAGAACATATCAGGATTTTTACATTAGAGCGGATGGAGAAATGCAAAGTGGGTACAGATGAGTAGAATACAGAATGAAATATTCTCTTACGCATAAGTCTTCACATTTGGCTGCACACGTTTATGGTCCTCAACCATCATTCCAAGTAATTCAGCAACATCTTGAACCCTGTGATTCATGCAACAGGCTACCTGAAACTTTTTCCACTTTTAAGATAATGTGTGCAATTAGACCTCATATAAATTACCTGTCATATGACTCGGCTCTTGTATAGGCTTGAATCACCCAGTTATATGTCTCGGTGTCGGGCTTCATAAAATCTATCAAAACAAGATTACATCAAGACATGTCTGAAGCCATCATGCAACAACTAGACCAAAACATTTAAACGGAAATCAGCTAAAAATACAAACCTTCACCGTACTCCATATTTTCGAATGTAGCATAAGCTACCTCGGGAATCCCACATGTAGCCTACACAATGGAAGCAAAGAAAAACCTATTTGATGTCAACAAAAAGACTTACCATCTTCATTAGACAAAGAAGAAGCATGCACACTAACCTGCACACTAAGAAGACAGTTGAAATGAAATGTTTTCGCCATTCTACCAGCTGCCTCCATTTCGTAAGAAATATCTAAGGCATTAGAATGATCTCCAGCTTTGCAGTCTTCTTCAATCATAAGATCATAGAGCTGATCGGTTGCTCTCATTCCACCTTTAGCACCCTTCAAGAAAACTTTATTTGCATCTTCCAAGTGATTGGTCCTCATAAGCTCCTCTATAAAAGATCCAATTATAAACGATCACTCAATAACCCCAAGCATAGTAAACAAAAGGAAAGACAAGCATTTGATTCTAACACATAGTCTTGGTAAGAGAGAATACCAACAAGAATGAGCCAAGCTTGACGAATATCATAGTTAAGCTTTTCCATAGCGGCAAGGATTTCTAAGCCTCTCGTAGCATTTCCTCTCGAACCAGAGAGTCTAACCAAAGCAATCATCGTTTCAGGAAGCGGACGTTGGCCTGCACCTAACTCCTTTCTCAGTGAGTGCATCTGCAAATTGCAATCACCCACACACACCAAACAAAGAAAAGTTTTTATCTTTCACTTAAAACAAACACCCAAGAAACCTATGAGTAAGAGTAAAGTTCTAATTTGGGTAAAAATTAATAGTTTTACTTAAACCATAGCTCAAATTCTAAATAAAGCACACAACAATTCAAATTTAGATTTGAGTTTTAAAACCAGCATCGTATAATTTCTGAAATATATACAGTCTATTAGATAAAGGTAGAGGAAAGCATTTACGGCGCCTAGTTCGTCGCCGTTAAGAGCGTGAGCAACGACCAAGCCATGGAAAGAACGTGGGCCAGGGGTAAGGCCAGCGGCAATCATGTCATAGATAACCTCGGATACACCTGAAGTGTCTCGATTCCTGGCTCTTTCCATAAGCTCGTCCATAAAATTGAGGCGGAGACTCCTCTCCAAGGCCGAGACAGCTTCACCGCTACCGAAAGAAGCGGAGTCGTCATTCTCCGCACCGTCGCCGCGGTTCTGCTTATGCTTCCTCCTCCTCCTCCTCGGCTTCTTCTCCAGTGCAGAAATGGAGCATTGAATGGAGGTTAATCCGGCGGGTCGACGAGGAATTGGGTGGATTGAGTTGGAGGGAAACGGAGGATTCAGGAACAAGAGTGACATTTTTTGGCCTAAGTTTTTGATTTTTTTTTTTTACTGGGAATGGATAAAGTTATTTGAATTTTCTTATAATTATATTTAATTACAATTTTATACTTTCATAATATAAACACCGATGATCATGTGCAGATCACGTGAGTATAAAATATCGATGTAGTTTTATTGGAAAGTTGGCTATTACCTAGAATATATAAATATTCAATTGATACATCCTTTATAAATTATATTAAAATATATCTTAAATAACAAATAATTTTAATATTATATTTTCAATTTAAATTTTGTGTTAAATCTAACATTAGTCATTACAGTATTAATATATCATGAAATTTTATATGTTAAATACGATATTGTTTAATATAGAAAAAAATTTAAAAAATAAATACAAAACTATTTATTAATAATGTATTTTGTTTTTTTATCACTCTTAATAAGTCATTTTATCTTTGTTTTTCAAAAAAATTTCTATTTTAAACAACATCGTATTTAAAGTAGATTTTACGGAGATAAAATTTCATATCATATTAACACCTGGATCACTAATGTTGGATTTAACAAAAAATAAAAATTTGGATGATATTGAAATTATTTGTTATTTGATGTATGTTTTATAATACTTTATAAATTGAACATAATTATATATTAAAATCCAAACGTTTTATTCTATAAAATATACTAAATCCTTATTTCTTATGACTACGAGAGTCTAGAGCTATACTCTCTTTTTTTTTTTTATCTAATCAAATCAAAATCTCAAAAAGCTATGGTTTATAGAAAATACAGTATTCGAACTCTAATCGAAACCTAAGGGTATAAGGAATATTCGAACTCAATCCTTTGTTTTCGGTTTAAGCTTTCGAGCATTGCCTAATCAAACCACTACACCTGAAAAGCCAGGTATAATATTGGTTTACCTATATATAACAAATTTACACTTTCCAGAGATATAGATCTTTGAAAAGTGAAATAATTTTTTTATCAAAAAAAAAATATAGTGAAAACAAAACAGCTCAAAATTTTAGAACATAATTCCACCTTTTTTGTCGTCAGAATAGAATTCCACTGCAAACACTAACCAGAGTTTTTAAGATTTAGATTCACGAGTTTTGGCTGCAAAAGGATATGTGAACGCTTAATTTGGAGAAAATGATCTTGTAAATTCATTCTGCTATTGAATTTCCAAAAAAAAAAAGCTTGAAGTGTCAAATGCAAAAAAAAACAAATAGAAAATCGTCTCTTTTCGATTTTAACTAAATGATTAATTTCAAAACAGCCATTAATTAATCAAAAAATAGCATTTGTCTGAAGGATCATCCAAAGAATCGCGTCTTAAAGTCATAGATTCGAAATTCAATGTTAATAATTTAAATATAAGTTCAAGCCCCATATTTTCTTGTTAGTAAGAGTCTCTAAACTTGATTGATCAGTAGTAGATGGCTTCTTAGCGACGAAAATTGGATAAGCCGATTTTTAATCGAACATATGGAAATCATGATAGCTATGCATTTTTAACGTCTATTTAAAAAAACTAATAATGTATAAAACCTTTTTTGTATATAAATTTTCAGTTCTAAAAATAAAATTTACAAAGGAGAAAATTCTACACCGGCTATAAATAGTACGACATCAGTATATATATATATACTTATGAATGTATACGACCCAATGCTTAATCAAATCAAGCTAAGATGATATAAGCCGTTGAAAATAGAATTTACTCTTTTTTGCCCAAACTTATCAAATCCAAAGTAAGATATGCTACAGCTTCTTTAAGTCATAAAGAAGTAAGCGGAGAACAAGAAGAAACACACATACATATTAATAATATTCCTATCACTAGCTAGCGCACGTTGGAACTTAGATTTTATGAAAATGTAAATTCTGTTCTCTTCTCTCTCTTTATACTCATAAACGATGTCTCGCTAAAAGAGTTTGAATGAAATGAAGGTTCTTAAAATATATATATATATAATAACATATTAACATGTGTGATTTTGTTTGTTTATAGTTGATAACATGTACGAAAACGTAATATGAACATGAAATATAGTTCAATATTCAATTTAAAAAAAACTTTATTCTAGGAGCTTATAAACCAAATAAATGACTTACATGATTCAACACAGGAATAAGCAAAACTAGATATGAAAAAATACTAAATTCCAAAAGAAACACGTATGTGGAGACATTAATTATTGTATTTTTCACAACTGAAGAAAATAGATACGTAGTGAGTCTAGTGACACGTCATCCATTAAGCATCCAAAAGGTGGTCAATGAGAGGGAGGATTTTGTCTTTGGTTAACGGTTTTGCCAAGCAGTGGTTAAGTCCAGCTTCCATAAAAGCCCTACGCTCTTCTTCATGGTCAGCCAGTGACGTCACCCCGACAATTATTGACGTCACTTCCATTTCTCTTAGCTTCTTAGTTGTCTAATTAAAACAGACAAAGAACATATAACTTTGTTTTAGTCAAGTTATTTAGTGTTGGTCGAGCAAGTTAAAATATCTTATGGTAATCAAAATTAATTATGTACCGAAACTCCATCTCTCTCGGGCATTTCCTTATCCATTAGGATAAGGTCGAAATATACCCCGTCGTTGCGGTGGAGGATCACTGCCTCCTCACCATTCTTCGCCGTCTGAGAATTTCCTCCGATCATCTTGATGATTCTCTCGTGTAGTTTAATGTTTAATGGATCATCATCGACGATCAACACATTTAGTTTCTTCTTGATTTCTGTTGGCTTTGTTTTCTCGATATTTTCCGTGGATTGTGTTTCCATTTTTTCTTCTTTTGAAAATCTTCACCAAAAAAGAAACAAGTTAGAAAATGAACTTAAACAATACGGAAATCAATATACGCGCGTGTTTATGTTTGTGTGTGTGATCATCATCGTGCATGTATGGTTTCGTGTTTGTATATTGGTGTATCTTTTGTTCCAATTTATTATATATGTGTTTATATATCACATATGTGCATATATATATATATATATTACATATGTACAATGAAAAAGTAGCTTACGATTTGGATTCTAAAAAAGACTGTGAATTTGTGTTCTAAGAACGTAGACATTTATCGTTAAGAAAAAGGTCAAAAGAAAGCATATTTTTTCACGTCACAAAAGAAAGCATCTTCTAACATGAATTTGGCTGAAGGTAATTACATTGTTCTAATTGAGTTATTTAACAAACTAATATGAAAATAATTAAATCAAAATGGTGAACAAATCTAAAGGATGTATAAGAAAATACAAGTGAAAATGAAAAACATCTTTAATTAATTCATCTAGATTCTTTATTAATTTCGTTCATATTGTTTATAAAGAAACTAAATAAAATATGCTTATATCTTAGGCAAAAGAAATGTAATCAAGTTTAGATACTCCAGCTTCATTATTTTGTTTGTTGGGTTAAAGGTTTTGTTGACCTGTTAATAACAATATCATTCTCAAATCCATGTGTTAAGATATAAAAAGAAATATTCTTAAGGAATTAAAAGCATATAAGTTCATGTTTAAGAAAATTAAGCGTACAAGGTAATCTACTAGCTAGTTTATGTCAGTTTTCAAAAGGCGTGTTCGTATTGGCTTCTTAAAACTTGTAAGCTATTAATTTTTTTTGAAAGGCGACTTTTAAAATCCCTAGAGAAAAACCACTTTAGATTTTCAAAAGCCTTGCGCAATACTTATGTGTTATTGAATTCTTTTCAATAAAATTACTTTCGTAAATTTATTTTCAAAGTTAACCCAAAAAAAAAGTAGCAATCGTGAAAAAGTTTTAGTAGCCCATTGGGCCCAATACAAGCAAGGCCTAAATTACTAGTATATTTTGAGATGTCTTAACAGTCAATCACCTTTAACTTCAAGAATCAGCTAAACGCTGAATACCTCAAATTATCAGTTAAACGCTAAACGCTAGTTTGGTGTTTTTATAAAGAAGGAGCGGCAATAGTAAAAGTTGGCTTGTTTGGTTTGACGCAATGATAAATGATAAGGGTCCATCAATAAATGTCTAGAGTGAAAGAATATAAAACTTTTCTCTGTGTATTAAATTTAAAATATACAATGGACAAAAATTTCACCCACTTCACCAACTAGAACTCAATTATTTATTATTATTATTATTATTCACATTTCAATGTATGTGAAATGCCTCAACATACTTCTCTGTACTATTTCCCTCCTTCACATATTAATTAATGATTCATTGCCACAGTAATTTATAGCGGCAAGAATTTTCCAAAAAGTAAATAGACACATATCATTGTCATAACATTATACATTTTTAATATATAGATATTTCGTTTATAATATGAGTTAACTTGTGACTCTCAATGTTGACAAGTTCGTATGTATTTATATAAATTACTAAAATTAATTCCAAACTGTTTTAATTATGTTGTTTAGTTTTTGAAAATGCCCAGCTTTATCCTAATTATACTGCTATGATGTTAAGCTAATTTGAAGAATTCGAAGATAAATAGACTGTAATAAGAATTTTTACAAATGATACCAAATTTTTTTACTCCAAATACATGGCACAGGTGAAGCTTTGCTTTCTAATTAATGATTTCAATTTGGAAAACAAATATATAAACCAGAAGTGAAAAGTAATTATAAAATATAAATAGTCAGTTGGCTTTTAATTGAAGGTGAAGAAGTTGAAAAAGAAAGGATGAAGAAGTTATGTGCTGCCACTCTTAAATTTGCTCACATAGTCAGTCAGTGAGTCTTAAGCTTTACAATTTGTCAGCTACTCTGTGAGTCTAAAAGCTACATTCTGACACGTGATTTCGCCATACCATCATATTATTATTATGTGAAGGAGGGAAAGAGAACAGACGAAGGTTTTGTACTTTCCTAGGCTTATTATATAGAGTTGAATCAATCATCTCGAGTAGAAAATAAAACCATATATCATCACTCCAAATACTACATGATAACATGCACCAAAAAAAAAACAAGGACTAACCAAGATACAAAAAGGCATCAAACCACATCACCGACAACAAAACTCTCTTACTTAAACTAATTATAGCCATCAAATTTATTAATCAACACAGTAACAACAGTACAAACTACAAAAGGAATGACCTTGACATTTAACTGAAATAAATAACTTAAATTAGATTCTAGTAGAATCCAAGAGCATGGCGGTACTAAGGTTCATAGGGTGCATATACTTGGAGGAACCAGTGAGGATTTGATTAACGATGATCCTATTGGCTTTCTCTGTCGGGTGAAACGCATCCCAAAACGCATATAAATCTCTGTTCGGACACAAGTTCGAGATTGGTGTGCATAGTCCTATGCCATTGTACGGTCCTTGTCCACAACATGCCACCTTCGATGTCACAAACCCTACACATACACACGCATATAAATGTTAACAACCACTATCTAGTATCTATCTTTAATCTCTTATGGATATTTTCGAGTGAGATCGATTCTGGAGAAAAACTCTAATGGAATTATTTAAAGACCAGACCGGTCCTTTTATCAAACATTTCCATTTGAAATGATACTGTGTATAGAAACCGACATATGCGTATTAATTTCCTTTTTATCTTCGGACGTATTATATAACTACTACTCATGCGTATACTTGTATTTTTAAAAGTGTGAAAATCAATTTTATGTATAAATGCATTAATGCATTAATGCAGTGACATGTATGAAAGAGATTGTCCTATAAAGAGGTCGTGCACATTTATAAGTTTTCGTACCCATAAAACAAAACATAACTATATATCGTTAATTAACAAAAAAAAGGTCCCGTTTTACAAGAAAGAAAACAAAAAGGTCCTTCTATGCTTATTATCATATATTATTGGTCAAATCTTTAAATAAAGTGTTACTTTTTTCTTTAAATAATAAACTACTAATTAAAACCCTTTCGAATTTTTCCTAGTATTATTAACTAAACATTTATATATATAATTAATTACCGAAATTAGTAAAAAATGGATAGGCTATTAATTACCGAATTGTTCTGGATTAGATAGATAATCCATGTTCATTTGATAGGCATTGGCTGCTACAAAAACGTCTTGACCAATTTCAGCATTGACTGATGCGATTAAATCGGCTAACCGCGGGTTGAACAAGGCTGCTGCTGTTTGAAGGGCGGCATAGCACTCGCCATTGCGGCTATGCTGAGCTAGTTCTGCCGGTGCACAACCCATCGCTCCAGTTCCAGTTACTAAAACGCGTCTTGCACCCAGTT
Organism: Nasturtium officinale; assembly: GCA_963854855.1. NCBI lineage: Eukaryota > Viridiplantae > Streptophyta > Magnoliopsida > Brassicales > Brassicaceae > Nasturtium > Nasturtium officinale. Next base: position 11,580,245 of record OY978508.1, on the reverse strand, counting down.
CGTAGAGTTTCTATTTCGATAAAGATCAAAGAAGAAACACTATAATCATGCACTGTGAAATGAAAACTAAATAGATGATCATTAAGCTACTATTGCATATGAGTGGGAGGGGGGATGAAGCTATTAAATTTGGCCCATCATTTTTAGTTTTTGGTTAGATATGATATGATCCCTCTTTTCAAGAAAATCATGGCATTAATTACATGGTGACATAGAGAAGTAAATGATCGGGGTCACATATTAAATGCATTTTCCTATAGTGAGACAAAGAATTAAATAAGCTAAACTGATAATGTATGAATCAAGATTTCATGGTTCCCTAATTTCGTGCAAGTTACTAAATCTTTTTCCATGACTGGAACTCAATAAATTCAGTAAACACGTAAAAGAAAAAAAAAAAAAAAAAAAAAGGAATTGTTTTTATTCTTACTCTGAGAATCTTTCCGTATTCGGAAATGAGATACACAACGTAGTCTGGTAACGCGAATTGTCGAGAACGAGCTGAAAACGGAATTAGATAATAATTGTTGACGAAATCATTACCACCGAGTGTGATTAGGACAAGAGCTTGGTTAACTAGCTGCTGTGTAGCCTCTGGTCCGATCAACGCATTCATTCGTTGCTGGTACTGTTCGAAGTATTCGAATTGTTTAAAAATTCTAATTATGTTTACCTGCCAAACACAAACATAAATAGCAATGAGCTATAAAACGGCAGCGTTTTAAAAATATTCCAACGAGCGAATGACCGCGTTTCCACGCAGTAAACACAAAAGATATTAGTGGCAAAAGACTAAATTGACCTAAGTTTTAAAACAGTGTTCATGGATAATCTCGTTAATTGGGTTTTCCCAACGTAACTAGCAAAAGACGGGTATACCCTCGATACTAAGCGTTTTTGATGCAACAATACTAAGAAAATCTCCAAGTTGCTTACGAATTGAATTCCAGTATCGTTGAGGATTCCAATTCCGGCGGAGGCGAAATTAGCGCCTACGAGAAGATTTTCTCCGGTGAGATGCGGGCTAAGATACGGCAAGGTTGACGGCATTCCTATAGCCTCACCTATATTAAACAATTATAAAAGATTGATTAAAGAACCATTAGTTATCGTATAAGTATACGCATGCTAAAATCATATATGCTAGCTTACTGATAATGTCGGGAATGTTAAGGCCGTTAGAGAAACGTCCGGTGGGTCGGCGGGTCGGATAGTCTATACCATATGGGTAATTGTCGGCGCGAGCAGTGGTGACGAGGTAATCATTGTTTCCATTGTCGACGAGAGAATCACCAAAGACGAAGAAAGCCCTAGATTTGACTTGTGGTGCAAGATACGTAACGATGAAGAAGAGTGAAACTAGAAACCCTAATGGAGAAAATCTGATATCCATAGTTATGGAGAGTGAATGTGACTGGAAGACGAATGGGAAGAGATGATTTTAAAGTGATGACGAATGGTATAAGAGCATATGGAGAGTGTGCTATATATACACTGACAGTGGGGTTAAAGGTTCAATATATAAGTAATGTGTATGTATATGTTTTAATTAACTTGTATTTCTTTAGGGATTGTCTTGGGAGTTTTAAGACAAGAGAGACACTAATAGTGGTTGCAAAATTACACCATAAAAGTTGGTTTTGTTTGTTGTTTGGATGTAATAAATGTTAGAATTTGTACTGTTGCTTGTTCTCCTAAAATGGAATTATTTTGGAAATCCTTGGAATTCAATCTGACATAAGGTTTTTCCTTGTTAATCGTACGTACTGATGTCAATTTCTGCAAGCTAGATATGTGATAGTTTTGAAGTGATTAGTTATGTATATGTGAAAAACTGCTATTACAATTACTTGATTCTTTTGTGTAGTATTGTCTGTACCCTATGTCACAAATCGAGATGCAGCGACTGGACAGCCTCCAACGAAACTATATTGTATCCAGACTAGCTACTTAGCTTGGTTTGATATGTGAAATCTCTATTGAGTATAGACTATAGTTAACGTTTCATATGTGAGTTAATTTGGTAGATTAACTTTTACAAATAACCTGCATGACCACATGCCTCCCTTTTTTTTTTTGTGGAAGGCTTTTGCCTCCCCTTTGAACGTTGTCATATATCAAAGTGTACAAACTACGAATTTCCGAAGCTGGAACATTATATGAGTAAAGCGTTAAGAAAAAAAAAAGAAAAAAAGAAAAGAGAGAGTGTACTGTGTGCTGTGTACATATAACAATTAAAACCATTAATGTCAATGGAATGGGTCTTGTTGGATACCATGCTTTTTAAAAATCTATTATGTGTGATGAAGATCTTTGGTGTGGTATTGTTTAATTTTGTTGTGTGGAATTCGTAGGTTTTGTATTATTTCTTTTCCTGATATGCTGGTTATGCTTGATGTATATACCATCCTTCTGTTAATGCAGGAAAATTGAAAGAATTAGGTTAATAAAATAATTTCTACAAATCAAAAATAAGACTTTATTTCATCTTATTTTTTACATGCAATTGTCTATCAAAAGAATCATTGGAGAGAGAGAGAGGTAAGTGAAATTAAGAGATCTACCAACTCAACCAGCTCACGTCTTAAATTTACATGATAAAGCTACCCTATCCAACTGCATTATTATGTTTTATGATTTTTGAAGAATACATTAAAAATTAAAATTTCTTCTCTAAGTCAACCAACCTTTTCCAGCTATTAAATTCTTTATTCACCACAAAGGTGAAGTCATACAGTAAAATTAAATAACGTACATCCGTAAACAACAGATTTTAGAACCACTCCAGGATTCAGATATTTGTTTCTGTCAAAAGAAAATAACTTTAATTTTTTTTTTTTTTTTTAACAATATAGTGGATTACAATACAGGTAGATAACCGGTCCAGACCAATTGATTTCATCGTCTTTTCACGGGTCAGGTTTGTAGATCATGTGAGCTTGTGAGCTAGAGAAATCTTAAAACAAATAAAGAGCCCTATATAAGCCCAAAATAAAGCCATAATATGTACTCTTCGGTTTTACAGTGATTTTTTTTTTAAACAATCAACTCATAGGGAATCAGAAGGTTGAATTAAATAAGTCATATATTATATTATTGCAGTCTGCAGGCTGATCCAACAATTATATGAATGGGCCAAGAATTCTTATAATCAAAATTTGCATTTGACAAGCCTACTACCTCTAGGGGGACTTTGTAAATTTGAACGTATTGTCAATTTTGGGCTCATTATTTAATTTGGGCTTATAATTAGTCATCCAACTTTCGGCCCATTTCTTCTCTTTATAAATTGGTTTTTATTTGTTTTGGGAAAATGAAATCGGAAAGCTCATTAAAATTCGACAAAGTTACCTAAATCAGTTTGACTTTGGTTTGATTAAACCAAAACGAATTGGAGCATAATGTAGAAACCAAGAAAAGTAGAAAACCAAAGATTTGTAATACTATCATCTTACTTCTAAAATGACAATCTAAACAAAGACAGTTTGATTGTGTATTTTATTGACTTTTGTTTTTGTATCCATTCTGGGTCAAAGTGTTTCTTTAAAGCTTCCTCCCTCTCTCCTATTATCCCTTTCGATAGATGAGAAAAAGAAGAAGTCACTTTATTGACAAGCACTACAAATTCGATCCTCCTACTTCTCCATAATTTGTCTCACTTACTTATCTAATTTTGGGTTAGTCTTTATCACCATGAAGCATAAAGACTCTATTCAGATAATAATTTGTAGAAAAGATAACGCTTAGGATACGTACAATGCCCCTCAGAGATTATGTTTCAAGATGTAACTTCTTTGGTTGCCACAGAACAAAGAATTGGGATATGCTAATAATACGTTTCAGCTAGAAACTCTTGTCTATTTTCAACCTGCGCCAAAACACAGTACTTCTCCCAGCTATAAAGAGATTAAATATATCCCTTGTCAAAAAAATAATTTGGTCCATGAACCCAAAAAGGGGAAGGTAGCAATTAGCATCCTCAATAGCAATGGCTTCTCCTTAACTCTCCAACGCCGACTAGTTTTTCTTTCAAACTTTTGTTTTGGACGAACATTCTTGTTTGACGCATTGTCGTTACTAAACTCCCTTTGCGTGTCTAGATCATCCCATCCTCCATAGATAGTACCCATGCTGTTAGAATCAGCATCTCCTACAATCCATGACTTGTATCCTCTCTCATCCACACAACCACCACCCATGTTTTCTCCTTGCCTAGCTTTCCTTGTTCTTGCACTACTTATATTCCAAGATCTTGAAAATGAATCTCTTCTACTTCTTTTCACAGGTCTAATGCTTGGCCTGCTCCAGACCTTACTAACCACAAGGGACAAGAGAGATTGAACTAAAGGAACTGCTAATGCCATTAAACCTGCGTTTGAATCTGTTCCTAGAAGCAAAGATATGCCGATGGGTGCAAGCATCCAACTCAAAGTCCTAAACACCTGAAATTAGAAGAACAACCCCTAAATTGGCCACAGAGCTAACAATTAAAACAAAAACGAATTAAAAGTTGGCAACTTTTGTGATGAAATCTTTTCCTTGAGATGATCAATTCGTGAAATTTCTCAAAAGTAAGAAGCAATACCTCAAAAACTGTACTCCAGTCTTCTTCTTCTTCATCAAACCAACCATCATAATCGTCTTCGTCATCATCGTCGAACCACCAAGGCCTCTTCTTTTTACGGTTACCGAACTCAAATCGACGAAAACCTTCATCATGAAAGAGTTCCTCCTGCCAGCTAGGACCACGGGAGGCATAGCACTGAAAGGAACCGCGGCTCATGATACTTGGCCAGAGATCAAAATCGCAGGTCATCGAAGAGTATCTGCGTCTGACGAGGCAAGTAGCTAAACGCGAAGAAGAAGGAGAAGAATGCTGAAGATGCAGCTGATTCGCCATATACAAAGACAAGTGATTATTACCGTTAACATCAACAACCAAAATTCAGAAACGAAAATAAAAATCGATTCTTTCTTTCTTTCCCCTCCACAAACAGTTCTGTGATAATAGAGACGGAAACCAAATTAGACCAATATCAACCAAACCGAATTTTATTTTGTTTTGATCACCACCTCCAGGCCCAAACCATAATTAAACCAGACTGGACTCAAAAATGCACTCAACTATATAAAGTTGGAAACCCAATGTTATGAGTCATTATACCCAAACACAAAGCCTAAACCCAAAATCGGAAGCTAAAAGTTACACTCTTATGAGTCAGGATCTGTATATTGTTTTGTATTTAATATTTTATTTATCTTTGGTCAATTAGAAAGTCCACTCCGATTTACTCGTTCGATCGCTTGAAGCGTTGACGAAACTCCACTTCTACTCTACATATTGTAAGGGGAAAAGAAGTGGTTAAGAGTGCCCTTGAAGCCATTATTTCCCTAATCTCTATAAATGCGGATGCGACTATGTACATTAACCATTTATATGTAAGAAATATCTTACATAGTAAGTGAAGTGAGCTAAGACATTGAATGATATAAGGGACATTGGCCAATTATTACTGTAGTCTGTATAAGAGATAGTCTAAATGAACTAACATCATCATCATCATCTCAAAAAGGTCACATGTATAACGGACATGGATCAACTCACGTCAATCAAACTTAACATTATAATAAGCTCATGTGGAGCGTGTTTGATAAACCTCTTAACTAGTATGTAGCTTTTAGAAGCTTAGAAGTGGAAAAGAGCTTGAGGAAGTTGTGAGATATGCAAGTTGTTGTGAGAAAGGATAGTCAACTTTCCCATGCTTTCTGCAAGGTCAACATGTGGATGTGGAGTAGAAAGAACAATATAAAAAACAAATGGGTATTGTTTCTCTATAAATAACTCAACACAAGAACGCAAAAAGCAAGACAACTAAGGATGAAAACATTCCGATTGATGATCATCTCTTTCTTGCTCGTTGCATTAACAACAACATGTGGTGTTCTTGGTGAGGGGAACGACGTAGTTTATGATGCCCAAGGAGAGCCCGTTAAGCCCAACGTTCCATATTACATCAGCTTCATGACATCGGATTACAACATGTGGATTTGCCGGAAGAATATGGGATCATCAGATCCCAAGGCATGCCCACAACAACCGGTAATGTTCACTAATCCAAACATACCACCAACACCAGTTATGTTTTTATTACCATCAAAATCAGATACTGTGGTACATGAATCAGCCAAACTTAAGATTAAGTTCGTAAATCCACGTCACTGCGGTGAATCCGGGTTTTGGAGAGTAGTTCAGAAAACAGATTTAGAAGGTGAAGTTGTCCTGAACGGATCTAAGTCGAGCAATGACACTACCTTCTCCATCCATAAAACTAACGAATATTACAAGTTTACTTACGGTGACGGTGACGGTGACGGTGATGGTGACTATCCAATGTCTATCAGTTTATCAAATGAATATCCGATATATAAGTTATTATCCAAGAGGTATTCTGGTGAAATGGAGATTTTATTCTACCGGACTCTGACTTAAGTCTCACCTTCCATATTTATTTCTCATGTAATGTTTCATTTCAATATCAAATAAAAATTTCTTGTAAAAGCGATTAATAAACCAACTTTAATTACTAATTTCTCCTCATACGATATAATTTCTCTCTTTTTCTTTTCCAATATGTAATAATATGCAGTTTCCAAATTAGAGTTTAGTTGACAAGTGTAAGTTAAAAATGGTTATAAAACATGATGTGTTACAACTACGTGAAGAGTGGATGAACCAACTTCGTTACGATTTCTCATCCATAATGACCATAATCATTTTAGAAACAAGAATGACATAATAACACAAGAAGAACTAAACTCAGATTTATCCTAACAGCGTAAAGAGATCATAAGTTGTGTTGTGAGTACATTTTTTTGTCAACAGAGGAAGCAGATTGACTTTGTTCTAGTCGTGTCACGATCTTCTAGACCTTTGAGGAACCATCTGATTGCGAGATGCTCTGAAGCATAAGTCATGAACGAAGCTAGAACTATGGCTACGGCTACCATCAGACCCAACCTGCTCAAAATGTAGCAGAAACCGACCATTTAGTATATAAACAAGTTATAACATTCATCATCATAGATCCTATTCCAGTCAACTCCAAAATCAATGAATGTCATAAAAAATATATATGTAACTGATTAACTCAGCAATACATAATTAAGCACATTTCCAGAAAATTAATTCCTTCGCTTCAGGTAACTTAAAGAAAGAAAGAAAGAACATACAGTCAACACCAAGAAGGAAAGATCAAAGAAGTACAGACCAGACGAACATAATCAAGTGATTTAAGATTTCCTTGTTATAGGATTGACATTGAAACAAGGGGTCTCTACTTGATGCTAAGGATACAGGCAAGGTGAAGAAAATTACCTCACAAACAAAGCAGTGACCCCTAGAACGTACGGCAAAGAAATGGCAGCCAAAGCCAAAAATGCCATCCCTAATCCATAATACCATGTAGTAAAGTCACAAGACGCATCTGCCCTCTGATGACCTGTTTGATTCGTCAAAGAAGTTAGTGAACAAAAAAAAACATTTGTGTCTTATAAAGCTCACAGAATGACTAGACTTGGTGAAAGAGAAAGAGCAAAACTGTAGAAAATTTTGCAGAGATTCAAAACATATATCGATGTTATGTTTTCAGCATGTACATATACCTTTTCCCGAATCATCCAATGAAGATTCTGTTTCCGATGAAACAGTTACTGTCTGCAACGCGATTTTCTTGCCATACTGATGCACCATAAATAGGAAGCCACCATATAAAAGGAAGAAGATCGTAAACGTCCATTCATATATCAGGATCAAGCCAGTCCATGGCATGATTTGCCTAGGCACAATCATAAAGGAAACTCCAATGGATGTCAAAACAGCCACAAAACAAACTACTACTGAAATTGCGCCCAGGTATTGAGGAACCTTAGAGTGTGCACCACCCTGGAGCTGTTGTGATAAATCTTTGACATTAGATAGAATTCGTAGCATTTTAAAAAGATAAAAGCAGATATATCAACAATTATTTGCTGAAACAATCTGGCGACGAAACTAACTTGATAGTTTGAATTCATGGTCGACAATGTTGATACACCACTAAAACCAAGTGTTCCATTAGATCTGAATTTGTAATAAAGATGTCTGATATGATTGCATATTGAGCTCCTGCACAATGAACCCAAGAAGTCACGTCCCTGCAACAGAAATTATAGGGTAAAAATGAATATGAGATTCAACAGAGATGATTTAGGTGAGATGAATGAAATGTTTGGGTACAAACCCAACAAGATGTCTAACCTGTATGGATCGATAAAGGCAGAACAAAAGCCCACAAAGTGGTAACAAGAAAAGGAACTTGACAATGAGTTCATCTTTTGGGGTTTTGCCACCTCCAGTTCCAGGAAAAGTCTCCTCAAGCCTTATTCTAATGCTCTGCAGATTTCCAGGAGAAACTTAACTAAGAAACTCACTGAAAGAACTCGATTTTCCTGAAACAATGAGAAAAATGTACATCCACGGACAAGAAGACGTACATGCCACACTTCAACAGGTTTCACGAGCCATGCGGTCCACCAGTCCCAAGGCTTAAGAGGGCCGAGAGTGTAGTGAATAATGTGAAGTTTGCTGTCATCGACCATCCACTGCATGAATAATGACAATCTTAAGCTTCTAAATAATCAATACCAATCCTAAATTTGCCACACACATTCCAGCTCACATCACTTGTCTTAGGAAGAAAAAAAAAAGTAAAAGCAACAGACCTGAAATAAACTAAAGATTAGCTTAAAGTCAAACTTGAAACTGAAGTTACCTTGTTAGCAAGCATATAAAGACCAACATCTGCATTGTATAACGTAGAAAGCCTTTCCATTTTAGGAACTGGTCTGGTTTTAATGACTTCAGGGGATAAACTAGGATCAAAAACACGAGCATTGGGAAAGTCTGGATAATAGGAATTCAAGAATCCTTGATCTCCACCAGTATAAGACGACAAAGTCTTCACTTGTTTCATCATATCATTGAATAAAGATTCAGAGGGTTCAACGACCATGACTCCAGAATTCAGTCTTTCAGAGTGCTTCAGATTAGCGCAAAACTTTGAGCACTTAAATAGATCCTCAATGTTCTTTACCACAATAGTATCAGCATCGAGATACACAACTGTATCAAATACAAAATACGACATGTAAAGATAAAATAAACATGGGAAAAGCTCTATGATCGCAAGACACTAAAAAGTTACCTTTTCTGTAATCAGTCATATTAAATATTTTGAGCTTCGTATAAACACCCCAGAATCTCTTGGGGTGAACTTGGTTTGGATTTGCCAGTAAACTAATTTTATCTACTTTCCATCCATCAGCCTGCATAATCAAACCCTCTCCTTTAATACAAGAAGCAAGCTTTTTCATAAAGAGCAGTGAAACCTATTTAACTCAAGCTTCAAAAAGAGTACGATCGGAACTCGGCAAAGGAATGATAAGATTCAAATCACTCAAGTCAAAAATCACTTAGTGGCTCTCACATATGATCTAACGAAAATGAAAGCTTTGTTTTTTTTAAGATCTTCCAAAAATAGAAAGGTTGTAAAAATGAGAAACTTCAAACCTTAAGTAGCTTCTTAGAGTAATCGGAAACTCCATCAGAGACCAAAACGACCATATCTTTCTTGGATCCAGTGTCTCGAATTGATTTACCCAATACCCTGACTCCCAATAAGAACTCATCTCCGTATAAAAGTGTGACGTAAGCTTCCTTAGTTGATTTGGATCCAAAGGAACATCTGAATTGGATTGAAAGAAGCGTGATTGAGAAGAGGAGAACACAGAAACTCGGGTTGAGTTTCACCATGGATTCGGATCTAATTACAATACGTGTCTCCGATATTCCCGAAGAAAAGTAGTAAAAAAAAAAAGCTCAGGTTTTTATAAACGTTGAAATCGATTTGAAATATCTTTCTTCCTTCATTGCTTTTATTTTTGTTGCCTCTGTTTCTGTTTCTTAACTTCTTCCTTCCTTCTCCGCCGTCGTCTAGAAAATTATGAGTCTTTCTAGCCTACGACTCAGCCCACCATAACATTATGAATATCCTGTTAACACTTGCCACGTGTAACATTTTCTTCGTCAAACGACTCCCGTTCGTCACCTCAGCTAAAATTTATAATGATAACGAAACATTATTTTGTTCTTGATCTCTATATTTGATTGAAAACAAATGTTTTAGTTGATCATCTGAACTTTTGGAAGATGTGATTAGCTTATCACCGATGATGATATTTTATTGACATATAAAGAGAGATAAATACGATTAGGATATAAATATGAATCTCAAGTCTAAAACTTGGAAGACTAACTAATCTCAAATGCCTCATCTAGGGAACTCAAGGACAAAAACTGCAATCAGGCAAGAAATTTACACATGTCTCTGCAAGAAACTCTATTATCAAATGTATGGAATCGTCTTCATTGCTCTTTAGGATGGTGCACTAAGAAGTACAATTTCCGGCGGATCTCCAGCATCAAGGAAGCTTCTTGACAATGGCTGGAACAAGAGAAAAACAACCAAATCAGACACTGTAACCAGAAAGAAGATAGTTTTTTTGTAGAATAGTAAAGCGAGAAACGGGGAGACTTGAACTTGTATCAGAGCTTCTAAAAAAGTTATCGATTTAAAGATGTATATGGAACTCGAACAAGATTTAACCATGTGACATTTCATGTTTAACGAAGATAAATATATCTAAAGAAACTGGTTCAAGGTTTTAATCAAATGGATTGATGGTTGTAATACTTGCCTCGTTGTAACTAGTTCCTGAGAGAAAGAAAGGTTCCTTCTCCCGAATCCCGCCATTCTCGTGAACAAGTCTTTCCAAATTCTGCAAACCACAGGAGGAAACCAAATTGATAAGATTTTGTACGCAGATGCCATCTAGAACATCCTTCATTTTAATATTTGGTTGCACAATGATCCCAACATCGTGAAGATTTTACCTTTTGAGTTAAGATTTCAAATTCTAGTAACTCCTCTGTGATTTTCTCAAGGACACAGCGATTTTTAAGGAGCATTCCCTTTGCCTTTTCGTACGCTAAGTCATAAATCTGTAGAGTAATAAGAAATAGCAGAGAGGTTCTATATTTAGCCTTGGAAAATGGTTGGACCAACTGAAAAGCGAAGCTAAAGACAGAAAAATTTGAAAGCTAGAGAGGTACCACAGAAAAGGCAGATATTAAAAACGTATTGGAAACTAGACAGCGAAAACGAACCTTTTCGACTTTCCTCGCCATTTCATATTCATGATTGTTCCCCATACTCAAAGCTGAAACCTGCTCAATGGAATAAAATACACCAAACACAAAAGTATAATATCAATCAAGTGATCAGATAAGACATCAGAATGAACGGAAACTGTATGTAAGATTGAATCATCATGTTATAACGTATCTAACATTTTGGTTCAGTGGTATCAGACAGACATTTACTTTTGGAAAGGAATACCAATTTTAAATACAAAAAGGACGGTTACCGCGTTAGTAGCATAGTACACTGCAGGACTGTCATCAGGTCCCCAGCCATATTGAAGCACCATACGTGTTGCAATCTGTTGCAAGACATAGATAATAATCATAAACCAACGAAACATTAAGTATGTGGCCAAGAGCATACTCCAAAAGAGTAGAAATATTTTACCTCCTGCGCTTGAGTTATTTCTGAAGAGGAAAGATAATTTTCTTCTCCAGGAGGAAGAAGCATTTGGGATGCAATGTGAGATCCAAAGCAGAAAACGAGCTTCTTTTCAAGATATGATCTTGATTCCGTATTCCCAATTGCAGAGCCTCCACTTGTGACCTTAGTGATTTTTGTACACCCAATTCCTTCCCAGGAAGTAGGTTCAAGCCAAAGGTTGTCCACAACATCAAAGTTTGGTATTAGAAGTGCGATGAGAGCACGACCAGCCGCCCAGACCGCATGTGGGAACTTTGTCTCCCTCGTCCAATCAACAGGAGGATTCAGAAGCTCTATTCCATTCCTTATTTGTCCATATGGTTCCATCAGATCAACCACATTCTCCAAATCTTCTTTGGTTAAGTTGAGTCCAAGATGATTCACAAGCATTTTGCCCATTTTCTTTGCAACTTTAGTTTTTCGCAACCATGGGGGCACTATATGGCTAAACGTCTGTCAGAAAAGAGAAAGGACTTTCCTGTGAAACCAAAATAGAAATGAACCAAAACTGGTTTGACCATAGGCGAAGAAGATGACAGATTTCTTACCGCAAACCAGCTAACGTAACTCAGAAGTTCATCAGTGTCCAGAAATTTGCTCCTGAAGGCACTACTTTCGAGAGCCATTGGAACAAGTTTCAATTCTATAGGCCGTAACAAAGTTGTCTTCTCCGAAACCTGTAACAATGAACTGATTACTAACCCAGATGGTGGAACCTGAGATTACAGAACTAGGAAGAGATTAAGGAGAGAGCAAGAAAGAAGAAAAATAGATGATGGCTAGTATATATTAACAATTTTGCAAAATGTAGATGATCCATCAAACTTTGAAGGTGCAGACAATAAACAGTAGGTAAACCATATATAATCGCTAGGACATATTGAAAATTTTGCACAGCTTAAGATCACCTTACGCCAATCGACTAGATCAATGAGTTCTCTGTCCATGGTTTCTTCTGCAGCATTGCGTAAAATCCTCTCCCTTTCCATTTCAGTTGGACTTTGAAGATGGAATACTCTATCCATACGACCTGGCCTTCTTAAGGCCTCATCAATTTGCTTATGATTTCGTGTCGTAGCCATTAAAACTACGCCATCCTGTTTCTCAAAGCTGCAGAAGTAGAAATTATAAATTGGAATTTCATCAGAATTGTCAACTGGAAGAAAGAGAAGCTATTTGGGTTTCTAATGGACTAGTTCCTATAGCATTAAATGCGAAACTTTAAGAAACCGCTATGAATGCTGCAATTCTGGTCTAATTTTTTAACCACAAAGAAATTGGCTCCTTACCCATCAAGTTCAACAAGAAGTTGATTAATGAACGATTCATGATCTTGCTGTTTTGTATGTACAAACTTCCCACGTACACCAGCAAAGAGGTCAAAATCCTCCACAAATATGATTACAGGTGCCTAGTCATCGCAGTAAACATCAGAACATAAGATGACAATGAACCTCATGTTACATAAGACTCAGAACCTAATTATCATGAGAATTCAAAATTTAATATCTATAAAAGTGATGAATCAACAAAACAATACGAGGCAAAGCAGCTAACCAAGTCTCTTGCAGTTTGAAAGAGTTCCCTGACATTAGCTGCACTTTGACCAACCCATAGTCCAGCCTCCAACTCTTGAGCTTCAACATTGACAACAGGCACTCTTGCTTCAGCTGCTATAGCAAGCGCCAGTGACGTCTTTCCCGTTCCTCTCTCACCAACAATAAGAACTCCCTGCAATGTGAATAAGCATGCTTACAATTGGACACTGTTACACAGGAGAAGCACACAACCGTCAAGCGACATACCCGAGGAGCGCGGGCACCCATCTCTTGAAAAGCCTTTGGATTCTGTAAAAATGCCACAACCTCATTGATTTCTTCTCTCATGGACTCGATACTAGCAAAGTTCTTTAATGGGATTGGAGGATTTTTCACTCTCTTCATTCTGTCGAATGCAGTCTTTATAGGGTCGATCCCAGCCCTTCTCTTTTGTTTGATTCTTCTTTTTCTATAAGTAAAATATGATTTCTGCAAAACAAACGAAACAGATTTTAGCAGTCAACTGTAAGTGTAAGAAACCTGAATGGTCAACAACCATGATATCCTACTCAAAACTGAGGGCTTTGGAAAGAGAAGGAAGGAGAAAGAAAAGTTGCATACCACTCTCCAAAATTTCCGCACGTTTGGATCTCGACGGAAGGGTCCATAGCCAAGTAGTCTTGGAACCTTTCTTTTCAGAAAGCGAAAAACATGATACACAACAAACCCGTATACAGAACTTCGAATTAGAAACCAGAGGAACCACTTAAAATCTTCTGTATTGCGGGACTTAAAGTTCATTTCTGCCTCAGACTGCCATTTTAAGTACCATGTTGAGCCAACAGTCTGTTCTATTTCTTCCGGCCAGGCCATTCCCAGACGCAGCCTCAACTGTATACAAAAAAGTCAGAAATTAAAGAAAAAAACAGACTCAGGGAAACAGGAGGAAATATCCAGAGAGAGAAAAGTAATACCTGGTAAGGAATAATAAATTCGATAACTGGAAACACGACAGCCATCATAATGTCATCGTTTATATTCTTTATTCTTTCTAATGCAGTGTCCTTTGAATTTGAGACAACTTGAGTCTTCCTCAATGCGGTAAAGACTCGAGAAACGACCCTTGTAACCAACAGAAACTGTTGTTGAAGATTTAGCTCTGATAAGGGTATCCACATCAGATGAACAGAAGTTGGGATTCCAGAAGCAAGCATTTTGAGGTATAGAGCATCAAACCCTCCAAATTTCTCAAATATCATCTCATATTCCTACAACCATTGACAAGAGTTAGAAGTCTAAACTTAAAAAATCAATTGAAAAATTAGGACTTTAACTGGTCAACCTTGATGTCAACGTAATACTCTTTGTCATCTCCTTTTAGGGCAACATACATTACAGCATAATCATGCCTAATCCTGGCATTGTCAATCAGTTTCCTGGAAACTGCATATGGAACAGCCATAGGGTCCATCTCCCACCTATCTTTGTCTTCATTATACCAAGTCTTTGAAACAACTCTATCTCGATCCAGGAGAACTTGTTCCTTCAGATTAAAAAAAATCATTAATTAATTGGTGAAATGATTAATACATGTGCAAATAAGCTCTCAAAACACACAGATTTACATAAACTTTTCAAGAAGGTTTCAACACTGTACTACAACTTTTCAACAAGGTTTCACAAAGATCAAACAGTGAAAAGATCCGGTCAATGGTGTAAGCCACAAAAACTAAAGCTTCAGAATTGTGTGCCCAAGTAAACTGATTTACATTATAGCTCGAGATCCGTATAAAACATGAACTTGCATATTCAATATTATAACAAAACACTTCAGAAATCTACCAAACCCGAGCAAATTCTTGAGGTGTCCATCATCAAAGAATACAAATCTATTGGTTAGTCATGCTTACTCATAAGAATAGGATCGTGACATATCTACCATGAAAAAACATAAAGCAGTGTTCTATCCTTCGCTGGAAATACATCCACCATAATAAACAAACCAATATGCATGAGCTAGTGAATTTTCATATCATAAGCCAAAAGTTACCTGTCTCTGCGCAATATATTGTTTACCAAAATCAACATCTTCTAAAAGTTTCTGTTTCAGATCTGCCTTTGCTTCTTCCTGCCACTTTTTCCAACCATGGCGTAAATGGAGCTGGATAGCTTTCGGAACAACCACCTCCTTCTCTCCAAACATCCATTTCACCTCAGCTTCAGGAAATCCCTTGACAGCTTCACCTTCTGGAGTTTTTTGAACAAAAAGTTTTTCTTCACCAAACTTTTTCATACGTCCTCTGATACGATTCTGAAGATCTTTCTGCAGCTTTTTTGATTCCTCAAGGCATGTTTTGATGCGTAGAGAAAAATCCACTGAATCACGTTTGAAAAAGGGATCAACCTCCTCTAGATCCAAAACATTAGGCAGTATCATTTGTTCCAAGTGCTTTCTTTGAGCGTTCACTAATTCCTGCTTAATCTCAGACCTCGAGAGTTTTGTAATGGAGCTTTCAGGAACACTACAACCACAAAACCAATTGATCGTGTAAGTGAAACATGAAACATTTATGTCAGAGAGAAAAACAGAGAGCATATACATGACAAAGACATATACAAAATCCAACAAAAATATATACTTAGACTATCACATCTAGAAGAGCACGAAATAAGATGAATATACAGAGAATCTTGCGCATAGAAAAGCTTATCAAAAGAAAAACAAATGTAATATATCTCTCACTAAAGGGTTACAAAATTCTCAGTAAAAGGTAAGGCAGAATATAATCTCTAGAAAAAATCATGGCTAGAGATATCACCTCTCAAAACTGTTTTGCTTCATTTCTCGGTTGAAGCTCTTAACCAACTCGACACACTCTCTTTCGATGAAAATCAGCTCCCTAACCCCAAAACTCAATGTTGCTGTCTCTTTCTTTAAAATGATGTCATCAATCTCATCCATCCTTTCCCATAACTTGTTGTACTCGATCTCCATTATATCCACACTCTCGTCCACTTTCTCTACTTTCTCCCTAGCACCTTTTCTCAACAATTTTTCACTCTCTTTCTTCAATCTAAGGGCCTCATCTACAATTCCATCAGCTCGTTTCATTAACACGCCTCTCTCCTTCCTCAACCGTCTCATATCACTGTATAATCCACTCATAATCTCTTTCTGCAGTTTCTCCTTCTCCACCTTAACTGCATCCAAAGCCGTTTCCACTTCAACAACATCTCCATTTTCCTTTCTGACCTTCTCAATACTCTTTAGTAGAAACGAGACTATCTCCAACAATCTCCGAGTGTAATCCGAGAACTCATGATCAATTGGTTTCAAAATCACCTCTTTTACTTTCTCTTTCTTTTTCTTCCATATCACATCACTGAGAAGGGGCACAGCTAAAGCTGGAGGTTGAAAAGATCGAATTGGCGAAAACCCAATTGCAATACAAAACAAGGCGTAAGCTAAAGGCTTGGATACAAACTGTAGTACGCTCTCTCTCGTCTTTGCGCTATATTTAGACGATGGCACCAGCTCATTGACATCTCTACATGATCTCAATGATTCCGAAAAAACTCTACTCCCATTTTCAGACTGATTCGAGCTCAAAAAACTCCCATTTACGCCGGAGAAATTAAAACAGCTTTTAATGGGCACAAATGTCCTAGATTCTCTAGACCCAAATTTCCTACCTTTCACCCGATATCTAGGCTTTAACGACACTAAACCTGGGCTTCGAGGAAGTAGAGACAACTGTGTGAGAAAAGGTGAAGATAAGGAAGAAGCCGAAATGAAATCCATCGCAGCACTAACGCCGAAGTAAAATTTAACACCAAGGTGAAAGCCATATCTTTGTCATACCCTCCATAGCAGCAATTTAATATCGCTCTATAGTTGATGTTTCTGCCGGCAAGTCGCCGGATTTTAAACCAACGGAAGTGAAAGCACTAAAGCAGTGAGAGGAATCGAGAGGTTTATCAGAAGTAGATAAAGAGAAAGGATCTCTCAGAGAAAGGTTCAGCTTTTATTAAATTTGATTATCAATAACCAATTTCGGACCGTACTCGGGACATACTAAACCGGACTGGCTGATACTAATTACATAAAGAACAAAAAGAAGAGAAGAGAGAAGATACAAAAGACACAATTCATCAGCCGGAAAACACAGCGTTTAGGTCTTGCCAAACAAGTCTTACATCATCAAATTAAAACAACCAAGATCCAATCCTAAACTAGTATACTGTAAGTGTACGTAAATACATATCACTATATCAGTCACAACACTTGACAAATAACAAATGCATTCAACGCAACAAGAGACTTCCTCTCCACTAAGTTGTCGGCTTTCTTCTTTCAATACATTTCATCTCCTTCCCAGTTATCCTTCTCCTTTGGTCCTGTGGGACCTTCTTCTCCATAAAGAGCAATGGGAAACAAATCAACAAGGTTCTCAATAGAGAACCTAACAAACAAAGGAAGAAGATCCATTATCTTATTGATCTCAGACCCTGAATCATATGCAATGGTCGGACCCCATTCTCTCATATACTGTAACCAGCACGGCTCAGCCACTGCTCCTTTGCCTAAAAACTCAGCTGCTACAATCACATACCTTTGGCTTGAATCCAAACTGTACTTGCTTTTTGCAACGTCGTTTTTCACTCCAATCCCGAGCTTTGATGACCCTTGGAGATACATTCCTGGGTGTGGGAAACTAGCATGTCCATGTTTAGATGAGTACACAGCTGGTTTGTTGCCTTTAACAAACTCAATATCTGATGCATCAACCCAACCACCACCACTATGCTGAGAGAAATACATTTGCCAAAGCTCACCAGAGAAGTTGCTTATGCGGAAAGTGAAATGCTCCCAATCACCGACGTGTTCTCCTATGCGGGTCATAGGTAAAGTGAATAACCCGATTTTTAGTGTGGCTGGTCCATTAAAGGGGCAGAAAATCCACATCACTATATCTGTGAAGGTTCCACCAAGTGCTGGTTTCACATGTACGTAAAACTCAGAGCTTTCGAGGTTTCCTTTCTTAAGATTACTCTTTGCTTCTTCATCTTCAGGAAGATCTATCCAGAATCCCATGTCATTGCATCCTCCAGCAGGCAAGTTCGAGCCCGTGGAGTTGATTGGTTCGCCTTGGGATTTCCCTGACCTATACAATAAAGCCCCGTTTTTAAAGAACCATTGGACGGAAGAAGGCATATAAGTCTCTTCAGGGTGGAAGTAGACTGTTGGTCCGTAGTGTTCGATAATTGCGTGGACCTGGTCGAGATTTGGCATTGCGTGTAAGGTCGGATCAAGATTCTTTAAGCATCCAATATCAGGGACAGTTCTATCAGAACACAGATCATAAGTGCAGCAAAAGAATGACCCAACAGCTACACCTTGTGACCGCATCCCTCTCTCGCAAGGTCGGGTTCTCCATACATTAAAAGGAGAATCAGAACGGTTCGACTTTTTTGAAGAGCCCACCTCAAGTATCATCTCAGATGTTTCACAACTCTCTGTAAGATCCTCTCTTACACATCTAACCTCATCTGTCTCAGGTTCCCCTGGTTCATCGGTTACAATAACTCCCATTGCTCTGTAACCGACCGGAGGATTTGGTAGCCAGAAATAGCCACCGCCATATTTATCTGAATCTGCACTCCAGACTAAAGAATAACTCACAGGCTTTTTCAGGGGCGGTAGATCATCAGCATTGACAGCTTTGCTAGCCTGAGCTGCAAGTACATAACCTCTCAAGGGCTGATCGGTTGGCTGGCAGTAGTGACCAAGGCAGTGGAAACCTTCTGGAATTTCCTCCGCTCTGTAAAATGTTGCACGTTTTGATTTTTCATGCGATGATTCATAGCTCCAAACTCTATGGAACTTGGTGATTTTCACCACTTCTATTTCTCCAAGGTTTATTCTTCCCTTGGCAAAACCTTTACCTGTGAAGAGATTGACAATAACAGTAAGTCAATCACTTTCAACACCAAAGAACTAACAACACTTGTAAAAAGATTGATCACTAGAAACAGCAACAGAATTTTTAACATAATACCCAGAAGATATTAAATCATTTACCTTCAAATTTATAACCAAAACTGAGATTTATTTCCATCAAAGGTAACTTATTTTATGCCTTATAAGCAAATGTTGGGACATAAATGAAGAAACAAAACCTGTATAAACTTGGTAAGGAATATCTACATATCCACGACATTAAATAATGACCCTACCATATATGGATCAGACAACATTGCCGCTCCCATTATTGACCCAATAAAGCTTGAGACCAACCATATCAAATTAAAGCAAAACTTAGTTTTCTTTTATAATTAAGACTTGAAATCCAGTTGGAAGAAGAAGAAGGAAAAAGACAACGGGAACCCCATGCAGAATATTCCACAGCATCTTTCTCATTCTCCACTTGCAAGTTGCAACTACCAGAAATAATTCTCCCATCCAAAAAACTATAATAAATCAAGCGACAAAACAGGATAACCCTAACCAAAGAAGGATGAATGACTAATTAATCTTATATTTTGTAAGCGTAATTTAAGTTATATATTTTTATTTTTCCTCCCAACATAATCCAAATGTTCAAATTGCTCTTCACAAGTTTACATGCCTGCCATATGCACAATTTTGGCAATTCTTGACACGCTTATTCCAATAAGAAAAAAAAAATTCCCGAAATAAGAATACAAATCATGGAAGGCGAAAATAAATGAATTTCATAAACAAAATATTGCAATTTTCAATTTTATAATTGTAGCAATTTCTAGTAAAAGAACGTTTTTTTGTACCTTGTGGCCAACAAGGAAGAGGAGATGGAAGCAAGAACGGCTTTGGCTCCGATGATTCCAACTCCAACTCGGAGATTCCTTGGCTCCAGTTAAAACAATCACACCCAAACCCAAACATCTTGTAAAAATTCTAGATTTCTCTTGGGAAACTGGAAAAAAATGAGAGTAACCCACCAAAACCCACGAGTTGATTTCGAGTGGGTGAGGTTCAGATTCTCCGATTAATTCTCCGGTAACTGGCAAAACCACCGTTCCTATGCGTCTCTCTCTCTCTCTCTCTGTCTCTGTGCTCCTCTATCTCTATCACTCAACTTGGGAGAAATTAAGAGGGAGAAGCAACATTAAGCAGAGAGCTTTTCCTTCTCGGATGATAACTATCTCGACATTCACGGCAAATAGAGAGAGAAAAGAGGCGTTGAAGTTGTAATTGCGTAAGAAAGAGGAGAAAAGTTGATGATGATGTTATTGTGTTTGATGCATTTGTCTAGAAATATTTTTTCTTTATTAGTTATGCCCTTTCTTTAAATAAATGTTATAGTAACCCAGTATTATACAAACAAAATTAGTCCCTTCCAGTTCCACGCAAATTTTGTATTTATACATTTTTCCTCACACATTTAAATTTTCACAATTTAACCATCAAACGTTTACAATAGCAAAAGAACACATATATACAAGTCGCAAAATTGGAAGTTGTAGCATTTGTTTATAAACTGTATATTACATGGTAAACACGGAGAAAAACAAATTCAAGAATGTATAAGGAAATTTTATTCATACGTTTCAGTTCAGCCCATACCTTTAACACAGTTTAACCCATCAAAAGGGTTTTAACAACATGAAAAAGAAAATATAAACATCTGTTTTTTTCTCAAGTCGCAGAATGACTAAAGGTTTCGTCTACAGCACTAAGATTAACAACTTTATTGTTATTATACCTTTTCTTTGTGCTATCTCCTTCTCCGCCACTTCCACCACCACAAGTAATCGAAATTTCACATCCAAACACATTCCCAAAACATGAAAACAACCCTTTTTTACTTTCTCCTCCACCGTTCCTCCGCCGTTGTTTCTCCTTTCTTCTTCTCCTCCTCCGCCTCCTTCCGGCTCCTCCTTTACTGCTAGAATCATCGCTCGATGCCGCTTCAACCGCAACCGAACCTTTTTTCTCCGCTCTCCATCTCTCAACTCTATGCTCAATTCCTTCTGTTTTCCCTTCAAGAATCGAACTTGCGTCCTCTTTATTACTGTTAGCCGCAACCGCTTTAACCGCTGTTTTCTGTCTATTGTAAAGCCCCTGCGCAATCGCAGCCGCAACCACAGACGCTGATGGTCCAATATCAGAGTTACAAAGTGAGCCATTCACCATACTATCCGCACCAACAACAACACCACCGCCACCTCCTCCACCACCGCCGGAAAATCTTGTTCCTCCACCGGTAACAACCCCTGTTTTAACACCGTAATCATTCGTAGACGTTGTTAAATCCGTTTGATCGCTATTCGTACGTCGATGCATCATCCTTGAAGCATCATGCTTGATCTTACTATTCGTTGTCTCTCCTCTTCGACTTCCATCGAATACCTCAATCGATAAAGGCATACTCCGTTGACCACCGTCAAGAAGCGCAACACCTAACCGTAAAAACCCTTGAAGCCTCCCTGAAGGACGACGAATCTGAAGCGTCACAAGCCTCATATTGTTATTCCCACCACCACCATCTTCACCATCGCCAAAACCAGACCAAGGAGCAAAGAGATCGCTAAGAAGAACATTAACGGTACCAACAAGCGCATCTTTAGCCCATGCCGCTGCGTAAATCTCAATCACAATCGCTGAAGCGTCAACGTCAAGAGTCTTGTCGTTAACACGAAACACGAATTTCTCATTCCAAATTGGGTTAGCTCGATTGCTTTGATCAACACGTGTCGTGAGTTTTCTCATAGGATCGGTGTTAATCCACGCAACGGAATACGTTTTCATGTTTCTTGAAACCGCAGCTAAATCTTGAGCTGAGATTAAGTTGATTTCAAGAACAGGACATGCGTATTTGAGACGACCCATTTTGTTGTGAATCTAAAAGGGTTCGTTTAATCTTCGATGGAAGATTAATTGACCTTGTTTTTCTCACTAGTCAGCGTGAGAATATGAATAAACAATCAGTCGAGAAGGGGAACAAAAGGAGAGGATAAGAAGGAGCGTGAGAAGAGGAAGAAGCTGGTGGTTTTTAGACATGATAAGAACTGGACCGTTGGTTATTTACTGTCTTTCAACGGAAATTTTGTTATAAAGTTGAAGACTTCAAGGAGACAGACATTTACTCTTTGACTCTCTTTGGTCTTTGTTAATCTAAGTTTGTTTCTAAGAGTTTTGATTTGCATTGGTGTAAGAAAAAATTTAAAGATCTAGTGAAAGACAATGAAACTCTGTCATAACGAATTAACCATATTTACGGAAAAATAGGGGATTTTTGTTTTTTTGGGTAATATGGGAATTTATTTTCTTTTAGCTCTTTATCTTTTCTTCTAGCTCTTTTTTTAAGTCAAAAATGTATCTTCTAGATTTATTTATTTTTATTTTTTTGCTTTGAAGCCTTTGATATTAAACTTTTCGTAAGTCTTTTAATTAGTTTTGTGATTGATTTTGGCTTGAATATTGGGTTATAGTCGTTACGGTATTTTATATACTCATTGTAAACTGAATTAATGGAATTCTAGCTTAATTATACCCAATGTTGTAAAACTCGCTAGGCGCTAATCGGGCGGCAATGGTGGATCTAACGTCTAAGGGATTAGTTTTAAGTTATTTTAATATTTTAAAAATATATTTATCTATTATATTAAATTTTTAAATAATATATATTTTTAAAATTATAATAAATACATGAAAATGTAGTATTAATAATTTATTTTATGATTTTTATTTATATTTTTAACATAATTTATTATAAACATCACAAACTCTCTATTTATATAACAAAAACAAAAATTTTTTATACCTGAAAATTTAAAAATAATTAGATTATAGATGATTAGGCGGAAAATAATCGGATTAGGCGGAAATTAATCAGATTAGGCGGGGAATAATCGGTTGACTGATTTTTTTGAGGGATTAGTTATTAATCGAAACGGCGAGAGTGAATCTAGTGAATAAGCAGAGTGTAATCGGAGCTAATATGGATTTTTAGAACATGGATTATACCCTAGATTCACATCTTCAATTTTTGGAAACAGGCTGAGAGAAATTTAAATGGGGATTCATCAAATAACAAAGATTTTACTTGTACGTTACATCGATTCTAAGTTTGAAACGACCAGACCGAAGTTACTGTAAATGTTTGTACAGATGTTATCATATGGATGTTTTCTGTTTTAGAAACAACATTGAAATAATTTGGAAAATTTTAACGAAAATAATTTAGAATCTCAAATATCAGAATTGGTGAGTTTCTTATACTGTACTTACTAATAGAAAAAAACAACAACTTTTTCAATTAGAATGAGTATCTTATCAAAATTAACGAGTTTTTCTAAGCGTTTAGCGTAACATGATTTCGAATGAATATTGTACTATGATAGAACGAATTTAATGATCCTCACCCATAGTGAAAACAGAAAGTGTGACAATATTTATATGTTGATAAATACTTATTTATTAAATTTATGTTGTTTCAAATATATTTAAAATATGATTTTAATATTTTACTATATATTTTTTTATCATAAATATATATATTCACGTTTTTATCATGTATCTGTTTTCTATTTCAAAAAATTGTTTCCACATTTACACATGTTTTATTTCTAGGTATTCATTTTCGATTTCATGGTCCAGAGTTACAGTCAAGTAAATGATTAATCATATAGAAACCCCTGGGCTACCATGTTAGCTGAAAGCAAATAAAAAGAGTGTTCATAGCCCATAAAGTTGATTATATCGATGTTAGGTATAGTTAATGGACCTACATTAAAAATAAAAATAGTAGATGCTCGTATCTGAAAAAATCTGCTAACTACGAAAACAATATCTTAAAAAAAAAAAAAAAAAAACTCGCAGTGTTTTGGATACTATTATCTTATTATATATTGGTTTATATCTTTCTTTCCAAAAGTGTTGAATCTCTCTGCATGCAAATCAACCGCCGTCGTCCACAATTGTGTGTTGTATGTTTGCGTATACTCTTCTTCGCTTTCTCTACAATCTTTTACTCTCAATCTATTCGCTCGTCTTGTAGTTTTGATCAATGTAGCTTCGAATCTCTTTTGGGTTTAATTATCTTAGATTCTGTTTTATTTTGGATTTGGATTTGAATTTGAAACTGTTTAGGCTTGAAACTCCGAAAATTCTGGACAAGTTTTTTTCCGCCGTTTCTGACTTGCTTCGAATTGTTGAGATAAGGAATTTGTTTTACTCTAAACCCGTCCATTCAAAGTTGTTTCTTTTGGATGAAATCTCAGTAAAGATTAATTCAGTTTTTGAAGGATAGCAATATTCACTTCATTCATGTGTCTTAGTTTCCGGATTGGTATTTTCATCCCCACTCATAGAAACAGATTCTATCTTAGGGCTAGAAACTAGTATTTTGTTTTCCAATAACATTTGTGAGTGTGTAAATTTGCAGTTTCTGATATGGAACTAGCGAAGCTCACTCATGCCGACGAGAAGGTACGAAAGCTTTAGAGAAACCAAGGGAATTGTGTATTGCCGATGAAAAGGCAATGCCTGTACTTACGCAGTTCTTCAAAGAGAATGGTGAGAATTGGGCTTACATAAAAATTGGATAACTATACTATACTCATCGACGCCATTCTTTCTGTTGAAGAAGAGAAGATAACTGAACCTGAATCTAATGGCGTTGACACTTCTCCTCCTCTCAAAAAGAGTTACGAAGCCCGTTCTGCAACCTCTGGTTCTTCCACTCAGCTTGTCCAGAAGCAGCCACAGCTTTGTAATGGTGATCGCAAGAGGAAACTTAAAAGCAAGATTGCTGACATTACTAAAGGTTTAGAGAGCGTTGAAATATCTCTTGTCGATGATGTTGGCAACGAGCGAGTGCCACAGTTTACTTACATCCCTCATAACATTGTATACCAAAATGCTTTAGTCCACGTGTCTCTGGTTCGAATTTCCGATGAAGATTGCTGCGCTAATTGCCAAGGGAACTGTCTTTCAGCTGCTTTTCCGTGTACTTGTGCTCGTGAAACCAGCGGAGAATATGCCTATACCAAAGAAGGGTTGCTAAAGGACGAGTTTCTGGACATTTGTCTCAAGATGAGAAAGGAACCAGATACTTTCCATAAAGTTTACTGCAAATACTGTCCTTTGGAGAGAGATCCCGATAAGGGCACACATGGAAAATGTGATGGACACTTAATCCGGAAGTTCATTAAAGAATGCTGGAGGAAGTGTGGATGTGATATGCAGTGTGGAAATCGAATAGTATAGAGAGGGATAAGGTGCCAACTGCAGTTAACATTTCTGCAAGATGCTATTTTGAATCCTATATATTGACCTTACTACTTTTAATCAGTCTCTCATATATAGCGTCTTGTCTTGATGGTTGCCTTCCTCATGATTTTTAACTGTTTACATGATTTTTCCCCCATGTTTTTTTTGCTTCTTCTCCTTTTCATTTGTTTGACATATGTTTCAGGTTTACTTTAACCAAGGAGGGAAAGGATGGGGTCTTAGAACACTGCAAGACTTGCCGAAAGGAACCTTTGTCTGTGAATACATTGGTGAAATATTGACCAACACTGAGTTATATGATCGGAATGTAAGGTCTAGTAGTGAACGGTATACATATCCTGTAACTCTGGATGCAGACTGGGGTTCTGAAAAGGATCTAAAAGATGAAGAAGCTCTCTGCTTAGATGCCACTATCTGTGGAAATGTCGCAATGTTTATTAATCACAGGTATTATTCAACGCTCATTGTGCTATGGTTTTTTCGTGCTTCCTTGAGAGTTTGTGTTTCTTGTCAACGTTATTGTTGATGCTGTTGATGTGGCCAGATATCTGCTGTATTTGTAGATGACTCCATGAGTAGAGATGGACCAAACACGTCTTTCTTCTGTTCACATAACGTTTGAGTTGTACACATACACCCTTCAAATAACCTGTGTTTTTAATTGCAGGATTACATAATAGACTTTAATGATAAAAGTCATCCTGTGAAGGCATTTCGATGTTGCTGCGGAAGCGAATCATGCAGGGACAAACAAACAAAATATAAGTTATCTGCACACATTGCTTTTGTTGAACAAATGTTTGCGTCAGATTTCTGGCTTGATTCCTTAGCAAAGTACATTGGTTCACAGATATCAGACTAACAAAAAAGCTTCAGAGAAAACTTTATTTCTTGGCTAATTATGCATTCCGGTATTATGCTAGGATCTCGGGGCAAGTCTGTAGAACGAAGAAAGATTGTTCCTGCTAAGAAACAACCAGGTGAGAAAGAATATGTGATCAGCCCAGTAATATCAACTATCGTTTATCAATTATTTGTTTTAAAATCTTTGATCCCACGCACTGATCCAGGAAATACTCTAATTCCAGAGCACTCTGGACCATTTGCTCTGCCTAAAGCTTTTGATACACTATGGTTTCTCTGAAAGTGAATGATTCAGACGTTTGAGTTTTTCTAACAACTTGGAATTCTTGAAACGCAGGTCCCAAAGCGGTGGCTTTAAAGCGCAGATGAGACTGATCATTTGGAGTAAAACATTAGATTGATCTAAATTGGGCTCTGCTTGATTCAACTTGCTTTCTTTATTGGCAAGGAGAGAACTTTTATGGTCGCAGAGTTTGTTTTAAGCTTACAATTCTCTTCTTTAGGTATCTGAACTGAACAGATTCTATGTGGACCAAAAAAGTGTTAACCTATAAACTAAAGAAAGTCGCTGCTGGTTCTGTTTTTGTTGTTCTAGATATTTTCATTGCAAATGCCAAATAAATAAACCAAACATGGTTATGGCTTTACTCATATTTGTAGTGCTATACAAAATTACAAGATGTATATGATTGGTTAAACATAAAAATAAAAAATACACATTATTTTAGTCAAATGATACAACGTTGTTACTATTATTGCTGAGAAGATATATTTTGAAGTCACTGAAACTTAAGGAGTGCAATACAAGATTACTACTACAAATGATATAATATATAGACAAATATAAAAAACCCAAGATAAACAGAAAGATGAAAACTTGAAACGAACCATGAGTGAAAGCAGAGTAAGCAAGCAAAATCATCCTGTGGTGTTGTTGAGAATGGAACCGAGAGTTCCCAAAACGGCAAAAGCGAGCAAAGGGCTAACGTCGAGTGTATCAAAGACAGGAGGAATAATGTTTCTGAAGAGATTCAGATAAGGATCACAGAGATCTCTAATGGCTGACAATGGCTGACGATCCCATGGAATATTTGGAAACCAACTTAGCAAAACTCTAACCATCAGAACACCACTGTATATATCAAGCCATTTCGATAGCCCCGCCGATACTACTGTCAACGGCGTGTTCAAATACCCAGCAGGCCTGTCACGTAGCGAAGCGAAGAACAACGGACTCGCCGTTCGTAAAGATGCCTGAATCTGTGGAGCTAAGGTAACCATCGCCACGCAGAGCTTCTGAATTAGGGGTTTGGCTGGAAGAAACAGTGTGGTAATCGATCTAGTTGAGTCGGAGAAGGGAAATTGAGATGGCGATTTAGTGGAGAGTACCGGAGAAGAGGACGACGTAACGGCGGAAGAGATGATGGTTCTAGGGGGGTTCTTGACACAGAGATTGAAGAAATCTTTACGAGGAAGGGAGAGATGAGGACGTTGAAGGATCAGAGGTAATCTAGGGTTCACAAGAACTGAAGCGCGAAGAGTGGTGGTGGAAGCCATCGCCGGAGCTCAAGAATGTACCAGACGCGTGTAGTTAATTATGTGATCACTTCAGATATTTGTAATTTTTTCTTTTTAAAAGGCTTCATTGGGCTGATTGGGCTTTATTGGTAATTTTGGTCGGCCCATAGATTAAGCTGAAGAAAACCCTAGATTAATAATATATAAACCCGCTCGTCACAGCATTCTGTCAAGGAGAGCTGCTACTCTACAACAATGTCGAAGCGAGGTACGATCGCTTCTCCATTTCGTCTTTCTTCATCTCTATTTTACATCATCATGTTGTTTTTGTCTCACTGAATTCTATATGTAAGATTCAATCTGATTGATAATCGTATAAGATTTTTCAGTGAATATGACTCTTATTCTGAGATCGTAACTAGAATAAATCGGCCTAGTTTGGTTGCTGCATGAGCTTAGTTGATTCGATCTGTAACTGTGGTTCATATAATGATGAATAGGAAGAGGAGGAACCTCTGGTAACAAGTTCAGGATGTCACTGGGTCTTCCAGTGGCAGCTACAGTGAACTGTGCTGATAACACCGGAGCTAAGAACCTTTACATCATTTCGGTTAAAGGAATCAAGGGTCGTCTTAACCGATTGCCATCAGCATGTGTTGGTGATATGGTTATGGCTACTGTCAAGAAAGGTAAACCCGATCTCCGTAAGAAGGTTTTGCCTGCTGTCATTGTTAGGCAGAGGAAGCCATGGCGCCGAAAGGATGGTGTCTTCATGTATTTTGAAGGTAACATTTTCTTTCTTTCTCTGTCATTTTATTGTGTTTTTAAAATCTGGGTCTAATCAAATGTTTTTTATTTTTGCAGACAACGCTGGTGTCATTGTCAATCCCAAGGGTGAAATGAAAGGTAAGATGTCAAACATGATTAGTGATTCTCAAGTTGATGAAAGAAAATATGTTTTGTACTTGCTAGAGAAAGCAGTATGTATCTGAATGTATTTTAGTCCCCTATGTACTTAGCTCATGTATCCTTTTGTCTGATTTATTTAGGATCTGCTATCACTGGACCAATCGGAAAGGAGTGTGCTGACCTGTGGCCAAGGATCGCTAGTGCTGCAAACGCCATCGTTTAAGATTCTGGAGATTTATATTTTGTGTTAAACTTTTTGCACTATCTCTTCGAGGATGTTATGTTTCTGTCTTAGACTTGTGTTATGCCTTAATCTGGTTTCTAGTTTCTTTCAGAACTTTGTTTATTCGTGCCAGTTTTTTTTCTCTAGCGTTTCCAGTATATCAATTACTTATGTTTTGATTCACTTTTATGTTGCCAGTGTGAGTGCAATGTCTCAGTTTGATAAAAACAGGATGTGTTCTTGGCTGGTTCTTGTCCCGGTTAGTTTGGTTACTTCGGTTCTTGTACCGGTTTTGAATTTAACAGATATGACTCGATAAGTACTTGACGAATATGACGGTCTGCGTAAATTAATACTTGCTCGTGCTCAAGATGTTTCAGTTCTTGTTGTTGTATCTTCCAAAACACATACATATTTAAGTATATAAGAGAGATATTCGCCCTAATTTGGCGTTGACAAGTATCAAAATTAGTATTTTAGGAAATTCTTTTGGCATGATTAAGTGAAAAGTGGGTGAAGACGACTGACTATGTTGTTATTTGCAATGAGTGAGTTGGGCCATGTAAGTAATGTTGGGATATTTCAGCAGATTATTATTATGTATTGGTGATCTTCCAAAGGCATCTATATTGAGTTATTAAATACTGAGTGTAAGTGCACTGCCAATGTTTTCCAATTATATTTTTCAGAGATATGGAGCATTCTTGGTCCCTTTTGACCTCAGGTGCTGTTTATTCATTTTAAAGACCACCAAGCTAGCTATAACAAACCAAAGAGTTAGGGTGGAAACAAACTCTTCGTTTAGTTTAATAATTTAATTGGCGCTGCTGGGTCGGTAAGATTATGTTTTACCTTTTTTTTCTTTTTAATGTTTTTTTCCTTCTCATGGCGATTCCATAATCCATTCAATCACTGTAGCCATTCATGTATTTAGCTGATTATTCATTATTTGATTCGGTTTTTTTTTTGACAATTATGAGATTTCGGAATTATCTATCTGTGAACTTTGGGGGAGGTGAAGAGTTATATCTTGTTACAGTCATTAATCGTCCGTTTGATGAATAATTGAATTTTAGCTCTAATTAAAGTGATTAACTTTGCTGATTCTGCCCAATTATATTGTCTCTCTTTTGATGTGGAATTGGTTCTACTCTGTTCTTGCAATTTTTTAAGCAAAATATCTTCTCTCTCTTTTTTTTTTTTTTTAAAATGGAGATTTTAGAAAGTTCAATCATGAGATGTTGACATGTTATGATATAAGAATCGTTTTATTGAATGGTCAAATCATCTTGTTTCCAATTTGGTTCTCTGTAAGATTCTCCTTTCTTGAGGTGTTGTTGAAGGTTCCAATTTGATTTGAATGATATTGTGCCCATGGTGTCTCTCCTCATTGCACGTCCCTGTGGTTTACGAAAAGCCATTTTTCTTCTTTTTTTTTTTGTTTGCCAGGATGCGTGTTAATTTCATTCCCATTACATTTGATTCCATATCTTATTTCTGTTTGATTTTGATGCATCTGAAGTCTCCATGATACCTTCTCTAGTTGGTTCATGGCTGAAACAAGTTTAGTTTTTGGTCCTTTTGGATAGAGGATAAACGAATATCTTCTTGTTAATTTTTTTTATCTTTCCTCTTGCAGTATTTGTTGAAGTTAGCTTTTATGTTCCAAGGCAAACAAAAAGTGAAGAGTATTCCTTCAAACTCACTTTTTGTATATAACTTAGTGATACTGCACTTGTCCAATGACTCATTGCTAGTGTTTTTGGTTTTCCAACGGCTATGTCTTCATCGTTTCCTACAACTTTAGAAGAGAGATACTACCATCAATACTTTCCTAACTCTTTGTGGGTTTCATCAGGACAGCAACTGATGAATAACAATCCCGTCCCCTGTGAGGTGTTTCCACTGGTCTCTGTTGGGAATTTGTTTTCATCTCCTTCCGGATTCTGCACTGCTGACTATGTTTCATCTTCTTCCCAGGTATTTCCATCCGTTTCTACCATGCCAAGAGAGAAAACGAGCGTTTTTCACGTCTCGCGAGAAGGACAATCCTTGCAATTGATCAATCAGTCTCAAGAGCAGAAAAACATGACCTGGTCTTCAGACCAGCTTCAGGGCTTCTTTGATTTTCCTTTGCCGGCGGATCCACAAGCAGAGAGCAGCAAAACTATGGTCTTATCCGAGGAAGTCCATTCTAAAAACGAATGGCCAAACTGGACAAATCAGTTAATCTCTGATGATGGTCTTGAGCAAAATTGGCCTGAGCTTCTAGGTGATCATAATCTCCTCAATCTAGATTCAAAGGTTCGTATTCTCAGCTAATTATGAATCTCTATGCTTATTTCTTTGGTTCTCTTTCAGCATTGTCGTGGCTTCATGATTTCTTCTATTGAGATTGGCTCTATATGATCTCTTGCAGATAATAACAACACCGTATTCTGATATACCAACACAAGAGATAGTCACAAATAATCAGCAGATGGTGGATTCAGCAACGGAGCGGTTTAATGCTAAAAACTCACCAGTTAGTTCAGTGACATCTAAGCAACGAATGCGTTGGACACCGGAACTTCATGAAGCCTTTGTCGAAGCTGTTAATCAGCTCGGTGGTAGTGAACGTACGTATGCCTTTTTTTCTCTTCTCATGCCTGCAAATTTGAGCTCGACAACTTATTATACTCTGGTCTTATAATTGCAAATCATAGGAGCCACACCTAAGGCTGTTTTGAAGCTCATCAATAGCCCGGGTTTGACCATTTATCATGTCAAAAGCCATTTGCAGGTGAATGTTATCACCCTTGTGTTTTTTTTCCTAATTATTTTTGTTTTCGGTTTGTATGCTTAATCTCAGCTCTTTATATTGTTGACTTCCCCAGAAATACAGAACGGCAAGGTATAAACCGGACCTTTCAGAAAATACAGGTACTCTTATATATTTGTTTCCATTAAGTTCTTATTCGCTGAAGTTTTAGATCATGAGGCATCTAAGGAGTCAAACTCTCTTCTCAAATTTTCACAAAGCCTTGGGTTATTATACTTTGGAAATAGCTTTAAAAGCTTCAATGGAGGAATACATCTTTATACTAAATTTGTTTTTTCGTATTGAGCAGAAGAACCTCCAGTGAAGAATTTGAAAACAATTGAAGATATCAAATATCCTTACTTGAAGACGTAAGCAAAAATTCAGTTCTTCTGGCAGAACAGTCTGAACAGATACTATGTAACACCAAGGGAGATGTTTCTTCATATTTATGATTTTTGTTTCTTCTTCTTCAGGAGCACCGAAATCACTGAAGCTCTAAGGTTACAGATGAAAGTTCAGAGACAACTCCACGAGCAACTTGAGGTATGACTTTAACTAAACAATGTCCTTTCCTCTTCTTTTGTCTGATTCATAGTTAGTTTTTGGTTTTATATGATGACGTTGATCTGATCTTAGTGCTAATACAATACAGATCCAAAGGTCATTGCAGTTACAAATTGAAGAACAAGGTCGATATCTTCATATGATGATTGAGAAACAACAGAAGATGCAAGAAAATAAGAAAAGCTCTTCCAGCTCATTATCAATGCCAGAAGCTGACCCTTTAGCTCCATCACCAAAACTTTCACAACTTTTCCCTAAAGCAGCAAATTTCGAACTTATCAATAACTCAGAAACTGAAGAGAGGTTTTAGCAAAATGGAATTTATGATGCTGACCCAAATAAGTTGTAAAAGAAGTTTGTGCATGGAAAAAGTGTTTATTGTTATTGATTTGTTGCTTTATGTGAAACACCCACCAGCAAGAAAATGAAAATAAAATTGATTATAAAATGTGATTTACTTTGGTCACAGTTTTTTTTCATTTTTCTTTGGTAACATCGAAAAAAAAAACCTAAGTAACATATTTAATGGACAAATACTATATAAGTAATGAGTTGACGTGGACAAAAAATATTAAGTTGGACTATTGTCGGCTGATGAGTCAGCTATTAAGCTGACGTGGTAAAATATTTGTATTTATGACGTAATAATGTCTCGAAATGCGTCTTTTCTGCATTGTTCTATCTTGTTTCCCAATTTCTGCAATTCTGAAGAATCTAAAGGTCTTAATCTCAGTCAATAATAAAGGTCTCGCCTTTATCAAACTACTGAGTAGAAGAAGAAGAAGAAGAAAGGGAAGGATTGGAGGAGAAGATGTTGTTTCAGGTCGGAGGTGAAGGCACACGCCCCACCTTCTTTGAGATGGCTGCTGCTCAGCAACTTCCGGCTAGCCTTCGCGCCGCCCTCACTTATTCCCTCGGCGTAAAATGCAAAGCTTCTCTACTTCTTCTTACAAATTTAATTTTGATCGATCTGATTCTTAAGTGTTTTTGTTCTGTTTCGTGATTTTCTTAGGTATTTGCTTTGAGACGATCTTTCCTCCATAAAATCTTAGACTACGAGGATGAATTCTTTGCTTCTCTTATGCTTATTCTTGAAGGTCATAGCTTACGAACCACAGGTAGCTTCTGGAGAGGATTGAAGTGGTGTGTGAGTGAGTTATGTATTGATTGGAATATCTGGTTATAAAGGTTGGTTTTTGTGAATTGTTTCAGATGCTTCGTTTGCTGAATCATTGTATGGTTTGAGGAGGAAATCAGTTAGATTGAGATTGAGTAAAGACACTGCCAGCGAAGAAGTTCAACATTCCGGTTTAGAGAAGCGCCAGAGAATCCTTTCTGTTGTGTTTCTGGTACTTAGTTTATCCTAAATGTCAAAACTTTGTAAAATATTTTGCCTTTAATCTTGGTAACTGTCTTGTAACAAGTGTCTTTTGTAGGTTGTGTTACCGTATTTCAAGTCTAAGTTGCATGCAATATATAACAAAGAAAGAGAAGCGAGGCTCCGGGAAAGTTTATGGGGAACAGAAGATCAAGGATTTGATCAAGTTGACTTCTTCACAGGAGAGGAATCAATTGTTTCAAGAGACACCAGTGGGAATGAAGAACTTTCTGTACGAGTACAACTAGCTACGAAAGTTAAAAAGTTTATAGCTGTCTGTTATCCTTGGATACATGCATCTAGTGAAGGTAATTGAGAATTTATGTAGATCGTAAGCATTTCTGACTGCCTAGTATCTGATGATTCTTTATAATAATAGGAATAATTCTTAGTTTACCTTGTTCAGCTTCATGCCTAGAGTTTCATTTTTGGAGGTTAGTGCATTGAACGGCAGTGTAATTTTGGTTTTCTAGAATGAATCGAAGTCCAGGCTATTAGCGCTAGAAATTCTCAATAGTATGCTTTATCACTGTATTTTCATTGATTAGATATGAAGATTCTTATCTGATCTCTAGCATCTTTTGTAGTTGCCTGATCTCAAATGTGCTGTGCAGGATTGTCTTTCACTTACCAGCTCTTATACCTGTTGGACGCTACTGGATTTTATTCCCTTGGGCTGCAAGCTCTCGGTATTCAGGTTTGTCGAGCGACAGGGCAAGAACTGGTATGCTCTTCGTCCTTTATGCTTGTTTTTTATTTGTTCTGTTTTTTAGCATTTATCTTGAATTCCTGATGATGAATCACTTTTGAACGGAAATGCAATCTTGTCTGTACTAGGATGTTTGCTATGCACCTCATAGAATTCAAGAGCTAGAGCTTTGATGGACAATATATATCTGTCCACATTTTTTCCTTTAAGATATATTGCCTCGAGAAGTTATACCATCATTGCGTAGAACTGTAACTATATAAAGTTGTAAATTCACATATGTCTTGCTATTTTTTCCTTTTTTGATGCCAATATAGATGGATACATCTTCAAGAATTTCAAAGATACGGAGCCATGAGCGCGAGAGACTTCGTGGTCCTCCATGGTTAAAAGTATGCTTCACTTTTCTTGAACTTCCTATAACCTGAGGAATGAGATAGGCTGATTCCTTCTACTTATTGCACTTTAATGATCCAACGGCTGACAATACTGTTTTGAATATTGAATTAGACAGTGCAAGGGGCACTTCTTAGCTGTTCATATGCCGTGCTTGACTATGCCCAAACCGGTTTAATTGCAGCAGTTTTTATCTTTAAAGTAAGTATAAAATTTTCATTTTACGATTCTTCTCTTATTTTACTGTCTTCAAAGCTTCCAAGATATTCTGAAGGAGATTCTTAAGGGAAATGAAGTCACATGATCTACCCAGATTGGCTTTTGTATGCTACAACCACAGCTAAAGCCATAAAGCTAATTGTTATCGCGTACATATATTATTTGAACCTAAACCTCTCTTTACTGGTCGTTTGTTTTGGTTTCGTAGATGATGGAATGGTGGTATCAATCAGCTGAGGAGAGATTATCAGCGCCAACAGTGTACCCTCCACCTCCGCCTCCTCCAGCCCCAAAGGTAATCAGTCAATTGGTAGTAATGTCTGAAACTAATGTAGACATCTTTCAGTCAGTCAACTTTGTAAATGATTTTTGGTTTGTTTCTAACAGGTGGCTCATGAAGGGATCCCTCTATCTCCCGACAGATCCCTCTGCGCGTTATGCTTGCAAAAACGTGCAAACCCATCAGTTGTCACAGTTTCCGGATTTGTTTTCTGCTATTCTTGTGTATTTAAGTATGTTTCAAAGGTTAGTTCTCCAAATCGTTATTCTCAATAAACCCCACCCCCAAATATAAGCTTTAAATTGTTCTCTTATGTGCTAAACAGTACAAGCGATGTCCGGCGACATTGATTCCGGCCAACGTGGATCAGATTAGGAGGCTGTTTCATGACACTTAGAACCAATCTATTTAATGGTTTTAAGCCAAACAGTGAGAGTTGTGTCACTATTCTCCATGGCGAGATAGAGTCTGAACGGGAAGAACTAGAAAATTGCCAAGTGAGAGACCCCTAATTCCCCAATTGTTATTTTTATAATTTATGGATAAGCTTTCATGTAGAGTTCTTCAAGTCTGGGATCAAATGTTTCTTGGATTGAAAGAAAGCTTTGTAAATCCTAACCCAAACTGAGTTTGGTGAAGACAAAGAAAGTAGATTAAATAGACATTTTTCTCTTGCTTAGTTTCAGTTTCGAAATTGTTGTATATTGCACTATGGGGATGATGATAATGTTCCGGATAGTAAAAATAAAACTAAGACTCATCATTGAGTTCAACTGAAACTTCCAGCTCGATTTAGAAGTGGATTGTGTCCGGTTTAGAAAGAGGAAATAAGAAGGGCCAAAATCGAACCGAAAAGAAAAGGAGGATGAATCATTGAGTGAGAACAAAGATGGTTAAGGAATTTCAGAAAATAACATGACATTACAAGAGCAATTAACAACAACACTACCAAAAGCCTTTTCCTCAAAGGCCAGAATGATGGCTCAAATCTCAACATCTATGAATCCAACCAAAGCAAACCTGAAGAACGCAATGGTTTGGTTATTTGGGACTCATCATTCTTCGGCTTCTTGATTAGAACGTGTATTCGAGTCACTAGCAGCAGAAGCTTTAGTAGCCGCCTGTTTCTTCCTCTTGCTTTTAGCTTTCTTAGATTTCATTCGACGTTTCTTCTCAGCTGAATCCACCCATGTGTAATCCGAAGGTATCAAGAAAGGGTCAACCTCGTCTTTGTAACGGTTGCTATAGTTGTCATTTGATTTGCCACTCCTCATCCATGAGATCCATGATGGTGACGAGTTCTCTGAAGAAGAAGACTTTGCATCATGATATACTGGGCTAGAAGGAGGGGTTGAGAACTCTTCCTCAGCCGCCTGAAGCTCTTCAAATTTCGTGAAAGTAACAACAACTTGGACAGTCGGAATGATGGGAATGGCGAGCTGCAAATAAATTCGATAAGCATTAATCTCACATAATGATACAATCATATAAGTAAAACACAATTTATGAGTTGAAAAAGATTATACCTTTACAGGAAATGTGCCTAGTGGAAGTTTAGTTGTGAGAAGCTCTCTGAGTCTCCTAATGGCTTTAACTTTATTAGCTAATATGTCGAGGAGTGGTAAAAGCTCGTCTGTCGTAAGAGGAAAGTCCGGTGTTAACCACAAGACTGGTCTCAATCCTTTCTTGTATTCACTCTCACGCTTAACCTCATCCCCGGCAACACCTTTCTTTTTATTCTTCTTCTCTTTTCCTTTCTTGGTGTCTCCAAGATTCTCGTTTGATAGATCAGATACCATTGAAGATCTCTGGCTTTTCCCTTTTGGATTCCCGTCTTCTGGCACAGACTTTGAGCCTTTCTTGAGCTTAGTCTCTTCAGTGTTTAAGCCTTTCTTATTCCAACCAAACCAGCCCTTCTTTTCCTTGACCACTCCGTTTTCTTGGTGATCGGCAACATCATTCTCTTCATCTTCAATAGCATCAGAGTTCCCACTCCGAAGTGCAGACTCGAATTGGAGTCTTTCATCTGGCGTTAATACATCTTCAAAGCCGTCGGTCTCTGCACCGTTTATTGCAGCAGTTCGCTCTTCATCAACCGCAAAGAGCTCTTCATCAGTCATAGCACCAGGAACCCGTCTTGATTTCACACTCACCATCACATGAAGCATATCGTAAACTTTGGCTTTCCAATTCCCAACCATCTCGGTTCTCTCTTGCCGTCTCCAATTCAAATGAGAAACCAGCTCAGCTTGAGTAACATCGATTCCAGGTCTATACATATTAGTCTGAGACATCAACGCCACTTCATGAGCAACCTCTGCATCAGTCGGTTGTGCACCAGCTCCTTCCAATGCATTAGTCATTTCTTTTTCCTTATGAGAAAGAACAATCAAGGAGCCAGGAGATAGCGACATTTTCCCGTCTTCAGACGAGTATCCATCCCCTAGAAACAGAAACTTCTGATCTGACCGTTGGATTTTAAACCCATCAAAACCTGCAAGAGTCATGTCAGCTCGGAGATTCGATCCACGTTTCCATATCCTGTAAGTATCCGAAGGAGCAATACGGCCAATAAAAGGAATCACCGAACTCTCGAAATGGAAAGTGATCTCCATATAAAAATCACGGATTCGAGATGCGGATGCAATAATCCGAGGAAGTCTCCTGCACCACTTAGCCCAAGCAAGAGGCTGGTAATGCCGAGCAATTATCATAGCAATAGCCTCTTCTCTAGTGCAAACAGCTTCTTGTAACGCACTCCAACCATTCTCGTTTTGTAGACTCCAATCTGCACCAGCAGACATCAAAATCTCAGCAGAGATTGGGTCTCTAAGACGAACAGCAAGATGCAATGGAGTTTCACGACCAGGAACATCACGCCGATCAATCACAGCTGAAACAGAATCAGCACGAGACTCAGACTCCATAGACTCAGCCTCAGTAGTAACTTCACCAGCCTTAGCTAACCGAGGAAGGTCTGATACAATCCGCTTAAGAGCCGCATGATCACGAAGCACAACAGCTAAATGAGCAGGACTATGAGTATACTTGGAGTAATCTTCCATTGTTTTCCACAACTCACTAAAAAAGCTCCAAAAAATAAAGCTTTCTACTTTACTTCTCCTGACTTTTTTGTTCTCACATACACTCGAATCCTAATAGAAGAGGAATCAGAATCCTCCAGAAATCACAAACAAAAACCCTAGAAACTCATCTTATGAGCTCAAATTTGAA
Source organism: Nasturtium officinale (assembly GCA_963854855.1). Classification (NCBI taxonomy): domain Eukaryota; kingdom Viridiplantae; phylum Streptophyta; class Magnoliopsida; order Brassicales; family Brassicaceae; genus Nasturtium; species Nasturtium officinale. The sequence goes on along the minus strand of OY978508.1, from coordinate 11,541,610 downwards.
TAAAAAAAACCACATTTTTCAAATTTCTTCCTCCGGGCATAAAAAGAAAACCCAAATTCCAACATATAAAAGCAAACAGCTTCACAAAGCTATAAGTTGTTCATCAAAAAGTTGGAGCCTTTATAAACAAAACACACGACTTTTTCACTTTCCCTCTTTACTTTTTTTTCCTTCTATTAATTGCCTTGTAACCCAAAACCTGAGAGGAACAAAAATACCAGTGGAAGATCCGATTATCTGCTGGATTTTTTCTCACCAACCCGACCCGGAAACTACAAAAGACAGAGGAGAACACGAAGGAGCAATGGAAGAAGAGAGAATCGGACGGTGAAGAATGATTTTACTTCAAGAATCTAACGGCTAGGTTTGTAGTTACGCCATTATTAATGCCATTGGACTCAGATCTCTCTCTCTATCTGCGAATTTTCTTGTCTCGACCATTTGGTACTGCAGACATAAACAAGGAAACTACCCTTGGCCTTACATTTAATTACGTTTTTACCATTTAATGTCTTCGCTTTACGTCTGAAGAATTTCCAGGTTGGACTTTGCACTTTGGATTCTTTAAATGACGTTAATGTCCTCCATTGCTTCACTATTTTACCATCTCTGACCAACACTGACAACTCGGATTTCGTACCGTCCATTCGAAACGACACCGTTTTCAGATGAGTATATGAGTTTTTCATTCTTAATTTTTCAATATTGAACCAAGGATATGCATTTACAATTCTTTTTTTTTTGGTCATGAGAAAATTCTATATACATATCTATCTGTATTCACTAAAACATGTCATCGTCGCATTAAGTTTATACACGTGTGGTAAGCATTAAAACCTGTCGAATTAATACAACTATGATTTGTGGGTGCCACAAAAAGATTCATAGAATCAATCAACCAATGATGCTTTATATTTTACATAAGACTCAAAATTACGGTGCTCAACACTTCAAGCAAGGATCTCGTGAGTCTATCCTTTTTTCTGATTAAACTTTTAATTTGTTAGAACTTTTTTGGACCAGCCTAATGAATCAAATTATTTTTATTTTCTTCTGCGATCTCGGTTGTGAATAGACAAGTCATAGTAAAAATCTTATGCTAAAGATCTTGAATCTATATAAGACATTGAAACTACGTTGTAATTTATTCTTATAAAACGAGACCACAAGAAATATCATTTGAGATTTGTGATCTCTTACACTTACATCCTCGTGAGAGAGACTAATATCTCTCATACTTATTTCTGCATTTAGGGCTCTAAAATATTTAGAGATCTATACTGTCGTCTCTACTCTATAACATGTCACATTCCATGCATTAGATTATAAAAAACGTTCATTGGCATTTGACAGATAAAAGTTAACATTACATATATTGGGTGAAAGAAACCAAGTCGGAGTTAAATATTTCTGATTAATGACTTTCATTTCATATGTTCTAATGTATTTGACAAACAACATCATAGGGTTCAATAAAGTAACTGATTTCTTTTGGATTGTGTTTGCCAAAGTAAAACAGCCTTTGCACCTTCCATGTCACAAAAGAAAAGCAAACATCTTACCGTCTCCATTTGAAACAAAACAACTACGTGTTGTTCTTCCAGAATTAAAAAAAAAAAAAAAAAACTGTCTGCCTAAAACATCATGCCGTTCAACTGGCTTCCTATTGCAAATAAACGGCAGGAGTGGCACTTGCTTGGCGGAACCACATTGAAGGGGAGTGTCCGCTCAAGATCAAGAAAGTAAAACTGTGTTCCTTGTTCAGAAGGAACTTACGACCTTAGGGCAAATAGTTCACAGGTGAATATGTTGTCAAGTGAAGCAGAGGAGGTTCCAGCACCAAGGACCGGGACGAGATTGTATATAGGTTCTTTCGAGCCGTCAATTTTAACTCCATGACTCATCTCGTTAAGCTCTTTGAATGCAGATGCAAAAATGTTGGATAATCTCTCTACGGATACAACAAGACTTGCGGAGAAGAGCACTCTTAAGCTCTGCATCAACCAAAACGAAGATATTATTAGCAAATCTTTTGATGAGAGGCTAACACTGTGTTATAGAATCTCAGTCTTACAGTCGTGTCTCGCCAGGAGAATGAGTTTTCAGACAAGGTTTTGTTGAGAAGATATACACAGAATCTGGATACCCTCTCAAGTTGTTGTTGTTCTTCTCCAGAAGCTTCATCAAGTTTCCTCATTAGTTCGGCTGAGATGGAGAGAACTGCCACACATATTTTCCCATCAACAACTCGTTTCTGCAGGCAATCTTGGTGCCATTTCTCTGGCTTATATCCCCAATAACTATAATCTTCATCAACAGAATGGTCTTGTGTATTTTCATCTTCGGTCTCTGTATCTTCTTCCACGTATAAGACAGGTTTTACTTCAACAAGTGCCCTGGAGAACAACAGTTTCTATTAAAAACCCAAAACTGTTGGTAAGATCAGGGATAAGGATGTAAAGGAAGATTCTATGCCGTATTTTAACCTTTTGGGAAGATCGGGGACAAGGATGTAAAGGAACATAGGATCTAGAACATTCGATACCCTCCGAGAAGACTTTGCCAAATCCAAGAAATTAAGAAACTTTTCGTGAAGTTGGTTCCTCTCTGATTGTTTTGTGCGAGCTGAACAGAATACCACAAAGAGAATAGCTGATGAAGAGATTGAGCATTTAAAAGTCTCTGCTATTGCTTCAGTGTTCGTCAATGCTTGATTTAGCTCAGAAATTGCGCCCTCATTTCGAAGATTCATCGTGGGAGGGTCAAGTCCTAATTGTCCAGCCATGTGAAGAACACCCTTGTGCAAAGTGGCCTGAGGTAGATAATATTGAAGTAACTGAGTTTGCTAATAAATTTGAAGCTATCTATAAATTGAGGAGGAGAATTATTTCACCTGACTGTAAGGTCCAATGCAACTAGGTGCCCAGCAAGAGATGCTTTGGACATGAAGAACTATTTTGCTATGGTCATTTGCAACTAAAACCTCAACATAAGCTTTTCCAAGACCCGCTTGTACCAAAGGAAGTTCAATTGTACTACGTGAAGGAACACCAAAAGGGCACTTCTCTTGGGTTATAAATTTCACATATGTCTCATTCGCCACAGCAAATTCACTCATATCAGCAATATAAAGATTAATGTACAATACATTCTGCCATTTAAACCGGTGTTTCGAAAGCTGCAATTCAATTTCTGTAAGAACAGTCTCAAGATCTTCTTTCAGACCTGTTCATATAGGATAGAGAAAATATAAAGTACACTTGCGGAGGAGTCGTGAAGGTTTGGTCGGTTTATGGAGTTACCTGTCGAAGATTCACTAGAATCTTTCAACCAACAGCAGATGGAGAATGTGTTTTCTTTCTCGGTCTTTGATAAATGAAGTCTGTCTCTTGAATGTTCAACTAGATCAACGATTCCATTATCTTTAGATTCTGATCTATTAGGACTGTCTCCGTGTACCTCAAACACTAAACCTTGCTCCTCCTCGAGGGAATTAGAGTCTGGATGCCCCTTCTTTTCGAGATGAAAGGTTGATGGATGTACAACTCCAACAGGTGCAATTGAATCTGGAGAGTGTAGCACAACTTGAAATTCATCAAGCACTATTCTCGCATTCTAAGAAAAGGGAAATTGTCAAACTAAAATAAATGTGATGAATCAGTAAACTCAAAAGTATTGTTAAGATCGGTAAGAAGACATACAGTGAAAAGCGGGCAATCGAGAGTCAGAGTTTCATATTCTCCTCCTTCACCACAAACATTACTTCCATATAACCTAAGTAGAGATGCATTCAAACGCTTCAGAATCAATGTAACACAGCTAAACACTATTCTTAATAGGTTCAATAAGAGAGAATTGTGGCAATACTCTTTTAACTTGAGAAGATATGGTTCCATGAAGGCTAAGTCTTTCCCTAAATGCTTCGAGGGATCCAACCCTATTGCCGCCACCTTTAATGAGAAGAAAGTCATAACTATAAGAATATGTCTATGTTAATGGAAGCGGGAAACAGTCCTTATTACCTTGACCAATATAGCTTTTATCTCATTTTCTATCTGCAAGTAAATGAGAAACGAGTTAACTAGAGTAGATTAAAAAAAAAGAGAGAGATTGAAATAGGCTTGAATCTTCGGTTTCGGTTTTACTGAAACAGTTTACCATTTCCTGAAGAAGCAAAGTCTGATCTTGTTTCCACAAAAATGCCAAAGAAACAAGACCTAACCTTGAACAAATACTTTCAACCCGCAGCCGTTGGTAGTCTGATGCAATCGCACCAGAAGATACTGCAGTGATGGAAGGTATCTGCCTCTTCACTTCACTTAACAATACAAACATATCTTCTACTTCATCATCTGGAGTCATTTGGTACCTCAGTTTCTGATGTCTGCAAATAAAACCACTCAAGAGAAATCAATGACGACAAAAACTCCTAGTAAAAAAATGCATTGGAACCTCAAGAAAAAAGCTTAATGATTCTGACCTCGAAGATCCTTGGATTCTCCTTCTAAATAATGGCACATTCATGCATTCTGCATAGCTCACTATAATCTGGTGACCCACCTGTAAAAAGGGATATTCAATTTTAAAAAAAACAGAAATTATGATTTCAGTCTCATAATCATAAACAATATTTAGTCTTTTATTCTCAAGAACAACAAACAGATTCACAAATTATAAAAACATAGACTAGATTTCAGTATTTCCCACAAAACACTAATATGTTCTTCAAGCCCTTGTTTTAAACAAAGAATCCAGTTTTAGCTCACAAACATGAACATACATACATAGAAGACAAGAGACAAAGAAAAAACAGAATCTTACAGTTTGATACATATAGCTGTCCAATTCATCAACAGAATCATCAACTGGTAACAAATTCGCCAATGCCACGATCTGTAGAATCACAAATCGACAGATCCCAAGTGAGATTTAAGTTATTATAGCTTAAGAAAAAACCAAACTTCTTAGAAGCAATTTCAGGGAAACTCTTAACAAGAAGCAAAACTTGGAAAGTAGACAGAATCCGAAGAAAGCGTACCTCGTGACCGTAGTGGATACACTTCATCATAGCATAACAGCTATCTTTGCCGCCACTTACTAAAGCCACCACCTTCATCCCTCTCCCTCTTCGGTTCGGTTCGGTTCTTCTTATGTCGTCGAATAAACTCTATGCTCCAGAGAGTTAATTTCAATAGAGTTTGAGGGTGTATAAATAATCGAATTTTATACAATTTAGGAATCTGCCATGACCCCCCACCACCCACACACACATCGTACAAAAGCAAATAGGCTCTCATCATTAAACGCTGCGTTTTTATGTTGCAATAGTTGTAATTTTGCTATTTTGCCTCTTTATGACAACTATACCCTTCTAACATTAGTGTTGAAAAGGAAAAAAAAACTCCACTCACCTGGTTTTTTGGTCAGATGGGTGAAAAATTTAGCTAGCGGCGAAGAGAAAATTTACTCACCTGGCCCCGAAAGTAATTTCCTTGCTAAAGATTTCTATCTACTCAATAGAGAGTCTTATGGTAGAGAAAAGTGCTTCGTATAGAAGCTATTATTTCAGTTGTTCAAGGGCGTGTCATCATCATCATACTCTTTTTTCTTGCAGAAATCCAAATGCTAATGTGGAAACTCTCAAGGTACTAAATTAGTTGCATAAAATCCCTAGACTATATAAGTTTCTTTCTGTTTTGATTTTCAGATATTTCTTAACCCTGCAGCGAGTACGACATGTATGGGTTTTCTTATTGGCATATGATTAACCTCTGATTTTGCACCCACCAAAAAATAATTGACCTATGAACTTTTCTGCAGAATACATTCGATGCTAATGGATTTGTGACTATTTTCTTTGAACCCATTCTTTTATCAACACGACACAACATGTTTCTTGCTTTCCAGTGTTTCTGAGTCTTTTGACCGTAGCTATCACTCATGAAGAACATGGGGCTGAGATCACAGTTTCACTACCTTCTTTATTATGTAAATATACAATATATTTAAATGTGTGTTGATTCAATGAAAGCTAAAACAGCAATAAAATATATATATACAATTCAAAATTACTGCTCCTGAGGAGATGCAACTTTATGTACTCTCAAATCTCAATCTAGAAAATACTCAGAAAACACATTCATAACATAACACTATTGAAATTCATCCACATCACAACACTGTTCAAGGTTTACGTGCCAACACTCTTTTATCGTTACTAGTAATCCTACCAAAACCCATTTATAAAGTAAACCTACGATGACCTGAAAAATCTCAGTTAAAAGTGAAACATCACGACTTACTCTGGATTTTTTTTTATTATTATTAGAAAGCCAACTTCGGATCCACAACTCCTGAAGCATTGCCTTCACCAGTTAGAAGCTGTTCAGGGTCCTGAGACAGACACATATACAGTTATCATTTCGAGTTCCTCCATAAGTGTGACTACAGATGGAACAAGCTTATACCTCCATTCCCCATTTGATGTAATCTGGAGACTCACAGGCCTTATATTCATCTACCAAACTCTCAATTATGTCCCTTGATTCATCAAACTCTGAAAGGTCATTGTCCTGTCCATATCAACATGTACATTCTCATGATTTTACCATTTAACTGTCAAATCCACAAAACAAATGCAATATATTTGAGCAGTCAACGTACAGCAAACATGGGAAACTTTCTGTAATTGTCAAGAAAAGCTTGCTTCTTCCTCAATTTTTCATATTGGCTCAGACATTTGCTGAAAAGGTGCCTGATACTAGTGTGGCTTGCTAACATGAGACCACTGACCTGAAATATCAAACACACTACCAAAGTAAGAGTCTTTGTACTGCTGTATCTTCTAGAAGCAGGAACCGGTAGCCTAAGACATTAATTGTAAGGAGTACCAACTCTCAGCATTCTATTTATATACAGAGTAATATAAGATTACCCTATGGGCAGTTTGAACATATGGGGACTTCTTGGAAAGCGCAACCTGTTGAGAGTAATTATGGAAAAAATTGTGATGCAAGTCAATGGTCAAACCAAAAAGCAATAACTAATTTGCATGGTTATAACCTGTATGCTAGCAGGCCCCCACTCAATGAAATTAACAAGCTTTCTTTCTCGTATCCTCTGCAAACTCTCATGCACCTAGAATGAAGTGATGAAACAACATAGTAGATCACATCAACAAGAAATAATCAAGCACTTTCTCCCCAATAAGCCAGTATGTCGACCAAAAAAAAAAATGCTAGGTAATAGTACCTGCGTGGGATCGACTTCTCCTTGAATTATATTCAATATTGATATGTATTTTGCCTGACTAGCTTCTTTGTTTCTAGCATAAGACGAAACCATGATATTTTTTGTCTGCAAATACAATCATGTTAGAATAACATCTGATTCAAGTTTCAACATAAGATTGGAGAAAGCAAACAGCTCACCTGTAGAAGCCTTCTCATAACATCCAGAACTGTTGTTTTACGAATGACATTTGCCTGCCAATAACAATTCACGTAATGTGAGCAGGAAATCAATAAAATGGAACATTGCACACTTTGGCTAAAAATGCCAAACACAACATTCGGAATTCATGTTCGAGGTAAAACGCCAGCTTCCTATAGAAGTATCTTGTGATTGATGGTCTCAGTTATTGAACTCACTCAAATGTCTTACCTGGCGCTCAACAGTCAATGGTGTATATCCTGTCATGAGGAAGTGACACCTTGGCGTTGGGATCAAAGACGCAAGCAAGCCAACCAAGTCATTATTCATGTATCCTGGATAACGCAATGTTGTGGTGCTAGCAGACATCACAGTTGACACTAAAGAGTTTGTTTGAGCAAAGGTAGGATTTGTCAGATGTAGACGCTCCACAGCAATTCTATTCAACGCAGTGTTGTCAAGGACAACAACACAATCAGCATTTAAAGTAAGGCGCTTCAGAGTCAACAGTGAGTTGTACGGCTGGACAACTACATCACTTGTTTCCATCTGATTGGGAAATACACTGTATGTCTGAACTAACTTCTTGCTGTAGCGATCATTCAATGTCTCCAATAAATAAGAGCCCATACCTTCAAGTTAAAAAAAAAAAAAGAATCATTCACATACAGGAAGCAGTGAATAAACATGAGAATGTTGACTCAGAAAAACTACATGCCAAATCCCGCAACATCACTTATCAGTTGTCAAACGTATTGCAGAACAGAGAACATGGAGGAAGAAGGTTTATTAAGCTAAATTAAGATAGGGATTGCCGGATTGCCCAAACAATGAAAAACCTGAGCCAGTTCCTCCAGCAATAGAGTGGCAAAGAACAAATCCCTCAAGACTGTCACTTCCATCAGCTTCTCGATCTATCATGTCCATGATTTCCTCTTCAACACCCTTCCCCTGGCCATATTTAGCAAGTGAAGAAAATATGAGATATCATGTGACCATATATATTGGTCTCATGGACAAACAAAACATAGATTGAAACAAACCTGGTGATATCCACTGGCCCAGTTGTTTCCAGCACCACCCCCATGGTCTGAAACGAAGATATTCTCATGATTATAAAGATTGCGGTATTCACCATTCTGAATACCATTGATGACTCTAGGCTCCAAATCAATCAGAAGGGCTCGTGGTATGTAGTGCTGGTCATCCGCTTGGTAAAAGAATACATCTTTTCTGTCACCTCCCTACAAAATTGAAAACTAGATACTAATCAATCCACAACAACAAAAGCAAAGCTACTCTCTTATCGGTCAGTCACATCAAATCTAAAATTGCAACAGCCATGAAATCCAATTATCGATTAGATAATGTTAATTCCAATACAGAAACGATTTCAAAGCAATTGGTACATATAAGAAAGCAAACACCTAAAAATCCAGTACAAAGTAGCAAGCGTTGGTTCAGAAGAAGACCTGAGTAGCGAAATCCTCGAGAATACCATCTTTACTGATCCCGTGCTCGAGACAAAGCTGTTTCCAGAACTCCATCCCGATCTGGTTCCCACATTGTCCCACCTGCAGCGTAATTATCTCCCTCGGCATCTTCCTAGACCAGAAATTTTGTTGGAGGAAAAAAACTAGGGTTTTTGATGAGACAGTGAAGAAGATGAATGGAGCAATGAAATGATTAGGCTCTGGCGCGGATGCCTTTTTAAAAATCGTGGCAAGAGAAAAAGATTAATACTGATAGTATAAAATTTTGCAGCTCGGGGAAGATAAATAACTTTCTTACTCAGACCGTTCCAGCTGCTAAAATACGCTGATTCCTAACTCGGACTGGGCCTATTTTCGGCCCGTTTAAAAATATTTCAGCCCATTAAATCTTATGTGGTGGGGGGGGGGGGGGGGGTGAAGGACCAACTGGTGGCACTCGAACTGCGATTTTAACTGATTGAACAGGTCGGCTCCGGTTTATTCACTCAAGGTGTTTTTAATCTCATATACATCAACAATACGAGGGAGGGTTATTCCCGTAAATAATATGGAACTTAATGTCCATTTTAAAACTTCCAAATACGCCCTTCTACGTACTTAAAACACCGTTTCCATCTCTCCGGCTCTCTCGCCATCGATCCCTTTCTCCGCCGCCATTCACTCTGCTCTACGCCGCCACTTTTCTTCTTCGATTCGAATCTTCATCTCCAACACTTTCCAATTGACTAGACCATATTTTCTTTACCTGGAAAACGAGGACACTCTTGATTCGCCGGCTGCCGGAATCGGCGTTTCGGGTAGAGGATGTTAGGGTTTTATAATGGAAGCAGTGGCGGTGGTGTTGGGGCTGAGGATTTAGCTCAACTCCAATCTACCATGCGCGCGATTGAACTTGCTTGCTCACACATTCAGGTTTATCTTCTTGTGATTATTCCTTTATACAGACGCATAAACTAGTGGTTAGCTCCATCTCTTGTCTCCTGCTTGATCTGTTTTGTTTCCTAATAAATTGGAGGAAGCTGCAGATGTGTGTGCGTGTGCTTGCATTTATTAAATTGTTTTATGTTTTCTCGTAATTTGTTTGGCTTGAAACTGAAGTCACTGGAGGCTATTGGAATTATCAAGTTAGTTTCGTGACTTTTCCTTTTAGGAAATTTTTGGTGTGTGTTTGCTATCTGTGTGTCTCTTTTGACTATGTGTAGAGACTAAACGCCTTAACTATTTTACTATTCCCAGTCTTTGAGATCTTTAGATAAAGTTAGAAGTCTCTTTGAGTATAAAGGGCTTGTCATGGTTTTAAGCATTTCTGAAACAAAAGGGTTCTTTCTGCTGTTGTTTGCCTTTTCTTGTGGTCTTTGTTTGTGCTTAACTGAGACAATTAGCAACTGCTTCAGAGTATGCTCAGTTTACGTGGACTTGATATTCCCCTTTTTTCCCCAGCAGATTAATACTAATCCAGTTGCTGCTGAAGCAACCATATTGTCGCTTCACCAGTCCCCGCAGCCATATAAGGCGTGTAGATATATTCTTGGTAAGTCCAGATGATGAATCCAGAAACTGACTGGCCAAGTGAACTTGGGAAGTTACAGCTGTTTGACTGAAAGTGTGTTATACTTGCAGATAACTCTCAGGTAGCAAATGCTAGGTTTCAAGCTGCTGCTGCTATTCGAGAAGCAGCTATCAGGGAATGGAGTTTTCTTGCCACTGATGATAAAGGGGGTTTAATTAGGTAAGTTCTCTTCTTTTTGTTATTTGGTGATAAATGCTTAAGCTTCCAGTTGGTTGAACAGTCACTCTCTACTATATCAAGAGTCAACCCTTGGTGTCATGTTTGTAGTCTTGATTGGCTTTGTGAATCAACTAAGAGCATTCGTGCTTCACAATATTAGTAGTTTTGGTAAAAGCTTTGCTGAATTGTGAAACCTGTCACTTCTTGACTGTTATATTTAGTGGTTGGTATCGACGCACATCATTTTCCGTGATTCTTATGCCTATATCGTTTAAGTAGCTAGAGATTTTTCTCATGAGATTCTGGGTCGTATGGATAAAAATTAAGAAATGTGGCTAAATATTTCTGCAGCTTCTGTCTTGGCTATGTCATGCAGCATGCTAATTCTTCAGAGGGATATGTGCTTTCAAAAGTATCTTCTGTGGCTGCGCAGCTGATGAAAAGAGGCTGGTAAGCTGGGCTGCTTCTGGTATTCAAATTTATAAAGCATGCACATTAAATGCTGGACTTAGCTGTCACTTCAGATTTGATGCATATGAGATGATTCATGAAAAGGATGCAATTGTTTACAGATTATTATGAGTGGTAGCTTCTTGGAAAGATAGAGTAGTGCAAAGAAATCTAGACAAATTAGCTAGTTCTATTTTTCTAATTTTCCTTGCTTTGCTCATCTGAAGGAACTTCTAACCTGAATAAATTACTTTTATAGGCTTGAGTTTACTCCAGCTGAGAAGGAAGTCTTTTTCTATCAGGTATCTACATTGTTTTGCAATTTTTTGGGTTTCACTTTTAGTTTCTGTATCGTATAGATTGACTAGCGTTATTTGCATATATGTTGTTATCTGATAGGGCCATTGTAAACATAATAGTCAGTATAAATGTGCATGCATGAACCCATGAGGATGATGACACCTGTACTGACGGGCATTTTATATCTAAAACCTTTACCTGATACTTCAAAACTTTTTTAAATGTGCTAACCTTATTATATATGCAAGGAAGGATTTAGAGTGATTGAGTATGATAACTAGTAATCATTTGGATGATTGAGTAGTAACGGGTTGTTGCAATATTTACATTTTTCGCGATACCTTGAGTCATGGCTTCATAACTATGAAAATTGTGGTAGTGCTGCGATTTATTTCGAAAAGTACGAAGGAATCGTCGAATATTAATGTTTAGTAAAAGGATCATCTTTGATCTTCTTTTGTCGTTTAACAACTGATATTTACTCTTTACAGATCAACCTGGCCATTCTTGGTTCTCGTGGCTTAGATGTGCAGTTCATCGGCATAAATTTTCTTGAATCATTGGTAATGATCAGTTTCTATTTTTTCTGGAATTATATGTATATACCTTATGCGTGGTCATAATTTCTTCACTTCAGGTATCTGAATTCTCACCCTCTACTTCAAGTGCCCTGGGTCTCCCTAGGGAATTTCATGAAAATTGTCGCAAGTCACTAGAGCAAAACTTTTTGAAGGTGATCACAGGATTGCATTTGCTTCCATATATTATTACAACCAATATCCTTTTGTCTGTGGAAGAATAATAACCTGTACTAAGGGCTCTGTTACTAGAATTGTGGTGTTTACTTTCTGTGTTTTCAATTGCAGACGTTCTATCAGTGGGCACAGGATGCTGCATTAAGTGTTACAAACAAGATTATCGAATCACATTCTGGTGTCCCTGAGGTTAAGGTTTGCAATGCTACATTACGACTAATGCATCAAATACTAAACTGGGAGTTTCGTTACAGCAAAGGTGGCACAAGGGCCAGCATTAATGTATTCTCTGACGGAATGACACCTGATAATGCATCATCAAGAAAGACTGAATGTGTAATTGTTCAGGTAGCAAATTTCTATGTTTAAGATTTATGACACGTGCTTGAACTTCATTAACTTGTTGAAATTCAGAGAGATGACATAGGGTTATGCTAGAATGTCAGATTTTATACTTCTTTTCAGTTAAGATTATCACCTTCAGTGGTGCTGATTGCAGCCTGGAGCTTCGTGGTGTGATGTTTTAATTTCAAGCTCACATGTTGGGTGGCTGATAAATTTATATTCGTCGCTGAGGCAGAAGTTTTCTCTTGAAGGCTATTGGCTAGATTGTCCTGTTGCAGTCTCTGCTCGGAAACTTATCGTACAGTTGTGCTCTTTGGCAGGGGAAATATTTCCATCCAGTGAGTGTCCTATGCTTTTGTATTTTCTACTAACTAATATAGTCCTCTGTTAGATACGTTATAGAAACATCAAATGTTCCCATTGTCTTGCTTCGCCAATTTAGGAATGATGGATCTCCTGATGTTTCGCCATTCGAGATATTTATATATTTCTCTGTGAGTGACTTGTTCAATAATCTAGACAATGTGCAGATACGAGAGCAGCATCTGTTCCTCCTGCTGTCAGGGATTTTGCCCTGGATTGATCCTCCTGATGTCATTTCAAAGGAAATTGAAGAAGGAAGGAGTGGAAGGTCAGCTCCTCAACATTCATGTCCTGTATTGATTTCTGTTGTCTTATATTCCAACTTTGACATTGGTGTTGTTGAATATTTGTTTCAGTGAGATGATTGATGGTTGTCGTGCATTGTTATCTATTGGGACAGTTACTAATCCTGTTGTGTTTGACCGACTCTTGCAATCATTAAGGTCTTTCACGTATGAACCTTTTTGCAATTAAAAACCATTTGGTGATTCCTTTATCATAAAATAGTTGTTATTTCTGTTTCTTCAGGCCCTTTGGCACTCTTACGCTCTTATCTATGTTAATGGGTGAAGTTGTCAAAGTATTAGTGGCGAATAGTCCTGATGATGAGACCTGGAGCTATGAGGCACGCGATATCTTGCTAGATACCTGGACCACTCTCCTTTCTGTGAGTACGGTTAAGATCTATTTTACTACTGCTGCCTATATCTATTATCATGCATTGCTATGTTCATAAAACTCTGGCCATATCTGGCTCTTTTTGGGGTAATTTGGGCATTTTCTTTGTGATCGTCTGAGTATTTAGACCGATCATCGTTTTGCCAACAAATTTTATGTTTAGTCTAGAAGAATGATACATTTGAAGTTTATTGCGTCCTATGAGATACTAGTTGGCACTATTTGACCAAGGGTTGTGATGACTCCTGCCAGTCAATGGATGGTTCTGGGGGTAATTCGTGGCTACCACCTGAGGGGATGCATGCTGCAGCTAGTCTCTTTTCGTTGATTGTGGAATCTGAAATAAAAGGTAACCATTTCCAGACTTTTGACCTCTGTTTTACAAATTTTGTTGGTTTGGAACTCTTTTCTTTATCAAATCTATTTACATGGTGAAATTTTATTTCTCTAGTGGCATCTGTGTCAGCGACAACCGAAGATGATGCTGACTGCCTGGCTTCCGTATCTGGTGAGCAACATAAATGCTATGATTTCCTCGCTCTTGATCTACTTTTTTTTTTTTGCAGCCAGTCGTAGAAGGCAGGTTTTATGTATTCTTTGTTCGGAATTTTAATATCTTGTTCTGGCAGCCATGGACGAAAGACTAGGATCTTATGCTCTCATTGCAAGGGCAGCAGTCGATGCTACAATTCCATTTTTAGCAAAACTTTTCTCTGATCGTGTTGCATGCCTCCTTCAGGTGCTCTTGATCGACTTTCCTATAGAATATAAGCCAAAGCAACATTCTTTCATCTACAAGTCATTCTTCTTTTCCTTTTTGGTCTTAGCTAGTTATGCCTTTTCTAGTTAACACGTCAATACATAGACCTACATCAAAGATTTTTTTTGTGATTGATTAGAATAGCTAGCTCTATGTCTGAGTTGCGTTATTTTTTTTTTTTTTTTTCTAGTGTGCTGAGTTTTCTGATGTGTAGTGGTCCCTTTTGCTCACCTTGATCTACCTATTTTAGGGCAGGGGCACTGTTGATCCGACTGAAACTTTGGAAGAGGTCTACTCTTTGCTGCTAATAATCGGTCATGTACTTGCAGATGAAGGGGAAGGAGAGACGGCCCTGGTAATTTTTTTCCTTCCCTTACATTTTGATGTAATCACAAAAATAAAGATGCTGACAAGATTTCCTTCAGTTAAATTTTCATGTCTATTATGATATCTTGGTTTTAAAATTTATATTTACCTTCCTTTTTCATGTTTTAGTCATATCCGGTATTCTGAATGTCTTTACCTAGCAAACAATACCCACGCTTTCCCTGTGTAAAAATAAGAAAACTATTACCACAGACATCATTTTCAAACGAATGGGTTTTTAAACTACCCATTTTTGTTTATTAGTATATGGATGGAATTCCTTGTAGTATCAGTCTCATGGTTAGTTGCATGATAATTTTGTTTTTTCACTTATTAATTCTTCCCAAGAGTCATTATGATATGATGTTATTAACAACCAGGTTCCTGATGCCTTGCAATCTCATTTCGTGGATGTTGTTGAGGCAGACAACCACCCTGTCGTGGTACTCTCAAGGTAAGCTTAAGTAGAAGCCTTTCCCGACTAAACAGATGAGTGAACTTGGATAATTTGATATGCTTTAGTTTTCTTGTGATTCTAAAATTTCCAATAATATATTTTTCTTAGTGTTGTACCGTTTCTAGGTATTTATAAGTTAGTCCTGAACTTGACATGATATATTAGTGGCATACAAATTATGTACAGAATTTTTCACAGAGCATTGGCTAACACACGTGCATATTCAGTTTACTTCTGATTGTTTTTTTTTTAATTGTAGCTCAATTATAAAATTCGTCGAGCATTGTTTGGATGCAGAAATGAGATCATCGATCTTTAGTCCTCGGCTAATGGAGGTACATTTATTTTTCTAATTCCTGGATTGCTTGAAAAAAATTCCTATTCAAATTCTCAGATTCAAATGCATTAAGAGAAGAAAGTTACTGCAGTTTGGTACCTTACTCTGGTACCTTTCTCCTATTTATTTATTGGAGAAACATATGTAGGCAGTCATATGGTTCCTTGCAAGATGGTCTTTCACATATTTGATGCTCGTTGAAGATTGCAATTTGGGTAGCAACCAGCTTCAGTCTCTACCCTCCAGAACATGTTTATTCACCTTTTTCAGCGAACACAATCAGGGAAAGTTTGTCCTTGATATAATTCTCCGGATCTCCTTGACATCGCTCATGTCGTACCCTGGTGAAAAGGATTTGCAGGTAGTAATTTCTGTCCTTTTATAAATGTTATTATTTTTTTATAACCCTCAGTGCTTATACGATGGTATACTGTGTACAAATACTATTTTTGGTATGTTGGATGGATATATCATATAGTTAGTTGTTTGTGAGAGGGTGCAAACTGATGCAAGAAATCTGAAACTTCCTTTGACTGGGCAAATTTTGATAACTAAAAGACGTTAGGCCTGGGAATCCAATTAGCTACAAAGAGATTTCTTTTAGGGTTCAACGTGAATTTTATTATAAGCTATGGTTATACATGTAAGTTACTTTACTTGCATTTCTTCAAGAACATTATTTTGCTCTCTGCAGGAGTTGACATGTTTTCAGTTACTGCATGCACTTGTTCAACGAAGAAATATTTGTTTTCACCTTCTATCACTGGTGAGTTTTTGAACTCACCATACATAGTAGGGTGTAATGAGGCGGATTTCTGTATCTTGCAAATCACTCTGCTTATTTCATTTTTATCCTTTGGGAAATTCGTGTAGATGAACTTATTCCTGTGTTTTTTAGTAATTATATCTCTATGCAAAACGTTCAGGACTCCTGGCGTAACCTGGCAAATGCTTTTGCAAATGACAAAACATTGTTCTTACTAAATAGTGTTAGTCAGGTATAGTTTCCTAAAGTTTGCATTTTGGCTCATTTATTCATACATGTTCTGTTTCTTGAAATGATGTTTACTTCCATTCAGCGTTCATTGGCTCAAACCCTTGTTCTTTCTGCTTATGGAATGCAAAGTTCAGATGCATCAAATCAGTGAGTTACCAAAATCTGTGCACTTCGCTCATCTTAACTTCAAATTTTGCCTGACCAGTAACCTTCTTTCTATTTTCAAAAAGATATGTGAAGGACCTCATGGCTCATATGACATCATCTTTAGTGGACTTGTCCAATAACAATGACCTCAAAAATCTGGCTCAACAACCTGATATCATTATGCTGGTGAGGAAGAAAAACACGAGAAAACTTAGATTTAGTTAGCTCTAAATCCTTACAAACAGAATTGTTCTTTCGTATTTTGTGTTAGGTGAGTTGTGTGTTAGAGCGGCTTCGAGGAGCGGCAAGTGCTACTGAACCCCGGACACAGAGAGCAATATATGAGATGGGATTGTCTGTCATGAATCCTGTGATCCGTCTTCTCGAGGTTTACAAACATGAGGTACTTTCAAGGCGCAAATATAATGATCACTTGTTTTTTCGGAATTTCGATGAAGTTTATGTACTTGACACGTTACTATACTCTATCTGACTTTAATATCCTTGTGACTGGTTTTTGACCCATTATGCTTAGTCTGCAGTGATATATCTACTTCTTAAATTTGTCGTGGATTGGGTGGATGGGCAATTATCATACCTAGAGGCTCATGAAACAGCTGTGGTTATTAATTTCTGCATGAGTCTTCTACAAATATATTCGTCACACAATATTGGGAAGGTAAATTTGTGCCCCTATCTCTTCCTTACTTGTCTGTTCCGGCTGAGCTTTCATTGCTTGAAAGCAGACAAGAGAAGTTTTTGTGTACCCTCACTTTCACTTGCCTTTTTCCACCTCAGATATCAGTGTCTCTTTCGAATACCTTGCTTAATGAAGCCAAAACCGAAAAGTACAAGGATTTACGAGCTCTGCTTCAGCTACTTTCCCATCTATGCTCAAAAGATATGGTAAACGTTCTTGCTTGCACGTATCACAGAAACTTTTACACATTCGCTAGTGTTCCTTATCTTCTAACAACTGGTTCTAACTCTTGCAGGTTGATTTTTCATCTGACTGTATTGAGACACAGAGCACAAATATATCCCAGGTAAAATCAAGTTAATTGAGATGATGAATTTCTACAAGAATGGTCTGTATAATTCTTTGAACTTACAGGTGGTGTACTTTGGTCTTCATATAATCACGCCACTTATAACTTTGGAGCTCCTCAAATACCCCAAGCTTTGTTTTGACGTAAGGCTTTTCGTCTAACATTGACCAAACATCTTGTATGCTTTTACTGTTGTAACTTTCACCTAGTGATCAAATTCTGCAGTACTTCTCGCTCATTTCACATATGCTTGAGGTTTACCCCGAGACGCTCGCACAGCTCAACAATGACGCATTTAGCCATGTACTTACAACAGTAGACTTTGGTCTTCATCAACAGGTGAATTAAAATCTTCCTTTCCGAGACGAGACGCAAATCCATTTTGCTCGTGCTTTACAACAATGTTAAAGCAGAACTATTTATTGATATGCTCATCAGGATGTTGATATAGTCACAATGTGCCTGAGGGCACTAAAGGCTCTTGCTTCGTATCACTACAAAGAGAAAATTGCTGGCAATTCGGGTTTGGGTTCACACGCTGCTGGACACACAGATCCAAATGGAGTATTCCATGAAGGAATTCTGAGTCGATTCCTTCGAACATTGCTTCAGTTCCTTCTTTTTGAGGATTACAGGTACTAAACTCTATTCACCAAAACCAATGAAAAATCTCTCTCTCTCTCTCTTTCTCTCTTTCTCTCTCTAACGGGTTGCTAAATGTGTTTTTACTGGTTTCTTGTTACAGTCCTGACCTAGTAGGTACAGCAGCAGATGCTTTGTTCCCACTTATTCTCTGTGAACCAAACCTTTACCAGGTTGGTGTATATTGTTCTCTCTTAAAAACGTAAACTGAGTTTCTATGTCTTAAAGCTCAGTAACCCAACAATTTGTGCTACCTCTCTAGGGATTGGGCAACGAACTGATTGAGAAGCAAGCAAATCCGAACTTCAAAACTAGGCTAGCAAACGCACTTCAGGTGCTGACGACATCAAACCAGCTATCCTCAGCCTTGGACCGTCTCAACTACCAAAGATTCAGAAAGAACCTCAACAACTTCCTTATTGATGTTCGTGGGTTTTTGAAAACAAGGTGACCGTATTTTAGAAAAGCAAGTGTGTTTTTGGGAGATTAACACAAATATTGGTCACCATTTTCTCTTTATCGTATAAGCAACTTCAACGAGATCGTTTTGGTCTCAGGTAAAAAAAATTGCTTTCTTTATTTGCCAATTAGCATTAATTTGATTTTTTAATTAGCGTTGATTTTGAAACCATATAAATCTTATGCCACACCCACATACAGTAGTACTTACTGAATAAACAATCTTAATTTCTCTTCTATTTGATTGCCTAATATCAGAGGTAATAACAAAACATAAATAGAAAGTACAAACATTCCCTTGCTTTTTTCATCTCATGCAGGCCTTAATGCGATTGATTAATCACTTGTGAAGAATGCTCTTCTTCACTGTCTTTTGCTTCTTATTGCTGTGATGCTGCAATTTACAATAAAAGTTTAAAATAAAGAATTAGTTACTCACCAAAGAAAAATTCTTTGAAAATTTATCTATCAAACCATCTAAGTCAATACACTACTTACCTTTTGTCTTTCTGCAGCCTCCTGATCTGTCCTCTCTTTCCAGCTGCTCTTTCTTAGTTTTATCGGACGATTTCCAACATATTTACCTGTGTGTTCATATGAAATCAATGGACTAAAAACATAATGTTCAATGGCAGTGATTATGAAACGTATACTAGAACAAGATGCTTACCGTTCATTTCTTTCAAGGCTGCAGCTAGATCCGCAGGATTTGAGAAACTCACAAAACCATAACCCTTGGTTTTACCAGTCCGCTTATCTCTGATGACCTGTCATGGTAGATAAGATTCTTATTTTTTTGTAAAAGCGTTGACCACAAAAAAACATATGACTGATTTCTCAAGTATATGTTCATACGAAACCAGGCACGAATCATCTTCAGAAAACCCGAAATGAGGAGAGAAATAAATATTTACCTTGGCCATATTGAAAGTGGGGAATCGAGCAAAAGCCTTGGAAAGAACATCATCATTCACTTCATTCCCAAGATCACCACAAAACAGACGATAGTCATCTGGCGAATGCAAAAAAGAGACTGTAAGGAATCCATTTTAACCAAAAGAGCAAAGAACATCCAAAAGCCTATCTATGAACAACTATGATACAATCCGCAAACTAAAAGAACAATCAGCAAATTCAAGGGAAATAAGAAGAATAAGGAGAAGAAGAGCAGTGCTTACTTTCTGGCCATTCTGAAAGAGTAGGATCCTCCCAAGACTGTCCAGCAGCTTTACGAGGAATGGCTCTCTTTCTAGTTTCGGCTTTGTGTTCGGTTTCGCTACTTGCCAAAGCAGCTTTCACATTCTCAAGTGCTTCTGGTGTGATTGTCTGTGCATCTCTCTGGAACAATTGGTGTGCCTGCCAATAAACACAACCAAATCAATCATCATAAAGATACCAATCACTCTACCTTAAGCAAAAAATTCGCAGAAAGCAAGTAAAACCAAATCCAAAGAGAAAAGCTTTGGCTATAACACATGTGAGATCCTGCCATTGGTAGACTTCATAAAGAGTCAAGCTTTCCGTGACAAGCATCACACAGTCATGCGGGAAACTTCAATAGAAAAAAAAAACCTAAAATCAAAGCAGAGGGATCTCAACAACCCTAATTCGAACCCGGAATCTAAAATCCACAAAACGCTAAGAATCAATACTGCAAACCCACTAACCTGCTGGTACTGAGGGTAAGCGTAGACGGCAGGAACAGCTCCAACAGGCTGCGGATAGACCGTAGCTCCGGGAATGGGTGCTACCGGTGCCGGAAGAACAGGCGAAGGTGCAGCGTAGGGTTGTGGAGGCTGATACGGCGCGGAATAGTAAGAATTAGCTGTGTATGTGGACTGAGACGTTGAAGACAATGAAGAAGAAGCAGAAGACGGCGGGATTGACATCGGAGAATCGTAATCGGAGGTTTTCAGGCTTCAGCAAGAAAATCGATTTGTTTTTCTCTTTAAAAAAATTCCCCAACAAAATCGGAAAATGCGTTTTTCTAATGTATGGGCCGAGCCCATTAGTCTCTAAAATTTGTTCTGAGGTAAAAGAGTGTGATTATTTAATCTTTAACCGCGACGGCACTTTATTCACCGTCGGTAACTGCTTTGTTCTCTTTTGTAATCCAAATCCATTAAAACATAACGCTTGCAAAAAAAACAAAATACGAAATCCTCTCTCTGTATTAGTTTTTCTTTTTTTCTTTTAAAGTATCATATTTTACCATAGTCAGCGTTTCAAACTTCATAATGCAAAAGAAAATACCAGGAAATATTTCAAAATGTAGTCTAACCAGGAAATCTTCGATGATCACAAAGTAAATTAGATAGATTTTTTACCATCCATTTTTCTTGTTGGTTTCAATGACAATTTCTGAAAAAACTTTTGTGGTAGCGAGAAAAAATATGGTCAATAATCCAAAACTGTAGTCGCAATTAGATTTATGTTGGCAAG